>CM062804.1:66343839-67543839 GCA_031772625.1 Pinus tabuliformis | reverse complement strand
CCAAATCACCTAAGGACTTGATTTCTTCTCGTGATGCAAGCAGATCAAACTGAACGTCTGCAGACGCAGAGTAGGAGAGGCACTCGACACAAAACTCTCAAAGACTCAGACTGACTCAAACTCTGAATGCCTCAACAATGAGCCTTAACCTCATTATATAAGGAATGAGAGGGGACAAACATTACTGTAGGCCATTATTCGACTTGACCGAAAGGTGGATAGAATCATTATTTCGGATAGGGCTACGGCAACGTCCGCATAAAGATTCCAGTCCAGAAAGGTGGATGGAATTATTGCTTTCAGGTAATGCCAGAGTGATATATGTCAAAGATTCTTGTCCGAAAAAGTGACTCCAGCAAAACAATGTGGATACTTTTTATGAAAGCACACAAGAAAATACTGTAAACAGAGTGGATGCTTTTTATAAAAGCCCACGGAAAATATAGTGCATGGATTATTTACATATTGGATGCTTTAGTACAGCAAAGCCCAGGAGAAATCTAGTCACAATTAAGCCCTTGCGACTGGTACTAATTATTACAGAATGGATACTTTTCTCGGAAAGTCCATGTGAACCATCAAAAAACTGTCAATCCAGGAAATCTATCTCTTCTATACAAAGTTTCTTCCTAGGCTTTTGTGTATATCCTACGGACAATCATTGGTTTTCCTAGAACAGTCTGATATTGTACTTTGGTTAATACAAGCCATTCCAAATGTTCTCTCATGTATTCTTCAAGTGAATTATTATAAGGAGATGACTTATAATTTGACCATTCACCTTCTGTCGTATCTTTAACAGTTCTGTATATAGGGTGAATGCATTCTGTAAGGTGTTGTTCAATACATAGATTACAATGATTTTTGCAGTATAGTTCATGCCATACAGGATCCATGGCAGTTTTGTTAACACCGTAATCAGTCCACCGGTCTCTGAACCATTTACATTGTTGATATCCCTGATAATGACCAATAGTGTTGAACTTCAATTTGGTATAGTGAGTTCCGACCTTGTCATCAATGTTGAGGAAGTCCCACCAAACCTGTTTATATTCTGCAAAGTTGTACACCGTATCTGGAAAAATGATCTTAGGGTCATTTTGTGGCCATCTAGCAGCAGGTTGCGTCCGAACATGTCCTGGCTCTGTCCAGAGATCTCTTGTCCTGTAGATGCAGACATATCTTTCATGTATGCCCGTGCTGGGTCCTCCATGATACCAGATGGTGGAAATATCATGAAAGTTTTGTTCTAAAGCTCGTTGTGCAATGTCATCATTTCTCCTTGCTTTATCATATATCATGTCATGAATCCACCTGCTTCCTTTAGGGTACAATTTTCTTTCCGGTACAAAGTGTTGGAGGTCAGTATGGGGTTGCATCCAGTACTTTTGTATTTCGGAGCTGCCAAGTGGGTCTCCAATTTCTTTTATATTCTTCCTAGTCTTGATCATCTGGGATGGTCCTTAGTACTTCTTGCCTCTGATCTTGATCCCACTCTGTGACAATCATCATGACATGATCTCGTGCTTCAATATATTCCCTGCTGAGAAAATCAGGGAGACTGTTCTCTTTACCTTTAATGTGTTCTACTTGAAAATCAAAGTTTGCAAAAAGAGCTTGCCACCTAGCAAACTTTGCTTCTCCGGCCTTCTTGATATCCTTCGTCAATACTTTCTGCAAAGCTAATGCATCAGTTCTGAGTAAAAAGGGTTTATTAATAAGATATACCTCAAACTTACTGATACAATTCCATGCTGCCTTGACCTCTTTTTCTATTGTAGCCAACTCATTTAAAGTACATTTTCTTTGCTTTCAACGACCATTTTATTGAATAAACATTGATTTTTCTAACTCCTTTCTGCTCTCTATCCAATCACAATGATTAAATTTATTTACTTATTCATGAGAATTTCCACAAATAAGTTATTCTTATTCATTTCGTTGTTGTCAAATTGTATTACATATTTTATATTTTTTTTTCAAAGTCACATTTCTATATATACATATTCAATATGTGGATCTAATAGATCTATTCAAAAATAGCAAAAAGATATCAGAAAAGTTGTTACAAGAATAGATACCTAGAAAAGTGGTTACAAGAATAGATACTTAAAATTACTATGTAATTTATTTAAAAACAAATAGAATCAAATATAAAAGTGGTGATAAAAAACAAAAATATATAAAGGTTAATTTAGCTTGTCAACCACTTTAAAAATTTACACCAAAAAGACTAAACATATGGTGAAAAATTGTTACAAGAATATATACCTAAAATTACTATGTAATTTATCTAAAAAAAATAGAATCAAATATAAAAGTTGTGATACAAAAACAAAAATATATAAAGGCTAATTTAGTTTGTTAACAACTTTAAAAATTTACACCAAAAAGACTAAACATATGGTGCTTCTGGACCTTACCTTGCCTATAATAATAGGCATGGAATCTATCATTTTGAGACTCCCAAATCATGTAGATTCCATGTCCCAATCTAAAACCCTCTTTAAAGAGAGTGTGTGAGTGGGTGTTGGGGAAAATCATAATGGTTAAAATTGTTTATTTTTATAGGATTTTTCCAAATTGTTTTGTATCTATTATGTAATCATAATTGTTAAAATTATTTACTTTTATAGGTTTTTGTGACGAATTTTGTTATAACAAAAAATGGTTGAGATTTCCAAAAAAATTGTTTCTTTCTAGATAAAATGGGATTTGGAAAAAGTCTCTCGATGACATGTTACAAAATGAAATCAAGGAAAGGTGGATAAAATTAACCAATCACAATTGTTTGAAGTTAAATTTAACTTTCATTGCTACTTTTTTTAAACAGTAGGAAAATTTATCATAACGGAATTTTCAAATCAGCACTGAGACAACCATCACTGGTTTTTATCCACAAATGTAGGCTGACTTGTTGTTGTTCTTCAAGGAGAACCACACCATCTGAAATTACCCGCTAGTGGGGTCCCTAAGGTCACAGACTATCACTCCTACTAGATGCCTCTAGGTCTTGGGCCATTAACTTCTTTCCCTACATGCAAGGTAGACAAGCTCTTAGCCAAATTATAATATCCCCAACCAATTGAATGTTGGAAGATGTCACCTTTGCTAGCCCTTTGTTCCCTTATGCTAGCAACAGAGGGGGTTCTGGAAGAAGGGGACCCTATTAATAATAAAAAAGGGGAAAAATAGGGGATTTTAATAAATAATTAGGTAGGACATAGTATTTTCCCAAGGTATTTGTTGATGGTATTTTTTGATGCTATTCCTCAATGATATCATGGCAAATTCTAGAAAATTGTAAAAGGCCCAATCAAAAGCTATAAAGGAAGAAGGAAGGGGGAAGGGAAGGCATGGAATTTGGATTTCCTCTCTTGGAATTTCATTTGGAAGCCTAGGTGATTTTTCCACAAGTGAAGGTGTTGGGTGAGATCCTCATACTAGCTTCGACGGAATTCAGTCTCACCCTAGTTGGAAACCCAACTTCGATGGTAACAGATTTCACCCTAGCTTGTTCAGTTCCTTTAATTTATTTGTGAAGGGATTATTGTTAAATCAGTCTCTCAGGGTTAGTTTGGGCGCAATCGTTTCTTGTGAAAGGTTGAGGAGACCATCATACTACAGAGGTCGCAAATCATGTGATTAGTCATATGGATTTTGAGCGCAATCATTTCTTTTGAAAGGTTGAAGAGACCATCATACTACAGAGGTCGCAAATCATGTGATTAGTCATATGGATTGGGTTTTTGAAGGACTAAGTTGGTGTTCTTTACAGGTATGGTGTAGATCTATTGTGTTCCTATATGAGCGAAGAAGTTGATCACGCTACTTTTACATACATCCCGCACTAGAAAAAGGTTAAATCGTGAGGTTTGGGGAATCGTTGAATAATATTTACGTCTGAGAATGTAACAACGCCCCTTACTTAAACCCATGACTAGGAGGCGGTCACTCTCAATACCTGACCCTCAATATTGTTATGACGATGTGGTATAGCATTTTCGACTTTCGTGGAACTCCTCTAAACCAAAAACTATCAGCACCATTGCATTTTTCTCGTCAAAACGAATCCAATGACATATAACTTCACCCCAATCTGTGTAACATATCGAGAGAATTAGCCTTTCAAGTGGTCTCCACTCCCCCTCAACACATCAACAAGTTGGCACGTGGTAGTGTACTATTGGTTTTATTGATTAGCGGGCCCACCACCAGGTCGAGTCAGCCTCCACTCGAAGTGAAAATTTTCCCAGGTTAACCCAGCCCTTGACTCCCGACCTCCTGACCTATGACCTAGTCGGGGTTGGCTTCCCAAACGGACGACTTCCCCTGACTACTATCCAATCTCCTGACCTGTGAACTATTCAGGTCTTAGCTCCCTACCTGTTGTGACTTGGGCAATCTTCACTGAATTCCATAGCATTCTAGCAGCTTCCAAAGGTCAGATTTTGAAGCAACTTGGTGGGGATTTCTTGGGGTTCTTAAGGGAAATGGATGCACCACTTATCCCTGAAACTAAGGGAACTTACAAGACCCTACAAGAACTTGGGAAAATATCAAAAGGGTCAATAATGAGAGGATTTTTCTCCAAAAACCCAAATAACTGATGAAGCTGTCAGCCAAGGACTTTGAATCCCTTAACTAACCCAATAAGCCCAAATACCAAAGACCTTGCATCTTTCATAACTCTCCATCATTCCATAAATTAATATACAACAGGAAACTGCCCACTGAAGGGTCATTGACCTTCTCAGTCATTCTTGTACTTGTGCCATTTTGACACGACAAGGATATGTCCTCCTTCTTGCTGTTTGACTTCATTATATAATTATCACTTAAGGAATTGCATTTCATTCATATCAAATGACAAAGGACTATAAAATCCCATCACATATAACCATATGAAAATTACATACATAAGTTGTCTATAACAAGCATGTAACCAACTCAAAATCATGACATTCAACCATGATATCATACAAGGTTACACATAAGAAGTTGTCTTTAATTAATGTAATTGATGGGTGTCTGAGTTCGGGACTTCAACTCTCCACCCAACCGTAGACACTTGTAGCCAAGCTACTTGTAGATGTAACGCTCGATCCAGATCCCAAGGGACTTTGGTGGTCTTTCTTAAGGGAATAATCAATATTTATGAGTTGAAACAAGGACTCCTAAGGTCCTCCTACCTCCACCCACCATCTACTTGGCAGTAAGTTGCATTTAGTAAATACAAAGGCTTGTTGCCTCCACCCTTCAACTAATCAATAACAATCAACCAAGTTCATGGATTACTTAGACTTACAACCTCCACTCTCTCTAGCGATCCAAAAACACACCCACATACTCCAAGGAGTCCATAGGTCTCACCTCCACCTCGATAGTAAGCAAAAAAGTGGTTCCACCCAATAAAGGGAATCCAAAACCCACTGCCACATAGTGGTTCCACCCAATTAAAGGAATCCATAACCCATTTCCACACAGTGGTTCCACCTAATTAAGGGTATCCAGAACCCACTGTTAAATGACAAGAAATGGACACCTCCAAAGTTTCCTTTACCAAGAATCCAAGGGCTAAACCTATACTCCAGGTTTTCAAGGGAATCTAGAGAACACCATATCCACCCTCCAACCCCCTAAGCTTTCTAGAGATTTACCCTCACATGAAGGAGAAATCCTCTAGTGCGCTTATTTCTTCACTGAGGGATGATGGCACCTTGAGAGTACAAGAAGAAGTCAAACTCCTCCCAACACTTAAACTTGTTTTTGTTTACCAAGAATAACAACACTCTAATTTTCTACTGTTTCTTCGAATCGATATCCCTTTACTCTTTCCTCGTTGTGCACACATCAAACCTTGTGTTGCCCCTTTTTCTACTGCTCTCCCTTGTTTCCTCCTCACTAATAAAAAATAAGGTTTTTTTTTTCCTTCTCCTCTCCATTTAGTCTCTCCTATTTTTTTCCATGTCTTGCATCATGGTTGCCTTGTTGTGTTTTCCCAAGCCAACATGGGGTTTTTCCTTTTCTTGCAGTTCATAGATTTACAACAATCCTCTATGCAACATACCATTTAGATCATTTAAAGCTCAACAACCAAACTTCAATGACTGTCAAAATTGTCAAGTTGTCTTCCTTCATCAAGTAAGATGAATTTCCCAAGAAATTAACCTCCCTCAGTGTAACATCCCTAGTGAAAATTCTATGCAATAAAAGTTAATAAAGGAAAAAATAATAACCACTGTTGATGGGACACTTATTTCAAGCGAAATGTTGGGTAAAACATCCTAGAGGGTGTTCATTTGGTTGTTTGTGGCAAAGGCAATGGCTAAGGCTTTGGAAAGGAAAAATAACATTTTTGGCACATTTATTTATGAAAATAATGGAAATTAGGAGAAAAGCGAGGCGAAAGGTCACAAGTTGCATGTGAGGAGGAAATTGAAGGAAAATAATGGAAAATGAAGAAAATAGAGGCCTCATTCATAAAAAGGCTTGTAAGGATTAGTTGGTAACCTTTTGTTAGTTGAGTTTTGGATCTCTCTCATTATTCTCTCTCTCTCTCTCTCTCTCTCACTTGGACACTTAGAGTTTTCTTGGAGCATTTTGGCAATAGAGCAAGAAAGGCAAACAAGGCAAGAGGAAGCTAAGATCAAGCAGGGACAGGCAGGATCAAGCAACTCCAACATGATTCATTATAGGTGTCGATTTGCATGTGTATTTTCCTTGCTAGATTTGGCATGCATGGTATTGCATGTGGTTCTTTTGTTGTTGTGGCATGGGTTTTTTTGGGTGTAACAATGTTTTTAGCCTAGCCTTTCCATTTCCAAATAGCCATGGTGTGATGGGGTTCTCATGTTTTGGTTGAGCTGGATTACCAGATGGATTTGAAGCTGAGTGGGGTGGATCTTCGAATGATAGAGCACATGGCCTAGTTGACTTTGAACCGTACTATGGATTACGGCAAATCCACTAGCTTAGTGACCCCTGAGCCAGACTATGGATTGCGATAAAGCCAGGATTGCGTTGCCTCAGTGGGCCTAGGAATCCTTTCCGGTGGATGACAAGATATATGGTAAAACCAAGAGGTGGTTTTCTCTCCGTTTGGCCTAGTAATCTTGGTTTTGAGATATGCGGTAAATCTTGGAGAGTGGGTATCAATTTAGGGCCTAGTGATCTAGGATTGGATTGTGGTAAAGCCTAAGAGACTAGGAGATAGGAAAATTCCTCACAGTGTAGGTGGATAAATCTGATGGCACCCATGCTTGTTTGGCCTAGTGACCAGGTGGAGATCACGGTAAAGCCACTTATGATGTGTTCATTATATTGGCCTAGTGATCCAAGATGGATTACAATAAAGCCTAATTTCTATTGATGAGGGTGAGGTGGTTTAGCCTCGGTATGCCCTGGTTGGTTATTTTGGTTTGAGACCCACATTCATGCTTGGAATATGGCACAGGGGTGAATGGTTGAAGAGGAATTTGACTCAGCCATTCTATGGTCGAGTGGAACGTGGAAGTCCCATCTCGGGTTTGGTTTTTGCATCATTAATGAAAGGTTATTTCTCCTTGTATTTCTATGAGCATTTTGATGAATTATATGTGGTTTAGATGGTTGTACTTTAATGAGTGTTTATGTTGTTATTATGCTGGTTATATGTGTATTTTATGATAGCATCTATGTATGGTTGTCAGCATGTTTTTACTTGTAAATGAATGGATAAGTATCTATGGCCTAATATATGATAATGCAACAAATGAAATGAGGAAACAACAGTTCAGAGCGATTCTCAGATAAGTATGAGATCCATACACTTAATTATGATGTTTACACCTGTAGGTTACATATTGATGATATGTTTGATGAAATGCCTAGCATGGCTAGTAGGGGTCTGATTAAGGTATTTTTCAACTTATTTCTTTTGCATCATTGTTTCCCTATTCTTTTATTGTTCCTAAGTTATCATTCCATTTTGAGTAGTGACCCGGGCTCTGGGCCTGAAAATTGGCTCAAATTTTGGGGTCGTTGGCATAACTTTGACAAATTTAGTCTCTGGTTGCTCACTGGCAAGCCTGTGAGAGAAACTTTGGGTTTTTGGATGCTCTCTTTCCTATAGCATGAGAGTGACTAAGACTTAAAATGTCCAAAACATCAGTGGGACCCAGGGACAGAATGTGTGAGTGGCTAACATGTCTCCTGAGGGTTCTATTTCTAATGTGGATAGGTTGGTTGATGTGTTCCATCGATTCCACTTCCTTAAGGTCACAAAAGAGGTCAAATCCAATCATAGTAGCCTCTTATCACATATTTTACCTACTTGGCATGGTTACTTGGGTACATGTGGGAGGAGGGTGTTACATTCAGTCCCTTTTGGAATACATGTCCTTTACTCAACCATTTTGAACTTGAATTTTACTTACAATCATGTACTTACATCACAAAATCTAGTCATCAACAAGTTGGGATGTTACAAACCCCTCCCCCTTGAGGGTGTCGGAAATACTAAGAGGAGGGTGAACCAATATTTCTTTTCAATTATATTTTACCAGTTAGATCACTTATAATTAGAACACAAAATGAACAATGATAGAATCATAATTTTATTAATCAATGACAAGGACTTCAATCCTCTTTACAATAAATACAATATAGTAATGTGTAGGGCTCCAACCTTAGATGAAGACACCAATCTTCAATCTCCCAAGCTCCAACCTGTATTTTTCCAAGCTTCGACTTGGACTTTCCAAGGCTCCAACCTTATCAACTTTGAGGCACCAACCTCTAGGGCTCCAACCCTATATTTGGTATAGGCTCCAACCCTCTCTTAGTATCAGCTCCAACTTGATATATTGAGGAATCTTATCGTATAGGGCTCCAACCCTCTCTTGGTATCGGCTCCAACTTGATATATTGAGGAATCCTATCGTCTATGGCTCCAACCCTCTCTTATGGTATAGGCTCCAACCTGATATATGAGGCTCCAACTTCCTGCTTCAATCTGTCGAGATAAGTTTAGTAATAGTTCACATCTCCCAATGTCTTCTTCAACGAGCCTTGTCAATCTTCAATAATGTTTCCTCCAAATTACTTCATCAATGACTACCTTGTATTTACATGAAGGAGTCTCCAAAACTATTCATGTTACCCAAACAGGATCTGCAAAGTTACCTCATGATGATTTCAACAATACATCATGGTATCCAATGATGTCTTCAATATCTGCTAAATATTTTCAACAAGATATCTTCAATAGGTTGTGCTAAGCCTCAATGTCTTTGTTTTGAGCCTCTGTTCACAATGTCGAGGTGAATACTTCAGAGGTTTGTGACATGATTACTTCATAAATACTTCAGTGATGGCTTCATCTTGAGTTACCTTCAATGATGACAAATGTAATCTTACTTTATTGGTCTGAGGTCATACAGATTTGAGAATTAATATTTTCACAAATCCATGATAGCGACATAAAATTGAACTGAGCGACTAAATGAACCTCCACAGGATTGTTCTTCAGGTCACAGTTTAAACTTCTTCTATAGATTAATTCATCACTTGTCCGAGACTTCCTAATATTAATTCAAGTTTAACCCAATCAAAAATTTATTTTCCTTCTTAGCCTTAAAGTCTCCTTTCTTTTATTCTTTCATGTTCATGAGTTGTGAACTGTATCCTCCTCTCTATGATAGATGACCAAGATTGATACTAGATAATGAAGTATTTGACTTGTATTGTTATGAGTTTCGCTAATAAATGAAAAGACACATTTATTCGAGGAGGGGCCGACTTGTGCATTAGGTGGCACTTTCACAATATATTCAATAGCTGTCGGAATGGGTCTTTTGATAATAGTGGACCAAATATGACATAGTTTCATTGAATGGAAACCATATTATAATAGATATCGAGAGGTCCCGCATGCCACATTATGACTTTACTCCATTACATCTCAAACACATGAATATCCAAGATTTTTTAAGTTCTGAACAAGCCAAAGTTACGATGTCAACAACATCGATATTCCTATAACACATATCACCCAAACTTCCTTTGACCTTTAACGTAGCGGATGCGATATTTCAATGAAATCATTTTGATAATCCAATCGGGTCCGTAAAATACTCTGACCTCTGATGGATGTGATATTTCAATAAAATTATTTTGATAAACAAATCAGGTTCGCAACCATATCATATTCAGAGGTTTTAACATGACATGCCTATAAAATTTGCGATACGAAAGTTGCGATGCGTAAGATGGAATATTACATTCAAATGTTTTAATAAGGCTAGTCGGGTCCATAAAACATATAGAAATCAGAGGTTAGGCTTCATGAGAGGATCTTATCAGAGGTCTCATTCCAAAATCTCTGATAAAGGGTGGATGCGATTTTACATTAAAATTGTTATGATAAACTAATCAGGTCCACAACATATCACAATCAGAGCTTTTGTCTTATCGGAGGTTCTAATTGGAGGTCCCATTTCAAAAACTGTGATAAAGTGGTAGATGTGATTGAAAATGTAAATCATTATTAAACAACGTCAGGTCCACATATCTACAGTTGGAGATCCATATCGCAGTTCAGAGATCGGAGGTCCACATCACAAATCAGATATTAGATTTTTTTGAGTGGAGACACATAAAAAGAGCTGATATGATTTCTCCGATCTGGTTTTGGACATTTCATTGAGATGTTTCTCTTTTCTCCTCTGATTTCACTATTTCTACCCTTTGGATCTTTCTCTTGGGAATATGCGGTCTTCTCTTTGGATCTGCACCTCCTTGGCTTGTCGTTCCTGTTCTTGACTTCCAATGGCTTTCCTCTTCTTACTCCTTGGGACTGATCCTTGGGTCCACTGCTTCTATTCTATCTGTATATATATTCAATCTATATGGTCCTACATCTCATCATATTGTTTCCAACCATGTCATCATATGTCATCTTCTTGATATGACATCTTCATAAGAAATTTCATCACTATGAACATTATGATCAATGGGCATATTCATAAGAACTTTCAGCATTATGATCAATGAGAATCTTAGGGGAACACCATGAGTCACAATAATTTTCCATCACAACCAATTCCATATTGACATCAATGACTACCTTGACTAATAGTCTCCCCCTTTGTCATTGATGGAAATATTATTTCCCTTCTAACGTTCTCTCCCCATTTGAAATCAATGGAAATCGGGGTGCCCAAGTACTCCCCCTATCATGCTTCTTCTTGTCATGTTGCTTCTTCCATTGTTGCTTAGACAGGCTTGTACAACTCCCCCTCAATCTGTGCTCCCTTTTCTATCACGTTGCTCAGTCATCTCTGTCATTCTTTTCTATAGTTATCCAATGATGTTATACCTATCTGGGTCTACTTTACTCCATCCCTCAAGTATTATAACATTTGGTTGTATATTCTTCTTTGCAGAGACTCAAATACCCGTTCGAATACTTGAAGATTTTTATATATCCTTTTGATTCAACTTTTGTCTACTTTCACAAATGTCATTTCCATATTTTAGCTCTGTTCAAAATCTTCCAAGTTCATCTTCATTTTTATTATTTTTGTCTTTGCAAAGAATTTACTGCCTTCTCCTATCAGTATGATCTCAGTAGCCTATAATTTTCAACACTAGTGACTATCTACAATTCAATTTTAGATGATCAATCAGCTCCCGCTGCCTGCAAAAACTCCTCTAGCTCTTTTTTTTGCTTCAGACAAGAAATAATTATCCAAGTGGAAGATATCTTCAATCCATGGATGATTTTCTTCAATGGAGTTACTTCCGGGAGATGATACATTGAGAGATATGCCTCATAGCACGATTGTCCATATGTGACTCATCAGTGTCTCATAGGGCTCTTCACATATGGCTTTTACCAGAATAGTTAGAAACAGAAGCTCCCCCTAACAGTATGGATGGTCTCTTCTTGGAAAAATATCATCATCAAAATTTTGCAAAGATGTATTCATCAAATCAACAACATGTGTTGTTGGCTGGAGTGTTCAAGAGACTTTCATATCCAATTTGCTTCCTTCTCCATACTTGTTTAGCTTTGTTTTCCGGCTTGGTAGTCATGCTTTGAGCTTGTTTAGGAACCCCAAATAAGTTACAATCACGAGACACATGTCCAATGTTATGAAATTTAAAGAAATCAGTCTTAAACATGAAGTAGAGAGCATAGTTTATTTTTGTAAATCTTGTCCTGGAGAACTGATAGGGATATTCATATGCTTTGCAGTGCTTAGACATGTGTCCAAAATTTGATCAGGAATAACAATAACCACGAAATAAATTTGGTTACTTGGGAAATGATGATTACCTTGATGCACTTCTGAAAGTATGATGCCTTAGAATTATTTGATGATATCGATTTCCTCTTGTATCCTTGACATTTTCTGCACAATTTTGCCTCAATGTACTTCTAAAGTTATTCTTTCCTCGAAGCCTTTGATCATATTTATTGCCTCTCATAGTTTTGACAACATCTCCACATCTTCTTGGAGCAGGGTTTCTTCCAATTTCATCCTCACTCTTCTCTTTTCCTTTGCTAGAACTGAGGACATCAATGTTTCTTCCAGGTTTCTCCACATCTCTATTATTTGAAGCAATAAGAGTTGCTTCACTTATGTTTGAGGATTCACCTGTTTAACCGAGACTTGTTTGATTAAATGATATCTCTGATGGCTGAGAAATTCATCCAAGGCTTCAGAACTTTTCAAGATTTTGTTCAACGATTCAACTTCTTTCCTTAGTGAAACAGTCTCTTCTTTCATCTTTTCACAGTCATCATTTTTCCTAGCTAATTGTTTCTCAATTTCTTCCTTGACTCATGTTACTTCATTAGCTTCTACTTTAAGGGAGATTATATATGATTTAATCCTGAATATTTATTCATTATCCTTTTCTAGACTGATCTCCATTTCTTCCTTCATCCTTGTTACTTCACATATTTCGGCGTTGAGAAAGTTGATATATGATTTTAGTTTGAAGATCTTGAAGATATCTTCATCCTTTTCTTCTAGTTGACATATCATGGTGTTTCTTTCCTTTTCTGCATCATCAACTTGTCCTTCTACGAGTGCCAATGTTTCCATCACCTTCTCACCACCTTGTGCTTATTTCTTTATTTATTCTAGTTGATATCTCAGGGAGCAAACCGCTTCCTTGTATTGACCCATTTCTACTTCAAGTTTGTTCAAGATCTTGTGTCTTTGTTCAAGGTGGCTTGACAAAGTTTCTTCCCTTTTCTTTGCCTTATCCAATTTTTTTTTCATGGATATGACTTATTCATGATGCTTTCTTTTATTTTGGTGAAATTCCTCCTTGAGCTTGGTGAGCTCCTTATCTCTTTCTTGAACTTGAAGATTGACTTCCTTCCTTGTCTTGTCAAGGTCATGGTCACTATGCTGTGATTTCTTCTTGAGCTCCTCATTCTCCTTTTTCAAACTTCTTATCTCTTCCAGGGCAGCTACAATCTTTGCATGAGATCTTCTTCAGAGTCATATTTACAGTCTTCATCTTCTAGGTCTTCCTTGGCGTTGATGTCTTCACTCATGTTTTCAGCTTCCTTAATGGATTATGGATTTCCTTCTTGATTTCCATCATATTCTTGACTAACAATCATGGTCAATGCTCCTTTTGATCATGAATTTTGTCCCACATACCTTTTGTCGATGAACATTTCTCCATTTTGGTTTTTATAGCATCTGGTAGCCCATTCAATATTTCCTTCATTACTTTTGTATTATATTCCTTGGATTTTCCTTCCATCATGCTGTTAGTAATCACTGATTCCCATACTTCAACACCTTGAGCCATTAAGAAATTTTTCATTCTTACCTTCCATACAAAAAAGTTTTCATTGAACAATGGAACTTTCCCAATATGATTGTCTTCAATTTTCATAGCTAAGGAAGAGACATCTTTAGAAGGATTGGAGGCTTTCTTCCTTGGTTTTGCCATTTGTTTTCTAAGGATCAACCTGCAAGATGTTAGGCTTTGAGAGAAGGTATTTCCTCTAATACTAATTGTTGGAAATACTAAGAGGGGGGTGAATCAATTTTTCTTTTCAATTGTTATATTTTACCAGTTAGATCAACTATAATTATAACACAAAATGAACAATGATAGAATCATAATTTTATTAATCAATGATGAGTACTCTAATCCTCTTTACAATAAATAAAATACAGTAATGTGTAGGGCTCCAACCTTGGATGAAGACACCAATCTTCAATCTCCTAGGCTCCAACCTGTATTTTGCCAAAATCTGGCTTGGACTTTCCAAGGCTCCAACCTTGTCAAATTCGAGGCACCAACCTTAAGGGCTTCAACCCTTTCTCTGGTACAGGCTCCAACCTGTTATATTGAGGACTCCTATCCTCTAGGGCTCCAACCCTCTCCTGGTATAGGCTCCAACCTAATATATGAAGCTCCAACCTCCTTCTTCAACCTGTCAAGATAAGTTTAGTAATAGTTCACAACTCCCAATGTCTTCTTCAACGAGCCCTGTCAATCTTCAACAATGTTTCCTCCAAATTACTTCATCAATGACAACCTTGTATTTACATGAAGGAGTCTCCACAACTCTTCATGTTACCCAAACATGATCTGCAAAGTTACCTCATGATGATTTCAACAATGCATCATGGTCTCCAATGATGTCTTCAAGATCTGCTAAATCTTTTCAACAAGATACCTTCAATAGGCTACGCTAAGCCTCAATGTTTATGTTTCGAGCCTCCATTCACAATGCCGAGGTGACTGCCTCAAGAGTCACTACTTCAGAGGTTTGCGATATGATTACTTTACAAATACTTCAATGCTAGTTTCATATTCAATTCCCTTCAAATGATGATAGATGTAACCTTACTTCGCTTGTTTGAGGTCATACAGATCCGAGAATTAAT
The DNA here is from genome assembly GCA_031772625.1 of Pinus tabuliformis. Classification (NCBI taxonomy): domain Eukaryota; kingdom Viridiplantae; phylum Streptophyta; class Pinopsida; order Pinales; family Pinaceae; genus Pinus; species Pinus tabuliformis. Next base: position 67,528,927 of record CM062804.1, on the reverse strand, counting down.
ATTTTCACAAATCTGTGATGGTGGTATAGAACTGAACCGAGCTACTAAATGAATCTCCATAGGACTATTCTTCAAGTCGCAATCTGCACTTCTTCTATAGATTAATTCATCACAGTGTAGAATTTTGTAGAATTTTTCTACACATTAGCTAGCTCTGATACCATGTAGAATTTTTCTACAAATCAGCTAGCTCTGATACCATGTAGAAATTTCACCACTTGTAGATCAAACTGATATATGCAATGTACTAAAGCATAATACTAGATCTACTTCTACAACCAATTTAGCGGAAGCTTAATCGAACATGAGCAACATCAATAAGAACACATATAATTGATATGGAGAAATCAAACACACATAACACAAAAGATATAACTAGGGGAAAGAACCAGCGTAAAACCCCATCTTTGTATTATCATACAAGTGGAAATATGTCCGGATTACACAAAGCCTTAGCTCGGAAGCTATCCAGCTCTCAGTACAATCCCTCTGTTGCTCATAGACAGTGAAAGGATTCTCACAAACCTTCTCCTCTGCCCTCCAAGCCTCCTATTTCTATGCACAGTTTTTCCTGGGTCCTCCAGCTGCAACTTGTGTGATTCTCACCTCACACACAACACTGACCTCTGAAATAACTGCACAAACCTTAAGGAGATAAATCCTCATCATGGATGAGCTTCGTTTATAGAAGAAATATTCATCCAACTAATAATACATTGTCCCTTCTCTGATCTCAACTAGTCTCTATCTGAACTAACATGCATTAGTTATCCATGAGTGAATACTCAGTTATCTGAAAATATCAGTTGTCACATGCATGCAAGCATCAACAAACTGAATCTCATTAATTTAACAACTTGTTAAATTAATCTAACTGTACTTTACTAAGTTAAACTAAGTCAACTAATCCTCTCAATATAGAACTCATCCTTAATTCCTCAATCAGTGGAGCAAATCAAAGACACATTCCCCAATCAGTGGAGAAATTATTGCATGTTCTCACAAAGACTTCAAGTTTGATTTTCCTTAACTAATTAACTCAAACTGAATTAATTAATTAATATTCAAACTGCTGGTAAGACCAAATTCGAATTTACTTCCTATAGTTAGACCAGGGACTGCTAAAAATAGGAATCCACACTGCACTGCTAAAAATAGAACTTCTATTTTTAGCACTTCCATTTTTCATTCCCTGTTGCCCAATCCAGCACTGATGCCCAAACTGCTATTTTTAGCAATTTCTTGTTGAAAATTTTCAACACTCCCTCTCAACAAGAAAGGCTTCCTCTCAAACCTGATCCTGTACCTCTAGAATGTTCTACATGCAACACATCTACCAAGTGCAGTTGCTCCAGCAACTCTCGGAACAAAAAAACTTCTAACTGACCTCTCTGTTGGGCTAGAAACATACTCTGATGCTGAAGCTCTACCTGCTGCTAACAAGTGCTCCCTCTCTGACCTCTGCGCTACTGCAACATCTCCATGCATCTCGTACCATTGCACCCTTCTCTGTGCTACCCTGCACTGTGCAACACACTTGTGCCTCTCGCATTGCTGCAGCCTGCATGCTCTGCATTGTAATGGGATTCCCTGCACTGTAGATCTCTCTGCCGCTCCATCTGTGTCTGTCTCTACCCAATCAGTCAGTTCTGCTACTCCTCATCGGGGCTCCCATAAGTCGAATCAAAGAGGTTGGGTACCTCAAGGATCCTGCCCCTCCTCCTTGGGACGATCACTCCACATCGCCCCACCTCCTACTTGGAGGTATGGCTGCATGTGATCCCTCTACCCACCTAGCTCGAATTTTCCCCCTACTGGAGGTCTCTACATGAGTAGACGTCTCTACTTGATCTCCTCTTAGCTTCCCCTGTTGTGGCTGCTCCACAACCTCCTGAAGTTGCTACACCAATCGTGGCTCCTCCACAATCGTCTGAAACTTCTTCTGGCGCTGCATGTTGAGAGGTAATATACTCTCCCTCTCAACCACCAAGTATCTAACCTTTGCCTTGCTCCTTAAGGCTTTGCATGCATCTTTTACCTCAAGTGCATATAGGTTCTTGGCTAGCACACCAATCCGTTTCATATTTCCCGCTGTCACGAAATTGTTTGGAAAAAGAGATGATTTTAAATCGGCGATATCTCCCTCCTCCGAACTCCGATTTAACGATTGTTTTTTTTTTTTTTGGGTATTTTTCCACAAGGAATCCAAATCAGCTATTTGTTTCTGAAAATTTTGTACAGAAATTTTCAGATCTTCTCTACAAACTCTCAGCCCAAAACTCAAAACTTTGAAATCTCCTCTTCTTGTATATTGTTCTTCCTTGATCACCTATGCTCCAATACCATGTAAAATTATGTAGAATTTTTCTACACATAAGCTAGCTCTGATACCATGTAGAATTTTGTAGAATTTTTCTACAAATCAACTAGCTCTAATACCATGTAGAATTTTTCTACAAATCAACTAGCTCTGATACCATGTAGAAATTTCAGCACCTGTAGATCAAATTGATATATGCAATGTACTAAAGCATAATACTAGATCTACTTCTACAACCAATTTAGCAAAAGCTTAATTGAACATGAGCAACATCAATAAGAACACATATAACTGATATGGAGAAATCAAACACACATAACACCGAAGATATAACTAGGGGAAAGCACCAACCTAAAACCCCATCTCTGTATTATCATGCAAGTGGAAATATGTCTGAATTACACAAAGCCTTAGCTTGGAAGCTATCCATCTCTCAGTACAATCCCTCTGCTGCTCATAGACAGTCAAAAGCTTCTCACAAACCTTCTCCTCTGCCCTCCATGCCTCCTATTTCTATGCACAGTTTTTCCTGGGTCCTCCAGCTACAACCTGTGTGATTCTCACCTCACACACAACACTGACCTCTGAAATAACTGCACAAACCTTAAGGAGATAAATCCTCATCATGGATGAGTTTCCTTTACAGGAGAAATATTCATCCAACTGATAGTACACTGTCCCTTCTCTGATCTCAACTGGGTCTCTGTCTGAACTGACATGCATTAGTTATCCATGAGTGAATACTCAGTTATCTAAAAATATCAGTTGTCACATGCATGCAAGCATCAACAAATTGAATCTCATTAATTTAACAACTTGTTAAATTAATCTAACTGGACTTGACTAAGTTAAACTAAGTCAACTAATCCTCTCAATATAGAAATCATCCTTAATTCCTCAATCAGTGGAGCAAATCAAGGACACATTCCCCAATTAGTGGAGAAATTATTGCATGTTCTCACAAAGACTTCAAGTTTGATTTTCCTTAACTAATCAACTCAAACTGAATTAATTATTTAATATTCAAACTACTGGTAAGACCAAATTCAAATTTACTTCCTATAGTTAGACCAGGGACTGCTAAAAATAGGAATCCACACTACACTGCTAAAAATAGAACATTTGTTTTTAGCACTTCCATTTTTCATTCCCTGTTGCCCAATCCAGCACTAATGCCCAAACTGCCATTTTTTAGCTGATCTGAAATCACCCCAAGGTGACCTCAGGAAATTAATGAAGGTATTACAAACTTATGTGCTTATGTGTGCCTATGTTATTTTAAGCAACAGATCGATAAGATTGCGAAATACACAGGCAATTGGAAAACAGTAAGAGAAAAACAACAAGAAAATGCAAAACACAACAATTTAATAAGGAGTTCACCCAATCCTCCTAGGCTACGTCTCCTGGTCCAGCTTTCAATGGTGGCCTTTTTTTATTGTGTCTTTGAGTAGAGTTTTTAAAATGAGGAGCTCAATTTGAGTCTCCTGCAACGGATGATGCTTAGTAGTGTGGTACTTGGATTCCCCAAGCCACTGGAGTACATAGACCCCCCCTTACCAACCCTCGACCTCAACTGGTCTTAATAGGATGAGTCCAATTTGGTACTTAGTTCCTGACAGATATCCTCACGGGGATTGCTTGAACCTCTCAAGCCTTCTCGGTTCTGTCTACTCGATGTTGCCTTAACTCTGTAGGTTAGCTCAACTTCTCTGTTCTCTGCTTCTTGCTTCACTCTCTATTCTGTCTCCTCTATCTCCTCTATCTGTTCGTGGCTTAAAGCCAATCCGTCCCTTGACTATTCGTTTCCCTTTCATCTCTTCGGATTGCCTACTGTTGTTCGCTTGGAATTCCTTGCTTCTGCATCATCGCCACTGTGTAAGGTTTCACAGGGAGGTGACCACTTGTCCCCTCACGAACCGAGCATCAACTCTTCCTTGAACGGTCGTTATTTCGGTTACTTTGTGAAATGATTCATCCGCAAGCTCACCGGTCCAATCGGACTTCAAACCTTTATATGCCTCAACTTATTCTTCCGCCAAATCCAGTCTCCCATTGGGTGCAATCTCCGTCATTTGATCTGGGCCTCTAGATCCTACGGTCATCGCTTTTATCACACGAGTGACTTGCTCGACTGTTAGCTAGCGGTGAGAGTGGTTTTTCTCTCTCATCCGCCAGACACGCATCATTCAATGTATGGAATTGTTGGGTCCTCTGACAAACCTGCTTACCGCCCGAAATGCCTATGATATTCCACCGGTTTTGGAGCACAGGACCCACTTGTCGTTTTAGCGCTTTTCCCATGGTTTCCTGGTTTCCCTTGTGACCGTGTGCTCGGGGCCCTTCCTTTTCGAGGGGTTTTGTCCTGTGATTCACACATCAGAAACAACCTCTGTTTCTGGGTTTGAGCCTCCCAACTTCCATTTTTGCACCATGCACAGTCCCCATGTGCCAACGGTCAGCGCGCTTTGACCGAAGGTCCTCGTTGCTCCGTGCTGGCTGTAAATTACCATTATATAGAGGTTATTTCTGATAGCTCGTTGTTTACAAGATTTTGAAGTCTTTCATGATTTGAAATAGTTATAGAACTTTGATAATTTTCATGGATCCAATTCAGATCACAGCCTTCCCACTGAAAAAGCTTTTGGACTAAGTGAGGATACAACTTTCTCATCTGTCCAATATCTATCCATTTTGCACTGCTCGGCTTTGAACCCTCGAGTCCAATTCTGAGGTACTCAACATCTCCCCTGTGCGTCATTCTCACCTTCCTATCCAGAACTGTGTCTTCCTGCAATTCATTATGATATTTAGATAGCAGGTCATCAATAGAAGGCAATTGACTCTACTCTTCGGGATCCTCAATTAGTGAAGGTTCAAATAATCTCAAGCTATCTGCATTTATGACTGAGTAGATGTGCATGTAAGCTGGTAGATCAAGGCGAAAAGCATTCTCACCAATCTTCTCAAGTATCTTGAAAGGTCCATACCTGATAGGCTTTAGCTTTTTACCTTCCCCTTGCATCCTGTCCTTGCTGATATACAGCCAGACTTGATCACCAACTTGGAAACTATGCTCCATCCGATGCTTGTCATGTCTTGCCTTGTATTTGGCCTGGCTCTTTTCCAACTGTTCTCGTACTGCCTGGTGAATCTCTTGGATTTGTTCAATGAACCTAGTTGCCTTGTCCACATCATTGTGTCCCTCAACTGTTGTGTCCTTACCAAAGAAAAAATCCAAGGGTGACCTTGGTGTGAAACCAAAACAGGTCTCAAAAGGAGATCTCTGTGTAGAAGAATGTTTGGCTCGGTTGTAAGCATGCTGCACATAACATAAATGTTCATCCCAAAGCTTAGGATGCTTACTGCAATATCCCCTGAGTAACTAGATCACTGTCTTGTTGACTACTTCTGTCTGGCCATCAGTTTGTGGATGGAAAGCTGTGATTTTCTTCAGTTTGGTGTCCATCAGTTCCCACAGACTTGACCAAAACTTTCCCACAAATCAGGTGTCTCGATCAGATATAATAGAAGTGAGTAATCAAAAATGAACCTATACATGTTGAAAAAATAGTTTTGCAATTTGTTCAGCTGTAATCTATTTATTACAAGGTATCAAAACACACATTTTGTTGAACCTATCCACAACAACATACAGATAATCATGACCTTTCCTAGATTAGGCAGTCCTCCAACAAATTCCATGGAAACACTCTCCCAAGGATGAGAAGGAACTGGTAATGGAGTGTACAAGCCTAGTTTTCTATTATTGGGCTTGCTTTTAGTACACATAGTACACCCTCTTACATATCTAGAAATTGTCTCGTTCATTTTTGGCCAATAACAAAATCTTTGCCGCTGTGCAACTGTTTTACTTTCCCCAAAGTGACCTGATATTAGAGAAGTGTGTGCTTCTCAAATTATCTTTACTCTTTCAGTTTGTGGAATGCATAGCTTCCCACAATGATATAGGAGTCGGTCCTTAACATGATAATCCAATTCTTCTACTCGTTTGCCTTGACTTAAAGTTGCATATACATCTTTAAAGTCTATATCTTGAGCATATTGTTCAATGTAGCTCTCATGTAACACAAAATTATGCTTCAGTATAGTAAATGCATTTATAATGGGTCTAGATAACATATCTACAACTTTATTGTGTATGCCCTTTTTATATCTGATGACTAAATGAAACTGTTGTAGAAAACCCATCCATCTATACTGTCTTGATTGCTGCAACTTAGTTTGGGAGTGTAGATATTGAAGTGGTTGATGATTAGTATGTATTACTATCTCTTTGCCCATTAAGTAATGTTTCCACTTTTTCACACTCTGTACTAGTGCATACAATTCTTTATCATATGTGGGATAGTTAACTGCTGCATAATTAAATGTCTCAGAATGATAACATATGGGTCTATCGTGTTGTATCAACACTGCTCCCATGGCATAGTCATTGGCATCTGTTTGGATCTCAAAGGGTCTTTGAAGATCAGGCAGTGCTAGTACTGGTGTTGTACTAATCTTTTCTTTCAAGGTGTCGAAGGCTTTCTGTTGTTTGCCTCCCCACTGAAACACCTTGTTCAATCCTGTTAAAGCATGTAAGGGATCTGCAATTAAGGAAAAGTTAGAAATGAACTTTCTCCAATATTGTGCTGCTCCTAAGAAGCTCCTAACTTCTGTAGCAGATTTGGGTTTAGGCCAGTTTATAATGACTGCCACCTTAGAGGGATCTATCTTCAATTCACCACCCCCTACTATATGTCCCAAATAATTCAAAAATGTTTTGCCAAATTCACATTTTGAGAGTTTAACATAAAGTTTTTCTCTTTTCAAAACATCTAGTGTCTGCTTAACATGCTTTAAATGTTCTTCCCATGTTTTGCTAAATATCAGAATGTCATCCAGATATACAATAACAAAATCATCAAGAAAAGGCCTGAGTACATCATTCATTATTCTCATGAAAGTAGTAGGAGCATTAGTTAAACCAAAAGGCATAACTAGCCACTCATACAATCCCTGCTTTGTTTTGAAAGCAGTCTTCCATGCATCTTGTTCTACAACTCTGACCTAATGATATCCACTATGCAAGTCTAACTTGGAGAAATAAACAGTTTCTTTCAATTGATCCAATAGATCATCTATGCAAGGAAGGGGATAACGATTTTTTATTGTTATCTTATTCAGTGCTCGGTAATCAATGCACATTCTCCATCAGCCATCTTTCTTTCTCACCAAAACGATTAGAGACCCACATGGTGATGTGCTAGGTCTGATGAACCCTTTCTCGAGCAACTCCTGCACCTGCTTCTTGATTCCTGCATTCTCTAAAGTGGAAAACTTGTACATCCCAATGTTAGGCAATGGAGCATCTTGCTGCAAATTAATTTCATGCACTATTTCCTTTTTGGGTGGCAGACCTTTAAGTTCTTGAAACAAGATATCATACTCTGAAACAACGTTTTCTAAATTAGCGTGCTATTTAGCATCACAACCTTCAAATACATTGGTTTTATCAGGTTTCTTTTCCTTTACAGCCATCAGTAAAAATTGTTTGCATGAATTTATCATTCGTTTCATCTTCCTTGAGTTTATGAGAGTATAATTATTCTTGAGCTTATGAGCTCTTACAAGGTATTTGATTCCATCTTTAACGAGTAGATACTTGTTCTCATCTCTATAGAAAATAGCTTTTCTATCATACAATTAAGGACTTCCTAAAACAATTCCACATATATCCAAAGGAATTATGTTTAACTCAACCTCATCTACAAATGCTGACCCAAAAGAAAACTTGAGTTTGCATTGTCTAGTCACTTGTAGTTGTGCTTTATCATTTACCCATCCTAATGGGTATGGTCTCTTGTGAGGTGTAATCAGTAATCCCAACTTCTTTACAATTGCTTCAGAAATTAAATTTACTTGTGAGCCACTATCAAACAAAGTATCAATCTTTTGATGTTTGGAAATAACTCAAATATGGAAAAGCTCCTGTCTTTTTCTCTCATTTTCTTCTTCAATAGCAGATTGTGCAGAATTACTAGTAGATGCTTCATAATTCTTACCTTTTATACCTGTGGCTGCAATGGTTATTTCATCTCCTGAGTCTGACCCAAAATCTTTCTGAATAGTTGTAGCAGTCTTCTTCTTCTTGCCCTCGAACTTCTTAGGTCTCAGCTCCGGATGCAAAATCCAACAGTGCTCATCATCATGCCCATCCTTCTTACAATGAGTGCATGAAGACTTTCTTTTCTGTGCAGTGTTGGCTTTCCTTGCTTTCCATTTTTGTTTTCTTTTCTCCTTATTCTTTCTTGCAGTGGGTGGGGATGATCCCCCAACTTCTGTGTTTCCATTCTTTCCTCTAGCTTCTTCTTCTCAGTTCTGTCTACTCGACGCTACCTTAACTCTGTAGGTCAGCTTGACTGCTATGTTCTCTGCTTCTTGTTTCACTCTCTATTTTGTCTCCTCTATCTCCTCTATCTGTTCGTGGCTTAAAGCCAATCCGTCCCTTGACTGTTCACTTCCTGTTTCATCTCTTCGGATTGCCTACCACTGTCCACTTGGAATTCCCTGCTTCCGCATCATCGCCACTGTGTAACTTTTCACAAGGAGGTGGCCACTTGTCCCCTCACGAACCGAGCGCCATCTGTTCCTTGAACGGTCATTATTTTGGTTACTTTGTGAAATTATTCATCCACCAGCTCAGCAGTAGAATTGGACTTCAAACCTTTATATGCCTCAGCTTATTCTTCCACCAAATCCGGTCTCCCATCGGGTGCAATCTCCATCGTTTGATCTGGGCCTCCAGATCCTATAGTCATCGCTTTTATCGTACGTGTGACTTGCTTGACTGTTAGCCAGCGATGAGAGCAGTTTTTCTCTCTCATCCGCCGGACATGCACCATTCAATGTATGGAATCACTGGGTCCTCTGACAAACCCGCTTACCACCTGAAATGCCTCCGATATTCTGCCGGTTTTGGAGCGTGGGACCTGCCTGTCATTTTAGCGCTTCTCCCACGGTTTCTTGGTTTCCCTTGTGACCGTGTGCTCGGAACCCTTCCTTTTCGAGGGGTTTTGTCCTGCGACTAATCACGCATCAAAAACAGCCTCCGTTTCTTGGTTTGAGACTCCCAACTGCCATTTTTGCGCCATGCACAATCCCATGGGCCAACGGTCAGCGTGCTTTGACCGAAGGTCCTCGTTGCTCTGTGCTGGCTACAAATTACCATTATACAGAGGTTATTTCTGATAGCTTGTTGTTTACAAGATTTTGAAGTTTGTCATGATTTGAAACAATCATAGAATTCTGATAATTTTCATGGATCCAATTCGGATCATTAGCAGTGCTATTTTTAGCACTTCTATTTTTAGTAATTTCTTGTTGCTAATTTTCAACACACAGGTCCGAGGCTTCCAAAGATTAATTCAAGTTTAACCCAATCAAAAATTTATTTTCCTTCTTGGCCTTAAAGTCTACTTTCCTTCATTCTTTCAAGTTCATGAGTTGTGAACTGTATCTTCCTCTCTGTGATAGACGACTGAGATCTATACTAGATAACGAAGTATTTGACTTCTATTTATATGAGTTTCACTAATAAATGAAAAGACATGTTTATTTGAGGAGAGGCCGACTTGTGCATGAGGTGGCACTTTGACGATATATTCAATCACTGTTGGAAGGGATCTTTTGATAATAGTGGACCAAATATGACATAGTTTCATTGAACGAAAACCATATTATAATAGATGTCGGGAGGTCCCACATGCCACATCATCACTTTACTCCTGCACATCGCAACCACATGAATATCAGAGATTTTTTAAGTTGTGCACAAGCCAAAGTTTTGATGTCAACAACGTTGATATTCCTATAACACATATCGCCCCTACCTCCTTTGACCTCCGATGTATTGGATGTGATATTTCAATGAAATTATTTTGATAATCCAATCGAGTCCACAACATACTCTAACCTCTGATGGATGCGATATTTCAATAAAATCATTTTAATAAACCAATCAGGTGCGCAACAATATCGCAATCGGAGGTTTTAACATGACATTCCTGCAAAACTTTCGATAGGAAATTTGTGATGTGGCGGATGCGATATTACATTAAAATGTTATAATAAGGTCAGTGGGGTCTGCAAAACATATCGCAATCAAAGATTAGGCTTCATCAGAGGATATTATCAGAGGTCTCATTCCAAAAGCTCTGATAAAGGTCGGATGTGATTTTACATTAAAATTGTTATGACAAACTAATCGAGTCTGCAACATATCACAATCGGAGCTTTGGTCTTATCAGAAGTCCCATTTCAAAAACTGTGATAAAGTGGCAGATGCGATTGAATAGTCAAATCGTTATTAAACCACGTCAGATCTGCATATTGACAGTTGGAGGTCCATATCGCAATTCGAAGATCGGAGGTCCACATCGCAAATCATAGATCAAATATTTTTGAGTGGAAACACATAAAAAGCACCGATATGATTTCTATGATATCACTGTTTCTACCTTTTGGCTCTTTCTCTTGGGCATATGGGATCTTCTCTTTGGATATGATCCTCCTTGCCTTGTCGCTCCTGTTCTTGACTTCCTATGGATTTATGATGGCTTCTGATGGATTTTAGATGGCTTCCAATGGCTTTCCAATGGCTTTTGATGGCTTCCGATGGCTTTCCTCCTCTTTCTCCTTGGGACTTCTCCTTGGGTCCACTGCTTCTATTCTTTCTGTATATATATTCAACCTTATATGGCCCTCCATCTCATCATATGGTCTCCAACCATGTCATCATATGTCATCTTCTTGATATGGCATCCTTATAAGAACTTTCATCACTATGAGCATTATGATCAGTGGGTATCTTCATAAGAACTTTCATCATTATGATCAATGAGCATCTTAGGAAAACACCACGGGTCACAAAAATTTCCCATCACAACTAATGCCATATTGACATCAATGACAACCTTGACTAACAAAGGGAACACCGTCCTCGATGTTCTTTGTCCTTATATACAGAGACAAAAAAACATTCTAAAATATAATTACAAAATAATAATCACATATTGTCTGTGGAGCTTCATACTTGTAGCTCATACAATATTTTACATAAACCTATGAACCTTAATTGGCAAACAAAAAAGGATAAGTTATCTTCATGGCATCATCCATTTCCCAAGTGGCCTCCTAAGGACCAAAGTGATTCCACTGCACCTAGACTTTCTCTATGGCTTGATTCTAGAGCATGAGACTCCTTTGAACTAGAATGCATATTGGTTCTTGCTAGATCTCCCTGTCCGATTCCACCTATAGCACATGCCAATCACTTACATGATTAGAATCCTTCTCATACCTTTTAAGAAACGAAAAATTAAAAATATCATGAAATCTAATTGTAGGAGGTAGGGCCAGCCTATAGGCCACCGACCCAATCTTCTCAAGGATCTCAAAAGGCCCACTATATAGTGGTGCCCACTTGGCACAGTTCCCAAGTCTCAAGGAACTCTTCTTCAATTTTATCCTTAAATATACATGTTCCGAAACTTGAAACTCCTTATGTACCCTATGTTGATCAACATAACTCTTTTTCTTATGATGTGCCATCTTCAAATTCTGTCTCGTGACTTGAATCCGCTACTCCATTTCCTTGAGCATATTAGGCCCAATAAGGACCCTTTTCACTGGCTTACTCCAACTGATAGGAACATTACAACTCCTTCCATACAAAGACTCTTATGGAATCATCTTTAAGGAATCTTGATACCCATTATTGTAAGAAAAATCCACCAATGGAAGGTATTCCTCCAACTTCTTGGGTTGATGCATTACATACATCCTCAACATGTCTTCAAGGATCCTATTAGTCCTCTCAGTTTTTCCTCTTTCCATGGATGATATGTCGTGATAAATACTAATTTTGTCCCCAATATGGAAAAAACTCCTTCCAAAACTTGGAAGTCAACTTGGCATCTCTATCTGAAGCAATCTTCTTGGAAACACCATGGAGCCTCACAATCTCTTTTATAAATATCTATGCCACCTCACTAGCCGAGTTAGTGATTTTTACTTCCATAAAATGAGCTTCTTTGCTCAACCTATCAACAAATACGATGATTGCATCTTGTTTCTTAGAATTCCATGGAAAACCTAAGATGAAATCCATAGAGACAACTTCCCATTTCCATTCAGGAATAAGAATGGGCTGCAATAATCCTACTGGATGTTTACATTCAGCCTTTACTTGCTGAAACTCTATGCACTTGACCACAAAACAACCACTTATTTCTTCAAATTCGGCAAATAATAAAATATCTTAATGACTGAAAGTGTCTTTTAGTATCCCAGATGGCTTGAATAAGGTTTGACATGAAACTCCTTGATGACATGCGTATTTAACTTCTCATCACTTCGCACATAAATTTTTCTCTTAAATCTAATTAGGTCGTCATCAATGAGGTGATACTCCTCATCCTCACTAGCTTATAGAAACTTCTCTTTCATCTGTTGATACTTTTCATCATGTTGTCCTACACTTTAAATCCTTTCCCCTAAGTCTATCCTTTAGGAACTTATGGATGCTAAATGGTTTAACTGAATTCTTCGACTGAGTGCATCAACAATTCTATTTTCTTTTCCCTTGATGTAATTTATTTCAAAACCAAATTCCTTAAGTGTGGCTAACCACCTAGCATGTCTCACATTCATCTTGGGTTGCTCAAATAGATACTTGAGTCAACTGTGATATGTCATAAGAGTAAACTTCCTGCCAAGGAGGTAATGCCTCCACATTTTTAGTGCATGAATGATGCTAAGTCATGGGTCACGTAGTTCACCTCATGCTCGTTTAGCTTTTGGGACTCATATGAAACTACTTGTCCTTATTGCATCAAGACTCTGTTAGCTACCTATACCAATAGGTTTCATATTTCATGATTGGCTATGAGAGGTCCAAATATGCTCTGCTTTGATGATTCAAAGATCACATATTTCCAAGAGAATCCAATCTGTGCTTATAGCTTGGTATGGACTTAAAAATTTGATGGATGGTCCAACAGTCTAATCTGGATCATTCTGTTATCACTGAAAATGCTGTAGTCAAAAATTTTTAGCCTGGCTTAAAGAGTGGGTGTTTTCGCAGCGCCTGAATTATTTTTAGCAGTTTCGCAGCGCTACCTGTTTGAGTGGTTTCGTAGCGTGCTACGAAATTGGGAATTTGTTCGAGTTTTCAGTGGAGGCCCAAATCCTAGCATGCCTATTGTACAGAGTTTTGCTTCCTTCCAGAAATGCAGGGGTTAAACCTTGTATTCAAATGCATGAGAAGGATGGAAGAGTATGATTCAAGTGAATTATCAACTGGAACTACATCAGCGATACAAATCAAGGTGATAATGGAGAAGTGGCTCAAGGCTTTGCTACTTTTCCTAATACACCGGTTGCTTATTCTGTTTAGTGGCTCAAGGCTTTGCTGCCTTTCCTAATACACCGGTTGCTTATTCTGTTTCCTCTTAGTCCATCACTTCAGTGTTCACACAAGGTTGAAGAACGATTTGTCACCTTAAATACTGGTATTTGTGAGATCGCTTTGGAGATTACAAATTGGGTTGCCATTAATTGTCTTCCTACTGAAAGAGTTCTTCAATTCATGGAGAATTCATTAGAGGGCCAGATGCTGCCAGCAGACTCAAACGGTTTTTTGAAAAGCATGTTGTTTCCTTAGTTCCTTTTATTCCAAATCTCATACTGAATGTATCTGTAGACTGGAAAGAAAGGATATTGAAGGCTTTTACACGAGCATTTGCAGAGTGTAACTCAAGTTCGACAATGAAGCTCTCATACCTCTCTTCAATTGAAAACATGTTTTTTTTCATGATGTACGAGATAGTCTTCTTCTAGTGTTTCAAAGGGAATTGGTCAATTTGTTTCTGAAGCTGTTATGGGAATTGAGGCATGACAACCCCAATGCATCCAAGGCTGTATTGAGGGTTCTTCTTCATATTGGTCGTTCTGTTCCTGTAGATTCTATGCTGCATGCAGAATATACGAAATTACAGCCAGTGTTTATGCCATTTTTCAGTATGCATCTATCAACATGCCAAAATAAAGGAAAGATGAAACTAAATCCATTGAAGTTGAAAGGGTTTCAAGGGTGAGAACTAGAGGCCAACTAAGCAAGGAGAAAGGAAAGTTAGTCCCTGTGGAAGAAAGTCCTATTTCTAAGGGTAGTTTAAATGACTTACTTGAAGCCATTGAACTAGAGCAAGATCATCCAATTCAAATTGAACCACTAGAACTTGAGCAAGATCAATTGGTGCCACCAATGCATATTGATCTAACTCAGTCCTCACCTGAAAGTTCTAAAAAATCAAGGGCTTCTAAAAGGTTAAAGTTTGAAGAGCCAAGTGAAGAATATGCCTTTAAACCACGCAGACCAGTGACAAGAAGGCAAATTAAAGAAGTGGAGAAAGCTCAGAAAGAGAAAGCACCTTTAGAAATGCCTAGGACAGAGGCACTTGAAGTTTTCTCTGAAATAGTTCAAGCAGCCAAAAGAAAGAGCAAGGATAATAAGGTTATTATCAGTCAAAGTGGAAATGTTATTGCTATTAAGAAACAAGCTGGAGCAACAAAGGAAAGAATACCTCAGATTGAAAATGTTTTTAAGGAAAAGGCAGTGAGATATACAAGTTATAAAAAGGCTGTAATGAAAGGCAGAACAAGTTTGATTAGCCAAGCTGACTCAGTATCTGATGCATATGTGTGGACAGTGCCAGCTCTGAAGCAGGCAAAAATCATGAAACAAATGAATACAAGTTTAAGAGCAGAAAATAAGATGTTAAAGGAAGAAGTCAGCAGCTTGAAAGGGAAGCTAGGCAAACTAGCTAAATGATCCAAGGAGAAATTTGCTTTCCAAATTTTGGTATATTTTGGCTGTCATCATTTAAAACTTTTTGATACTTTTTGATGTCCTTACACCTGTGTAGAATGGCTGAAGAAATCACAGAGTTAAGTTATTGTTGCTTTAAGGTTCATATGCTTAGTTTTGATGACCTACAGCAGTTTCGTAGCGCGCTACGAAACTGCTGTAGATGACTGTTTATGTTGAAAACTTGAGTTTGAATGCTGAGGTCAGCAAATATTTAAAGGGATGACTTAAGGCCAGCATGGAGACTATAGAAAGTCAGTCAGATGTTTAAAAAAGGTGCCAGATGTAAGTATTCGAAGAAAAGGTGAAATTTTGTCTTTTGTTGAAAGTTTTCACTTTATGTCCGAATTTTTAGGGTTCTGGTAGGGCTGCTGAGGTGTTGAGTGGTACACCTGTTCAGTTATGGGATGGCCAGATCATAAGTTTTCTTCAATCATACGGGACTATCAGAGGATTAAATGGCTTGAAACATGATCTTAAATGCATGAACACTAATGGGAGGCAGAAACCGTGAACATAGGGTGCATATTCTTATTGGTTGATGAATCACCTACACATCAGGCATCCGAAGCTGCTCATCCAGTGAATGTGTTTTCAGTTTGGTTTGGCTATTATTGAAGTGCTACAGGTGTCAAGTTTCAAGGATGCAGCAAGGTACACGAGGAGATAGACTTGAAGTGACAATGTAATGGAGTCCTCTGTTTTCGTAGCACGATATCTCTTGTAATTAATTAGTTTGTTTATGATAGAGATAAGGTAATTAATGTTAGAATTCCGAGCTCCCTTCATGCTTGTTGAGGAGTCTCAGGTAGTAGTGTTTTGATTGGCTATATATAGAAATGACTCATATGTAAAAAAGGTTGGATATTTTATACAAAAACAGAGTTGTTTTGGGCCATTGTAAGACTTGTGACAGTAATAGTAAAACAGTGTTGATTTCTTCTCAAGATTCTCGATGGATTATTGTGTTCAAATATAATGATGGTGTTTTATATTTTATGTTCTTTTACAGCCTTGTTGTAACACAATCACTCAGAATTCATAATCTTATGCTCTGACTTCCTGTGTGTTTGGCAAGTTGTGGTTTTGATGGAGTATGTTTGACATGTAATGCAAAGAGCCTTGACTTCCATGAGATGACTATGTTTTTCTTGTTTACTTAGTATATGAGACTCCATAGCCCAATGAGAACCAGTTTGATATGTTTCCAACCAGCTTTCGCTTTCATGAATGAATAAAGAGTTAGCCATCTGTTGTAGTGAAGGATTTTTATCAAGAGTTTGTGAGAGAGCCCTCTCTGATCAAAGAGGCTAATCTTTGATCTAAAGTTAGGTTGAAAGAGTTACATGAAATCTTGCTTGGTTGCAGCCCTCAGTAGTGATTTTGTGATAACATTTTGGTGCGTTTGCCGGGAGATTAATATTGAATTTCTGAAGGTAGCAGGAGTTCAAATGATTTTCAAGGCTGCAAAACTACCTTGGCGACTCCACACATCAAAGAATAAATTAGAAGGTGACTCCACTGCTAGAAGATCAGTAGCTTGATGAAGTTTCAAGATGGATTCCACTGCAAGAAAGAATGCCAGGTATGCTCCTATGAATCGGTCTCATATCCCTGGTTTTCCAAATCCTATGCCAAAGGTTGATTGGTTAGATGATCTTCCAATATTCAAAGATGAAAAGAAGGATGATGCTGCTCTCCATTTGGTTAAGTTTCACATACATGTACGCAGTCTTAAGGTTCATTTCCCTGAAGATTGTCTCATGAGGATGTTTATGGCTACTTTAGAAGGAGAAGCATGGTCTTGGTATAAAAGTTTGGAAAATGGTTCATTATCTTCTCTTGATGATTTCCATGATGTGTTCTGTGAAATGTATAAAGAATGTTATCCTTCTTTGTTGCTGCTCAAAGATTGCTGTAGGCATTCTTTGAATCTTATTCAGTACTTGGAGGATTGTTATGGTGATGATGAATTTACAGATGAAGAAATTTTAGAGGCTCTTCATAACAATGTTTTTCAGCACCAAGGAGAAGGTATAACACTCCATGAAGCGCAGCATGAAGAGCAGCAAGAGTTTACCTGTGAAAACCATGTTTTATCCTTAGATATTGATGTAGAGATGCAGCAGATTTGTCAGGTTTCAGATCATGATGGAGATGAAATTGATTGCACTCAGCAAGAAGAAATATTGGAGGAAATTTTCTATGATCCTCAGGCAGAGGAAAAGCTTGCTCAATTTTGTAATTCCTTGCAGCAGCTTACTCCAAATAATAATCATAATAGTGAGGAAAATTTCATTGTTTGTTGGAATGATTCAGAAAAGCAACTGGATAGCTTGTCAAATAGAAAAGTGGATAGCACATCAGAGGGGTCTTGTGTGGTTGAGAATCAGTGGCTTGAAAATGAAGAGTGTTATCATGATCATTATTTTCAGCAGCTTTCTATGACAGAACACAAGGAGAGAGTGCCACTTCCTTTCTCTTTCACGTTTAAGGAGCTGAACACTGTGGTTGAAGATCAGTTTGCACAGCTGGAAAGTTTCAAGGAAAGACAAGCTGATCATTTGTTCTGGGATCCTATAGCTGATTACATGGAAGAGTTTTACTCTCCAGTGTTTCAGTTTACTTATAAAGCTCAGAGACAATTTCAGTGGCAGTGGTCATCAGACTATCATATTAGCTCTGAACTCTGGTGCGGTCAAAGGACTCAAATGTCAGATAAGACAAATGATTGGCTGCATTGGAAATTTCACATTGATTGAGCAGAGGGAAGTTTGAATTGTTAGGGTAGGTAGATAGGAAATTGCAAATAAGCTCAAGGTTGATTGAGCATTTATTTTTCAGTAGATGTAGTTGTCTTTCTCCTACAGTCATGCTGGTCAAGCAAGTTTTTGTTTGTCAAATAAATTTTATAAGGCACTGGAGCTGCAGGATCTTAGTGCACCACAAGGGCACACTATCCCAAGTGGAGCCACTGTTATCACTGAAAATGCTGTAGTCAAAAATTTTTAGCCTGGCTTAAAGAGTGGGTGTTTTCGCAGCGCCTGAATTATTTTTAGCAGTTTCGCAGCGCTACCTGTTTGAGTGGTTTCGTAGCGTGCTACGAAATTGGGAATTTGTTCGAGTTTTCAGTGGAGGCCCAAATCCTAGCATGCCTATTGTACAAAGTTTTGCTTCCTTCCAGAAATGCAGGGGTTAAACCTTGTATTCAAATGCATGAGAAGGATGGAAGAGTATGATTCAAGTGAATTATCAACTGGAACTACATCAGCGATACAAATCAAGGTGATAATGGAGAAGTGGCTCAAGGCTTTGCTGCTTTTCCTAATACACCGGTTGCTTATTCTGTTTAGTGGCTCAAGGCTTTGCTGCCTTTCCTAATACACCGGTTGCTTATTCTGTTTCCTCTTAGTCCATCACTTCAGTGTTCACACAAGGTTGAAGAACGATTTGTCACCTTAAATACTGGTATTTGTGAGATCGCTTTGGAGATTACAAATTGGGTTGCCATTAATTGTCTTCCTACTGAAAGAGTTCTTCAATTCATGGAGAATTCATTAGAGGGCCAGATGCTGCCAGCAGACTCAAACGGTTTTTTGAAAAGCATTTTGTTTACTTAGTTCCTTTTATTCCAAATCTCATACTGAATGTATCTGTAGACTGGAAAGAAAGGCTATTGAAGGCTTTTACACGAGCATTTGCAGAGTGTAACTCAAGTTCGACAATGAAGCTCTCATACCTCTCTTCAATTGAAAACATGTTTTTTTTCATGATGTACGAGATAGTCTTCTTCTAGTGTTTCAAAGGGAATTGGTCAATTTGTTTCCGAAGCTGTTATGGGAATTGAGGCATGACAACCCCAATGCATCCAAGGCTGTATTGAGGGTTCTTCTTCATAATGGTCGTTCTGTTCCTGTAGATTCTATGCTGCATGCAGAATATACGAAATTACAGCCAGTGTTTATGCCATTTTTCAGTATGCATCTATCAACATGCCAAAATAAAGGAAAGATGAAACTAAATCCATTGAAGTTGAAAGGGTTTCAAGGGTGAGAACTAGAGGCCAACTAAGCAAGGAGAAAGGAAAGTTAGTCCCTGTGGAAGAAAGTCCTATTTCTAAGGGTAGTTTAAATGACTTACTTGAAGCCATTGAACTAGAGCAAGATCATCCAATTCAAATTGAACCACTAGAACTTGAGCAAGATCAATTGGTGCCACCAATGCATATTGATCTAACTCAGTCCTCACCTGAAAGTTCTAAAAAATCAAGGGCTTCTAAAAGGTTAAAGTTTGAAGAGCCAAGTGAAGAATATGCCTTTAAACCACGCAGACCAGTGACAAGAAGGCAAATTAAAGAAGTGGAGAAAGCTCAGAAAGAGAAAGCACCTTTAGAAATGCCTAGGACAGAGGCACTTGAAGTTTTCTCTGAAATAGTTCAAGCAGCCAAAAGCAAGAGCAAGGATAATAAGGTTATTATCAGTCAAAGTGGAAATGTTATTGCTATTAAGAAACAAGCTGGAGCAACAAAGGAAAGAATACCTCAGATTGAAAATGTTTTTAAGGAAAAGGCAGTGAGATATACAAGTTATAAAAAGGCTGTAATGAAAGGCAGAACAAGTTTGATTAGCCAAGTTGACTCAGTATCTGATGCATATGTGTGGACAGTGCCAGCTCTGAAGCAGGCAAAAATCATGAAACAAATGAATACAAGTTTAAGAGCAGAAAATAAGATGTTAAAGGAAGAAGTCAGTAGCTTGAAAGGGAAGCTAGGCAAACTAGCTAAATGATCCAAGGAGAAATTTGCTTTCCAAATTTTGGTATATTTTGGCTGTCATCATTTAAAACTTTTTGATACTTTTTGATGTCCTTACACCTGTGTAGAATGGCTGAAGAAATCACAGAGTTAAGTTATTATTGCTTTAAGGTTCATATGCTTAGTTTTGATGACCTACAGCAGTTTCGTAGCGCGCTACGAAACTGCTGTAGATGACTGTTTATGTTGAAAACTTGAGTTTGAATGCTGAGGTCAGCAAATATTTAAAGGGATGACTTAAGGCCAGCATGGAGACTATAGAAAGTCAGTCAGATGTTTAAAAAAGGTGCCAGATGTAAGTATTCGAAGAAAAGGTGAAATTTTGTCTTTTGTTGAAAGTTTTCACTTTATGTCCGAATTTTTAGGGTTCTGGTAGGGCTGCTGAGGTGTTGAGTGGTACACCTGTTCAGTTATGGGATGGCCAGATCATAAGTTTTCTTCAATCATACGGGACTATCAGAGGATTAAATGGCTTGAAACATGATCTTAAATGCATGAACACTAATGGGAGGCAGAAACCGTGAACATAGGGTGCATATTCTTATTGGTTGATGAATCACCTACACATCAGGCATCCGAAGCTGCTCATCCAGTGAATGTGTTTTCAGTTTGGTTTGGCTATTATTGAAGTGCTACAGGTGTCAAGTTTCAAGGATGCAGCAAGGTACACGAGGAGATAGACTTGAAGTGACAATGTAATGGAGTCCTCTGTTTTCGTAGCACGATATCTCTTGTAATTAATTAGTTTGTTTATGATAGAGATAAGGTAATTAATGTTAGAATTCCGAGCTCCCTTCATGCTTGTTGAGGAGTCTCAGGTAGTAGTGTTTTGATTGGCTATATATAGAAATGACTCATATGTAAAAAAGGTTGGATATTTTATACAAAAACAGAGTTGTTTTGGGCCATTGTAAGACTTGTGACAGTAATAGTAAAACAGTGTTGATTTCTTCTCAAGATTCTCGATGGATTATTGTGTTCAAATATAATGATGGTGTTTTATATTTTATGTTCTTTTACAGCCTTGTTGTAACACAATCACTCAGAATTCATAATCTTATGCTCTGACTTCCTGTGTGTTTGGCAAGCTGTGGTTTTGATGGAGTATGTTTGACATGTAATGCAAAGAGCCTTGACTTCCATGAGATGACTATGTTTTTCTTGTTTACTTAGTATATGAGACTCCATAGCCCAATGAGAACCAGTTTGATATGTTTCCAACCAGCTTTCGCTTTCATGAATGAATAAAGAGTTAGCCATCTGTTGTAGTGAAGGATTTTTATCAAGAGTTTGTGAGAGAGCCCTCTCTTATCAAAGAGGCTAATCTTTGATCTAAAGTTAGGTTGAAAGAGTTACATGAAATCTTGCTTGGTTGCAGCCCTCAGTAGTGATTTTGTGATAACACATTCCATGGTTTAAATTTGCAGTTGTAGATTAGAGAAGGAAGTCTGTCCAAACTGTTTAATCTTGGCAGACAAGTAGTTCAGGTAGAGAAGAAAAGGCTCCCAACAGCTTAATCTGGGACCTTGGAAGAAATAAGGGTAGAAGTAGATAGAAAAAACAAAAGAAAAAGCCAAATAAAAGAAAAGGCAAGTAAGGGTCTGCAAGTCCAAGTGCACCCTCCAAGAAGAAATAAAAAATGCTAGGCACAGTAGCTGGGTAAGTAGATGGGGTTGCAGAAGTGGTACTCATTCCAGATTGAATCTTGCTGGTTAAATAAGAAAAGCAAGGCAAAGGAGCATGTCTAATTCCCCGAATTCCCCTTCCACTCTTATTACTAACATCCCTTCATCCATGGAGATTGATGAGAAATTTCTAAGGTTTTATGATGGTTCTTGTTCATTTAAAAGCCACATTTCCTGTGTAAAATTCTTTTCATTTTGATCTACTCCCTAAACTAAGTAAATTTCAAATAAACTTAGTGGTTTCCCCTTCATTTACCCTCTCATACATCTTAACCACTAACTCTACTATCTAAATCCCCTATGTGCCCCTTTCCCTACTATAAATAGCACTAAGGTGTATAAATCCCAGCACTGTGTACATATTCTCCTCTTGGCACTATAGCCAAATAAATGGTCAAGGGAGACTTTAGTCCATCTGGGACTGTGTTCAACCCTATCTTGGAGCTGCTCTAACCGCTGGTTATGAGCAGTAACCTCTTCCCTCAGCCCTCACCGTCCCTTTGCTCAAAAACACAAAAAACCCCTTTTTCCCTTGCTAGAATCGCCCCTATAAACCACTTTTTCTTATAAAAACCCTTGACAAACCCGTGAAAACCAGAAAAATCCCCAAAACCTATGAAAAATCCCCTTTCCTATAGTTCTCCGCCTGAAATATTAAATTGAATATTATAATGGGCAGGTGGGCCCCCCCCCTCAACCTGCACGATCCGTCGGAGGACCCGCCAGCCGTCCAATCTCCGCCACCCAGATCTAACGGTGAGCGGTCATTTTCGTCCCCCTACCAGACGACCTTTAGCGTCCGGGGAAAGTGGTTTCCCGCTCCATACCCTGGACGCGTGTCAATCGCCGGGGTTGTTCGGAGCCCCCCTCCCCAATACCAGTCACCAGAAAAAGCGGTGCGGGGAACCCGCTTACCACTATTCCGATACCGCCATCCCTTATGTCATCATTGCGTCATCCTGACGTAGTACCTTTTGCCCACCCCGCGCCATGTGATCCTCCATGTACCCCTGCCACCTTATTCACCCGCCACCGTGTCCTGCCACCCTTGCTCACACCTCAGCAGCCACGTCACCTCCGTACCCGGGCCCCGCCATGACGTCATGCTGATGTCATCGGCGGAAAAGCGCCAAATGCATACTTTTTCCAAATTTAATGTTATAAACGACCAAATGAGCCGTTTTCGGTCATTTTCACGCGCAAAAGAAGTAACCGTTGTCGACCAGCTGCCGCGAAATTTGTCCCCAGCCATCAAATTCAACATTTCGACCGCTGCAAGTCCAGAATTCGATGGCATTTAACCTCCACAGCCCGGCCCGCAGGCTTCCAAGCTAGTGTTCCAGGTATTTCACCAGTTTTTCCCCACTTTTGCCCATGCATTCCAATTCTCTGTAAATTCACCATTAAAAGACTGGTAAAAATCCTAAATTCAACTCTGCTAATTACCTAAAGTAAGCCCAAGCAACCTGCACCACCCCTGAACTATAATTCAACATTAGAGCGGTCATTCCACGGGCTGAAACCGTAAAATTGTCCTCGAGCTGCTCGGCATTGTTCCCTTTTGCCGAGTACAGGCCACCTGCATTCTTACCAAAAGAAACCTCATTACCTCTGCAACTTACCCCTGGCAGTTCACATCCCTGAGAGGTTGCAGCAAACTGCACAGACCAGCTTGCATTTTCACTGAGAAAAAACGCTTCAGACTTGGTCTAACAATTGCCATCACCTTATTTCAAATCAAGCTTTACAATCGCTGCTTCGGCATCCTCATCCCTCAGTGTAGCTCCATTGAATCCAACAAATAGAGAGCTGGAGGCCTTGCCATTGGTTGACAAGCACTGTCTTATTGAAGACTTTGAGGGCAACAGGGATTTCTTACAAACTTTCAGTCAGTTGAGAGAGGACTATAAGGATGGTCATGGCACACATGGGATATGGGAGTCAAACCTACCATATTATTGTCTCCCAGCTGTAAATATCTTCCCTGAGATCATTCACCTATGTGCTGAAAACTATAATGGGCAGCACAGAACTGTTAGCACTCCATCTGGAAGAATCCTTTTCTACATCAATGCTGAGTCTATCAACAAAATGTTACACTTTGATCAGACAGAATTGCTAATCCCGTTTTCCTTGAGCTATTTGATAGAGACTGATGAAAAGATGACCAGTGAGGAGATTCAAAAGGTCACCAGAGATTTCATGAGACCTGAGTGCCAGCCTGCAGAGCCACCTCCCTACCTGGGTATCCATTTCAATGACATAGGCAGGCTTTTACTGGACATGATTGCCTATGTGCTGGGATACAAAAACAGTGAGCATGTGGATAGAACGATGCTGGTATTGCTATCTGCATATAGCCCACGGCAACCCCCTTCCAAGAAATATAACTTTGCTAAGTTCATTGCCAATAAGATTCATGATCAGCTGAGCAAGGTGGACAGGCAGGGGGTCTTCAGGTACTCAGCATATATTTACCACTTATTCATGTACTACCACTCTGAAGCCTTCCCATGCTACATCAGAAGGCTGGATCACAAAGGGGAAAGAAGATATGTTATCTTCTGGACCTCTGTCTTTCATAAGGTCACAAACTCACCCTATACTTACTGTGAATTTGTTGACCAATTTGTATACCCAGTCTCCTGCCTGTTAATGAAGTCCCCTCCTCCCAGGGTATCAAATGAGATAAAGAAAGCCCTGCAGCTTTCTAGAAAATATAAAATAGGTGACTGGTACCTATATGAGAACCATGCTGTCATTAGGATCTATGGCTGTGAGCTCTGTCCATACAGGCTCCCAAAATATGTACCTATGAGGTTATTTGCCTTAGAATATTACAGGCAGTTGATTCAGTCAGACCTCACCCATTTCCACAGCGCCAAAAAGAAGGCCCACCTCAAGTTCAAACACGAGTTAGGCCCCTTCATCATGAACAAAAAAGAAGGGTGGGAAGAGGCAGACCTAATCCTCAAGGATAAATACAAGTTATCCTATAGCTTTCGGTGGGTCCATTATGACCCTCAAGGTTTCATCACTGCCAGAAGAAACAAGTATAGGCTGATAGGCATTAAACATTGCCATTACCCTCACATTGAAAAATATGCCAACCTGCAAGAATGGCAGATGGACACTCTAGTTGAAAATCTAACTGAGGAAGAGAGAATGCTAAAGAGTAGGAGGGAGCTTGAAAAGACTATTGACCTGGACTATGTGCAGCAGGTACCTTTCAGACCGCCTTATTCAATAGGAGAAGGGACCTCGGCTACAAAGACTGCACCACAGGCACCTTCTACATCAGCACCAGTGTTAGATAAAGGCAAGGGTATAATGGGTACAGAAGAGGAGGTAACAAAAGAAAAGCCTGCCCCTGAAGCAGAGCAGCAAGTAGAGCAGCAAACAGGGCAGCAACAAGAACAACAACAAGGGCAAAACGTCCCTCCACAGACTCAGCTACCAGCAGCTCCAACACTGCAAATTCCACCTCCACAAAAAGAGCCAGTAACTGCCCCAATCTTACAGACCCCAGCACATGAGGAAAGGGGAACTAAAAGACAAAGAGCAGAGTCCACTCCTCTCAGTGGATCCTCCCACCAGCCAGAAGCCAAAAGGCAAAGAGCAGACTCCCCAGAGGTGGAAGACATTACTGATGATGTCTTGGAGAGTGAGAGAAAAGACAAGGAGGGCAGTCAACACACAGGTACAAGCTCCTTTCAGCAGGAGCAAACTTTACAACATGGCTTAGAGGTGTCCTCCTCTTCCCAGCTGACCAAGAAGCCCAAAAGCACCAAGGCTTCTTTCAAACAGATAAAAGCTCAGAATGAGCTGCTAAGGGCCGAAGTCTACAAGCAATTCGTTGATGCAACACCAGCCCAGCAAGAGAGGCTATTGTCGGTATACGACATTCAGGAGGAGAGACTGCTCCTGAGCCACTTCAAGCCAATGGGGCCGGAGCCTAAGACACCTGCAGATTTCATAAAGACAAGGGTGGAGGTCCTAGCCAGGGATATACATCCCATGGACCAGATTGAACTCCACAGGCAAACTGGAGAGATGGTCTATACGACCCTAATAGAGAAGGCCACCTTGGCCCATGAGCTGAAGGAGTCCCTCAAAAGCACCAACACCCAGTTGGATTTTGAGAGATTGTCATCCCAAGCCAAAGGCAACAGGATAAAGTCCCTGGAGGAGATCATCATCGATCTAGGACATGATCCTAGTGATCCAACGGGTGTAAAGGCCCTCCTGAAGAAAAAAGATGATGACTTGAACACAATGAAGAAGAGGTTTAAGCTGCAGCCCACAGAGCACCCTCAAACAGCAGAACTCCAAAAGCAAAAACGGGCTGAGGACCAGCTAGACCTCCTAATGCAGCAAGACCAAAGGATTAGGGAACTGGAGAAAGAGCTGGAAGGAATATTACAGGAAAAACAAGCAGATTCCACTTCCCAAGCTCCTCCAACTACATCAACAACAGCAGCAACTTCAGGGGTAGCAGTGCCCCCTACAGCAGAAGTAGCAGGAACAGCAGCAGCCCCAGATGCTAGTCCAAGTGTAGAAGAACTGACCAAGGCCGTCAAAGCAATGGAGCTCCAAGCAGACGAAATAAAGAAGGCCAAGGAAAAATTGGCAGAACTGGACTCCAAGTATACCAACTCCAAAATGACTGTAGCAGAGCAGGGCAGAGAAATAAAGGCCCAAAGAGACAAGATAAAGGCCTTAGAAAAGGAGCTGAATCTAGAGACAGCTATGGCTGACATAAAGAGAATCCTATGGGCTAAAATTGGCCAATCCATCAAACAGCAGTGGAGGTCAATAAAAATAATACATGAGCAGATGGATTTGATGGGCCAAGCACAAGCGGAAATTCAGAAGGCCAAGACAGTACTAGGTAACAAAATAGAACAGGCCAACAGGATGATAGACTTCCTGAATAGACAGGAAAGGGAAGAATTAGCAGCCATAGGCATTCCCAACAGAACAGAAGTTGTCCTCTCTGCCAAGAAAGCACTAACTCTAAGAAACTATATACAAACAGTAGAGAGGAAATTTTTTGAAATGCAAGCAGATGTGGAGGAATATAAGGCCAAAATGGGAGTGCTGCAAGCAAAAGGCCTGCCCAGCTTGCTAAGTGGTGCAGGAAAGCTGATCTCCCTAGATCAAATGGCCAATAGAATGGCAACCACTACTGAAAATCAGATTATTGCATCTGGCAGTACATCTGAACCAGCAGGGCCTCCTACAGGACAGAGCATATATGAAAAACTTGAAGGCCTGTTCTTCATTGAGAATGAGGTGAACCACCTATTTGAGACCCCTCCCAATCTTTACAAACATACAGAGGCAGAGGAAACATTGATAAAAATACGCAGGCATCAAATGCCTAAGGAGGATTGGTGGCAATTCATGCTTCAGATTTTGCCACGATAGCTTCAGTCATTCGGCCACTGCCAGCTCCAGGTCACTTTAAAGACAGACAGCATGATAAAGTCAGAATTAAAAGCAGCTGAGTAATGACTCTTCACATGAGACAATGACAGCTAGCCAAGTTTTGAACAACGCATCTCCAACCGACTCTAACGGCTATAAAGACCAAATATCTTCTGACTATTTGACAGCTGAAGCATAAAGGAATTTCGGCTGCATTCACTCCTTCAGCTACTGCATTTCAGAGATTAGCATATCATAAATGAGATATTAACTCATTTCGTTGATATTTTTGATGTAAATTTTGTATATAAACTCCCCTGAGTAACTCATAAGGGGTTGGTAATTTTCTCTATGAGAACACTTGTATTGTACACTTTCAATTATCTAATACAAAGGGTTGTATGAGCTCAGTGATTTCCGGAAATTATTTGATGTCTGGAGGATGCTCCATGTGTTGATGCAGAATTCCTATGCCGTCTGACGAGATAACAAGTTTTCTTCAAAACTCTGTTCTTGTTTTCTTATGTTTATCAAATCATACTTATCTCACACTAAGCTAGCAGTAAGAAAGAAAGAATAGTACAAGATTTGTTTTATTACACCTTGTGCTCAATTTTTGCTGCTGTAAATGTTTGTCCTTAGGGTTAAATATGTACATGAATTCTTAATTGCTCATGTGTCTGTTAATTCTATATGTATGAATATCACCTAGAAATTCTTAAATGCTCCTAGGTCAATATTCTCACTGTCTTACTCAAACAGTTAAACTGTAAGATTCTTAATTGCCTTGCACTAACTGGATACACTCCATTCCATCACTATTACAAACGTTATTTCTCAGACACTAATTTGGCTCTGCAGCATCACTACAGTATCACAGCAGCACATCAAGCATCTTAAGGACCACTGACTCCTTAGCCCAATGGACTAGAACTCTTTGAAAAACACACAAGCACCTTGATTGAAATTATCATCCTAGCAAAAACTCAAAACAGACCTGAACTTATAGCTAGCCTAAAATCATTACAAACAGAGATAAATCATAAAGAGAGAGCCCTCTCTGATTACAGTGTGGCTAGGCACTGTAATCCAAAGATTGGTTAGTGGTTACCCCGGCCGTATTCCCTTGGGAGTCATAGGGAACAACCTGGGTGTTAACATAATTGGCGACTCCACTGGGGATGCTTGAGATTTTTTAATTACTATATATTTTCCATAGCTACTATCAAGCCTGAAATCAGTCAAGAGGCCTTTAATCTGTTTTTGTATCACATTAACAGCTTTAAGGAGGAGCTTGTTTAGGGAATCTTCATCTTAGCTCTGAGAATATATAGCCATTCCAAAATCTTCATCCAGTCCTTTCAGATATAAAAATTTCCTACAAAATCCTAAAAAACAGTTAGAAACTGGCTCCTAAGAAAAATCCACGGCATACTAGGGCAAATCCTGACCCTAACCCACCTATCATTGTTGATAATCCAAATACCATCCCAAGAAACTTTAGGAGGCAGCAAAAGCAGGAGCAGTCTGCTGATTTAACCTCAGATTCAGATCATCCTAGCCTTATATCTACCCGATGCAAGGTCCTTTTCCGGTCTACCCCTAGTTCCCCTAGTTCACCATCCACATCTCAAAGTCCCCCTCTCACATCTTCATCCACTACACATATCCCCTTAACCAACACTCTAGGTTCACCCCTACTTGTTACCCCTGTGATACCCACTGTTCCTATTATCCTAGTTGCCCCTGTTAATCCTCTAAATCCTGCAAATATGGCTAACAGATATGCACCCTTGCAGATACCAGCTAATGCTGCAGCTCTACCCTAAGATTACCAAACCAAAATTTCATATTTTGACTCCAATGGCCCTCTGACAGCTGCCCAGCATGCCAAGAGGATGCAAGACCATTTTGAGACCTATGAAATAGATGATGACAGTGTCAGAATGAGGATGTTTGTTCAAAGCCTAACTGGGGATGTAAGAACTTGGTTTAGATCCCTGAATGCAAACTCCATTACAACTCCTGCTGAACTGTATCAAGCCTTTACTAGTAGATGGGAGAAGAAGAAAGATCCTCTGCACATACTTGGGGAATATGACACTATCAAAAGAGGTCCCCAAGAGACTGTTTTGGAGTATTGTGCGAGATTTAACAATGTATATAACTCAATTCCACAAAATTTAAGGCCTCCTCCTGATTTAGCCTTGTACAAATTCCCTGATGGTTTTGACCCTGATATGGCCTATCAGTTGAAGGAAAGAGACTGTCAATCCCTTGAAGAGGCCCAAAGGGTTGCTGTCACAGTGGAAGCCAACCTAATTGCCAAAAGAAACAGGGCAAGGTTGGAAAAGAGGACTGCTTTCAAAGAGGAACCCTCTGCCTTTGATCAAAAACTGGATGCAATACTCAATGGAATGAAAAGATTGGGTGATAGAGTGGAATCGGTTGAAAGAAAATCATCATGGGAAGCACCACAAAATAACCCTCCTAGGAATCCAAATTTTAGGAGAACTCAAAACCCAAATAGTGGCAAGACCAGTGCTGACCAGGACATAAGACCCCCTTTCCAAGAAAATTATGTAGAAACTTCCACATCAGCAGAGCCCAATGAAGATCCTGAGATTAATTTAATGGGTCTAGATGGTGAAAGTCAAGTTTTCTTAACACAAGAAGATCATGAGGATGATGAAATCAAACTGTTCCAAACTAAATCAGGTGAATCCTTTGACTTCAAACAAGGCTCTATGACACTGCTGTTTATGAAGTCCATAAACAATACAAGCTGAGGAGCAGAACTGTGAATGTTAACCAGCCTGAAAAGAAAAAGGATAATCAGCAGCCTGAAAGAGTTATAGTCATAGAACCTAATGACAAAATGACTTCACATACAGAAGAAGTGATAGTTGAGGAGATCACTGAACCACTGTCCTTAAAACAGCAGCCTATGGTCACTCCCCCTGCTCATCCTTATTCAACTCTTTCTCCTCAAGAGATGAGTAAAAAGGATAAGTCCCAAAGTCAAGACAAAAATCAAGAAGAAGATGTAATAAACAAGGAAAGGACTGTCACCTATAACCCCAAGACCCAAGCTGAAAAACCTTTTGATCTAGAAACAGAAATTGGCAAGTTAAAGATAGCAATTCCTCTCTTAGAACTTGCCAAGCATGACATCTATAAACTACAGATCAAAAGGTCCCTTCAACTCACTAGTAACAAAGATGATGTCAATGTGCTGGATGACACCCCAGAACTCCTGTTTGGCCCAGAAGTGGATGGAAAAACAGTAGTCACAGGGGTACTGCCTTTCTATGTCAGTTTACATATTCATGATAAAATATTACATAATGCAATGTTTGACTCAGGTGCCTCTCACAATCTCATGCCAAAAGCAGTCATGGAGAGATTGAATTTAGACATAACAAGACCATATAAGGATCTGTTTTCCTTTGACTCCAGCCAAGTCAAGTGTTTAGGTCTCATAAAAGACTTATGTGTGTCTCTGGTTCAATACCCAAACAAGACAATCCTAATGGATGTGGTAGTTGCTGATATCCCACCTAAGTATGGGATGCTGTTATCAAGATCATGGGGAGCTAAACTCCAAGGTTCCCTGCAATTAGACATGTCATACGCCACCATCTCTGTTTTTGGGCAACCAAAAAGACTGTACAGAGAAACACTTATGAAATACATGGTCAGCAGTGAAGAAAAGCCTCAAAACTTTCCTATATATGCTGTCCATTCAGACATAGACTCATACATTCTCTTCAATGACACCACAACTCCCTCAAAAGGTGAGGTTGAAACCAAGATATTCATACAAGAGGAAGATTCAAATGAAAGTATTATCACCCATGAAACAACAGTCAATCAAACACTAAATGTTGTTGCTGCCTTAGTTGTCAAGAACATCCAATCAAACGATGAGACTGTCCCAGAAGACAAGCTAGGGAAAAAACCACAACTGCTACTCACATTGCCAGCCCATGAACAGATCATCAAATCTCCTTTCCAACAGGATATTCTATGGTTCCTTGAATTTGATGGCTCGGTCAACAAATTAGGGGCAGGAGCTGGAGTTTGGGTGCACAATAAAGAGAATAGTCATGCAGAAGGCAGAGCCTATAGATTGAATTTCAGATGCACTAATAACATGGCAGAATATGAGGCTCTTTTACTAGGCCTCAAGTTAGTAAAGTTCTTATAAGCTGCCAGGGTTTCAATCATGGGTGATTCAGATTTAGTTATCCAACAAGTGAAGGGAAACTTTGTCACCAATGACAAAAGACTAAGGACTTATAGGTCTGCTGTTGCTGAGGTACTAAACTTTTTCTCTGAATTCCAAATTACTAAAATTCCCAGAACCCACAATCTACATGCTCATAGTTTAGCTACCTTTGCAAGTACCTGCAAGTTGCCCTTTGAGCCCCATCATTGTTTTACAGCTGAGGTAAAACACAGACCCTCCATTCCAAACAATGTTAATGATTGGTAAGTATTTGAGGATGACAAGCAAATAAACCGTTTTTTAACTCTGCAGCAAGAATTTGCAGGACTAAATATTGACACTAAGACAGCAAGTCAATCACAAATACTTGAGACAGCAAGTCAATCACAAATACTTGAGACAGCAAGTCAATCACAAATACTTGATGGAGCAAGTCCATCACAAATACAGTTTCAACAGATTGCTCACCCAATATCACCCAGAACTGCAAAACTAATGCTGAGTCCAACCATTTTCAACAAGGAAAACATTCAGCAAATTCAACAAATCAACTATGAAGAGGTGGCCAATGCTGAAACTGAAATCATAGACCTGAAAGACAATTTTCTTCCAACGGGCCTAACTCCACTAGAAGACATCTTTGACTCAAATGACATCCCTAGAAAACCAAAAATGCAGCCCTTAAATGCAGCCATTGAAGAGTGCAACATAGGTACAAGTGAGAAGCCCAAGATAATTAAATTATCTGCTTCCTTACCTCCTGATCAAAAGCCCAAATACATTGACCTCTTCAAAGAGTTCCAGGATGTTTTTGCATGGAGCAATGAGGACCTAAAGTCCTATGACACCTCTGTAATCCAGCACACTATCCCTCTCAAACCTGATCAAAAGCCCTTTAAACAAAAACTGAGGAGAATCAATCCTATGCTTCTCCCAGCAATGGAACAAGAGGTACAAAAAATGTTCAAGGCAGGCATCATAGCACCAATCAGATTCTCTGAATGGATCTCTAACCTAGTCCCTACAAGAAAGAAGACTGGTGAAATTAGGCTGTGTGTGGATTTGAGGAATCTGAACCAAGTATCCCTCAAAGACAATTACCCCTTACCCAAGATGGATCACATTTTGCAGAGAGTAGTGGGGGCTTCCAGAATTTCTCTACTTGATGGGTTCTCAGGTTTCAACCAGATCTTAGTTCACCCTGATGATCAGGACAAAACAGCATTTACAACCCCATGGGGAACTTTCAAATATGTAAAGATGCCTTTTGGATTGAAAAACGCAGGGACAACTTTTCAAAGAGCAATGGATATTGCCTTTGCCAAAGAGATTCATGACTTTTTAGTCATTTACCTGGATGACCTTACACCTTTCTCAAAATTATACCAAGAACATATAAAACATTTGAGACAGATCTTCCTTAAATGCAGAAAATATGGAATTTCCTTAAATCCCAAGAAATCCCTGTTTGGTTTAGAGGAAGGTAAGCTGTTGGGCCACATCATTTCTAAAGATGGCATAAGAATTGACCCAGATAGGATACAGGCTATCCTACAAATGCCCCACCCACGGAATGTCAAAGAGTTGCAAGGATTTTTGGGAAAAATCAATTTCTTGAGAAGGTTTATCCCAAACCTAGCAGAACTAATCAGATTATTAAATAACATGTTAAAAAAGGATTCAAAAGTCAAATGGACTGTTGAAGCCAATCAAGCCTTTGAAGGTATAAAATTGGCCCTTACCCAAACCCCAGTCTTGACCAATCCTCAGTTTGACAGAGAATTTATCATTTTCTCTTTTGCCTCCCAGCATACTATTGCTGCTGTCCTATTACAAAAAGATGACCAAGGTAATGAGAAGCCAATTGCTTTCTTTAGCAAAGCTCTTAGAGATGCACCTTTAAAGTATCAAATCATGGAAAAGCAAGCTTATGCTTTAGTCAAAGCAATTAAAGACTTTAGGATTTATATCCTTTATTCCCATGTTATAGCATATGTGCCAAGTCCTATTGTCAAAGACATTCTCACCCAAGAAAATTTAGAGGGCAGAAGAGGAAAATGGATTGCCAACATCTTGGAATTTGACATTGAGATAAAACCTACAAAACTAATAAAAGGCCAAGGCTTGGCTAAATTAATGACAGAAACAAATTTTCAAGCCTTAGACATTAACCAGCTGGACAGTGAACCGGAGCTGGCGACTCCAAAGATCAATGTAGCCTTTGAACAATCCCCCTGGTATTCAGATATCTGTTATGTGTTACAAAACCTGTGTGCTCCCCCAGGACTGTCCAGAACTAAGTGTAGATTCTTAAAAATGAAAACCTCAAGATTTTGTGTGATGGATGGCAATCTGCTTTGGAAAAACCATGAAGGTATATTGCTGCACTGTTTAATTGAAAATGAAGCTGACAATATCATAAAAGAATTTCATGCAGGTGATTGTGGTGGACACTTGTACTGGAAGTCCACTGTGGACAAGATACTAAGGGCTGGATATTACTGGCCCACCATGTTCTCTGATGTCAAGAAATTCATCACCTCATGTCATAAATGTCAAGTGTTTGAGGGAAAGAGACAGTTGCTGCCACTTCCTTTAAGGCCTATTGCAACAGAGAGACCTTTTCAACAATGGGGATTGGACTTCATTGGGGAAATTCATCCCTCATCTTTAGGCCAACACAGATGGATTTTAACAGCAACAGACTACTTCACTAAGTGGATTGAAGCTGCCCCATGCAGACAAGCAAATGATTCAATAATTATTCAGTTCCTGGAGAACAACATATTGGCTAGATTTGGCTGTCCTGACAAAATAATAACAGACAATGCTGCTGCTTTCAGATCTAAGAAAATGGTGAACTTCTGCCATAAATTTCACATCACTCTGGGCCATTCCACTGCCTACTATCCCCAAGGAAATGGCCTTGCTGAATCATCAAACAAAAGTCTGGTAAACATCATAAAGAAAGTACTTGAAGAGAACAAAAAGAATTGGCATAAGAAGCTTGTGAATGCCCTATGGGCAGATAGACTAACAACCAAAAGATCAATTGGGACCAGCCCATATGAGTTGGTTTATGGACTAGAAGCCAAATTCCCCTCATCAATAGGAGTGCCTGTTATGAAGCTTCTTCAAGAAAGCCAAGCTGAACCAAATGATATGCAAAGAAGAATCAATCAAATCATATGTCTGCAGCAAACTAGAGACCAAGTTTTCAGTAGAGTTCAAGTTCTACAAGAGAAATTAAAGAAGGCCTTTGATAGAAGAACTAAGGCAGAAGATTTCAGTGTGGGAGACAAAGTCCTCAAGTGGGATGCAAGAAGAGAAGACAAAGGAAAACATGGAAAATTTGATTCCTTATGGAGAGGACCATTTGCTGTCCAAGCAGTGCAAGGTAACAATACTTATTTCCTGAAAAGCCTTAATGAAACTGACTTGGATGAAGGTCCTGTGAATGGCAGGATGCTCAAGCACTATTTTGAATATTACCCATGAGTGCAGTCTGGGTTCCCTTGTATATATGCAGATGTATATATTGTTTTCTGTTTTAGATTGTAAAAATGCAGTTTTACAAGTTTATTGACTGCCAGCAAAAGGTAAATAGAATCAGAGGTCTACCAAGAAGATAAGCACACAATTTTGGCACTTCAAAGCAGCAAACTACAAAATGGGCAAGAGCAACCAAGGAGCAAGGCAATCTGACCTGCTGTTCTTGGTCTTTCAAATGAAACACCATCCCCATGTGGAGCCACTGTTAGCTACCTATACCAATAGGTTTCATATTTCATGATTGGCTATGAGAGGTCCAAATATGCTCTGCTTTGATGATTCAAAGATCACATATTTCCAAGAGAATCCAATCTGTGCTTATAGCTTGGTATGGACTTAAAAATTTGATGGATGGTCCAACAGTCTAATCTGGATCATTCCATGGTTTAAATTTGCAGTTGTAGATTAGAGAAGGAAGTCTGTCCAAACCGTTTAATCTTGGCAGACAAGTAGTTCAAGTAGAGAAGAAAAGGCTCCCAACAGCTTAATCTGGGACCTTCGAAGAAATAAGGGTAGAAGTAGATAGAAAAAACAAAAGAAAAAGCCAAATAAAAGAAAAGGCAAGTAAGGGTCTGCAAGTCCAAGTGCACCCTCCAAGAAGAAATAAAAAATGCTAGGCACAGTAGCTGGGTAAGTAGATGGGGTTGCAGAAGTGGTACTCATTCCAGATTGAATCTTGCTGGTTAAATAAGAAAAGCAAGGCAAAGGAGCATGTCTAATTCCCCGAATTCCCCTTCCACTCTTATTACTAACATCCCTTCATCCATGGAGATTGATGAGAAATTTCTAAGGTTTTATGATGGTTCTTGTTCATTTAAAAGCCACATTTCCTGTGTAAAATTCTTTTCATTTTGATCTACTCCCTAAACTAAGTAAATTTCAAATAAACTTAGTGGTTTCCCCTTCATTTACCCTCTCATACATCTTAACCACTAACTCTACTATCTAAATCCCCTATGTCCCCCTTTCCCTACTATAAATAACACTAAGGTGTATAAATCCCAGCACTATGTACATATTCTCCTCTTGGCACTATAGCCAAATAAATGGTCAAGGGAGACTTTAGTCCATCTGGGACTGTGGTCAACCCTATCTTGGAGCTGCTCTAACCCCTGGTTATGAGCAGTAACCTCTTCCCTCAGCCCTCACCGTCCCTTTGCTCAAAAACACAAAAAACCCCTTTTTCCCTTGCTAGAATCGCCCCTATAAACCACTTTTTCTTATAAAAACCCTTGACAAACCCGTGAAAACCAGAAAAATCCCCAAAACCTATGAAAAACCCCCTTTCCTATAGTTCTCCGCCCGAAATATTAAATTGAATATTATAATGGGCAGGTGGGCCCCCCCCCTCAACCTGCACGATCCGTCGGAGGACCCGCCAGCCGTCCGATCTCCGCCACCCAGATCTAACGGTGGGCGGTCATTTTCATCCCCCTACCTGCCGACCTTTAGCGTCCGGGGAAAGTGGTTTCCCGCTCCGTACCCTGGACGCGTGTCAATCGCCGGGGTTGTTCGGAGCCCCCCTCCCCAATACCACTCACCAGCAAAAGCGGTGCGGGGAACCCGCTTACCACTATTCCGATACCGCCATCCCTTATGTCATCATTGCGTCATCCTGACGTAGTACCTTTCGCCCACCCCGCGCCATGTGATCCTCCACGTACCCCTGCCACCTTATTCACCCGCCACCGTGTCCTGCCACCCTGGCTCACACCTCAGCAGCCACGTCACCTCCGTACTCGGGCCCTGCCATGACGTCATCGGCGAAAAAGCGCCAAATGCATACTTTTTCCAAATTTAACGTTATAAACGACCAAATGAGCCATTTTCGGTCATTTTCACGCGCAAAAGAAGTAGCCGTTGTCGACCAGCTGCCGCGAAATTTGTCCCCAGCCATCAAATTCAACATTTCGACCGCTACAAGTCCAGAATTCGACGGCATTTAACCTCCACAGCCCGGCCCGCAGGCTTCCAAGCTAGTGTTCCAGGTATTTCACCAGTTTTTCCCCACTTTTGCCCATGCATTCCAATTCTCTGTAAATTCACCATTAAAAGACTGGTAAAAATCCTAAATTCAACTCTGCTGGTTACCTAAAGTAAGCCCAAGCAACCTGCACCACCCCTGAACTATAATTCAACATTAGAGCGGTCATTCCACGGGCTGAAACCGTAAAATTGTCCTCGAGCTGCTCGGCATTGTTCCCTTTTGCCGAGTACAGGCCACCTGCATTCTTACCAAAAGAAACCTCATTACCTCTGCAACTTACCCCTGGCAGTTCACATCCCTGAGAGGTTGCAGCAAACTGCATAGACCAGCTTACATTTTCACTGAGAAAAAACGCTTCAGACTTGGTCTAACAATTGCCATCACCTTATTTCAAATCAAGCTTTACAATGGCTGCTTCTGCATCCTCATCCCTCAGTGTAGCTCCATTGAATCCAACAAATAGAGAGCTGGAGGCCTTGCCATTGGTTGACAAGGACTGTCTTATTGAAGACTTTGAGGGCAATAGGGATTTCTTACAAACTTTCAGTCAGTTGAGAGAGGACTATAAGGATGGTCATGGCACACATGGGATATGGGAGTCAAACCTACCATATTATTGTCTCCCAGCTGTAAATATCTTCCCTGAGATCATTCACCTATGTGCTGAAAACTATAATGGGCAGCACAGAACTGTTAGCACTCCATCTGGAAGAATCCTTTTCTACATCAATGCTGAGTCTATCAACAAAATGTTACACTTTGATCAGACAGAATTGCTAATCCCGTTTTCCTTGAGCTATTTGATAGAGACTGGTGAAAAGATGACCAGTGAGGAGATTCAAAAGGTCACCAGAGATTTCATGAGACCTGAGTGCCAGCCTACAGAGCCACCTCCCTACCTGGGTATCCATTTCAATGACATAGGCAGGCTTTTACTGGACATGATTGCCTATGTGCTGGGATACAAAAACAGTGAGCATGTGGACAGAACGATGCTGGTATTGCTATCTGCATATAGCCCACGGCAACCCCCTGCCAGGAAATATAACTTTGCTAAGTTCATTGCCAATAAGATTCATGATCAGCTGAGCAAGGTGGACAGGCAGGGGGTCTTCAGGTACTCAGCATATATTTACCACTTATTCATGTACTACCACTCTGAAGCCTTCCCATGCTACATCAGAAGGCTGGATCACAAAGGGGAAAGAAGATCTGTTATCTTCTGGACCTCTGTCTTTCATAAGGTCACAAACTCACCCTATACTTACTGTGAATTTGTTGACCAATTTGTATACCCAGTCTCCTGCCTGTTGATGAAGTCCCCTCCTCCCAGGGTATCAAATGAGATAAAGAAAGCCCTACAGCTTTCTAGAAAATATAAAATAGGTGACTGGTACCTATATGAGAACCATATTGTCATTAGGATCTATGGCTGTGAGCTCTGTCCATACAGGCTCCCAAAATATGTACCTATGAGGTTATTTGCCTTAGAATATTACAGGTAGTTGATTCAGTCAGACCTCACCCATTTCCACAGCGCCAAAAAGAAGGCCCACCTCAAGTTCAAACACGAGTTAGGCCCCTTCATCATGAACAAAAAAGAAGGGTGGGAAGAGGCAGACCTAATCCTCAAGGATAAATACAAGTTATCCTATAGCTTTCGGTGGGTCCATTATGACCCTCAAGGTTTCATCACTGCCAGAAGAAACAAGTACAAGCTGATAGGCATTAAACATTGCCATTACCCTCACATTGAAAAATATGCCAACCTGCAAGAATGGCAGATGGACACTCTAGTTGAAAATCTAACTGAGGAAGAGAGAATGCTAAAGAGTAGGAGGGAGCTTGAAAAGACTATTGACCTGGACTATGTGCAGCAGGTACCTTTCAGACCGCCTTATTCAATAGGAGAAGGGACCTCGGCTACAAAGACTGCACCACAGGCACCTTCTACATCAGCACCAGTGTTAGATAAAGGCAAGGGTATAATGGGTACAGAAGAGGAGGTAACAAAAGAAAAGCCTGCCCCTGAAGCAGAGCAGCAAGCAGAGCAGCAAACAGGGCAGCAACAAGAACAGAAACAAGGGCAAAACGTCCCTCCACAGACTCAGCTACCAGCAGCTCCAACACTGCAAATTCCACCTCCACAAAAAGAGCCAGTAACTGCCCCAATCTTACAGACCCCAGCACATGAGGAAAGGGGAACTAAAAGACAAAGAGCAGAGTCCACTCCTCTCAGTGGATCCTCCCACCAGCTAGAAGCCAAAAGGCAAAGAGCAGACTCCCCAGAGGTGGAAGACATTACTGATGATGTCTTGGAGAGTGAGAGAAAAGACAAGGAGGGCAGTCAACACACAGGTACAAGCTCCTTTCAGCAGGAGCAAACTTTACAACATGGCTTAGAGGTGTCCTCCTCTTCCCAGCTGACCAAGAAGCCCAAAAGCACCAAGGCTTCTTTCAAACAGATAAAAGCTCAGAATGAGCTGCTAAGGGCCGAAGTCTACAAGCAATTCGTTGATGCAACACCAGCCCAGCAAGAGAGGCTATTGTCGGTATACGACATTCAGGAGGAGAGACTGCTCCTGAGCCACTTCAAGCCAATGGGGCCGGAGCCTAAGACACCTGCAGATTTCATAAAGACAAGGGTGGAGGTCCTAGCCAGGGATATACATCCCATGGACCAGATTGAACTCCACAGGCAAACTGGAGAGATGGTCTATACGACCCTAATAGAGAAGGCCACCTTGGCCCATGAGCTGAAGGAGTCCCTCAAAAGCACCAACACCCAGTTGGATTTTGAGAGATTGTCATCCCAAGCCAAAGACAACAGGATAAAGTCCCTGGAGGAGATCATCATCAATCTAGGACATGATCCTAGTGATCCAACGGGTGTAAAGGCCCTCCTGAAGAAAAAAGATGATG
Organism: Pinus tabuliformis; assembly: GCA_031772625.1. Lineage (NCBI taxonomy): Eukaryota > Viridiplantae > Streptophyta > Pinopsida > Pinales > Pinaceae > Pinus > Pinus tabuliformis. Next base: position 67,489,056 of record CM062804.1, on the reverse strand, counting down.
ACTTGAACGCAATGAAGAAGAGGTTTAAGCTGCAGCCCACAGAGCACCCTCAAACAGCAGAACTCCAAAAGCAAAAACGGGCTGAGGACCAGCTAGACCTCCTAATGCAGCAAGACCAAAGGATTAGGGAACTGGAGAAAGAGCTGGAAGGAATATTACAGGAAAAACAAGCAGATTCCACTTCCCAAGCTCCTCCAACTACATCAACAACAGCAGCAACTTCAGGGGTAGCAGTGCCCCCTACAGCAGAAGCAGCAGGAACAGCAACAGCCCCAGATGCTAGTCCAAGTGTAGAAGAACTGACCAAGGCCGTCAAAGCAATGGAGCTCCAAGCAGACGAAATAAAGAAGGCCAAGGAAAAATTGGCAGAACTGGACTCCAAGTATACCAACTCCAAAATGACTGTAGCAGAGCAGGGCAGAGAAATAAAGGCCCAAAGAGACAAGATAAAGGCCTTAGAAAAGGAGCTGAATCTAGAGACAGCTATGGCTGACATAAAGAGAATCCTATGGGCTAAAATTGGCCAATCCATCAAACAGCAGTGGAGGTCAATAAAAATAATACATGAGCAGATGGATTTGATGGGCCAAGCACAAGCGGAAATTCAGAAGGCCAAGACAGTACTAGGTAACAAAACAGAACAGGCCAACAGGATGATAGACTTCCTGAATAGACAGGAAAGGGAAGAATTAGCAGCCATAGGCATTCCCAACAGAACAGAAGTTGTCCTCTCTGCCAAGAAAGCACTAACTCTAAGAAACTATATACAAACAGTAGAGAGGAAATTTTTTGAAATGCAAGCAGATGTGGAGGAATATAAGGCCAAAATGGGAGTGCTGCAAGCAAAAGGCCTGCCCAGCTTGCTAAGTGGTGCAGGAAAGCTGATCTCCCTAGATCAAATGGCCAATAGAATGGCAACCACTATTGAAAATCAGATTATTGCATCTGGCAGTACATCTGAACCAGCAGGGCCTCCTACAGGACAGAGCATATATGAAAAACTTGAAGGCCTGTTCTTCATTGAGAATGAGGTGAACCACCTGTTTGAGACCCCTCCCAATCTTTACAAACATACAGAGGCAGAGGAAACATTGATAAAAATACGCAGGCATCAAATGCCTAAGGAGGATTGGTGGCAATTCATGCTTCAGATTTTGCCACGATAGCTTCAGTCATTCGGCCACTGCCAGCTCCAGGTCACTTTAAAGACAGACAGCATGATAAAGTCAGCATTAAAAGCAGCTGAGTAATGACTCTTCACATGAGACAATGACAGCTAGCCAAGTTTTGAACAGCGCATCTCCAACCGACTCTAACAGCTATAAAGACCAAATATCTTCTGACTATTTGACAGCTGAAGCATAAAGGAATTTCGGCTGCATTCACTCCTTCAGCTACTGCATTTCAGAGATTAGCATATCATAAATGAGATATTAACTCATTTCGTTGATATTTTTGATGTAAATTTTGTATATAAACTCCCCTGAGTAACTCATAAGGGGTTGGTAATTTTCTCTATGAGAACACTTGTATTGTACACTTTCAATTATCTAATACAAAGGGCTGGATGAGCTCAGTGATTTCCGGAAATTATTTGATGTCTGGAGGATGCTCCATGTGTTGATGCAGAATTCCTATGCTGTCTGACGAGATAACAAGTTTTCTTCAAAACTCTGTTCTTGTTTTCTTATGTTTATCAAATCATACTTATCTCACACTAAGCTAGCAGTAAGAAAGAAAGAATAGTACAAGATTTGTTTTATTACACCTTGTGCTCAATTTTTGCTGCTGTAAATGTTTGTCCTCAGGGTTAAATATGTACATGAATTCTTAATTGCTCATGTGTCTGTTAATTCTATATGTATGAATATCACCTAGAAATTCTTAAATGCTCCTAGATCAATATTCTCACTGTCTTACTCAAACAGTTAAACTGTAAGATTCTTAATTGCCTTGCACTAACTGGATACACTCCATTCCATCACTATTACAAACGTTATTTCTCAGACACTAATTTGGCTCTGCAGCATCACTACAGTATCACAGCAGCACATCAAGCATCTTAAGGACCACTGACTCCTTAGCCCAATGGACTAGAACTCTTTGAAAACACACAAGCACCTTGATTGAAATTATCATCCTAGCAAAAACTCAAAACAGACCTGAACTTATAGCTAGCCTAAAATCATTACAAACAGAGATAAATCATAAAGAGAGAGCCCTCTCTGATTACAGTGTGGCTAGGCACTGTAATCCAAAGATTGGTTAGTGGTTACCCCGGCCGTATTCCCTTGGGAGTCATAGGGAACAACTTGGGTGTTAACAGACTCCATCAAGTCCTTCCTTTTATGCATCTTTGCAGACCATGAAGTCCTTACCAGGGTCTGCAATCCTCAGCATCGGTGCAGTTGTGAGCAGTTTCTTTAGCTGCTTGAAGCTTGTTACACACTCCAATGTCCAGTCAAACTTATTCCCTTTTATTTGCAATTTTGTAATAGGATACCCAATCTTGGAGAAATTCCTAATTAACTTCCTGTAATAAACTGCCAATCCCATGAACTATTTGACTTTGTTCAAATTCCTTGGAGTGGGACACTCCATTATAGCCTTGATCTTCTCTGGATCAACTGATATGCCTTCCTTGGAGATAACATGTCCCAAATAATGTGCATCTGATGATATCTAGACCTTAAATCTATCTTGGAGAAAATTGTTACCCCCTGCAACTGATAAAATAGATCATCTATCTGTGGCAACAGATATCAATTTTTAATTGTCACTTGGTTTGGATGCCTGTAGTCAATACAAAGGAGAAGGCTCCCATCATTTTTCTTTACAAACATTATTGGGATTCCCCACAATGACACACTTGGTCGAACATACCCTTTATCCAACATATCCTTCAACTGCAATTTTAATTCCATCAACTCAAGTGTACTTATCGTGTAAGGTGCTTTGGATGTTGGTGCTGATCGAGGAATCAATTCAATGGATAAGTCGATCTCTCTGTGAGGAGGTAACCTTCTCATCTCAATGGGAAACACATCCTCAAATCAATTAGTTTCCCCGCCACCTTATACTCCATGATCGTATGAGTGTCCACAATTTATAACATCCTTCTCATTTGAAATTTTCATCGCAAAAGGGTTCCTTAACATATTTTTGTTCTTATAACCAAAATTCCAAAATAATTTAAATAATTATTTAAAATAATTTTTTTCAATAAAAAAATATTTTTTTAAATAATATTTTATTACCTTTTTCTTTACCCATTACCTTTATTTTAAATAATATTTTATTACCTTTATGTTAAATAATACTTTTACACTGAAGGTGTCTCTCAGTGGCGTTGCCCTGAGCAAACACTGTTCAACCCAACCAATCGTATCCCTCCATTTTCGTCATTCTCCAGTGAACCATTTTTTACCACATGGTAGTAGCGGCGATGATCCATTTTTGATATTGTACCTGCATCTTGCATCTTTTACATCTAATTCTGCCAAGCTTTCCTTGCATCTTTTATGTCCAATTCTGCTAAGCTAAGTCCCTAATGCCAAGTCCTATCCTCATCCAGAAGCACAGCTAACCACGAGTCCTCCCATTCTGTAAGCATGTAGCCATGAACCATGAGTCCTCCCATTTTGTAAGCATGTGGCCATGAACCACGAGTCCTCCCATTCTGTAAGCATGTGGCCATGAACCACGAGTCCTCCCATTTTGTGAACACGTAGCCATGACTAATAGAAAATTCCATAGTGCTTGTGCAACAGATCAACCTGTCACAAACTTGATAGCAATAGATTGTTTTAATGCAGTGAACACTTCAACAAAAATTCATTCCATATCGCAAACCAACATAATATAACAACAAAATTTCTATGAAAACATTGGTTACACAAAATCCAAATCACTCATCAAAAACAAAATTGCATGTTCCAATTACCATATAAACCAAAGTTTACCAGATCAGGCAAATTGTCCAGATTATGGATCACTTAGGCAAGGGAAAAGGTTACTACAAGAGAGAATCAAACATGTCAGCGAGAATAACAAACTAGAAACCCAAGTTATCTCAAAGGAGGAACTCTCATAGCGGGGAAATGGCACTGACATAGAAAGAACTAAGAGAGAAATGATTTAGATCATATCAAATCATCTTATGGTGCATGTTTATCTCAAAAAGCTAAATCTTTGTTCATATGACCTATAATTTATGTTTGTAAAATTTACACAAAATCGATGAACGAGATTTGTTAGAATTAATGGAAAAATATATTTTAGGAGGGGTTTAGTTCATTAGTTGAGTGTATGCCTTTGATTAGGATTTAGTTCATATTCATTTGGAAGTTGTTCTAACTTCCCCATTTGAGTGTAAGTTATATATATTCATTTGTGTAATGAAATGATTGAGAGCGTTCTGCTAATGGCAGTCTCCAGGTGCAGTCTCTCACATGAGAGCTACCTAGTTTATCAATAAAGTTTAATTCTTCAGTTTTTATCATGGTATCAGAGTTGCAGGTTTGAGAGGGCCTACAAATCCTTGAGTGGGGAGTTGGTGGAAGATCGCAACTGAAGATCACAGATCGAGTGATCTGGTCGTTGGTGCATGCAGATCTTGTGGTTGTTGATTGTTGGTGGTTGCAGATCGAGTGATCTGGCCGCGTGTTTGAGTGTCATCTTTAGTGAGCACCTAAGTGATTGATGTTGTTTGGTGAGCGCTGAGTTAGTGGGATGTTGTTTGATAGATCGAGGCTGCCTCAATCAACGAGCGTGGAGTCTGCTGGGAGGCCGAGCCGAGGAGGCGTGTGGTGACCTGTGGCTGCTGTGGATATTCTGATCTAGTCTGCGGATCAGTGGATCACTGTGAAATTCATCTGTGTATTTTTTTTTCCGAGAAGCAGCATGGAGTGACTGTGGTAGGGTAGCAGCCTACAAATCAGTTCCCGTGCTAGTGGTGGTGTTTCTCGTGGCACTGTAATCATGGAGCTGCGAGTTTGAGGCTGTTTGTCGAGAAGTAGACTGTGGCAGAGGAGGAGCTCAGAGTGAGCGAAAGAGCTCTCTCGATGGTGCAGTGGAGATGTGGTGAGGCCCGAAAGCTGCGATCGGTGGATCGCTACGTGAAGGGTACGTATCGTTGCTAGCCTGCGTGAGGAAAATTTTTGGGCTCAACATCTTAGAGGCTGCCGAATTAAATCACATGCCCGTCTGCACAGGAGACTCATGAATTAGGCAAGGTTAACTCATTGAAACCTGCATTATTGGAGGAAGGAGCCAGTGGTGAAGTGCTAATTTCTGCCTTAGAGACGATAAGTCGAACTTCCTATACAACGACTTGTTGAGTGAAGAGAGTTGGGGTCAGAGCATCCCGTTCAAGATCTCCATCCCTTTGTCGAGTCGATTATGTTTGGGCTTGTGGATGAGTGGATCTGGTTTTCAGGGGAAACGTCCATGGATCTGCTGAGATCTGTTGAGATCTGTGGCGTGGGAGAGGACGTTGAGTGGATCATTATTGAAGACGAGGTGGTGCCGAAGAAGGATCTTCCCACCATAATTTTGAACTCCTGGTTGTTCAAAGTCAAATTCATTGTGAAGCTTCCTATTGTGTTTAGGCTACCATGGGTTTTGTAGAGCGTTGGTGTTGGTAGAGGTTGCTAACTTAATGATTTGATCAAATCGAGAAGAACATATTTGTGAATGTTGTCTTTTGTATATTGTGTAAAAGAGCTGATCCTAGCCTGGAGAAACGCAATTCAAATTGATTGATTAGTCCAACTCTTCAATCAACGTGCCAGATGCATGAGATCTATTACAAATCAGGCTATTTTCTATTGTTTTGATTTCTCCTCCCTCAACCTAAGTACTTCATTTCAGCATTGGAACCAATTAGTGGAGGTAGATTGGATTAGATCTCTCCCCGCTCATCAAAAGTGAAGAGTGTAGAACTCTGAAAGTTAGAATCCGCTAGAATTTTGGGAGATTTATAATTTGAAAGTTGTAAGGGCAGAAGATCAAAGTAGATCTGTTTCTGTGCTTCGTTCAGCAAGATTAAGAAATCCTAGAGAGTGCCACCAGGTTATGTTTTTTTGAATGGTCATGATCCAAGATTTGTGTGCAAGAAAGAACTGAGCCCAAGCTAGGCGGAAGGCGTGAATGTGTGAGAGTGTTGCTTCATTTGATTGGAGTCGCAGTGGGATCTGCAAATCTGTGGAAAAATAAAGTCTATGCATGAACACTATGGAGAGGGAGATGTTGTGGTGTGGAGCACTTTATCTTAGCAACATATATATAGCTATCATCCAAATCAATTATTTCACCAGTGGAAATGTATTGAATCTCTTCCCATGCATGTCAATAAGCTTAACAACAACAAGAGTACATACACGGGAGATAATATATTATGTGAGCATAGATATTCTTCTTAAACCATGGTAAGTTTAAACATGTCAGATACGAGGAATTGGAAGTGCAGGGAGTTATGGGTTATAAATTGACGTCTCTCAAGTGAATACAGAGATCAATTTGGTCTCTCTATATATCCTCTTTTAAGGAATCTTGTCTTTTCGTTCTGGTATTGGTACAAGAGCTGAGTTTAGTAGACATGATCCCTCATTGTTCGATCAACGTAGTGGCCCATCCCTGTGTGGCTGGAGCGTGAGCGCTGTTGGAGAAAGTACTATTGGAAAGTGTATAGTAACATCTAGAGCTGGTATGTAGTAGTGCAGTGGGCAGAAACTATTCCTGACCGAAGTGTTCTTGTGTGCTTGATGCAAGGGAGAAAATAGAAGGTGCTATGGGTCAACAAAGGACACTGAAAGAGTCTTGAAGGAAACTAAGGAGAAAGCATCAAGGGGCAGATGCAATATTTTGTTTCGCTGAATTTGGTGAAAATTTTACAATTGGGGTTGATGGACTTATAGTTGATCAAGTCATGGATCATGATGCAAATCTAGAATTTGATGAAAGTGTTAAGAGGTTAATGCCTATTCTACCCTCTTTTTCAGGTATGAATTATGAAATTTGGGCAACTGAAATGAAAACAACATTATGGAAGGTAAATTTATTGAATTATCTTGAAGATGATATCAATTTAAACTATGATAGTGGAGATGCATCAACATTACGTCTTGTAACCTCTGCATTAGATGAAAACATCATGTTCAACATACTACATGAATATGGTAAGATTCAAAATGCAAAAGTTTTGTAGGATATTTTAGAAATGAAGTAAAGTTTGAATGAGAGCAAAGATGATGAAGGTTTTTCTCTTGAAAATGATGATTGTGTTTTCAATCCCATAACTGATTGTGAAACTGAACATGTCAACATTGAAGATGCAATGATGGGTGATGAATGTGTGCCTGTAATTGACATTAAAACATGTGATGACAAAGAAACAACCATTATTGTAGAATCTGAAATTTTTATGAATAAAGCTTCCCTGATGCAGAGACATATGAAGTCAAATTTGATGAGATCTATGTATCTCATGACGAGTGGATCAATCTGATGCATGAAAATAATCTTGTTGATGATTTGTTGTTTAGTGAGAAGAAAAACCTATCTCCATATACAAATCAAATGCAGAACAACATGTTTACAACAACAAAATTGAGTAAAGAGGTTGAAGGCATGAATCAACAAACCATGTCAGCAGAGAGAGATGGAGAAATGAAAGCTCTCTTGAAGGATCAGGAAGACAAGAGCCAATAGGTCCTCTTTATGAATCTAACATTTTTTTTAATGTGTGCAAATATTGGCATTCAAGAAGAAACAATTGAAAAGTCCCAAGACCCTGCAACATTGAATTTTAGCCTACAATCGAGATCAAGAAAGAGGAGGATAAGAGTTCAAGTGTTCCGCCTTTGGGGTAGAAAACGTAAAAAAGGAGGAGAAGCTCCGTCACTACCTTATGGCAAAAAAAGTGAAGATGAAACTTCACCGACAAATGAACAAGCATGGACTCTCAAGCAAGAAGACAAAAATAAAAGCTCAGTTACCAAATATTTTATGTACTATTGTAAGCCTAGTTGAGACTAGACCAACAAATGTATGCTATTTTTCAAGCACCCTTTCTCCATTAAGGGAAAGTGTTAGGATTAATGGAGAAATATATTTTAGGAGGGGGTTAGTTCATTAGTTGAGCATATGCCTTTGATTAGAATTTAGTTCCTATTCATTTGGAGGTTGTTCTAACATCCCCATTTGAGTGTAAGTTATATATATTCATGTGTGTAATGAAATGATTGAGAGCGTTCTGCGAGTGGCAGTGTACACGTGCAATCTCTCACATGAGAGATGCCCAGTTTATCAATAAAGTTTAATTCTTCAGTCTTTATCAAGATTAAACATACTCTCTACATTTCTGCTTTTGAAATGAAGGATTCTGCAACATGTTCAAGACTGTCATTCTGAACTTCATTGATAGCAACTGTTATAACCTTTGCTTGCTTTAATGACAAACCTTATGCCTCCAATAACCTGATCCATGAATTTGATTAGTATTCCCTCAATATTTAAATTCTAAAAAAAATAATAGACACACAACGTGCTAGAATCATTATGAAAATTTAAAATAAAACTTTCAATAAACAATGTCATTTTGCCATTCTTTGTCAGGAAAATTGAAAACATCTGGACTAAAAGGAAAATATATGATCCATCCCCTTTTTAGGGACAACATATTGCATTAGCAAATTGTACCTATTTTTCCTAAACATTTTTGTGAAAAAAAAAAAATGTTTTGCCAGCTTAGAGGGAAGGTTCTTGGAAAATATTTAATTAAAAACTATATATATGTGAAACTTTCAACACTTCTAGAACTGTATTTCCCAAATTATTTATCACTTTCTTTAACAAAAAAAACTCAGCCTATTGCAGAATTATAAAAAACATGTCAAATTATTTGAAGTTCTACTTCATTTGATGATTTGCTTCCAATATCAAAGGATGGTCATCATTCTACAGTTCTAAAGAGAAAATAAATGATTCATGTTATTTCTAATAGCATATCCAATAAGTAAATTATGGAAATTAAGTAATCAAAAATATTAAATACATTAAATTTGTATCCCAATAAGAAGTAAATTTGATGGCCGTTGTAAGGAGATCGACATTGAGGGAACCAAGAAGAAGTTGCTGCCATTTTCTGTTATGCAAAAAAATAGAATATAGAAAAGATTGTAGATTACTAAGTCATCAGATAAGCACACTTAGCATGTCATTGTCATTAAATAGATAATGACAACAAATGGTGTGTCACTTGCGTTGTTGACTACCGGCCATTGGATTCTGCAGCATATAGATTTTTCACTAGAATTTGAAGTCATTGGTGTGGGATAAGGGAGTGTTATGGAGGCAGGAATTTGAAATCACTGGAATTTGGGAGAGTAAATGGGAATTTTTAAAGTTCTAAATCAAAATGTGTTATAAAGTAGGAGCAATTAAAGTCACTACCCACTTAGCCCACTATAAAGGGTAAGCTATACCCAAAACGCTGCATTGCATTGAAGCTGGAAGAAAGTAAGTGCACATACGTACAAGGCATGACGTTAATTATGAAAATAATATGACACACATACACCTATTTGAACAAAGTTTTCAATAAATCCAAGTTTACTCTTCGCTAATCTTGTGACTTGTCCCAACACCTTAGAGTAAACTAATGAAGAAAGATGATGAAATAACTTTTTTTCAATAATTATTGCTTTATAAACATCGCCAATTACCAAGTAGTAAATACTACATTAATTAGTGATTACCTTGAAATCTGTAAAGCACCAATGTACAAAACAGTGAGAAATAAATGCCAAAATCGAGCGGAGAGCTTCCTTTTTAGGCAAAAACAACAATATTTTAAAGTAATTTCAAAGTTCACAGTATCGCTCTAAAACTTTTTCTATGTAGGCACATCAACCTATAGATGACTTTACACATAAGGCTCTTTTCCTTTTGAAAAGCATTGTGATTGTCCAATAGTTGCACATATGCCGAGCTCAAGCAAATCTTATGGCTTTGTCACTCTAACTTTTGTTGGCTCTTTTTTGGTTTCACTGACCTAAGTTACAAAGAAGATCTTTACGAAAAGGGGTTATTGACCTCTATCTTTGTAGATTTTTGAAACCTGTCGCGCAAAATAACATGCTGCAATTATGATGTGGTTTCCATTTTCTGATATTGTAAACCATGTGAATTGCTTATTTGAGTCTTCTTTTGCTAAATGAATGAGACGACCTTCTTTCTCCCTTACTAAAACCATGATACCCCCGTGCCCTTTGCCATTCCCTGCTGCCTTGTTCCACACTGCCATCTTCCAGTATCCTTCAAACAAAGGTGTCTTGCACCCTTCATGCTCATGTGTTTCTATGAGGCAAATTATGTCTCTATGTTCCACAATAGGCCCTAACCCAGGTCCTCGTCTCCCTGGGTAACCTTTGCAGTTCCAACAAACTAATCTTAAGGAAACTTGGGTATGACTTGATTACTATTTATTTTGACATGCAAGACTCACATTTGAGTCTTTGTCCCTGTTTTCCCGTACCGACCTTGCTTTCTGATTTCCTGTTGAAGAGTTTGTTGCCTCTTCTTTATTAACATCTTGCTGCTTTGTTCTAGAAGAAGGTCCAAATTGCGTTATCACAGCGTTGCCTTTACAAATCCATGCTCTCTTTCCTTCATTTCTTTCTGTCCTAACCTTTAAAATTTCCTCCCTTCTTTCCTCCTATTGTTTTACAGTTAAATCTTCTTCTAGGAAAAAACAAGAACCCCTCAAGAGATGTTTTTTTGCTTAGAATACTATATTTATCACACAAGCTAGGCATAATGACTTTTATGGGCTTGGCTCTCTCCCTGTTAAACTTACCCACCCTCCATGCTTGGCATATTTGTCCTTGCCATAGCAACTTGTCTTTCAACAAGTCTCTTGCAAGGTCAAGAGTACATTCATTTTTCCCATAGTCTTTCACCCCTTTAATAATTATGTTTGTTGCCCTATTTTTTCTTTCCTTGCCTTCATTATCTTGCATGTTGTCAACTTGAATATTTGTTTCTCCTTCCTTATTAGGAGAATTGCTAATAACTTGAGCCCAAGTTTTGGAAACTTTGGTGGAATCTTCTTTCGTTTCTTCTCTTGCGTTCTCTTCATGGTTGTTTATTTGGGCAATCATTTTCCCTTTATCCTGGGATGATTTCACATTCACCACCTCTGTACTTTCCACTATATATTTCTTTATGTTTTGCACATCCGCCTTCATGTGTTGCCAATGCCACTTGTTCTTTTAAAATGTTATTGCTTTTTGCTAACGCCTTGTTCTCAGCCATTATTATATGAATTTTATGATCTCTTTCCTCCCCTTTAGCTTCTAAAACCTCCAACCTTTGTTTTGCATTTAACAATTCTTTCACATAAAGATCAGATGACCAAGCGAGAGGTGTGGATGTGGGACTATATAAAGCATAATCATCAATGACTTTTCCTTTGGACTTCTTGTTGCCACATGCTTGTGGAGGAGACTTGTTTGAATGCTTTTTGCGAAGGGTTGGATTAATTTTTAGACGGGCTATTCTTCATTTTAAAATTCCCTAATATTGTTTGGAATTGACCCAAACCCACTTCCTAGCTTTGGCGGATGAGGCAATTTATACTTGTCATAAATCATTTGTCTCCACATGTTCTGAAATTTCTGGTTCCTTTGTCATGTTTGAATGCATTTGTTGTTGTTCGCTCGCTGCTCGATACTTCTGCTGCATAAAAACTCCGTGCTCTCACACTGCTCATTGTTCACTGCTCGCTGCTCTCATAGCTCACTGCTCTGCTCATATTGCTGACCACACTGCTCTACTCATAAATGCCCTGAAAATTTCAACTGCATTTTAATTATCTCAGAGGCGGTAAATACTCAGATTGAGAAAAACGAGTGGCCACTTAGTTTTCACGTCTCCCTGTATGGGGATTTAGTTCGACATTAACACTGATCTCTTTTCCGTATGAAACGATTCATGTAATTCCAGAGTCGGAAATTGGAATAATAAGGGTTTCGGGAGGCAGGGGAGCTAAAACCCAGAAATGGATATATCCGTTCTAGCGACCTCTATGTACATAAAGAGCCCTGGTATGGCTTGCACGGGCCTCTCTGTCTCAAATTGCAATGGAAACTTCCGGCCTGATTATTGCTTGTCAGCAAGTGTGGATTTGTCTCACAATTATCATGGGCAATTGAACCAACACACACTCAATGAAACCTCAGCGCTCAGGATTTGAAACCCTGCACATCTCTCCCCTCTTTACGGGCAGTTCTGCGGCTCTGATTCCCGAATGTGAAACCAACTGGCGGACAAGACAGGCCCTGCCATTCGTATTGAATGTGTTAGGATTTCAAATTCTATATCGCCCCAAATATTTCAAACTGGAGTTGCGCGCGAAAATTTTGAAATGAAATCTAGAGTTGGTGCTTCAGCGTCGTCCGTCATGCCAAAGAGAGCGAACATCAGGGTCATAGCGTTTGAGATGCCAAAGAGAGCGAAAGGGGTAAGGGTTTTGTACGAGACTCCGGCTTATTATGAGATTACAAAGCTGCAAGCAGGAGGAATGGAATGTGAGATTGTGATTGAATACAATAGAAAAAGGAGAAAAATTTTAGAAGCAAAGATTAAACAAACGCTCGATACTGTTACGAAAGAGATTGCAAGAAGCCACAAGGGTATAAATGATACACCAGTCACGCTTCATGTCAAGAAGACGAATGATACAGATTTGACCATGGTTGATCTATCTGGGATAACAAGAGTCGCTATGCATGGGCAGCCAAGAGATATTTATGAACAAATAGAAAATATAATCAAATAATACATTACCCCCAAGGAGAGCATCATACTTAATGGGCTGTCTGCGACTGTTGATTTTCCAACCTGTGAGTCCATAAAAATGTCTCAGGATTTTGACCCACAAGGTGAAGGAACTTTGGCCGTGGTAACAAAAGTTGACAGAGCTCCTGAGGGTCTTTTGGAGAAAGTGAAAAGGGACGTTGTCAATATTGGTTACGGTTATATTTGTGTGCGGAATAGAGTAGGGATTAAATCTAAAGCAGAAGCAAGACAAAGTGAAAGTGATATGTTTAGAACAGATCCTCATCTTTCCAGCATTGTTAAATCAATGGTTGGAATACCCATATTGGCAGAAAAATTAATGCAGATTCAAGCAATGGGAATATGTAAGTGCCTTCCCGATATTGTCCAAAAGATTGATTACACACATCCAAGACGCAGGCAAAGAAGGATGCATTGCATTGAAGGCATTGGAGAAATTAAATTGGACAAAGTGTCAAACATCAGCAATGGTGACCTCGAGGCAGCCTTCAACTTCAAGATTAGCCTTATTCCTTATTGGAATGAGGCAAAATAGTTCAATTCATGAGCAACAACTAGAAACATGGTTTGCTACAAAACATCAGTGAATATGACAACTTTAAAACAATATTTATAACAGTTAAATCTCTTTATAACAATCTATAGAAATGACAGTCAAAATAGTTCAATTCAAGAGCATAAGCTAGAAACATGGTTTGCTACATGAACAAATATCTTGATAACATTCAAAATATTTCAAAAGGAGATGCAATATATGGCATCGACTCTAAAAACAAAGACCTGTGAGCACCACCTGAATCTCTACCCATCTACTTTAACATGCGAACTTAAAACATACTTTAAAAACACAAATCATGCATTCCATCAAAATTTAGAAAATCTTCAGAAAGCAGACATAAAAGGTTGATGTTTTGTTGCCTTAATTCTCCAGTGTCATTATCAGAATTCATAGTTGTCGTTGAAGCCGACAGAAAACTTTCAAATAGTTTAATTTCCTGGCATTTAGTAACACACTAGTCTTACACTTTCACTAAAAAGAAATAAAGTAATCTACTGCCAATATTAATATAAATTCGGCAAACTAAATCACACTAGTATAAAGTGGCTGGAAAATTAAGACTGCGACTTCACCCAAAGACTGAAACTAAGCTTCATCTTGTGCCTTCCCCAATTTGTACAATAGTTTAGAAGTTCTCAACATCGGAAGCCACCACGCATAAACAGATGATCCGAAGGACAGTCTATAGAGAGATGTCCACCCCCAAAGACATGGCAGTGAATTAACTTGAAATCATCAAACCCCATAATATGCCCAGGCATATGGCACTTCTTGCAGAGTGCTGATTTTGGAAGTCCTAGCTCATGAGAAGAACATTCCTTTTCCATGTGACTTGGTTTACCACACATGTTACAGACAGGCTCATTGCAGCAATCATCTGCAAGATGACCAAGCTTCTTGCCATTCATGCATAATTAATCTTTTGGACACTGGGATGCAATTGCCTGTCATGAGGAAAACAAAAAATAAAAAACAAATTAGGGACCCCATATGCCTTTTATTTCCATGTTTCCCTAAATGCCTTTTATTTCCATGTTTCCCTAAATGCAAACGACATGATTGAAAACCACAATAGCAACCTCTACATTTGTTCTAACTCCAACACTTTCCGAAAGAGTGATTTCATTAAAAGCAATTGCAGTGCCTGCAAAGTTTTGTGCAAAATGACTAGCCATATTAGTCTCTAGATGCCAGCTCTAAGGCTTGGCAAGACGCCAAGGCCGGTTCACTGCAACATCGTGGCCAAGAGGCGAGAACTAGCCACCCAAGAGGCAACCCTATTTGAGTTAGGGTTTTGCAGAGCGTTTTCACCGAACTTGGCATCGAACAATCCAGTTGTTCCTCATGGTGTTGGGTAATGAACAGGCTTAGGGTTAGATGCAGCGAGTAGAGCCACAGAGCCAAGTTGAAAGAATTGCAAATGGGACTATGGTTATAATAGTGCAAATCAAGATTTAGTTGACTTGACAGTTAGTGGCATTTAATGATGGAAAAACATTTAATCGTCTAACAATGGATCTGACGGTCAGGATTATGATAGAAAATCAGTTGGGGGAGTTGATTTCAGAATGGAATGTCTTACGGTGTAAATATAGCTTGGCCAAGTTTCATCATGATCAACTATTTAAACATTAACTACAAAAAGAAGTGACTCTGTTAAACTTAATATTGGTTAACCATAGAGTATATCAACCACAATAGTAAATGTGGCTATGTTAATAGTAACATTACTATATTATATTACAATTTATATTATGTTTCTAATAACATAAAATATTAAATTTTACTAACAATGCTATTTAATATTTAATATTCATATAAAGTATTCATGTAATGTTGTTAATGTAATAAAGTATTAATGTTAACACTAATATTTATGTTATTATTAATATTATACCATTAGTATTATCTAATAGTTATTAATTATATAATTAATGAAATAGTTATTGTATTATATCATTATTTTATATAATTAATATTAATTATATAATACTAATTATAAAATATTAATATTAACCTTATATATAATAATATTAAATTAATACAATTACAATTACAATTACATTATTAGATTATTTATATAATAATACTAATTATGTAAGTAATGTAAATATAAATATAATTATAATTATATTAATGTTATTATTAATATTATATAATTAGTATTATATTATTTTTATTATATAATTAATAGAAATGTTATTAAATTATAATATTATATTAGATAATTGTTATTCATATTAATTTTAATGTTGACAATGGTTGATGAGGGTTTATGAGGTTGATCAATCATAATAGTAAATGTTCATAACTATGGTTGAATTTGGTTGACTATTATGGTTGACCATGGTTGGCCATGATTGACCATTATAGCCATGTTGGACCATTCAACCATATTGATCATGGTTGTCTTTGGTTGACCATATTGGATCATTACAACATAAAGAGCTTGACTAATGACCATAGTTGTTTATGAATAACCATTATTTGTTTTTAATATTATTTACATAGATATATATATATATATATATATATATATATGATGATGATGATGATGATGGTTGATGTCCACTAAGACCAAAATTTAGTCTATTGGACCTAAAGAAACGAATTATTTAGTTTGATTTAAGATTTTATTCATATTCTCAAAAATCTTGGAGAGAAGCCTCCTGAGCTCACTATAATTTTGACATCGTAAAAGGCTAGGAAGGTCAGTATTGCAACAAAGATTTTGAAATTGAGATCTAATGTGATTGTACGCGGGGCACTCTAAGAGGAAGTGATTTTCATACTCGATGTTCGTATTCTCACAAAGAGGGCAGAACCTTTCCATCCATGGTGTTTTAGGAACTGCACAACAACCTGTTTCACCATGGAGCTCATGAGAGTTCGTTCTAATCTTGGCTATATTAATTTTCTTCTTTGAGCTAGTTAAAACTGAGAGATAATTTTGATCTTCTAGGGTGGGGTTGATGACCTCCTTATAATATCTTAATTTTCTTTTAGCTGCTAAATCTTTCTCACACCACATTTTTTCTTTGAACTTAGAAGTAACAACATTTTTAATGTTATTAATGTTTTGCAATGCAACATTCTCGTCGATCTCCCAATGGTTTAACCAGGCCCTAGTGTCTTTATACCAACCTCGTTTGAGCCTTAGGTGGTTTTGGATGGAATTTAAAGCTAGCTTAGGAAATCTATGGTCTCCTATGTTATTGAGTTTGTGCTTGTACAACAGAAGCCTAGTCATAGCTAGGCTCTCGATAGGGGAAAGACCCACTTCTATAAGGAGAATAGGATAGGGTGTGTTGCTTTTAATTTTGAGGTTATACGTTATAAAACGCTTTTGGATTTGCTCAATCTTTCTCCAAGATTCTCTAGAGATGCTACAACCCCAAACCTCACATCCATATAAGATAACCGGAGTGACTAAAGTTTCAAAGAGGAACTTCTTTCTATCCCACATTACGAGGTTTGTCGTTTTACAATTATTTTCAAGACCAAAATAAGCTTTCCATCCCCCATTAATTCTTTTCTCAATGCTATAGTTCCAGTTGAGCTTGTGATGAATATCAATTCCTAGGTACTTGTAGGAAGACACTTCCTCCAAGTTACTATTGTCATACATAAAATTAGCATAAGTGTACTTCTTGGATTTGATAATCATAACTTTTGTTTTGTCAGTGTTAACAATCATACCCATGGTATAGCAAAAATCCTTAAGAAGTCTAAGTTGCTTATCAAGATCAAATGGGCACATTGCGAGAAGAACAATATCGTATCGTCAGCATAGAGAAGAAGGATGATGACTATCCCAGCTAAGATCATGCCAACACACCCTGCTTCCTCTAAACAACCTTCTAGCTTAAGTGACTTTGAAAACTATCAGTAATTTGCAATGTACGAAGAAAACCATCAACAATTTACATTGTATGAAGATGCTTAGAAGGTGCCATATTATTTGAACATAGATTGTATTACCCCACCATGTTATTTGATGGGAATTTTTTCGAGGCATCTAAACTCGAAACCGTCGATGAGCGACTGCGTACAAAGTAATATGGAAATATTTTTTCTATTAATTTATTCACAAATATGGTAAAAGGAGAGAAAAATTATACACCACATAAATTATTTATATATTTTTTTATTGATTACAAAGGTTATATATTATAAATTATAATTTTTTTTAAATCTTTTTATTGATTACAAAAGTTATATATGATATAAATTATTGACTTTGATAAATTTATATTTTAAAAAATATATTTATAATTAGAATATGACACAATAACAAAATAACAACTTATAGACATGAAAAACAATAACATCTAGAATAACACCTTGAAATACTTACTAACAATTTATAATATACCTGAAACACATAACATAAAAATTGTATTTAGAATAATTTGCCAATTGATCAGAGCAATTATACCAAATACAATAATTTCCCAGTTGATCAGAGCAGTTATACCAAATACTTACTTTGACTCGATCGCGGTTACGGCTATTGTAGTTTTTGATGTATGTAAATTAAATCCTTTCTCACACGATCTCCAAGATTCCGGACAAAAACTGTATCAAGAAGACCACCCCAAAAAATTGAAGTATTTAAAATTTTTACGTTTTTACACTGGGTCATTTTCAAATATTTTTACTTTGAAATATAGCATGATCCAAGAGTGCAAACCACAAACCTTTCTTTTATCTCTCAACCACTATTTTTATGCCAAAGATTTTGGAAACTCGGCAGATATGGGATTTTTGGAAATTTGACATAAATGAGTTGACTCAAATATTCAATAATATACCCATTATTTAATTAATTATCTTTATCCTTTCTCTTTATCTCCTTTCTATTGATTCTTCTCGTTGTCTTTCTCTTTGTCCTTTCTATTGGTTCTTCTCGTTTTCCTTCTCTTTGTCCTTTAGAGTAGGAAGTCATGGTATTATATATAGTTTTCTTTTAACATTGTATATACTTAACTAGTTTCTTAAGTATTAGCACTATGGAAAGGTATGGAGGTGGTCATTGTAAGGAGGATTCATCACTTGATAGTTTATGGGGATTTCATGATAATCATATAAAAAATTCACAAAGTTAAAGACAAGCCAGAAAAGGATCTTCCTTTGATGCACCATAGAATTCAACTTCAACTCTAGATGTTTGCAAGTATCAAATTCTTCCACATTAAAAGAAAGAATAATCAAGATGGATATGTGTTAGCCAACCAAGGAGTATCTTTAGAACAAGGATTGTTTATTCAGGATCAAGGAACCCCAACTATATCATATATCCCATGATAAAAAAAATGAAAATCTATTGGGATAACGCATCCTGATTTATTTTCATATGGAGATTGATTAGATTGGAAGCAAGGATTGTAAAGTAATTTAATGACTGCGCTAATCACAATATCTTTAAGGGTCTCATTTGGTGGCCCTCACCTAAGATGAATGTCAACAGTAAATCCTCTGGCTAGGCTCTTGAGGCAAGTTATTCCATGCCTTTGGACAAATGGTGGTTTCCTTCCAGAGCATTACTACCTTTCATTACAGATGAGCATTCTTGTGATTTGCAATCCTTGACAGTGTTAAATTTGCTTGAGTCTGGTAGTAGAGGGGAAGATAAAGTGATGGCAATTCTTGTGAGGCATTCTCAGGAGCAGGATTGTGAACTTGAATGCGGGCAGGAAATCACTGGAGAGAGAAGTGTTTGAGCAAGTGGTTATAAATGGAGAATGTTGGTAATGGATATCTCGTCGAAACGCGTCAACATTGGAGTTCCATGCAACATGAAGCACCTAGCCAGACAAGATCGTGAAGATGATGTGAAGGCATAATTGGCCTCACACTACTAGCCAAGTAGAAAAGGTGGCCATGGAAGCCAAATCCCACTTCACTTTGGTAAATCGCCAACTAGAAGCATTGCAAGTCGACGTGGATCGTCTGCAGGTGACTATGGACAGTTTGTCACTTAAAATGGATAAGATTGAATTGATAATGGAGAAAATGACCTTGGGAATTCCTAACAAGGTCTTTGGAATATCTGATGCCCCACACAGTGGCATCGTATTTGTCACTACAATGATTTGAGATTACTCATATTCAATGGTTCGCATTTATTGGGTCGCATTATGAATTCTTGTGATTTATTCTACATGTATTTGATGACTCTCTTACATTATTCTTCGAATCCTAAAGTGACTCAATACTCGTGGCTCAAATGGATGACTTTGTGACATCAACATAATTTAGAATGATATCAACAATGGCACATGTTTCCATCTTGGCTCGTTGACATCGTGATTTTTACAAAGAATGAAACCCAAAAGTGGAGCATCGATTGCTCTTCTAAATATTAAAAATGGCTAAATAGATTACATTGTAAACATCAATAATAAATGACAGAAGTAAAACTCGACACCTATGGAGTAGGACTCAAGTAAAACTAAATTGTCTATGACACCTAGGAGACAACAGAATCAAATGTGATGACAACTAATTGACAGTGAGATTAATATCTCAACATCCCCTCCCAATTCAACTGTTACATGTAGTGAAACTTACAATGCCTGATTGTTCTCTTTGAAATTCGAACACATTCTTGCCCAATGGATTTGTGAAAATATCTACTAGTTGATCTTTGGAACCACAAAAAGAAAGTACCATGTCCCCATCATTGACAAGCTCACGGATGAAATGAAAATGGGTGTCAATGTGCTAGCACTTTTTGTGGAAAGCATGATTTCTTGATTAAAAAAAATTGCTGAATTGCTATCACAGTAGATTGGAGTTGGCTCCTTTTGAATATTTGAAATATATTTCAATAATATTCTTAACCACACATCTTGACAAGCTGCTAAATTTGCTACTACATATTCTGCCTCTACATAAGATATTAAAATGATTGACTGTTTCTTTGATGCCCATGGAATCAGATTGGTTCCAAGATGAAAATCATACCTTGAGGTGCTTTTTTTATCATCTAAACTCCTTGCATAATCGCTATGTGTATAACATGAAGTGAACAATTTTCAAAATGTGTATAGAACCAACCATACTCTATTGTCTCTGCAATATAGCTTAAGATCCTTTTTCAACCTTCCAATGATATATCTTAGGTGACTACATAAACCTGGAGACAAAACTTGCTACAAACATAATATCAAGTCTAGTTGAAGTGAGATATAAAAAGCTACCAACTAGACTTTTATACAGTGTGGAATCAACTGGCAGTGCTACATCTTGTTTGCTGAATTTTGTGCCTTGAGAAATTGGTGTATCTTCAGGTTTGGAACTGGTCATTCTGAACTTTTGGATGATATCAGTGGCATATTTTTTTTGACCAACAAAAATTCCATTAGTAGATTAGTGAATTTCAATGCCTAAGAAGTATTTCATGACTCTTAGATCTGTCATATCAAATTTTGTTTGCATTGTTGCTTTGAAATCTTCTAACATCATATTTCCTGTATAAAGAAGATCATCTACATAAAGGCATACAATAAGAATTTTACCTTCATGCATTTTGGTATACAAAGTTGGCTCATGATTGCTTCTGCAAAAACCACTTTTGATGAGATAGGTGTCAATGCAACTGTACCAAGCTCTTGGAGCTTGTTTCAAACCATACAAGGCTTTCTTCAATATGTATACCTTATGCTCATGTGAGGTTGCTCTACATAAACTTATTCCTACAATATACCATTTAGGAAGGCATATTTTACATCAAGCTGATAGACTTTCCATTTGTGTTGAGCTGTTGTGGACAAAATGGTTCTGACAGTGTCTAACCTTGCTACTGGAGCAAAGGTTTCACCATAGTTGACACCAAACTGTTGTGAGAATCCCTTAGCAACCAACCTTGCTTTCTGTTTATCAATTTCTCCTTTTTCATTCAACTTGGTCTTATATACCCATTTTACACCAATTCTGGTTTTGTCTCTTGAGAGATCAACTAATTCCTAAGTCCGATTCTTCTCTATGGCAACAATTTCTTGGTTCATTGCATCTACCCAATGTTTTTCTTTAACTGCTTCTTCAAAATGAGTTGGTTGAGATGAAAGAAATGCAAACATATTCTACTGGTCAAACTCATGCTCCGGCTCATATATTTCTCTAACGCTTCTCATTTTTTAATTGTCTTCTGAAGATGTTCAATCACTGGTGGATTCACTGCTTGAAGATGTACCATTTTGAGAATGGTATGGATCTTCTTCAACCTGCAATCTTGGTGGCTTTGGTGGATAAAAAGACTAACTTGAAGATTCATCAACATGATCAGACCAAGATTTATTTTCAAATTTTTTTACATCTCTTCTTAAAAAAAACTTCTTGGTAACTGGATTATAAAGTCTGTAGGCCTTTGACTGCTCACTATAGCCTATGAAAATACATATTTCACTCCTATCATCAAGCTTGTTTCTTAGATTCTCAGGAACATGTGAAAATGATATTGATCCAAAAATTATAAAGTGAGATACATTTACCTTTTTACCATTCCATGCTTCTTGAGGTACCATATCTTGGAGAGTGGTTGTTGGAGATTTGTTAAGAACATACATTGTTGTTGAAACTGCTTCAACCCAATAATTGTTTGACAACTTCTTCTCACGAAGCATACATCTGGCCATGTTCATGATTGACTGATTTTTCCTTTCTGCTACTCCATTCTACTGTGGAGTATATCTTGTTTTGTTTTTCATTATGATTCCTTGTTGTTGACAAAAAGCTTTGAAGTCATTGGAGTTGTACTCTCCTCCTCTGTCAAACCTGAGTACTTTCAAAGGCTTTCCACTCTACTTTTTTGCTTCTGCTTTGAATTCTTTGAACCTTGAGAATGTATCTGATTTGTTTTTGAGAAAATACACCCATGTCTTCTTACTATAATCATCAATGAATGTTAGAAAATAAAGACTACCTCCAATATACTGTGTCTGCATTAGTCCACATATATTTGTATAGACAAGGTCTAAAGGCTCTTTTTCTCTAGAGGAAGATGTGGGAAAGTTGTCTCCCTTATGCTTGGATAGAACACAAATTTCACAATTATAGTCTTTTTCATTCATAGTAGGGAGACCAATGACAATTGACTATTTATGAAGTTGACTTAGACTCTTGAATTTTATGTGGCCATATCTAGAATGCCATAACTGAGAGTCATCTATTCTTGACACATTGTGGACAAAAGACTGTGAGAGATTTCGACTTCTAAAGTCAAAGGAAACATTCTATTCTTTGTTTTTTGAACCTTAGCTATTAGTCTTCTATTGGGAGGTTTGTCATAGATATAACATGTGTTCCCTTGAAATATTACATCATAACCATGTTCCATCAATTGTCCTACACTAATGAGGTTATGCTTCAGATTCGGAACATAATAAACATCAGGAATGTATTTTTGTTGATTTTGTTTAGTAAGAATAGGAATAGTACATTTTCCTTCAAATTTAATACAAGAATGATCTCCAAGAGTAATTTCTGATGTTTTGGAAGCATCAAAATAAGAAAGAAATTTTTTGTTACCTATCATATGATTGTTGCAGCTACTGTCCAGCAAATAAATATCCTTGTTGTGAGTGTCTTCAGAAAAATGGCATGAAAGAAACATTGTTTCAAAGGATTCTACTTCATTGTTGGAGAGATGGAAATTGCCTCTTTGCTGATCTGACTGTTTCTTTTTGCATTCATGTTCATAATGCCCAAATTTCTTGCAATGATAACATTGGACATTAGATTTTCTCTCTCTGAGTTTGGTTTTGCGGAAGTCTCCATTGCTCTGCTGTCGCTTTTCTGATGTGACTATTTCTTTTTTCATTCATGTTCACAATGCCCAAATTTCTTGCAGTAATAACATTGGACATTAGATTTGCTCCATGGTATGATTCTCTGAGTTTGGTTTTGTGGAGGTATCCACTACTCTGTTGCATGATAATGTTCTGATCTGCGTCTACTTCGGCCTCTACCTCACTTGTTGTCACCTCTATATCCTCTGCCTCTACCTCTACCAAAATAAAGTTGTGCTTTCAAAGCTTGTTCCATGGCATCTTCTGCCAAGTTGAATATTGTTTCGTGTGCTAGAATTGATCCAGTCAACTGTTCTACTGAGAAAGTTGTAAAATATTTGGATTCCAGAGTGGTTGTTACAATCATGTCATATTTCCTGGGCAGACTTTGAAGGACTTTCTAAAAAAAATTGTGATCTGAAATGGTTTCACCGATGCGCTTGATCTGATTAACTATTCCCACAACTCTAGTCATGAACTGATCCACATTTTCTGTGTCAGCCATCTTTAGGGTTTAAAACTATGATCTCAATGTCTGTAATTTCACTATCTTCATTTTTTCATTACCTTGATACACAACTTTCAAGATTTCCCAAACTTCATGTGCTATGAATGCACCAGTTATCTTGTCGAAAATAGAGTCATCGACTGAGTTGTGTATCCAACATTTGGCCATGTGTTCTTTATTTCTGAGTTCAATAGTTGCATTCCTCTTATTATGGGACATGGTTGCCCATGCTTCTTGGGTCAGCTCTACGTAGGCAGTCTGAAGTGTATCCCAACACTCTTGGGCTTGCAAGAATGTCTTCATTCTAAAAAACCAAAACTCGTAATTTTTTCCAAGTAGAGTCATTGTCTGTGGCAAAGTGACAGAGACAGCCATTTCTTTGAATGCAAAATGTGCGCCTTTTATTTTAAATCTCTTTTTAAAACTTCAAAAAAAAAAAAAAAAACTCCTTAAAAAATTGCAGCCCTCTCTTTTCTTTTAACCTTGACAATTTTAAAGTTTTTCTTAAAAAAACTTTTAATAAAAGAAACTTGTATCCCTTTTAAAAATGGGCTTCCTCCCTTTTATGAATCAATTAAAAAATACTTTTCATTCGATTACCTTTTAAGCCAAATACGATGGTTGAATTTGTTAAAAGGGAATACCTTCATGAATATTTTTCATAAATCACATTAATGCATGTGCTTTTGATAGAAGTCGCGTGCGGTGAAGAAGCATGTAACTAACGCGACCTCTCTTCTGATTGTTCATCGTTAGTAACGCTTGAACTAACGTGGATCTCTTTGAGTTGTTTATGTGTTGACAACGTTTCCTTCAAGGTTGTAGGGTGTGTTACTTCGGCTACCCTTCACGCAAAAATTTTATTGTTCTCCATTGCAAACTTTTGATATCTATGCTTCAACAAGATTCAAACATTGCTTTCACTTTGCTCAAATTGCTTTTTTCTCTGGGAGTCTTACGTAAATTTTCTTATTTTCTCTTTTATTTCTCTCAAGGAGTATCACATAAGCTAAGCTCTGATATCATGACAAAGAATGAAACTGAAAAGTGGAGTAGAGATTGCTCTTCTCAATATTCAAAATGGCTAAATAGATTACATTATAAACATCAATAATAAATGACTGAAGTAAAACTTGACACCTTTGGAGTAGAACTCAAGTAAGATTGAACTCTCTATGACACCTACCAGACAACAGAATCAAATCTGATGACACCTAACTGACAACGAATTGATAGTGAGATTAATATCTCAAAGATTCTATGGATTACTTGATTAAATATTCAGTAGCTCCGTGGCTCAATTAATATACAGTGGTATCGTTATGAAAAATAGCATCGTGATTCTAGAGTGTCTCAACATATAGAAGCTCACATATTTTATTTGCATATGGCTCGCAAATGTGCACAATGGTATTATTGGTTCGTTGACTGAGGTCCACATTGGTCTGACATCTGAGGCTTGCATCTTATTGATATGGCTCGAAATATAGTGTAATCGCACTTGTCTCTGAGGGTTAACCATATCACATTGACTATAAATTATTCACAATGGCATCACTCATATTGATTAAAATATATACACAGTGATATCGTTTCATTAGTCTCAAATTTACAGTGGATCTGAATGGTTGTGGTTTGATGTTTGGTGTAACACCCGCTCCCAGGTCTACCTAAAGTAACCATGCCAACCGAGATAAACATGAGGAGAGATGCTACTGCAATAAGATTTGACCTCCTATGTCATCTTAAGGAAGTGGAATCGACAAAAAATCGCATACAGTCATCCAACATCATGAACAGAACCCTCAAGGGACAAGTCAACCACTTAGACAACCTGTCCCTGGGTCCCACTGCTATCTTGCACCTCTTAAGCCATAGTCTCTCTCATGCTATGGGCAAGGGAGCGACTAGAAACCCAAAGTCGCTCTCATAGGCCTACCTGCCAGCAAATGTGGACCAAACTTGCCAGATTTATGCCAGGGACCTCGGGATTTAAGCCACTTTTCTAGCCCATAATCTTGGCCTTTTCCCCAAACTTGTTGTAACTTCTAGAATTCATTAAAAACATAATAACAATGTTGATCAATCAAAAATCACCATCAGGACTAGGCCTAAGCATCCCCAATCAGGACTAACATTTTGTCAAACACTTGGCATCAATGCAACCTACAGGTCTAGGATACAAGACAAAGCATAAAGGATTGAAACAACTTATGAAACATAACCAAAAAGATCACCTCCTTCTCCATTGAACTACTACATTGATTAGGTGCTCAAAATTAGGCTCAAAACTCAAAGTGTCAGAATCTCTATAAACTTAGCTTCAAATCGAAGAGCTCATCATCCTAATTCCAATGGTGTGGACAACACTCAAATCCGAGCTCATATGAAGAAGTTAGATCAAGTTAAAGTTCAGGTTTTACTTGGACATATGGTAGGAAAAGATGATGTGGCAGGGCTCTTTAGCGAATGGGGAAGCGCCAAGTGGCATGCCACCATTGGCCCGTGCATTTCACAAATCGCATGTTGCAGGTGGATCAGCTTTAAAAATCGGCTCCGGAATAAGCCAGGGTGCGATACGATAATCCCAATCGCACATCACAATAGGGCAGGCGGAAAGGTATTCAAGAATCAGACCCTATAGTTGCGATGCGACGATCGACCCCCGAGTAGGGAAGGGTTGCAATGCAATAATCACAATCACACACCGCAGAAAACAGAGTCCCGCATATATAAGATCGTTGTTACACCACCGATTGCGAATTGCAAAAGGATTCCAAATGCGATAAGTTTATGAGTTTCGATTAATAGTTCTGTTGGGTTTGCCATATTGCAATTGCACATCTCCCCGTCGTGTTGACAAACCATAAGACCGTCAGTTCTCATCAATTGTGATTTGCAATGGGACAGTCAGTGCCGACAGATTATGGACCGTCACACGGCAAAATTTTCGCTCAGTTAGCACTTTTTGGAGCTAATTTCTAGGATCATGCCGAAAATGGGGCAATTTGTGGAGTGAATGTTGGGAAAACAAGGAGAAGTCATAACTTCTCCAGTTTTTCACCAAATTTGATGCAAAAGGAGGCTAGATATACATTTTTGAACATTTTGGACTCATTGGAGTAGGTTTTAGAAGCATTTGAGCATTGTAAACACATCTTTTTACATTTTTGAGCTAATAGAGAGGCCCAAGCCATTAGAAGCTGGACCAAGGAGACATAGCCTAAGAGGGGTGAATTCCTTTATCATGTTCCTGTTGTAATATGTTTTTGATGATGTTCTGTACATGTTTATGCTATTTTTTAGGCTCTTATAAATGTTAAATTTCTCATAAAATTAACATAAAAAATCATCATTTCACTTCGAAAAATTCATGAATCCTTAAGCATAATGAAACCATTTTGTTTATAATATGAGGGGGATCTTAGCGCAACAATCTAATATTCTAAATCAGATCAATTTGATATCAGAGAACCAAGTTTTCTTTGTGAAAGAAGGATTTAATTGTTTGCAAGTTTATGTCATGCTTACAAGGTTAAAACTCAAAAGAGGAGAAGGGAAGCTAGTTGGAAGCCCTGAAGTTGGGTCAAGGGGAAGGAGAGCAAGTTTGCCACAATTTCTAACACCAATTCAGCCTCGAGTTGCAGTTGAGACTCCAGAGATCATGTATCATGAAGAAGAACCTACAAACATGACAGAAGATGAGAAGACCTTTAGAAAGGCTTTCTTTGATACAATTGAGATGGTAAATTTCCTCTATGAAGAGAGGAATAGCAGGTTGCAAGGGGAAAGTTCCAAACCTCCCAAAGCAGAAGGCTCTTCAAGAGGAGGTAATAGAAATGGAGGTAATGGAAATGGAGACAAACCTCCACCCTCTCCACCATCTTCTTCATCTTCTTCTTCAAAAGCATCTTCACCCTCTTCTACTAACACAACCCTTACTCATACTTGTCGTCATACTTCAAAAGGAACTGCTAAATCACCTTTTTGAAAACTTGATGTTAAATTTGAGCTTCCCATGTATAATGGTGAAGTGAATGCATAAAATCTTAATAATTGGATTCTCCAGTTGGAGGTCTATTGCAGGATTCAAAACCTTTAAGAGGGTGACATAAAGATTCAGTTAGCTTTCTTGAGAATGGAGGGTGCAGCACTGGTATGGTGGGAATCAAAAACGCAAGAGGAGATTAAAGAACATGGTAAGATCTCAATTTCTTGGATTGATTTCATTGTTGTAATCAATAGACAATTCTACCCTCTAGCTTATATGCAGGAAGCCATCATGAATTGGCACAACTTTAAACAGCTTAAAGGTCAAAATGTGCAAGATTACACCCAAGAATTTAGAAAAAGGTCTTTGATGTTAGGTGTAGATTTGCAATCACAAGACAAATTGTTGAAGTACGTAGGGGGTTTACACAGATACCTTAGGCATACTATCTTAATGTTTAATCCCAATAATCTAGATGATGTGTGTGTGCAAGCCACTCATCTTGAGGCAAGAGGGAAAAACACCCCAGAAGAAGGTAGTAAAAAGCCATTTAAGGGTAAAGAGAAAGAAAAGGGTTTCAAGGGAAAGAAAAATGTATCCATTGAAAAGGAAGGAGATAAAAAATTATGTTAACATTGTTCTAGAGAGGGTCACGATGAAGCTCATTGTTGGAAGCTTCATCCCGAAATGAAACCAAAGAAATTCAACAACAAAGGAAAAGAAAAGACAGTTGTCGTCATTCAAGAGGATTTGGGATCCGATTTGGGTGATGAAACTAAAATCACAACCATGGGGTTAAAAGGAAAATAATCCATTTCCAGCATTAGTTCTTCAGACTCGCAAAATGAAACTCCAAATGAAAAGAGGAGAATAGAAAATTTCACATAAGGGTGATATCAAAACATAACAATATTGATACGTTGTTTGATAGTGGCTCTCAAGCCAATGTCAAAAGTTTAAACTTGGAAACCGTTCCACATCATAAACCATATCCATTTGGATGGGTGTGTGACAATGCGCAATTATAGGTTACGAGAAAGTGTAAACTGAAATTTGAAATTACTACAAATTTCAGAGATGAAGTGGAGCTTGACTTTGTGCTGTTAGATATCTATGACATAGTTTTGGGTAGTCTGTACCTTTATGACAGAAAATATATCTTTCATAGACACAAAAACAAATATCATTTATTCAAATATGGAGTAGAATATATTGTGAGACCTCAAAGAAAGAAAATAAATCTTTCGCTTGTAAATTCAGGGCAGATGAAAAGACTAGTGAATTCGAGCAAGAATTTTGTGCTTCTCATCATCAAACCCAGGAATGATGTTCATAATGAAGCTTTTAAAGGTTGTGATTCAAATTTGAAATTTGAATTGGTTGACGTAGTTAACCAATATGATGAGATTTTTCAGGAACCAAATGGATTACCTCCCAAGAGGAGAATCCAACATGAAATACAGTGGCAGCAAAAGTGTTGTCTTCCTAACATTGGCATGTACATACAGGATGTCGGTAATGGAAAGCGTAGAAATTAAGACACAAATCCAGGGATTGTTGAATAAAAGGATCATTCAACCTTCTCCTTTACCATGTGGTGCACCTCTTGTTTTGGTGCCCAAGAAGAATGGTAAGCATTTCATTGAATGGGATTCAAAAATTGGTTTTCATCATAGTAGAGTTGTTGAAGGATATATATGGAAGATGGCATTCAAAACCAAGCAAGGTTTGTTTGAATGGCTTATTATGCTTTTCGGTCTTTTCCATGCTCCTACTACTTTCCTGCATATGAAGCAAGACATATTGAAGCCATTTCTAGACATGATAGTCTACTTGGATGACATTTTCATTTTCAGAAAATTTCATTATGAACATGTCATGTATGAGAAAAAAATACTTGATGTCATATGTCAAGAACATTTGTTTCTGAAGATGTCAAAGTATATGTTGGATAAAACTTCTTTGATGAAATTGAGTCGTGAAATTGGTTCTTCCAAGAGTGTTCAGGTTTCCAAGGGCTTTTCTGGAAGTTTGTGTGGGACATGGAGAAGGTGAGCTGAAGTTAGACCTCTCCAAGATTGATGCCATTATGGATTGGTCAACCGACATTGAAGTTGTACTTGAGAGCGATACCATAATTCCAGCGAGTGGGATCTGTAGAAGCTACAAATCTGTCACTTTAGGCTCTGTTCCAGTAGTCTGTCTGGTTGTAACAGTCTGTGGTGGTATTTACTCCATTCTTGTAGACATAGGTGAAATAATTATACATCCCCGTAAAGCTGTACACGCCTTTTCTTTGCTCGTAATTTACACAGGCATGCTCAAGATAGTCATTTGGATAAGAGATTTTTTGGGAGAAACCCAATTTTGGAGGAGAGATTTTGTTAATTTTTATTCTATTGTAGCTCATTTTCATTCGTTGGTAGTTGTGCAAAAGGTCTTCCAGTGAGGAGGCAAACAACAAGAGGAATTTGATGTTTTAAAACAAAAGATCAGTTCAGCCTTTATACTTACTCTTCTAAACTTGAAAAATTCATTTAAGTTTCAGGTTGATGTATGTGATTATGCCATGGGCGCAATCTTTATGCAATGTGGTAAGCTCATTTCATTTCATTCAGAAATTTTCAATGGTGAAGTGTTTAAGTTACAACGAAAAAGACACTTCCATTGGATGGGTTTTCTTCTACTATTCCACTCAGTCAAAAGGTATAAGAAAGGTATAAGCGACAAGTTTGTTGACATACATTCTAGGCCTATAGTTTGTATAACTAATTTCCTCAAGAATCATTTTGTTTTACATGAAAATTATGTTCAGAAGAATACATACTTTCAAGATGTACATTCAAGCTTGAGTCAAAGAAATCAAGTGGATGAATTTGTTTACCATTTGCATCATAATGTATTGTATCATCTTGGTAAGAAGGATGTTGCTATTGATAGTAACATGGACAAAGCCAAAGAGTTCATTGGAAGACTCCAAATGGTACATCAAATAGTGCAAGAACAACTTGAAAAGGGCAAAGGCAAGTACACAACAAGGCACGATAAGCATCATGCAGATCACAAGTTCCAACTTAGTGATAAATGGATTGAGATTAGAAAGTTGAGGGAACTATATCCTCACCTATTGGACAATTGAAGGTTATCTTTTGGGGTCCAAAAGGCTTCCAGTGGGGAGGAGTGATCCGGTGCTCAAAATTAGGCTCAAAACTCAAAGTGCCAGAATCTATATAAACTTAGCTTCAGATCGAAGAGATTGTCATCCTAATTCCAATGGTGCAAACGACACTCGAATCTGAGCTAGTATGAAGAAGTTAGAGCAAGTCAAAGTTCAGGTTTGACTTGGACAAATGTCAAGAAAAGATGATGTGGTAGGGCTCTTCAACGAATGTGGAAGTTCCAAGTGGCAAGCTGCCATTGGCCCCCACATTTTGTAAATTGCATGTCGCAGGTGGGTCAACATTAAAAATTGGCCCCAAAACAAGCCAAGATGCGATGTGATAATCATATTCGCACATTGCAACAAGGCAGGCGGAAAGGCATTAAAGAATCGGCTTCGGCAATTGTGATGTGACGATCGGCCCCTGATAAGGGAAGGGGTGTGATATGATAATCGTAATCGTGCATCTCAATCGCACACCGCAAAAAACAGAGTCCTACATATATAAGACCGTTGGTACGCCACCGATTGCGAATTACGAAAGGATCCTAGATGCGATAAGTTTATGAGTTTCGGTCAATAGTTTTGTTGGGTTTGCCATATTGCAATTGCACATCTCCCCGCTGCGTTCACAAACCATAAGACCGTCAGTTCTCATCGAATGCAATTTGCAATGGGACAATCAGTGCCGACAGATTATGGACCGTCACACGGTGAAATTTTCACTCAGTTAGCACTTTTTGGAGCTAATTTTTAGGATCATGCCGGAAATGGGGCAATTTGTGGAGTGAATATTGGGAAAACAAGGAGAAGTCATAAATTCTTTAGTTTTTCACCAAATTTGATGCAAAAGGAGGCTAGATATACATTTTTCAACATTTTGGACTCACTGGAGTAGGTTTCAGAAGCATTTGAGCATTGTAAATACATCTTTTTACATTTTTTTAGCATAATATAGAGGCCCAAGCCATTGGACGCTGGACCAAGGAGACGTAGCCCAGGAGGGGTGAACTCCTTTATCATGTTCTTGTAATTTGTTTCTAATGATGTTCTGTATATCTTTATGTTGATGCTCAATCTCTTATTTATGTTAAATTTCTCATGAAATTAACATGAAAACTCATCATTTCACTTGCAAAAATTCATGAATCCTTAAGAAAAATAAAAGAATTTTGTTTCTAATCTGAGGAGGATCTTAGCACAGCAATCTAATATTCTAAATTAAATCATGCATCATCAATTAGGTCTTGCACCCATCCATTTAAGAGTTACAAGTAAATAAATGAAATAACCATGACATAAACCAATCATTTAACCATGCTTATAACCAACATAAAATCATATAAATATTAGAGATATGACAACCATTAAAACCACATATAAATCAGTGCAAAATTAAGAGAACTTATCTTTTATTAATCATAGGCAAATCCGACCAGGTTCAGGACTTCCATGTACCAACCAACCATAGACATGGCTGAACCAAATCTCTCTTTCAACCAGTCACCCCTGTGCCATATTCCAAGCATGAATGTGGGATCTTGTAGAACAACCAATTCAAGAAAAACTAAGGGAATCCAGAGGTTAAACCACCTCCACCCTCATCAAACCATGATCACACCAAAACCGGTGTTCCGAACACAACTAAACCGAACTTGGAATGCCATACGGAATCCATCACTATCCTTGAGGAATTTTCCATGTCCTTGTCTCTAAGGCTTTACCGCAATCCAAACTCGGATCACTAGCCCCTAAATCGAGACTGCTCCCTCAGGCTTTACCATGTATTCTGCCAAAACCGATCAAGGGATTCGTAGGCCTTTGGGAATGAACCTTGAGACCACCTTCACCCCAGATTCTGAAATCCATCTGGAAAAAAAAAGCTCAAAACTGAAATAAACATCCCAAACCCATGGCATCCGGAAAAAGGCAAGGTTAGGCTGAAATCCATTGTCATAACCCAACAAAACCGTGCCATCGACAACAAGAGAACCATACACCATTGACATGCAAAGCCATGCATGTCCAAACCAGCTAGGAAATCACACATGCAAAAGGTTACCTACAAGTATTCCTAATGAAGCTAATTAAGTCTTGCTTTCCTTTCCTTGATCCTTGCTTACTTTTCCTTTCCTTTCCTTTCTTTCTTTTCCTTTCCTTTCCTTGCTTTCCCTTTCCTTTGCTCTAAACTAGAGTGCTCTAAGAAGACTTTAAGTGACCAAGAGTGAGAGAGAGGGAGAGAATAATGAGAGAGCTCCAAACTTGAATTGATAAAAGGTTGAACTCAGAAAATCCATAAACTAATCCTCATAAGCCTTTTTATGCATGAGGCCTCTAATTTCTTCATTTTCCATTAGTTTCCTTCAATTTCCTCCTCACGTGCAGCCCATGACCTTTCACCTTACTTTTCTCCTAATTTCCTTTATTTTCATAAATAAATGTGCCAAAAATGTCCTTTTGCCTTTTAATGCCTTAGCCTTAGCCTTTTCAAATTTCCTTAGCCAAAATACACATCCAATGATGCCCACCAGGATATATTTTCCCAACATTCAGCTTGGAATAAGTGTCCCTTAACCGTGGTCTTATTTTTCCTTTATTAACCTTTATTACATGAACTTTTCATCAGGTTTGTTACATTTGGAATCATTACATATGCATGATAGTGTGGCTCATTTTCTAAGATCACATATATATTATAGTGACCTAGACTCACATTATATCTCTTTGGTTTTCATTGGCTCAAACTAATTCATATCATGGTTTGTATTATATATACAAATGCATGCATTGTCCACATTGGTGTACACAACGACTTGCTCTAGATGGTTTTTACAATATGAATTTTACTACACCCTCAAAATTCTCATGACATATATGCTATAAAAAATTCATATGAATGATTCCATATATATTGCAGTGGCTCAAATTAACAGTGGTTCGTTGTTTCCCTATGACTTGTTTTTAGAGGCTTGCATAGTCCTTCATGTGGCTCAAAGCCCACATTATATTGGCATATTCTATATAATAGCCTGATCTCTATGGCCTTGCAATATACCATGACTCATAATTCATATTTAGAGGCTCACGTATACTCTCGCACTCTGCAAAATTGTTGTCATATAATTCACATTTTCCAAATGGTGGCATCTCATATATCTTTGTGACAATGACTTTGTTTGGAATTGTTCTCTATAGTATGTTTGCAGTAGTATAGCCATACTTTGAGATGGCATCAAAATATTATACAATGACATAATTCTACAGTGGATCTTATGATAATAAAATGACTCGCTCATACAATATTATGGTTCGATTGTGGGATGCAATTTATCCCTGTGACTCGGACTTGGGAATTGGACCTGAAGTGATAACTATCACTTAAACAAAAATAATAGTCTATGGCTTAGGATATTTGGAAAAAAATGACATTGTGAAGTGACTTAGGTCTACAATCTATATATGAAAAAAAATTCTTGTCTATACATATAAAAGAAGATAAACTTCACTATGAAGTCAACCTGGAGATTTGAAAGAAGGTGATTTATGGCTCGATGAACAAAATATTGATGCTTTTTAAAAGCTCTATGAATGGATTGGTTTATCCTTGCACTAAAAGAAGTTAATGATGAAGACAATTAAAATTTGTAAGAGCCATGTATAAATCAGGATCATTTATAATCTATACTATGATAATGATTCATAGCCTTTGCATGTGAGGTATAACAATAGTTAAGATTTTGCAATACGCTTGTAGGGTTTTGAATTTGTTTATGGTGGGTCTTAATGAGTATGTATTTGTTAGGGTTGTTAGACTTTTGGTATTTAGGGTTTCTAAACTCTAGATTGAATCAACCCTAGGAGTGAAAAGACCCTAACCCTAGCTAATTGTTCTCTCTAAGAAAACTCTAAATGGTATTTAGGGTTTGTAGGACTAAATGATCTTTTTGAAAGGATAATCTAGGGTATGTAAAAAAACCTAGCAAAAATTTAATTAAGATAAATCAGAGGGCTTGAAGTCAAAACCCCAAGACTAGATGTTTCCGCTTAAAGTAAAAACCTTAATAAGGGCCAGGTCAAGAAGTATCTAAGGTTTGTAACTAAAATCCTAGAAATACATTTTGAAATCATAGAAATCCTAGATTGACAAAATTGACTTCATGCTTTTTTCTTTGTGTATTTTTCTTAGTTGTACTTGCTGATGATTGCAGGCACATAATGAAGGCTTTCTAGATGGTGGAAGCATGATGAGCATGATGGAAAGAGGGAGTTGTAGGAACCTTGATGATATTGAAGCTTCCAGCTGATGAGAATATTCTATGAACACATTGATAATATAAGGATGAAGTAGAACCTTGTTGCAAGTTAAAGCATGCAAAGAAATGTTTGACTTCAGAGGGAGCACATAACCGAATTTGACACCTTGATTTAAGGCCATTATGATTTGGCAAGTCTGATACTAATGATTAGTTTGAGATAAGATTTGGCTCCCTAGAGAGACATATTGTAGAAATATATGTAGAGGATGTAAGAATAACAATTGACATATTTTGTTGGATGATATTGATGTACCTACAACTACGTGATTTTATCATGGAACACATAGATTACATGAATATCATTATCAATAGTTTAGATAAGCATGAGAGCAGCATTGATATTGGTAAGTTGATCTAACTTATGAGACAAAACTATGTTATAGACATGTGCTAGCAGCTGTGAGGAAGCTCAACTCTTTATAGAATACAAATAAACCAGTTGATGACAATGTTGTTTGATGATTGACAAGATCCAAGAAGCTTGAAATTAGATATGACATGATGATGCAAGGAGCTAAGAAACCCTGTCATGAAGATGAAATGTGAAAGAAGGTCAAAGCTCAAATATGATGTATTGTGAGATAGGAGACCTTGTAGCTACCACCAAGATATCCACGAAAGAACAAGTAGTCGATGCATTGATCAAGTGTGAGACCAGCTAAAGGATTATGATGATGTTTCCCTGATTGAGAGGAGGTAAGAAATCTCCTCCATGTTTAAGGAGTAAGGACCTCCTCCCTTGCTGAGAGGGAGTGATGATGGACACCATATTCTCCATATGTGTCATGCACTAGGCCAAGACTCAATCATCGTATTTCTAGTGTATCACACTGGGAGGAGAATGGAGGATTGATAAGCATATGGGACTGTTACTCCTCGAGGATTGGGAATCCGAGATAGGAAGTATTTTCGTGGACTTACACTCTTTGAGGATCTGACAAGTTATCCAATATAAGAGTAGTCGAAGAGGACTAATATTCTTTGAGGATTGGAAATCCAAGATAGAATAGTCTTGAAAGGACATACCTTGTGAATATCTGGATGGGGCGTGTGCCTTGAGAGGCTGAGGTGTCCATATGTATGCTTCCTAGCATTGTGCTCTAGTCTTGTGGAGATTTAGAGCTTGTTAAGTAAAGGCCTTGCTATGTTGTAATTTGACAATGTTGGTGCTTAAAAGGTGGCTTATCAATCTGACTCTTCTTATGATAATATTTCAATTTGAGAAGTGTCCTTGCACTGGTTATGGAATTATGAATACCTCCCTTGTTAAGAGAGAGAGCTAGAAAATGTAACTAGGTTCGGTCTTCATAATGATCTTTGTAATTATATCATTATATGTTTTATGTAAAAAAAAAGATTTATTATTATTATTTTATTAGATAAGCATGCTCTTCATGCTTCTAGGATTTGTTGAGTCAAAGAGTCAAAGTCTTATTCGGACATATCATAAGGAAAAAGGAAAATAAATTTTAAATATGTAATTTGGGTCAATAACCTGTCTAGATGCCAAGTCGGCCTACCTGTCAAGTTGGCCCAACCCCAAAGGAAATGTATATTCACACCCCTCTGGTCAATCTAAATAAAATATTATTTGAGCTCATTTGGACACACACTATTCGCTCAATTGGTTCTAAAATTTCGTAGAACAAAGAGTGCCAAAGTCTGAAGTTGGAGACCAGTTTGTGGAAGTTCTACCTCATCGTATCTCTTGATGAAGATCTGTTGTTGGTGACTTCTTGTTGATGGATTTATTATGCATAAGGAGGGTTTGACTTGACATCTAGAAGGCTAATATTTTTCTGTGGTTATGGGTCTTAGATATCTCACTTTGATCTGATTCTATAAGAAGAGAATTTTTCTGGGTTTTCCCCTTAGAGAGGTTTTTCCCTAGCTTGGATCTTGTGTAGTGTGATCTTCATGTTTATATTTGATAATTGTTTGATGAAAGAAACATAATAAAATTAATAAGAAGCCAACTAGATTTACAAGCAATTATCAATGAAAGATCAATTGTGATCTTTGTATTTATATTTGATAATTGTTTGAAGAAAGAAACATAATAAAATTAATAAGAAGCCAACTAGATTTACAAGCACTTATCAAAGAAAGATAAATCTAAGTTAATTTGCAAGCCTCCTGATTTCTCAATAGTAACAACTCTAATTAGTAAATGCATAATAAGAACTCTAGTTAGTAAATGGCAAGGTAGAAATAGGTCTCTTTTTTTATAATTCTGGAACTTTGAAGATGAAGAATTTGTTTTGAATGTAAAGGTACTAGCCTGCAAATTAGTTGACTTATTATAAAAATCTCTCCATTGCTTAAATAATAATAATAATAATAATAATTTACCAAATAAATGAAAAAAACATCTTTTATATATACAAAATATGTATAATCATCCAATCAAATTAACTTACTTAATTTGATTAATTTTCAAAAAAACTTGTTTTATTTAGTAAATTAAATGCTTAAATATCCTAATTACAATTTCTTTATATACATGAAAATAATATTAATAAATATTATTATGATACTATTTTGAAGGAATCAACGTGGCTGCAATCAGTTGATGATATCGAGTCCCCTCAACTTATTTTTTAAAACTGCCGTAGATCTGAGATGCGGCCGTAGATCACATGACATACGCAAAAGTATTCACAAAGATCTCGCAATAAGTTTCTAAAATCTCTATTGGCTGCAAATCTGAGCCCAAGAGTTTTTTAATGCGTAGATTCTAGTTTTTAAAATTTTAGGGTTTTTATATGTTTTTAATGATACTGAATTTATTTTTACTATCAAATACATGATTTAAATATTATTTTTATTAGATTTTTTGCATTTTTTTGCTTAGATTTCTGCCACTTTTAGATGCTGAATCCATTTCCATCATCAAATACATGATCCAAACAATGTTTTTAGAAAATTTTTTAATTTTTTTTGTCCAAATTCCTACCATTTTTAACGATATAGACAATTTCTCCATTCAATAGACTACTCCGTTTTTAATACCTAATAAAAAAACTAACACTTCGAGGATGACTTTGAAAACTATCAGCAATTTGCACTGTAGGAAGAAAGCTATCAACAATTTGCATTGTATGAAGATGCTTGGAAGGTGCCACATTATTTGAACATAGATTGTATAACCCCACCATGTTATTTGATGGGTTTTTTTCTGAGCATCTAAACTCGAAACCGTCGGTGAGCAACTGCGTACAAAGTAATATGGAAATATGTTTTCTATTAATTTATTCACAAATCTGGTAAAAGGGGAGAAAAATTATACACCACATAAATTATTTTTATATTTTTTTATGGATTACAAAGGTTATATATGATATAAATTATTGACTCCGATAAATTTATATTTTAAAAAATATATTTATAATTAAAATATGGCACAATAACAATTTATATAAACATGAAAAACAATAACATCTAAAATAACATCTTGAAATACTTACTAACAATTTTTAAACACATAACATAAAAATGGTATTTAAGATAATTTGCCAGCTGATGAGAGCAGTTATACCAAATACAATAATTTGCGCGTTGATGAGAGCAGTTATACCAAATACTTACTTTGACTCCATCGCGGCTACGGCTATTGTAGTTTTTGATGTATGTAAATTAAATCATTTTTCACACGATCTCGAAGATTCCGGACAAAAACTGTATGTCGAAGACCACCCCCAAAAAATTGAAAGTGTTTAAAAATTTTACAATTGGTCTGAGAGTACAGACCACAAACCTTTCTTTTTGAGTTGACTCAAATATTCAATAATATACCCGATTATTTAATTAATTATCTTTATCCTTTCTCTTTATCTCCTTTCTATTTGTTCTTCTCGTTATACCTTCTCTTTGTCCTTCAGAATAGGAAGTCATTGTATTATATATAGTTTTCTTTTAACATTGTTCTCCTTTCTATTTGTTCTTCTCGATATACCTTCTCTTGGTCCTTCAGAATAGGAAGTCATTGTATTATATATAGTTTTCTTTTAACATTGTATATACTTAACTAGTTTCTTTTGTGTTTTTAACTAGTTTCTTAAGTATTAGCACTATAGCACTATGGAAAGGTATGGAGGTGGTCATTGCAAAGAGGATTCATCACTTATAGTTTAAGGGGATTTCATGATAATCATACAAAAAATTCACAAAGTTAAAGACAAGCCAAAAAAGGAGCTTCCTCGGATGTACCATAGAATTCAACTTCAACTCTAGGTGTTTGCAAGTATCAAATTCTTCCACATTAAAAGGAAGAATAATCAGGATGGATATGTGTTAGCCAACCAAGGAGTATCTTTAGAACAAGGATTGTTTATTCAGGATCAAGGAACCCCAACTATATCATATATCCCATGATCAGAAAAATGAAAATTTAGTGGGATAACGCATCCTGATTTATTTGCATATGGAGATTGATTAGATTGGACGCAAGGATCGAAAAGTAATTTAAACTGCACTAATCACAATATCTTGAAGGGTCTCATTTGGTGACCCTCACCTAAGATGAACGTCGCCAGTAAATCCTCTAGCTAGGCTCTGGATGCAAGTTATTCCATGCCTTTGGACAAATGGTGGTTTCCTTCTAGAGCATTACTACCTTTCATTACAGATGAGCATGATTGTGATTTGCAATCCTTGACAATGTTAAATTTTCTTGAGTCTGGTAGCAGAGGGGAAGATAAAGTGATGGCAATTCTTGTCAGGCATTCTCAAGAGTAGGATTGTGAAATTGAATGCGGGCAGGAAATCATTGGAGAGAGAAGTGTTCGAGTGAGTGGTTATAAATGGAGAATGTTGGCAATGGATATCTCGCCAGAGCGCATCAACATTGGAGTTCCATGCAACATGAAGCACCTAGCCAGACAAGATCATGAAGATGACGTGAAGGCATAATTGGCCCCACACTACTAGCCAACCAAAAAAGGTGGCCATGGAAGCCAAATCCCACTTCGCTATGGTAAATCACCAAACTAGAAGCATTGCAAGTGGACATGGATCGCCTGCAGGTGAATATGGACAGTTTGTCACTTAAAATGGATAAGATTGAATTGATAATGGAGAAAATGACCTTGGGAATTCTTAACAAGTGTTTGGAATATCTGATGCCCCATAGTTCACATGACAGTGGCATCGTATTTGTCATTACAATGATTTGAGATTACTCATATTCAATGGTTCGTATCTATTGGGTCGCATTATGAATTCTTGTGATTTTTTCTATATGTATTTGATGACTCTCTTACATTATTCTTCGAATCCTAAACTGACTCAATACTCGTGGCTCAAATGGACGACTTTGTGACATCAACATAATTTGGAATGATATCAACAATGGCACATGTTTCCATCTTGGCTCGTTGACATCGTGATTCTTACAAAGAATGAAACCGAAAAGTGGAGCTAAGTGTTGGGCCTCAGTGTTGTCTCATTTTTCACTCAAAATCTCTCATGCTACTGTTTGATTAAATGATTATTGTTGCAAGTATTTGTTACTTCTTTTGTTTTAATGGGATTAAAATACCATTAATGGAAGTTTAATAAAGGTTTGTATGTTGCAAGTTAAAGTTGATTTGATCATGTTTTGAACCTACACTTACCTACCTACACTGTGCAACAGATTCCTGCACCAATTCAGTTCTTACAACGTGCCTGCACCAGTGCAGTTAGCGTGCCTGCACCAGTGCAAGTTTTATAGCGTGCCTCCACCAATTTGGGGCTTTCATACATTGACACATTTATGGGAGAATCTGAAAGAGGTTTATGATCAAAATGTCATTTGAACACTTCCACATAAGACAAGACACACCCAGGTCATACAGATTTATATTTAGAGAATAATTAATGCTACAGCCCCAAATTTGCAACAGTTTCCAGACTACTTATTTACACCTCGGTTTCCGCGTCGATCATAGTGAATCTCATAATTCTGAAACATGGGTTTTTCTCCCAGCATAGGAAATTGAGTAAGCCTCAAGCCGTTTTCCAAAATTCGTAATGGTTAAGGAGATACAAAGGGGGCTTTGGAGGAAGTTTGTTAAAAATACCAACTTTTCCAGAATTCTAGAAAATGCCCAGATTTGGGAAATTTGTGGTAAATCTCCATTATTTCAGTAGGGAAACGGTTGTACTGATATTCTA
This sequence comes from Pinus tabuliformis, assembly GCA_031772625.1. Taxonomy (NCBI): domain Eukaryota; kingdom Viridiplantae; phylum Streptophyta; class Pinopsida; order Pinales; family Pinaceae; genus Pinus; species Pinus tabuliformis. Next base: position 67,447,714 of record CM062804.1, on the reverse strand, counting down.
TTAATGATAATTAGTTGGGATTAAATCCCCATGATGTTTGCAAAGGATTGGCTTGTTTTATGCCAAGTTTGGAATGTAAAAAGATTATAAAATAAGAGCTATGGCTTCAAGCCTAGCTAATTAATTTAGTCAATCAATTAAGCAGAGGGCAGAAGCACGCACAGGCAAGCACAGAGTAGAAGGGAGGAAAAGTTGTTCCAATGTAGCAACACGTGGATTTTAGTGTCGAATGCTTCTCCTACTTGCTAGGATTAGCCGATGTCTGCATTATGTAAAATTTTCAATAATTAATTGAGGCAATTTTTATCCATGTTCTGTCTACTTATTTATTGCATCTAATGATTTCAATTTCTGTGTGAACCAGGCACTCAAAGAGGGTGTGAGTTGGCTGGGTTTGCCGCCAGACTAGCTCGACACCGCTCTCATCTTTTAAATAACATTTCAATTCTTGTTTGTTTGCTATGTGAATTTGATTTCTTTACAATTTCTTTCTGCCTTCGATTGATGTTATCTAACTTGCTGCAGATGTTTTATTCCCAAAAATTAATTCGATTTGCTGCAATCCATTATTCCAAGTTTTAAGGTTAATTTGAGTTGCTGCAATTTGTTTCTATTTCATTTGCTGCATTATTAATTATACTTGCACCTGAAATATTTTAAACAACAATTGCGCCCTCCAGATTGTCTGAATCCATAAGATCGGCTCTGTCATTATGTTTCTTTTAACTTCTGGATTATTCTTACACATAATTAGTGCAAGCATGTTACAATATACAATAGTGCAAGCAAAATTAGTGCAAGCAGAATAGTTTGAATTGCTTTTGAATTTATTCCAGCAATTACAGTTTTTTCGTTATTGTGTCGGCCTCGCTTGATTTCTAGTTCTGATTTCCCTTCTGTTTACTTGCAATTAGAATTTCCTTTCATATTGATTGCTTTTACTTTCCCGCATGCTTTTAATTGTTTGGATTGGTGTTTCTCGCACTAGTGTAGGATTACATTTATTTTCGAGATTAATCGCAAGATAGACTAGAATTTGTTTTGCAGGTTACCAGGGACTCTCTCTGGCATTTCCAGTGTTGCGTCTTGAAGTTCACGAACTCTCTGGATTGACAAATTAAATGTTGGTACATTTATAGACCCTATACTGCACCCAACATTTTGGCGCCATTGCCGGGGAGGCGCTTAGGGGATTGACCTTGGTGACCTGTTGCATTTGGTTTCTATTCCTTCACCTAGTTTCTCTTGCAATTTTATGTTCTTTGAATTTATTTCTTTCCTGCATTTTTTGCTTTAAGGTTTCTCATTTTATTTAATGTTGTAAGAACCCCCCACCCACCCTATATATATATATATATATATATATATATATATATATATATATATATATATATATATATATATATACACTATTCATGTGCTAACAAATGTACCAGTGGTCTTGTTGAAGATAGAAAAATGGTATTTTGAGGCATTTTTCAATGAAGAGTTTGAGGCTAACATCAATCATTCAATGCACCTATTTTACTGATTAGTTGGAAGAAACATTCAAAGAAGGAGTCTCGAAGTAGTACATGGAGAACCTCTTTTAGTTTGGTAAGAAATGGAAAACATTGTTACTTTTGAATTTCCTAGTAAAGATCTAGGAGTGGATGAAATGCATAATATTTCCCCATATGCACTACCAAAATTTCATGGTTTGGAAAATGAAGACCCAGATACATTCTTATTTGAGTTTGAAGTACTTTGTAGAGGATACGGTTATTGTACTAATTCTCAAAGGTTGCAAGTGTTTCCTCTAACTCTTAAAGGCTCAGCTCTCCAATGGTTCATGAGCCTTGGTGGGAATTGCATTCAAACATGGGAAGACATGAAGAATGTATTCTTGGAGAAATATCAAAACTATTGCCAAGCCGGTGAAGATATTTTTGGAATAACACAAGGGGAAAATGAAAGCTTGGAGGATTATGTGGAGCGATTTAGATACAACCTCCAAAAATCAAAACATAAGAATTTGGTAAAAGATACTTTGAAAACACTCCTACTCAAAGGAATCAAAGATGAATTTTTAGAACCTTTAAATCTTATAGGAGCAGGTGATGTTTCTCACTTACCATATGATGATGTTTGTAAATTGTGCATTAGTTATTCAAGAGGAATCTCCAAGATCGGTAAGAATTCTCGAGAACTTTCTTCTGAATTTTTGGAATCTACCACAAAAATAGGAGCTACAAAATCTTTTCTAAATTTACAATTGGATGATTTGCAGGAAGAATGGAAGCAGTGTAAGGAGAATCATTCAACAAGTTATTTTCCATCACTGTCGGGCTTTCAACAGGTATTTAAGGAATCAAGTAAGGAAATAAATCGACCGTTAGGTATAACTCCAAACTCATCATCATTTAATACTTGGAGTAATATTTATTGTCCCTAGCAGGTTCCTCAACACATCTACAACCCCACAGTTCCATGGAAGACTTATAATCTTCCTTTGATTCAATACCCCACCTTATGGCTGCAATGGCCCTCTCCTTGGCCCTCATCCTCGAGCCAAATATCTCCATGGCCTTAAGAATCATTTGGATCTTTTTCTCTAGGGAAATCTCCCATGCAAATTCAATCATATGAGCACCAACAACAATCACAATTTATTTCCAATACACCATTATGTTATCCTCCTCCATGTTCCCAGTTGCATGTGCAACCTTATCTTAACCCTAGTCCATACCCTCATCCATATCCTAACCTTAATCCATACCCTAACGCTAGTCCATGCTCCCATCCATACCCTAACCATAATCCCAATCCAAACCTTAGTCCAAGCCTTAACCAAAACCCTAATCCAAACCATCAAGTTGCACAACAGTTTGAACCTCCTATTCTTTCTGTTGATTCCCATATTGAACAAGATGTTACACCTTCCATATTGGGAAAGGGAATGAATTTGGAAACTTCCCCCATTATCGCAAAACATTTACCCCAGGAAGATATAATTCAAAGACCACCTAAGGATCAATCTTTCATTGGAACTTGTTCTGAAAATGTTGTTGAAACTCAAAGCCCTAGAATCTCTCTCAACCTTTCTTGTGAATCTGAAAATCAAATATTTGAGCCTGAACTTGAGGGATTTATCTTTTGTCTTTCACCAGATTTTTTGTGCTTACAGGAGAATGACTATCAAACTGTGGAAGACTTGCATCAGTTGGAGAATCATAAATACGTGGATTCCATTGAATCCTGGTTTCGAGCAACCATCAACCCATCTTATTTCTTCATCATTCAAAAACTCTTGGTACCATGTCAATTAAAGAAACTGGTTTCTCACGCTTTGGTATGTATTGAAGTTTATTCTTTAAAACTAAGTGTGAGTATAATCAGCATTTTGTTACGCACATGGCTTCATTTGTGGAGCGAATATTGGGAAAACAAGGAGAAGTCATACCTTCTTCAATTTTTCACCAAATTGGATGCAAAAGCAGGCTAGATAGCCATTTTTGGACATTCTGGACTCATTGGAGCAGGTTTCAGAAGCATTTGAGCATTGTAAACACATCTTTTTACATTTTTGAGCATAATAGAGAGACTTAAGCCATTAGAAGTTGGACCAAGGAGACGTAGCCCAAGAGGGGTGAACTCCTTTATCATGTTCCTGTTGTAATGTGTTTTTGATGATTTTCTGTACATATTTATGCTATTTTTTAGTCTCTTATTTATGTTAAATTGCAAAAATTCATTAATCCTTAAGCATAATGAAAGAATTTTGTTTATAATTTGAGGGGACTCTTAGCGCAACAATCTAATATTCTAAATCAGATCAATTTGGTATCATAGAACCAGGTTTGCTTTTTGAAAGAAGGATTTAACTGTTTGTAAGTTTATGTCATGCTTACAAGGTTAAAACTCAAAAGAGGAGAAGGGAAGCTGGTTGGAAGCCCTGAAGTTGGGTCAAGGGGAAGGACATCAAGGTTTCCAAAATATCCATCACCAGTTCAGCCTCGAGTTGCAGTTGAGACTCTAGAGATCATGTCTCATGAAGGAGAACCTACAAACATGACAGAAGATGAGAATACCTTCAGAAAGGCTTTCTTTGATATGACCGAGATGGTAAATGTCCTTTATGAAGAGAGGAATACCAGGTTGCAAGGGGAAAGTTCCAAACCTCCCAAAGGAGAAGGCTCTTCAGGAGGAGGTAATAGAAAAGGAGGTAATGGAAATGGAGACAAACCTCCACCCTCTTCACCATCTTCTTCATCTTCTTCTTCACAAGCATCTTCACCCTCTTCTACTAACACAACCCTTACTCATACTCGTCATCATACTTCAAAAGGAACTGGTAAATCACCTTTTTTTAAACTTGATGTTAAATTTGAGCTTCCCATGTATAATGGGGAAGTGAATGCATAAAATCTTGATAATTGGATTCGCCAGTTGGAGGTCTATTGCAAGATTCAAAACCATCAAGAGGGTGACATAAAGATTCAGTTAGCTTCCTTGAGAATGGAGGGTGCAACACTATTATGGTGGGAATCAAAAACTCAAGAGGAGATTAAGGAACATGGTAAGATCTCAATTTCTTGGATTGATTTCATTGCTGTAATCAAAAGAAAATTCTACCCTCTATATTATATGCAGAAAGCCATCATGAATTGGTAGAACTTTAGACAGCTTAAAGGTCAAAATGTGCAAGATTACACCCAAGAATTCAGAAAAAGGTATTTGATGTCAGGTGTAGTTTTGGAATCACAGAACACATTGCTGAAGTACATAGGGGGTTTACACAGTTACCTTAGGCATACTATATTAATGTTTAATCCCAATAATCTAGATGATGTGTGTGTGCAACCCACTCATCTTGAGGCAAGAGGGAAAAACACCCCAGAAGAAGGTAGTAAAGAGTCATTTAAGGGTAAAAAGAAAGAAAAGGGTTTCAAGGGAAAGAAAAATGCATCCATTAAAAAGGAAGGAGATAAAATTATATGTTAACATTGTTCTAGAGAGGGTCACGATGAAGCTCATTGTTAGAAGCTTCATCCTGAAATGAAACAAAGAAATTCAACAACAAAGGAAAAGAAAAGACAGTTGTCGTCATTCAAGAGGATTTGGGATCCGATTTGGGCGATGAAACTAAAATCACAACCATGGGGTTAAAAGGAAAATAATCCATTTCCAGCACTAGTTCTTCAGACTCGCAAAATGAAACTCGAAATGAAAAGAGGAGAATAGAAAATTTCACATAAGGGTGATCTCAAAACATAACAATATTGATATGTTGTTTGATAGCGGCTCTCAAGCCAATCTTATCTCTGAAAACAATGTCAAAAGTTTAAACTTGGAAACTGTTCCACATCATAAATCATATCCACTTGGATGGGTGTGTGACAATGCGCAATTATAGGTTACGAGAAAGTGTAAACTGAAATTTTCCATTACTGCAAATTTAAGAGATGAAGTGGAGCTTAAATTTGTGTCGTTAGATATCTGTGGCATAGTTTTGGGTAGTCCGTACCTTTATGATAGAAAATATATTTTTCATAGACACAAAAACAAATATCATTTATTCAAAGATGGAGTAGAATATATTGTGAGACCTCATAGAAAGAAAATAAATCTTTCGCTTGTTAATGCAGGGCAGATGGAAAGACTAGTGAATTCGAGCAAGAATTTTGTGCTTCTCATGATCAAACTCAAGAATGATGTTCATAATGAAGCTTTTAAACATTGTGATTCAAATTTGAAATTTGAATTGGTTGACGTAGTTAACCAATATGATGAGATGTTTCAGGAACCAAAGGGATTACCTCCCAAGAGGAGAATCCAACATGAAATATAGCTGCATAAAAAGTTTTGTCTTCCTAACATTGGCATGTACAGGATGTCAGTAATGGAAAGCATAGAAATTAAGATGCAAATCCAGGGATTGTTGAATAAAAGGATCATTCGACCTTCTCCTTTACCATGTTGTGTACCTCTTGTTTTGGCACCCAAGAAGAATGGTAAGCATTTCATTGAATGGGATTCAATAAGTGGTTTTCATCAAAGTAGAGTTGTTGAAGGAGATATATGGAAGATGACATTCAAAACCAAGCAAGGTTTGTTTGAATGGCTTATTATGCTTTTCGGTCTTTGCCATGCTTCTACTACTTTCCTGCATATGAAGCAAGGCGTATTGAAGACATTTCTAGACATGATAGTCTACTTGGATGACATTTTCATTTTCAGAAAATTTCATTATGAACATGTCATGTATGAAGAAAAAATACTTGATGTCATATGTCAAGAACATTTGTTTCAAAATATGTCAAAGTATATTTTGGATAAAAGTTCTTTGATGAAATTGAGCCATGAAATTGGTTCTTCCAAGAGTGTTTAGGTTTCCAAGGGCTTTCTGGAAGTCTACGTGGGACGTGGAGAAGGTGAGCTGAAGTTATACCTCTCCAAGATTGAAGCCATTATGGATTGGTCAACCAACATTGAAGCTGTACTTGAGAGCGATACCATAATTCCAGCGAGTGGGATCTGTGGAAGCTACAAATCTGTCACTTTGGGCTCCGTTCCAGTAGTCTGTTTGGCTGTAACAGTCTGTGGTGGTATTTAATCCATTCATATAGACACAGGTGAAAGAATTATACATCCCCGTAAATCTGTAGACGCCTTTTCTGTGCTCGCAATTTACACAGGCATGCTCAAGATAGTCATTTGGATAAGAGTTTTTTTGGGAGAAACCCAATGTTGGACGAGAGATTTTGTTAATTTTTATTCTATTGTAGCTCATTTTCATTTGTTGGAAGTTGTGCAAAAGGTCTTCCAGTGGGGAGGAAAACAACAAGAGGAATTTGATGTTTTAAAACAAAATATCAGTTCAGCCTTTATAATTACTCTTCTAAACTTGAAAAATTCATTTAAGTTTCAGGTTGATGTATGTGACTATGCCATGGGCACAGTCTTTATGCAATGTGGTAAGCCCATTTCATTTCATTCAGAAATTTTCAATGGTGAAGTGTTTAAGTTACAACGACAAAGGCACTTCCATTGGATGGGTTTTCTTCTACTATTCCACTCAGTCAAAAGGTATAAGAAAGGAATAAGTGACAAGTTTGTTGACGTACTTTCTAGGCCTATAGTTTGTATAACTAATTTCCTCAAGAATCATTTTGTTTTACATGAAAATTATGTTCAGAAGAATGCATACTTTCAAGATGTACGTTCAAGCTTGAGTCAAAGAAATCAAGTGGATGAATTTGTTTACAATTTGCATCATAATGTATTGTATCATCTTGGTAAGAAGGATGTTGCTATTGATAGTAACATGGACAAAGCCAAAGAGTTCATTGAAAGACTCCAAATCGTACATCAAACAGTGCAAGAACAACTTGAAAAGGGAAAAGGCAAGTACATAGCAAGGCACGATAAGCATCGTGCAGATCACAAGTTCCAACGCAGTGATAAATGGATTGAGATTAGAAAGGTGAGGGAACTATACCCTCACCTACTGGACAATTGAAGGTGATCTTTTGGGGTCCAAAATTCTTCTAGTGGGGAGGAGTGATCAAATGCTTAAAATTAGGCACAAAACTCAAAGTGTCAGAATCTATATAAACTTAGCTTCAGATTGAAGAGTTCGTCATCCTAATTCCAATGGTGCGAACGACACTCGAATCCGAGCTAGTATGAAGAAGTTAGAGCAAGTCAAAGTTCAGGTTTGACTTGGACAAATGTTAGGAAAAGATGATGTGGCAGAGCCCTTCGGCGAATGGGGAAGTTCCAAGTGGCAGGCTGCCATTGGCCCCTGCATTCTATAAATCGCATGTTGTAGGTGGGTCGGCATTAAAAATCGACCCCGGAACAAGCCAGGGTGTGATGTGATAATCGTATTCGCACATCACAACAGGGCAGGTGGAAAGGCATTAAAGAATCAGCCTCGGCAGTTGCGATGTGATAATCATATTCTCACATTGCAACAAGGCAAGCAAAAAGGCATTAAAGAATCGGCCTCAGCAGTTGCGATGCGATGATCGGCCCTTGATAAGGGAAATGTTGCGATACGATAATCGTAATCGCAGATCACAATCTCACACCGCAGAAAACAGAGTCCCACATATATAATACCATCGGTACGCCACTGATTACGAATTGCGAAAGGATCTTGGATGCGATAAGTTTATGAGTTTCGATTAATAGTGATGTTGGGTTTACCATATTGTAATTGCACATCTCCCAGCCGCGTTCACAAACCATAAGACTGTCGGTTCTCGCCGATTGTGATTTGCGATGGGACATTCAGTGCTAACAAATTATGAACCATCGCGCGGTGGAATTTTCGCTCAGTTAGCACTTTTTGGAGCTAATTTTTAGGATCATGCCGGAAATGGGGCAATTTGTGGAGTCAATATTGGGAAAACAAGGAGAAGTCATAACTTCTTCATTTTTTCACCAAATTTGATGCAAAAAGAGGCTAGATATACATTTTTGAACATTTTGGACTCATTGGAGTAGGTTTCAGAAGCACTTGAGCATTGTAAACACATCCTTTTACATTTTTTTAGCATAATAGAGAGGCCCAAGCCATTCGAAGCTAAACGAAGAAGATGTAGCCGAGGAGGGGTGAACTCCTTTATCATGTTCTTGTTGTAATTTGTTTTTAATGATGTTCTGTATATGTTTATTTTGATGTTCAATCTCTTATTTATGTTAAATTGCTCATGAAATTAACATAAAAACTCATCATTTCACTTGCAAAAATTGAATCCTTAAGCACAATGAAAGAATTTTGTTTCTAACCTGAGGAGGATCTTAGCATAGAAATCTAATATTCTAAATCAAATCATGCATCATCAATTAGGTCTTTCCCCCATCCATTTAACAGTTACAAGTAAATATATGAAATAACCATGACATAAACCAATCATTCAACCATGCTTATAACTAGCATAAAACCATATAAATATTAGAGATATGATAACCATGAAAACCACATATAAATCAGTGCAAAAGTAAGAGAACTTATCTTTTATTAATCATAAGCAAATCCGACCAGGTTCAGGACTTCCACGTACCACCCGACCATAGACATGGCTGAACCAAATCTCTCTTTCAACCAATCACCACTGTGCCATAGTCTAAGCATGAATGTGGGATCTTGTAGAACAACCAATTCAAGAACAACCAAGGGAATCCAGAGGTTAAACCACCTCCACCCTCATCAAACCATGATCACACCAAAACTGGTGCTCCAATCACAACCAAACCGAACTTGGAATGCCATCCAGAATCCATCACTATCCTTGAGGAATTTTTCGTCTCCTTGTCTCTGACGCTTTATTGCAATCCAAACTCGGATCACTAGCCCCTAAATCAAGACTGCTCCCTTAGGATTTACCATGTATCCCGCCAAAACTGATCAAGGGATTCGTAGGCCTTTGGGAATGAACCTTGAGACCACCTTCACGCCAGATTCTGAAATCCATCTGGAAAACCAAAGCTCAAAACAGAAATAAACATCCCAACCCCATGGCATCTGGAAAAAGGCAAGGTTAGGCTGAAATCCATTGTCATAACCGACAAAACCACGCCACCGAAAACAAGAGAACCATACACCATTGACATGCAAAGCCATGCATGTGCAAACCAGCTAGGAAACCACACATGCAAAAGGTTACCTGCAAGTATTCCTGCTGAAGCTACTTGAGTCTTGCTTTCCATTCCTTGATCCTTGCTTACTTTTCCTTTCCTTTCCTTGCTTTCCCTTTCCTTTGCTCTAAACTAGAGTGCTCTAAGAAAATTTTAAGTGACCAAGATTGAGAGAGGGAGAGAGAATAATGAGAGAGCTCCAAACTTGAACTGATAAAAGGTTGAACTGAAAAAATCCATAAACTGATCCTCAAAAGCCTTTTTATGGATGAGGCCTCTAATTTCTTCATTTTCCATTATTTTCCTTCAATTTCCTCCTCACATGCAACTCGTGACCTTTCACCTTACTTTTCTCCTAATTTCCTTTATTTTCATAAATAAATGTGCCAAAAATTCATTTTTTCCTTTTAATTCCTTTGCTTTAGCCTTTGCCAATTTCCTTAGCCAAAATACACATCTAGTGATGCCCACTAGGATATATTTTCCCAATATTCAGCTTGGAATAAGTGTCCCTTAACCATGGTCTTATTTTTCCTTTATTAACCTTTATTACATGAACTTTTCACCAGGTTTGTTACATTTGGAATCATTACATATGCTCGATAGTGTGGCTCATTTTCTAAGATCACATATATATTACAGTGACCTAGACTCACATTATATCTCTTTGGTTTTCATTGGCTCAAACTAATTCATATCATGGTTTGTATTATATATACAACTGCATGCATTGTCCATATTGGTGTACACAACGACTTGCTCTAAATGGCTTTTACAATATGAATTTTACTACAACCTCACAATTCTCATGACATATATGCTATGAAAAATTCATATGAATGATTCCATATATATTGCAGTGGCTCAAATCAACAGTGGTTCTTTGTTTCTCTATGAATCGTTTTTAGAGGCTCGCATAGTCCTTCATGTGGCTCAAAGCCCACATTATACTGGCATATTCTATATAATAGCCTGATCTCTATGGCTCTGCAATATACCATCACTCAGAATTAATATTTATAGGGTCATGTATACTCTCGCACTCTGCAAAATTATTATCATAAAATTCACATTTTCCAAATCGTGGCATCTCACATATCTTTATGACAATGACTTTGTTTGGAATTGTTCTCTATAGTATGTTTGCAGTAGTATAGCCATACTTTGAGATGGCATCAAAATATTATACAATGACATAATTCTACAGTGGATCTTATGATAATAAAATGACTCACTCATACAATCTTATGGTTCGATTGTGGGACGCAATTTATCGTTGTGACTCGAACTTGGGAATTGGATCTGAAGTGATAACTATCACTTAAACAACAATATTAGTCTATGGCTTAGGATATTTGGAAAAAAATGACATCGTGAAGTGACTTAGGTCTACAATCTATATATGAAAGAAACTTCTTGTCTATAGATATAAAAGAAGATAAACTTCACTATGAAATCAACCTGGAGATTTGAAAGAAGGTGATTTATGGCTCGATGAACAAAATATTGAAGAATTTTAAAATCTCTATGAATGGATTGGTTTATTCTTGCGCTAAAAGAAGTTAATGATGAAGAAAATTAAAATTTGTAAGAGCCACGTATAAATCAGGATCATTTATAATCTATACTATGATAATGATTCGTAGCCTTTGCATATGAGGTATGGAAATAGTTAAGATTTTGCAATACGCTTGTAGGGTTTTGAAATTTATTTATGGTGGGTCTTAATGAGTATGTAGTTGTTAGGTTTTGTAGACTCTTGGTATTTAGGGTTTCTAAACTCTAGATTGAATCAACCCTAGGAGTGAAAAAAACCCTAACCCTAGCTAATTGTTCTCTCTAAGAAAACTTTAAATAGTATTTAGGGTGTGTAGGACTAAATGATATTTTTGAAAGGATAATCTAGGGTATGTAAAAAACCCTAGAAAAAATTGAATTAAGATAAATTAGAGGGCTTGAAGTCAAAACCCCAAGACTAGATGTTTCTACTTAAAGTAAAAACCTTAATAAGGATCAAGTCAAGAAGTATTTAAGGTTTGTAACTAGAATTCTAGAAATACATTTTGAAATCATAGAAATCCTAGATTGACAAAATTGACTTCATGCTTTTTTCTTTGTGTATTTTTCTTGGTTGTACTTGCTGATGATTGCAGGCACATAATGAAGGCTTCCTAGATGGTGGAAGCATGATGAGCATGATGGAAAGAAGGAGTTGTAGGAACCTTGATGACATTGAAGCTTCTAGCTGATGAGAATATTCCAGGAACACATTGATAATATAAAGATGAAGTAGAACCTTGTTGCAAGTTAAAGCATGCAAAGAAATGTTTGACTTCAAAGGGAGCACATAACCGAATTTGACACCTTGATTTAAGGCCATTATGATTTGGCAAGTCTGATACTAATGATTAGTTTGAGATGCGATTTGGCTCCTTGGAGAGACATATTGTAGAAACATATGTAGAGGATGTAAGAATAACAATTGACATATTTTGGTGGATGATATTGATGTACCTACAACTACGTGATTTTATCATGGAACACATAGATTGTGTGAATATCATTATCAATAGTTTGGATAAGCATGAGAGCGGAATTGATATTGGTAAGTTGATCTAACTTATGAGACAAAACTATGTTATAGACATATGCTAGCAGATGTGAAGAAGCTCAACTCTTTATATAATACAAATAAACCAGTTGATGACAATGTTGTGTGATGATTGACAAGATCCAAGAAGCTCGAAATTAGATATGACATGATGATGCTAGGAGCTAAGAAACCCTATCATGAAGATGAAATGTGAAATAAGGTCAAAGCTCAAATATGATGTATTGTGAGATAGGAGACCTTGTAGCTACCACCAAGATATCCACGGAAGAACAAGTAGCTGATGCATTAATCAAATAGGAGACCAGCTAAAGGATTATGATGATGTTTCCCTGATTGAGAGGAGGTAAGAAATCTCCTCCATGTTTAAGGAGTAAGGACCTCCTCCCTTGCTAAGAGGGAGTGATGGTGGACACCATATTCTCCATATGTGTCATGCACTAGGCCAGGACTCAATCATCGTATTTCTAGTGTATCACACTGGGAGGGAGAATGGAGGATTGATAAGCATATGGGACAGTTACTCCTTGAGGATTGGGAATACAAGATAGGAAGTATTTTCGTGGACTTACACTCTTTGAGGATCTGACAAGTTATCCAATATAAGACTAGTCGAAGAGGACTGATATTCTTTCAGGATTGGGAATCCAAGATATAATAGTCTTGAAAGGACATACCTTGTGAATATCTGGATGGGGTATGTGCCTTGAGAAGCTGAGGTGTCCATCTGTATGCTTCCTAGCATTGTTCTCTAGTCTTGTGGAGATTTAGAGCTTGTCAAGTAAAGGCCTTGCTGTGTTGTAATTTGACAATGTTGGTGCTTAAAAGGTGGCTTTTCAATCCGACTCTTCTTATGATAATATTTCATTTTGAGAAGTATCCTTGCACTGGTTATGGAATTATGAATACCTTCCTTGTTAAGAGAGAGTGCTATAAAATGTAACTAGGTTCGGTATTCATAATGATCTTTGTAATTATATCATTCTATGTTTTATGTAAAAAATAAAGAAAGAAAAAAGATTTCTTATTATTATTTTATTAGATAAGCATGCTCTTCATGCTTCTAGGATTTGTTGAGTCAAAGACTCAAAGTCCTATTCAGACATATCGTAAGGAAAAAGGAAAATAAATTTTAAATATGTAATTTGGGTCAATAACCCGTCTAGATGCCAAGTCGTCCTACCTGTCAATTTGGCGCAACCCAAAAGGACATGTATATTCACACCCCTCTGTTAATCTAAATAAAATATTGTTTGAGTTCATTTGGACACACTATTTGCTCAATTGGTTCTGAAATTTCGTAGAACAAAGAGTGCTAAAGTCTAAAGTTGGAGACGGGTTTGTGGAAGTTCTACCTCATCATATCTTTTGATGAAGATCTATTGTTGGTGACTTGTTTTTGATGGATTTATTGTGCATAAGGAGGGTTTGACTTGACATCTAGAAGGCTGATATTTTTCTGTGGTTATGGGTCTTGGATATCTCACTTTGATCTGATTCTATAAGAAGAGAATTTTTCCGGGTTTTCCCCTTAGAGAGGTTTTTCCCTAGCTTGGATCTTGTGTAGTGTGATCTTCATGTTTATATTTGATAATTGTTTGATGAAAAGATAGTAAAATTAATAAGAAGCCAATTAGATTTACAAGCAATTATCAAAGAAAGATAAATCATGATCTTTGTATTTAAATTTGATAATTGTTTGATGAAAGAAACATGATAAAATGATTAAGAAGCCAACTAGATTTACAAGCAATTATCAAAGAAAGATAAATCTAAGTTAATTTGCAAGCCTCCTAATTTCTAGTAGTAACAACTCTAATTAGTAAATGGCATAGTAAGAACTCTAGTTAGTAAATGGCAAGGTAGAAATAGGTCTCTTTTTTTGTAATTCTGGAATTTTGAAGATGAAGAATTTGCTTTGAATGTAAAGGTGCTAGCCTGCAAACTAATTGACTTAATATAAAATATCCATTTCTTAAAAAATAATACTAATAATAATCATGATAATTTACCAGATAAATGAAAAAAGAAAACATCTGTACAAAATATATAGTCGTCAAATCAAACTGACTTACTTAATTTCATTAGTTTTCAAAAAACCTTGTTTTATTTAGTAAATTAAATGCTTAAATATCCTAATTACAATTTCTTTATATACATGAAAATAATATTAATAGATATTATTATGATACTATTTTGAAGGAATCAACGTGGCTGCAATCAGTTGATGATATCGAGTCCCCTCAACCTATTTTTTAAAACTGTCGTAGATCTGAGATGTACCAAAGATCTGCGCGATGATGGGTCATATGATATGCTACGCGTTGACGCTATCGTCACTCAGTGATAAGTATCCGCGACTGTCCTCTTCTCCTTTAATTAATTTTAGAAGAATTTATTTTTATTTTTCAGCCAGAAAAAACCGTTTGTTTTATATTATGGTTAAAACAGTACATTCTTATGATGGACATATCATCCTCATAAAGAAGAGGGAGCATTCAAAACCAATTATGGGAGGACATATCATCCTCATAAAGAAGAGGGAGCATTCAAAACCAATTATGGGAGGACTCAAAAATGGCTCTTTGTGACCCGCTTCCAAGGTTGGTGCCGAAGGCACTAAAGGCAGAAATGACAAGAGTTAGCTGAGCAACACAGGAGACCATACCCTGAACTAGATGTAGCCTGAATCCGAAGTAATTACAGGTAGGGGCGTGAAGATATTACATTAATGTTTCGCTTATTTTGTGATCTTGTGATGTGCTTTCCTTTATGAGGCAATTACTGTTTTTGTGATGTTTTTTGGACACATAGCCTTCCCTGGCTGAGACAGCAAGTTGATCTGACAGCTGAGACTCGGCCCAGGGATATTTTGTATTGTATTATGATTGATAAGGCACCCCCTCTTCTTATAAATAGGGGTTAGCAACACTGAATAAAGGTTCTGAAATCCGCAAAGAGAGGCTGATATTTTTGTGGGATTGTATCACTTAGTTACATAGATCTTGCAGAATATCAAAGGAGTAGTGGTGATTCCCCCTTTTAAGTATTACAGTGTGTTATTTCCTGTTTTCATCTATGTTGTCTATTTTCTTCTCTAACTTCATGCAACAATAGATGCCAGAATATTTCATACTTGCCTACATATTCATTTGCATTGAGTTGTTAATGCACATGCCTATTTGATGGGTTGAAATTATGTCTTTAAACTGCACTACATGAATCATAGCATACAACTTCTTTTCTGTCCATTATATATACCTGTAACTCAGATAATTATAGCAAATCTCCTGGTTTCAGGCTCTATGTTTTTAATATAAAATTCTTGGTTCTTTGAGCTCTACGTTTTGAGTTATCCCTTCTCTTTGTCTTCTCTCATTTATTCCACAAAGCTGATTAAACTGTAAGCCTTTGAAGTGCTTGACCTCCACTATTTTCTGTTATATTTATGGGAACTATGTATGTGTATAAATATTGAAATACCTGACTTGTATCTTTGGATGAAAGAACCAAATCTTGACTCGTATATATGTGTATAGAACATGGGTGATGTCTCCTCCTGCTTGAGAATCATTTGAGATACACAAATCTGAGCTACAAAAACATATATATTACAGTGACCTAGACTCACTTTATATCTCTTTGTTTTTCATTAGCTCACACTAATTCATATCATGGTTTGTATTATATATACAACTGCATGCATTGTCCATATTGGTGTACACAACGACTCGCTCTAGATGGTTTTTACAATATGAATTTTACTACACCCTCACAATTCACATGACATATATGCTATGAAAAAATTGTATGAATGATTTGATATGTATTGCAGTGGCTCAAATCAACAGTGGTTCGATGTTTCTCTATGAATCGTTTTTAGAGGCTCGCATAGTCCTTCATGTGGCTCAAAATCCGCATTATAATGGCATATTCTATATAATAGCCCGATCTCTATGGCCCTGCAATATACCATGACTCACAATTAATATTTAGAGGCTCATGTATACTCTCGCACTCTGCAGAAGTGTTATCATAAAATTCACATTTTCCAAATGGTGGCATCTCATATATCTCTGTGACAATGACTTTGTTTGGAATCGTTATATATAGTATATTTGCAGTCGCATAGCCATACTTTGAGATTGCATCAAAGTATTATACAGTGACATAATTCTACAGTGGATCTTATGATAATAAAATGATTTGCTCATACAATCTATGGTTCGATCGTGGGACACAATCTATCCCTGTGACTCGGACTTGGGAATTGGACCTGAAGAGATAACTATGACTTAAACAACAATAATAGTCTATGGATTAGGATATTTTGACAGAAATGACATCGTGAAGTGACCTAGGTCTACAATCTATATATGAAAAAAACTTCTTGTCTATATATATAAAAAAAGATAAACTTCATTATGAAGTCGACCTGGAGCTTTGAAAGAAGATGATGTATGCCTTGCTGAACAAAATACTGAAGCTTTTTAAAAGCTCTATGAATGGATTGGTTTATGCTTGCGCCAAAAGAAGTTAATAATGAAGACAATTAAAATTTGTAAGAGCTACATATAAATCAAGGTCATTTATAATCTATACTATGATAATGATGCATAGCATTTGCATATGAGGTATGACAATAATTAAGATTTTGTAATACGCTTGCAGGGTTTTGAAATTTATTTATGGTAGGTATTAATGAGTATGTAGTTGTTAGGGTTCGTAGACTCTTGGTATTTAGGGTTTCTAAACTCTAGATTGAACCAACCTTAGGAGAAAAAAAAAACCCTAACCCTAGCTAATTGTTCTCTCTAAGCAAACTCTAAATGGTATTTAGGGTTTGCAGGACTAAATGATATTTTTGAAAGGATAATCTAGGGTATGTAAAAAGCCCTAGAAAAAATTGAAATAAGATAAATCAGAGGGCTTGAAGTCAAAACCCCAAGACTGGATGTTTTTTCTTAAAGTAAAACCCCTAATAAGGGTCAGGTCAAGAAGTATCTAAGGTTTGTAACTAGAATCCTAGAAATACATTTTGAAATCATAGAAACCCTAGATTGAAAAAATTGAATTCATGTTTTTTTATTTGTGTATTTTGCTTGGTTGTACTTGCTGATGATTGCAGGCACATAATGAAGGCTTTCTAGATGGTGGAAGCATGATGAGCATGATAGAAAGAGGGAGTTGTAGGAACCTTGATGATATTGAAGCTTCTAGTTGATGCGCATATTCCAGGAACACATTGATAATATAAAGATGAAGTAGAACATTGTTGCAAGATAAAGCATGCAAAGAAATGATTGACCTCAAAAGGAGCACATAACCGAATTTGACACCTTGATTTAAGGCCATTTTGATTTGGAAAGTCTGATACTAATGATTAGTTTGAGATACGATTTAGCTCCCTCAAGAGACATATTGTAGAAACATATGTAAAGGATGGAAGAATAACAATTGAAATATTTCATTGGATGATATTGATGTACCTACAACTGCGTGATTTTATCATGGAACACACAGATTGCGTGAATATCATTATCGATAGTTTGGATAAGCATGAGAGCGGAAGTGATATTGGTAATTTGATCTAACTTATGAGACAAAACTATGTTATAGACATGTGCTAGCAGCTGTGAGGAAGCTCAACTCTTTATAGAAGACAAATGAACCAGTTGATGACAATGTTTTATGATGATTGACAAGATCCAAGAAGCTTGAAATTAGATATGACATGATGATACTAGGATCTAAGAAACCCTATCATGAAGATGAAATGTGAAAGAAGATCAAAACTCGAATATGATGCATTGTGAGATTAGAGACCTTGTAGCTACCACCAAGATATCCACGAAAGAACAAGTAGATAATGCATTGATCAAGTATGAGACCAGCTAAAGGATTATGATGATGTTTCCCTGATTGAGAGGAGGTAAGAAATATCCTCCATGTTTAAGGAGTAAGGACCTCCTCCCTTGCTGAGAGGGAGTGATGGTATTGTCGTACGTCTAGTGTATCACACTGGGAGGGAGTGATACACTAGGAGGGAGAATGGAGGATTGATAGGCATATGGGACTGTTACTCCTCGAGGATTGGGAATCCAAGATAGGAAGTAGTTTCATGGACTTACACTCTTTGAGGATCTAATAGGTTATCCAAGATAAGAGTGGTCGAAGAGGATTTTTATTCTTTGAGCATTGGGAATCCAAGATAAAATAGTCCTGAAAGGACATACCTTGTGAATATTTGGATGGGGTATGTGCCTTGAGAGGCCAAGGTGTCCATATGTATGCCTCTTAGCATTGTGCTCTAGTCTTGTGGAGAGTTAGAGGTTGTCAAGTAAAGGCCTCGCTGTGTTATAATTTGACAATGTTGGTGCTTAAAAGGTGGCTTTTCAATCCGACTCTTCTTATGATAATATTTCAATTTGAGAAGTATCCTTGCACTGGTTATGGAATTATGAATACCTCCCTAGTTAAGAGAGAGCATTAGAAAATGTAACTACGTTCGGTCTTCGTAATGATCTTTGTAATTATATCATTGTATGTTTTATGTTAAAAAAGAAAAAAAAGATTTATTATTATTATTTTATTAGATAAGCATGTTCTTCATGCTTCTAGGATTTGTTGAGTCAAAGAGTCAAAGTCCTATTCAGACATATCGTAAGGAAAAAGGAAAATAAATTTTAAATATGAAATTTGGGTCAATAACCCTTCTAGATGCCAAGTCAGCCTACCTGTCAAGTTGGCCCAACCCCAAAGGACATGTATATTCACACCCCTATGGTCAATATAAATAAAATATTATTTGAGTCCATTTGGACAAACACTATTCACTCGGTTCTGAAAATTCGTAGAACAAAGAGTGCCAAAGTCTGAAGTTGGAGACGAGTTTGTGGAAGTTCTACCTCATCATATCTCTTGATGAAGATGTGTTGTTCACTTGTTGATGGATTTATTGTGCATAAGGAGGGTTTGACTTGACATCTAGAAGGCTAATATTTTTGTGGTTATGGGTCTTGGATATCTCACTTTGATCTGATTCTATAAGAAGTGATTTTTTTTGGGTTTTCCCCTTAGAGAGGTTTTTGCCTAGCTTGGATCTTGTGTAGTGTGATCTTCATGTTTATATTTGATAATTGTTTGATGAAAGAAACATAATAAAATTAATAAGAAGGCAACTAGATTTACAAGCACTTATCAAAGAAAGATAAATCTAAGTTAATTTGCAAGCCTCCTGATTTCTCAATAGTAACAACTCTAATTAGTAAATGCATAATAAGAACTCTAGTTAGTAAATGGCAAGGTAGAAATAGATCTCTTTTTTTATAATTCTAGAACTTTGAAGATGAAAAATTTGCTTTGAATGTAAAGGTGCTAACCTGCAAATTAGTTGACTTAATATAAAAATGTCTCTATTGCTTAAATAATAATAATAATAATAATAATAATAATTTACCAAATAAATGAAAAAAACATCTTTTAAATATACAAATATATATAATCATCCAATCAAATTAACTTACTTTATTTTATTAATTTTCAAAAAACTTGTTTTATTTAGTAAATTAAATGCTTAAATATCCTAATTACAATTTCTTTATATACATGAAAATAATATTAATAAATATTATTATGATACTATTTTGAAGGAATCAACGTGGCTGCAATCAGTTGATGATATCGAGTCCCCTCAACCTATTTTTTAAAACTGCCGTAGATCTGAGATGCTGCCGTAGATCACATGACATACGCAAAAGTATTCACAAAGATCTCGCAATAAGTTTTTAAAATCTCTATTGGCTGCAAATCTGAGCCCAAGAGTTTTTTAATGCGTAGTAGATTGCTTTTTTGCATTGAAAGTTATAGAAATTCTAGTTTTTAAATTTTAGGTGTTTTATATGTTTTTAATGACACTGAATTTATTTCTATGATTCAAATATTATTTTTTGTCTAGATCTCTGCCACTTTTAGATGCTGAATTTATTTCCACCATCAAATACATGATCCAAACATTGCTTCTACAAGATTTTTTGAATTCTTTTTTGCCCAAATTCCTACTATTTTTAACGATCCAGACAATTTCTCCACCTCAATAGACTACTCGGTTTTTAATACCTTATAAAAAACTAAAGCTTCAAGGATGACTTTGAAAACTATCAGCAATTTGCACTATAGGAAGAAAGCTATCGGCAGTTTGCATTGTATGAAGATGCTTGGAAGGTGCCACATTATTTGAACATAGATTGTATAACCCCACCATGTTATTTGATGGGAATTTTTCTGAGGCATCTAAACTCGAAACCGTCGGTGAGCAACTGCGTACAAATTAATATGGAAATATATTTTCTATTAATTTATTCACAAATCTGGGGGAGAAAAATTATACATCACATAAATTATTTTTATATTTTTTTATTGATTACAAAGGATATATATATATATATATATATATATATATATATATATATATATATATATATATTTTGTTTATTGATTACAAAATTTATATATGATATAAATTATTGACTATGATAAATTTGTGAAGTCAACCTCTTAAAGGATCTCCCTTCTATATTGGGGAAGAAAAACTGAGAAGGGTAAAAGGAGCTCTAAAAAGATGGGCCAAAAACCTGTCTAAACCTGATATAGAAAGAAAAAATATTAAAGTCTCCCTTGCCACTCATCAAATGCATATGGAGAATGCTATAGTCACAGAGGAACTGCTGGATCAAGAGGCCCATCTGCAACAGCGCTATCATAAGGCCTGTCTTGTTGAAGAGGAATACTGGAGATTAAAATCTCGAAATCTTTGGCTCAAAGCAGGGGACAGAAACACTGCATTTTTCCATAAACAAGCACAGATCAGAAAATGCTTCAACACCATCTCCGAGATCAAGGAGGACAGCGACACTTACAAGGAGTTTGCAGACATTAAGAAGGCAGCCTACACCCATTTCCTAAAACTGTACAGTGAAGAAAAGGATCAGCAACAATCCTCAGATTTGTTAGACTCTGTTCCTTCTGCAATTTCTCCTCGTATGAACGAAATCTTGGAGGCCAAAGTCACTAAAGATGAAATCAAAAAAGCCCTTTATGATATGGATCCGAATAAGGCCCCTGGGCCGGATGGCTTCTCTGCCAGGTTTCTCCAAGTCTGCTGGCCTATTGTTGAAAAGGACCTGCTCAAAATGATTCGAAAATCTCAGAACACTCAGAAAATAGGCGGCAGCACAAACTCTGCCTTCTTAGCCCTCATACCTAAGGAAAAAGGCGCCAGCAACTTCAGTAGATTCCGGTCGATTTCCTTATGTAATACTGGGTACAAGCTAATCACAAAAGTAATAGCAAATCGACTGAAGCACATTCTTCCCAAAATAATTCCGGAGAATCAAGGAGGCTTCATCCAAGGGAGGCAGATCATGGACAACTTCACCCTAGTACAGGAGGCAATTCATTCAAGTCTTCATCGAAAAGAACAAGGTATGGTGATTAAACTTGATTTAGCAAATGCTTTTGATCAAGTAAATCGTAGTTTTCTTTTAAAAGTCATGAGCAGGTTTGGGTTTGGAACAAATTTCATTAACTGGATCTGGGCATGCATATCGGAGCCATGGATTGCTCCTCTTGTAAAATGTAAGAGCCACGTAATTCTTCAAAGCTTCGAGAGGGCTTAGGCAGGGGTGTCCCCTTTCCCCTCTGCTATTTGTCATCCAAGCCTCCGTTCTCAGCTTTCTGCTAGACAAAAAAATGCAAGACCAAGATATTATTGGACTGTGTATAGCAAGAGGGGTCAAGAACATTAATCACGCCTTATTTGCGGATGACACTCTGCTCTTGGGTGTTGCCTCTCTCTCCTCTGCCTCCAAATTCAAAACAGTTCTGGAAGAATTCAGCAAGGGCTCAGGCAGTGTTGTAAACAAGAATAAATGCCACATCTTCAACTGGAATACCCCGCCCAGACTACTCTCTGCTATTTCTAGATGTTTGGGGTTTGCAGCCTCCTCTTCATGGACTTCTTTCAAATACTTGGGCCTTCCTGTTGCTCACAAAAGACCTGCAAGCAAAGATTGGCTCCCTCAGCTCGAAAAATTTCAGTCTAAAATCCAAGCCTGGGGCTTCACCTGGCTCAACTCTGCTGGTAAATCTGTCCTTATCAAATCAGTGCTTTCTAGCCTCCCTCTATTTCAATTTGCAGGGATGCTCGCTCCAGCAACCATATTAAAAAAAATGGAAGAGTTTATACGAAGGTTCTTCTGGAAGGGAGGAAAACAGAACGAAAGCAAGATTCCCCTTATCAGTTGGGAAGCCATTTCCAAGCCTTTGTGGGAGGGTGGTTTAAACTTCAAAAACTTTGGCCAGCAAAATGTAGCTATGGCAGCCAAGATCATCTGGAGGATCATCGCGCCCAATCATGGCTGGGCCCAAATGGCACTCTGGAAAAAATACTTCCGAGGTCCTCGCTCCCGCTGCCTAGACAAAGTGATCCGCTTGCCCAACTCATCGTTCCTCAAGCTGTATGACAAGGCTGCTCCTCTAATCAAGGATCACGCCCACTGGATCCTTGGAAATGGCAAAAAAATAAGCATCTGGACTGATAAAATCATGCTCATGGATCCGATCGAAGACAGAGTCCCCACTGGAGCGTTGCGAGATTGGATGGATAGAGAGGGGTTGAGTACGCTGTGGGACATTTCTCTCTGGAACGACACTGAATGGGTAGGGTGGAAAAGAATTGAAGTGCCAGCCCATTTGATCAATGAATGGGCCATGCTGATCGATCTTCTCCATGGTCTGGCGCCCATGCACAGGAGGAAAAAAGACGTGAAAGGCTGGGGGTTGAAAGTCAGAGGTTATACAGTCTCCGCGGGATATGCTAAGTTGATCGAGAGACCACATGTCCCCACCAATCCAGCACCCTGGCAGGGGATCTGGCGTATCCAATCATGGCCCAAAATCGATTTTTTTGCCTGGCTTCTCTGTCATGGCAGAATCCTAACATTTGACAGATTGCAGAAAATAGGCTTCTACGGTCCCTCT
The DNA here is from genome assembly GCA_031772625.1 of Pinus tabuliformis. Taxonomy (NCBI): domain Eukaryota; kingdom Viridiplantae; phylum Streptophyta; class Pinopsida; order Pinales; family Pinaceae; genus Pinus; species Pinus tabuliformis. The sequence goes on along the minus strand of CM062804.1, from coordinate 67,424,436 downwards.
ATTTGCTCGCTTTGCAATAATAATGCCGAGACAGCAGCCCATTTAACCCTGGAATGCATCTTCTCCAAGCAGATTTGGTTCTCCCTCATTCACTCCTTGGATCCCAACTTTCTGCTCCCTTGCTCCACCGTTGATCTCTTCTCTAATTGGGCAAACAAATATCCTGGTCCTCCTCCTAAAAATCTGATAATCAAAACAGCATGGGCTATACTTCCAAAAGTTATTTGCTGGCAGATATGGCTAGAACGCAACAGAAGAATTTTTAGAAATTCTAGACAGCATTACAAGGCCGTAGAAGTCAAGATCAAATGTCAAATAAAGGAATGCCTGTTTGAAATAAAAGATGATTCTAGCCTCAGCCAGCAGGATATCGCTTGGGGTTCATTCCTTGACTTACAATTTCACCCAGCAATCAGAATTGCCCCTCCTCTTAAAGATTGGCAAATAAGGAAACCGGAAGCAGACTTTCAAGACTGGCTCAAATCGCATTCAAGGTACTCTCTCTTCTTCGATGGGGCAGCTAAGGGTAATCCGGGCAGAGCTGGTGCAGGAGGTGTTGTTGTAAATTCAATTGGGGAAAAATACACTCCTATGCTTGGGGGCTTGGACACTCAACCAGCACTCAAGCTGAGGCTTTGGCTCTCTTGCAAGGCCTTAAGACCCTAAAGGAGCTAAACATAAAGGAAGCAACAGTTATAGGCGACTCCCAGATCATTATAAACGCAATGGTCTCCAATACCCCTGCTTCAGATCTTAAGCTAGCCAGGCTGATATTCAGAATTAAGGGCCTAGAAAACGCTTTTCAGAAGTTGAATTACTACCATGTGCTGAGAACACATAACAAAGATGCGGATAGTGAAGCAAATAAAGCTGCCCTCCTCTCTGCCGGGGTCAAGCTGAAAGACGGAGAAGAATCATGGGAACCCATCCCATAAGCTGTGCACCGCCATGTTTTACTGCTTGATCTTAAATAAATTTGTTTGTATTTCCAAGTGGGGAAAAATTTTGGAAATAGAATCAATAGAAACCCAAGCAAGGAAGAAGTCCTCAAGTTTCAGCAGCATTCTCACTCTCATCAGTGAGATGCACCAGGATTTAGACATCCTCATTGTAAACAGACTTTCGGCATTCAGGCCAAGATGAATATAATCACTCTATAACCGTTTCTGTCAAAAAAAAAACTTATAGACCTGAAAAACAATAACATCTAAAATAACACCTTGAAGTACTTACTAACAATTTATAATATACATAAAACACATAACATAAAAATTGTATTTAAAATAATTTGCCAGTTGATTAGAGCAGTTAGTTATACCAAATACAATAATTTGCCAGTTGATCAGAGAAGTTAGTTATACCAAATACTTACTTTGACTCGATCGCGACTACGGCTATTGTAGTTTTTGATGTATGTAAATTAAATCCTTTGTCACACGATCTCGAAGATTCCGGACAAAAACTGTATCTCGAAGACCACCCCAAAAAATTGACATTTTTACAATTCGTCATTTTCAAATATTTTTACTCTCCACAAACCTTTGTTTTATCTCTCAAACACTATTTTTATGCCAAAGATTTTGGAAACTCGGCAGATATGGGATTTTTGGAAATTTGACACAAATGAGTTGACTCAAATATTCAATAATATGCCCATTATCTTTATCCTTTCTCTTAATCTCCTTTCTATATGTTCTTCTCGTTGTCCTTCTCGAATATTCTCTTTGTCCTTCAAAATAGGAAGTCATTGTATTATATATAGTTTTCTTTTAACATTGTGTATACTTAAGTAGTTTCTTTTGTGTTTTTTTAATGTTCTTTTTAACTAGTTTCTTAAGTATTAGCACTATGGAAAGGTATGGAGGTGGCCATTGCAAGGAGGATTCACCACTTGATAGTTTATGGGGATTCCAAGAAAATCATATAAAAAATTCACAAAGTTAAAGATAAGCCAGAAAAGGATCTTCCTCCGATGTACCATAGAATTCAACTTCAACTCTAGAAGTTTGCAAGTATCAAATTCTTCCACATTAAAAGGAAGAATAATCAAGATGGATATGTGTTAGCCAACCAAGGAGTATCTTTAGAACAAGGATTGTTTATTCAGGATCAAGGAACCCCAACTATATCATATATCCCATGATCAGAAAAATGAAAATTTATTGGGATAATGCATCCTAATTTATTTGCATATGGAGATTGATTAGATTGGAAGCAAGGATCGTAAAGTAATTTAAACTACACTAATCACAATATCTTGAAGGGTCTCATTTGGTTGCCCTCACCTAAGATGAACATCGCTAATAAATCCTCTGGCTAGGCTCTTGAGGCAAGTTATTCCATGCCTTTGGACAAATGGTGGTTTCCTTCCAGAGCATTAATACCTTTCATTACAGATGAGCATGCTCGTGATTTGCAATCCTTGACAATGTTAAATTCTCTTGAGTCTGGTAGCAGAGGGGAAGATAAAGTGATGGCAATTCTTGTCAGGCATTCTCAAGAGCAGGATTGTGAAATTGAATGCGGGCAGGAAATCATTGGAGAGAGAAGTGTTTGAGTGAGTGGTTATAAATGGAGAATGTTGGCAATGGATATCTCGTCAGAACGCGTCAACATTGGAGTTCCATGCAACATAAAGCACCTAGCCAGACAAGATCATGAAGATGACGTGAAGGCATAATTGGCTCCACACTACTAGCCAACCAGAAAAGGTGGCCATGGAAGCCAAATCCCACTTCGCTATGGTAAATCACCAACTAGAAGCATTGGAAGTGGACGTGGATCATTTGTAGGTGAATATGGACAGTTTGTCACTTAAAATGGATAAGATTGAATTGATAATGGAGAAAATGACCTTGGGAATTCTTAATAAGTGTTTGGAATATCTGATGCCCCATAGTTTGCATGACAGTGGCATCGTATTTGTCACTACAATGATTTGAGATTACTCATATTCAGTGGTTCGCATCTATTGGGTCACATTATGAATTCTTGTGATTTTTTCTATATGTATTTGATGATTCTCTTACATTATTCTTCGAATCCTAAACTGACTCAATACTCGTGGCTCAAATGGATGACTTTGTGACATCAACTTAATTTAGAATGATATCAACAATGGCACATGTTTCCATCTTGGCTCATTGACATCGTGATTCTTACAAAGAATGAAACCGAAAAGTGGAGAAGCGATTGCTCTTCTAAATATTAAAAATGGCTAAATAGATTACATTGTAAACATCAATAATAAATGGCAGAAGTAAAACTCGACACCTATGGAGTAGAAATCAAGTAAAATTGATCTGTTTATGACACCTAGCAGACAACAGAATCAAATGTGAAGAGACCTAACTGACAACTAACTGACAGTGAGATTAATATCTCAACATCCCCTCCTAATTTCAACTGTTACATGTAGTGACACTTACAATGCCTAATTGTTCTCTTTGAAATTTGAACACATTCTTGCCCAATGGATTTGTGAAAATATCTGCTAGTTAATATTTGGAACCACAAAAAGAAAGTACTATGTCCCCATCATTGACAAGCTCACGGATGAAATGAAAATGGGTGTCAATGTGCTTGCTCTTCTTGTGGAAAACATGATTTTTTGATAAAGAAATTGCTGAATTGCTATCACAATAGATTGGAGTTGGCTCCTTCTGAATATTTGAAATATATTTCAATAATCTTCTCAACCACAGATCTTGACAAGCCGCTAAATTTGCCGCAACATGTTCTGCCTCTATAGAAGATATTAAAATGATTGATTGTTTCTTGGATGTCCATGAAATCAAATTGGTTCCAAGACGAAAAGCATACCCTAAGGTGTTTTTTTGATCATCTAAACTCCTTGCATAGTCATTGTGTGTGTAACATGAAGTGAACAATTTTCAAAATGTGTATAGAACCAACCATAGTCTATTGTCTCTGCAATATACCTTAAGATCCTTTTTGCAACCTTCCAATGATAAATCCTAGGTGACTACATAAACATGGAGACAAAACTTGCTACAAACATAATATCAAGTCTAGTTGAAGTGAGATATAAAAAGCTACCAACTAGACTTTTATACAGTGTGGAATCAATTGGCGGTGCTACATCTTGTTTGATAAATTTTGTGCCTTGAGCAATTGGTGTATCTTCAGGTTTGCAAATGGTCATTCTGAACTTTTGGATGATATCAGTGGCATATTTTTGTTGACCAACAAAAATGCCGTTAGTAGATTGGTGAATTTCAATGCTTAAGAAGTATTTCATGACTCTTAGATCTGTCATATCAAATTTTGTTTTCATTGTTTCTTTGAAATCTTCTAACATCATATTCCTGTATAAAGAAGATCATCTACATAAAGGCATACAATAAGAATTTTACCTTCATGCATTTTGGTATACAAAGTTGGCTCATGATTGCTTTTGCAAAAACCACCTTTGATGAGATAGGTGTCAATGCGACTGTACCAAGCTCTTGGAGGTTGTGTCAAACCATACAAGGCTTTCTTCAATATGTATACCTTATGCTCATGTGAGGTTGCTCTACATAAACTTATTCCTGCAATATACCATTTAGGAAGGCAGATTTTACATCAAGCTGATAAATTTCCCATTTGTGTTGAGCTGTTGTGGACAAAATGGTTCTGACAGTGTCTAACCTTGCTACTGGAGCAAAGGTTTCACCATAGTCGGCACCAAACTGTTGTGAGAATCCTTTGGCAACCAACTTTGCCTTTTGTTTATCAATCTCTCCTTTTTCATTCAGCTTGGTCTTATACCCATTTTACACCAATTCTGGTTTTTTCTCTTGAGAGATCAACTAATTCCCAAGTCTGATTCTTCTCTGTGGCAACAATTTCTTGGTTCATTGCATCTACCCAATGTTTTTCTTTAACTGATTCTTCAAAATGAGTTGGTTGAGATGAAAGAAATGCAAACATATTCTACTGGTCAAACTCATGCTCCTGCTCATATATTTCTCTAACGCTTCTCATTTTTTGATTGTCTTCTGAAGATGTTCAATCATTGGTGGATTCACTGCTTGAAGATGTACCATTTTGAGAATGGTATGGATCTTCTTCAACCTGTAATCTTGGTGGCTTAGGTGGATAAAAAGACTGACTTGAAGATTCATCAACATGATCAGACCAAGATTTATTTTCAAATTTTTTTACATCTCTTCTTAAAACAAACTTCTTGGTAACTGGATTATAAAGTTTGTAGGCCTTTGACTGCTCACTATAGCCTACGAAAATACATATTTCACTCCTATCATCAAGCTTGTTTCTTAGATTCTCAGGAACATGTGAAAATGATACTGATCCAAAAATTATAAAGTGAGATACATTTACCTTTTTACCATTCCATGCTTCTTGAGGTACTATATCTTGGAGAGTGGTTGTTGGATATTTTTTAAGAACATACACTGTTGTCGAAACTGCTTCAACCCAATAATTGTTTGACAACTTCTTCTCATGAAGCATACATCTAGCCATGTTCATGATTGACTGATTTTTCCTTTCTGCTACTCCATTCTATTGTGGAGTATATCTTGTTGTGTTTTTCATTATGGTTCCTTGTTGTTAACAAAAGGCTTTGAAGTCATTGGAGTTGTACTCTCCTCTTCTGTTAGATCTGAGTACTTTCAAAGGCTTTCCACTATGATTTTTTGCTTCTGCTTTGAATTCTTTGAACCTTGAGAATGTATCTGATTTGTTTTTGAGAAAATACACCCATGTCTTCTTGCTATAATCATCAATGAATGTCAGAAAATAAAGACTACCACCAATAGACTGTGTCTGCATTGGGCCACATATATTTGTATGGACAAGCTCTAAAGGCTCTTTTTCTCTAGAGGAAGATGTGGGAAAGTTGTCTCTTTTATGCTTGGATAGAACACAAATTTCACAATTATAGTCTTTTTCATTCATAGTAGGGAGACCAATGACAATTGACTATTTCTAAAGTTGACTTAGACTATTGAATTTTATGTGGCCATATCTAGAATGCCATAACTAAGAATCATCTATTCTTGACACATTGTGGACAAAAGACTATGAGAGATTTCGACTTCTAAGAGTCGAAGGAAACATCCTATTCTTGGTTTTTTCAACCTTAGCTATCAGTCTTCTATTGGGAGGTTTGGCATAGATATAGCATGTGCTCCCTTGAAATATTACATCATAACCATGCTCCATCAATTGTCCTACACTAATGAGGTTATGCTTCAAATTCAGAACATAATAAACATCAGGAATGTATTTTTTTTTATTTTGTTTAGTAAGACTAGGAATAGTACATTTTCCTTTAGATTTAATGCAAGAACGATCTCCAAGAGTAATTTCTGACGTTTTGGAAGCATCAAAATAAGAAATAAAATTTTTGTTACCTATCATATGATTGTTGCAGCCACTGTCTAGCAGCCAAGGATCCTTGTTGTGAGTGTCTTCAGAAAAATGGCATGAAAGAAACATTGTTTCAGAGGATTCTCCTTCATTGTTGGAGAGATGGAAATTGCCTCTTTGCTGATCTAACTATTTCTTTTTGCATTCATGTTCATAATGCCCAAATTTCTTGCAGTGATAACATTGGACATTAAATTTTCTCTCTCTGATTTGGTTTTGTGGAGGTCTCCACTGCTCTGCTGCCGCTTTTCTAATGTGACTGTTTCTTTTTGCATTCATGTTCACAATGCCCAAATTTCTTGCAGTAATAACATTGGACATTAGATTTGCTCCATGGTGTGCTTCTCTGAGTTTGGTTTTGTGGAGGTATCCACTACTCTGTTGCATGATAATGTTTTGATCTACCTCTTCTTTGGTCTCTGCCTCACTTGTTGTCACCTCTATATCCTCTGCCTCTACCTCTACCAAAATAAAGTTGTGCTTTGAAAGCTTGTTCCATGGCATCTTCTGCCAAGTTGAATATTGTTTCGTGTGCTAGAAGTGATCCAGTCAACTGTTCTACTGAGAAAGCTGTAAAATATTTGGATTCCAGAGTGGCTGTTACAATCATGTCATATTTTCTGGGCAGACTTTGAAGGACTTTCTAAAAAAAATTGTGATCTGAAATGGTTTCGTCGATGACCTTAATCTGATTAACTATTCCCACAACTATAGTCATGAACTGATCCACATTTTCTGTGTCGGTTATCTTCAGGGTTTAAAAATATGATCTCAATGTCTGTAATTTCACTATCTTCATTATATCATTACCTTGATACGCAACTTTCAATATTTCCCAAACTTCATGTGCTATGAATGCGCCAGTTATCTTGTCAAAAATAGAGTCATCAACTGAGTTTTGTATTCCACATTTGGCCATGTGTTCTTTATTTCTCAGTTCAATAGTTGCATTCCTCTGATTATGGGACATGGTCGCCCATGCTTCTTAGGTTGGCTCTACATAGGCAGTCTGAAGTGTATCCCAACACTCTTGGGCTTGCAGGAATGTCTTCATTCTAAAAAACCAAAACTCATAATTTTTGCCAAGCAGAGTCATTGTCTGTGGCAAAGCGATGGAGGAAGCCATTTCTTTGAATGCAAAATGTGCGCCTTTTATTTTAATCTCCTTTTAAAACTTAAAAAAAAAATATCTCCTTAAAAAAATGCAGCCCTCTCTTTTCTTTTAACCTTGACAATTTGAAAGTTTTTTTTTCATTCCAACATATGATCTTTATGATACCTGATATTATTTCTCGGATACCAAATTTTCTTTGATCAGGACCGGATCTGATTTAAGGAATCAAATGGGTGGGGAATGTTTATTATATGCCTAGATGGATGTATAATATTCTCATCCTTTCGGATCAAATGTGATAATTGTGAGTAGGATTGAATCAATTCGCGGTTAAGTCAAATGAGTCAATGGAAAAAGCTATATGATATTAAATCATAAGTAGACCCTGAGAAACTTTTCTTTTAACTTTGACAATTTTAAAGTATTCCATACAAAAAACTTTAATAAAAACACTTGTATCCCTTTTAAAAATGGGCTTCCTCCCTTTTATGAATCAATTAAAAAAAACTTTTCATTCGATTACCTTTGAATACCTTTAAGCCAAATACGAATTTGAATACATTTAAGCCAAATACGATGGTTGAATTTGTTAAAAAGGAATACCTTCATGAATATTTTTCGTAAATCACATTAACACATGTGCTTTTGATAGAAGTCACGTGCGGTGAAGAAGCATGTAACTAACGCGACCTCTCTTTTAATTGTTCATCGTTAGTAACGCTTAAACTAACACGGATCTCTTTGAGTTGTTTATGTGTTAACAACGCAACCTTCAAGGTTGTAGGGTGTGTTACTTCGGCTACCCTTCAAGCAAAAATGTTATTGTTCTCCATTGCAAACTTTTGATTTCTGTGCTTCAACAAGATTCAAACACTGCTCTCACTTTGCTCACGTTGCTTCTCTCTCAAGGAGTCTTATGTAAATTTTCCTATCTTCTCTTCTACACCTCTCAAGGAGTATCACATAGGCTAAGCTCTGATACCATGACAATGTAATGCCCCACTTAAATCTTATCCTACAAATTTTGTTAATGTGTACATTATCTGAAAATATTGAGAAATATTGGTCTAATATAAAAGTAATGATTTCCATTATTCAAATTCCCCACTTACCTTCTCAAATTGAATATTAGGTAGGATATAGTCTCCTTCTAATATTTCAAAATATATGTATTGATCCCACATTCCCCAATGTACCCTCACATTTACTTGGGAGAATACATAGTCCTCCCCATCTCACTATCAATATATATATTCATTTCACATTACCCAATGTACCCTCACATCTACTTGGGAGAAGACATAGTCCTCTCCATCTCACTATCAATATATATATGTATTCATTTCACATTACCCAATGTACCCTCACATTTACTTGGGAGAAGACATAGTCCTCTCCATCTCATTGTCAATATATATATTCATTTCACATTACCCAATGTACCCTCACATTTACTAAGGAGAAGACATGATCCTCTCCATGTAATTACATCTCACATTCCCCAGTGTACCCTCACATTTACTTAGGAGAAGACATGGTCCTCTCCATTTAACTATTAATATATATATATTCACCTCACATTCCCAAATGTACTTTTCAGATTTACTTGGGAGAAGACATGGTCCTTTCTCATTAAATTCCCAATTTTATATTCATGTCACATTTCCAAATGTACTCCCAGCTTACTTGGGAGAAGAGAAGTCAACTGTAATGATGGATGAGAAGTTAATGACATTAATGAGAGGTGGTTGAAATGGAGAAGGGAAGGAGGGTATAAAAAGGGAAGGGGGAAGGAAGAAAAGGGGAGGTTGGGGGTCTTGCTTATGATTGTGGGGGTTGGTTGTGATTGTTTGGGCTTGTTGTGTTTTTTGGAGACCTTAGGAACCTGTGGAGGTTTCTTGGGTTGTTGAGAGGAGGGAAGTATTGTTATCTTGGTTTGGATCTTTCATTTGGACACACACACTACATCTAGTTGGACTTGGGCTCGGAGGGCTAGGGAACCTGTGGAGGTTTCCTGGGCTAGGAATTATTTCCTAGTTGGCTGGGAGGTAAATCCGGTTGGGTCCGTAAAGAGGAGCGTTCAGCAAAAGCAGCAGGGCAAAGGTATCTCCATCAGCCACCGGTACAGGTATTCCTCCATAGACTACTCTTGTAAAGTTAATTAGAATGAAATATTCACCTTAATTTATGTTGATTATAATGTAAATGTTAAAATTTTATTTGTTTAAAAGCCGTGTAAGTAGGTAAGTTAAAGCCTCTTATCACATTTAATTTCAAAAGAAATTAAACCTATTAGCAGACCCTAGGGAGGTCTCTTACAGACAAAGAATGAAATTGAAAAGTGGAGTAGAGATTGCTCTTCTCAACATTCAAAATGGCTAAATAGATTACATTGTAAACATCAATAATAAATGACTGAAGTAAAACTTGACAACTATGGAGTAGAACTCAAGTAAAACTGAACTCTCTATGACACCTAGTAGACAACAGAATCAAATGTGATGACACCTAACTGACAAATAGCTGATATTGAGATTAATATCTCAAAGATTCTATGTATTACTTGATTAAATATTCAGTAGCTCCATGGCTCAATTAATATACAGTGGCATCGTTATGAAAAATAGCATTGTGATTCTAGAGTGTCTCAACACATATAAGCTCACATATTTTATTTGCATATGGCTCGCAAATGTGCACAATGGTCTTATTGGTTCATTGACTGAGATCCACATTGGTCTGACATCTGAGGCTTGCATCCTATTGATATGGCTCGAAATACAGTGTAATTGCACTCGTCTATGAGGGTTAACCATATCACATTGACGATAAATTATTCACAGTGGCATCACTCGTATTGATTAAAATATATACACAGTGATATCGTTTCATTAGTCTCAAATTTACAATGGATCTGAATGGTTGTGGTTTGATGTTTGGTGTAACACCCCCTCCCAGGTCTACCTAAAGTAACCATGCCAACCGGGATAAACATGAGGAGAGATGCTACTACAATAAGATTCGACCTCCTATGTCATCTTAAGGAAGTGGAATCGACAAAAAATCACATATAGTCATCCAACATCATCAATAGAACCCTCAGGGGACAAGTCAACCACTTAGACAACCTGTCCCTGGGTCCCACTGCTATCTTGCACCTCTTAGGCCATAGTTTCTCTCATGCTATGGGCAAGGGAGCAACCAGAAACCCAAAGTCGCTCTCACAGGCCTACTTGCCAGCGAATGTGGACCAAAATTGCCAGTTTTGTGCTAGGGACCCTGGGATTTAAACCACTTTTCTGGCCCATAATCTTGGCCTTTTCCCAGAACTTGTTGTAACTTCCAGAATTCATTAAAAACATAATAAAAATGTTGATCAATCAAAAATCACCCTCAAGACTAGGCCTGAGCATCCCCAACCAGAACTGACATTTTGTCAAACACTTGGCATCAATGCAACCTACAGGTCTAGGATACAAGACAAAGCATAAACGATTGAAACAACTTATGAAACATAACTAGAAGAATCATCTCCTTCTCCATTGAACTACTACATTGATTAGGTGCTCAAAATTAGGCTCAAAAATCAAAGTGTCAGAATCTATATAAACTTAGCTTCATATCGAAGAGCTCGTCATCCTGATTCCAATGGTGTGAACGACACTCAAATCTGAGCTCGTATGAAGAAGTTAGAGCAAGTCAAAGTTTAGGTTTGACTTGGACAAATGGCAGGGAAAGATGATGTGGTAGGGTTCTTCAGGGAATGGGGAAGCGCCAAGTGGCAGGCCACCATTGGCCCGCACATTTCGCAAATCGCATGTCGCGGGTGGGTCAACGTTAAAAATCAGCCCCGGAACAAGCCAGGGTACGATGCGAATAATCCCAATTGCACATCGCAACAGGGCAGGGGGAAAGGCATTAAAGAATCATATTTGACAGTTGTGATGCAATGATCGACCCCCGAGTAGGGAAGGGCTGTGATGCGATAATCACAATCGCACACCGCAGAAAACAAAATCCCACATATATAAGACCATTGGTACTCTCTCGATTACGAATTGCAAAAGGATCCCGGATGCGATAATTTTATGAGTTCTGGTTAATAGTTCCGTCAAGTCTGCCATATCGCGATCGCACATCGCCTTGCTGCGCTCACAAACAATAAGCCTATCGGTTCTTGCCGATTATGATTTGCGATGGGACAATTGGTGCCGACATATTATGGACCACCACACAGCGAAATTTTCGCTCCATTAGTGCTTTTTGGAGCTAATTTGTAGGAGCATGCGGAAAATGGGGCAATTTGTGGAGCGAATATTGGGAAAACAAGGAGAAGTCATAACTTTTTCCGTTTTTCACCAAATTGGATGCAAAAGGAGGCTAGATAGCCATTTTTGGACATTCTGGACTCATTGGAGCAGGTTTCAGAAGCATTTGAGCATTGTAAACATATCTTTTTATATTTTTGAGCATAATAGAGAGGCCCAAGCCATTGGAAGTTGGACCAAGGAGACGTAGCCCAAGAGGGGTGAACTCCTTTATCATGTTCCTGTTGTAATGTGTTTTTGATGATGTTCTGTACATGTTTATGTTATTTTTTAGTCTCTTATTTATGTTAAATTGCTCATAAAATTAACATAAAAACTCATCATTTCACTTGCAAAAATTCATGAATCCTTAAGCATAATGAAAGCATTTTGTTTCTAATCTGAGGAGGATCTTAGCACAACAATCTAATATTCTAAATCCGATCAATTTGGTATCAGAGAACTAGGTTTTCTTTGCGAAAGAATGATTTAACTATTTGCAAGTTTATGTCATGCTTACAAGGTTAAAACTCAAAAGAGTAGAAGGGAAGCTGGTTGGAAGCCCTGAAGTTGGGTCAAGGGGAAGGAGATCAAGGTTGCAACAATCTCCAACACCAGTTCAGCCTCGAGTTGCAGTTGAGACTCCAGAGATCATGTCTCATGAAGGAGAACCTACAAACATGACAGAACATGATAAGACCTTCAGAAAGGATTTCTTTGATATGACCGAGATGGTAAATGTCCTCTATGAAGAGAGGGAATACTAGGTTGCAAGGGGAAATTTCCAAACCTCCCAAAGGAGAAGGCTATTCATGAGGAGGTAATGGAAATGGAGACAAACCTCCACCCTCTCCACCATCTTCTTCATCTTCTTCTTCACAAGCATCTTCACCCTCTTCTACTAACACAACCCTTACTCATACTCGTCATCATACTTCAAAAGGAGCTGGTAAATCACCTTTTTTTAACTTGATGTTAAATTTGAGCTTCCCATGTATAATGGTGAAGTGAATGCATAAAATCTTGACAATTGGATTCGCCAGTTGGAGGTCTATTGCAGGATTCAAAACTTTCAAGAGGATGACATAAAGATTCAGTTAGCTTCCTTGAGAATGGAGGGTGTAGCACTAGTATGGTGGGAATCAAAAACTCAAGGGGAGATTAAAGAACATTGTAAGATCTCAATTTCTTGGATTGATTTCATTGCTGTAATCAAAAGACAATTCTACCCTCTAGCTTATATCCAGAAATCCATCATGAATTGGCAGAACTTTAGGCAGCTTAAAGGTCAAAATGTGCAAGATTACACCCAAGAATTCAGAAAAAGGTCTTTGATGTTAGGTGTACATTTGCAATCACAAGACACATTGCTGAAGTACGTAGGGGGTTTACACAATTACCTTAGGCATACTATCTTAATGTTTAATCCCAATAATCTAGATGATGTGTGTGTGTAAACCACTCATCTTGAGGCAAGAGGGAAAAACACCCTAGAAGAAGGTAGTAAAAAGCCATTTAAGGGTAAAGAGAAAGAAAAGGGTTTCAAGGGAAAGAAAAATACATCCATTAAAAAGGAAGGAGATAAAAAAATATGTTAACATTGTTCTAGAGAGGGTCACGATGAAGCTCATTGTTGGAAGCTTCATCCCGAAATGAAACCAAAGAAATACAACAACAAAGGAAAAGAAAAGATAGTTGTCGTCAGTCAAGAAGATTTGGGATCTGATTTGGGTGATGAAACTAAAATCACAACCATGGGGTTAAAAGGAAAATAATCCATTTCCAACACTAGTTCTTTAGACTCGCAAAATGAAACTCCAAATGAAAAGAGGAGAATAGAAAATTTCACATAAAGGTGATCTCAAAACATAACAATATTGATACGTTGTTTGATAGCGGCTATCAAGCCAATCTTATCTCTGAAAACATTGTCAAAAGTTTAAAATTGGAAATCGTTCCACATCATAAACCATATCCACCTGGATGGGTGTGTGACAATGTGCAATTATAGGTTATGAGAAAGTATAAATTGAAATTTTCCATTACTGCAAATTTCAGAGATGAAGTGGAGCTTGACTTTGTGTCGTTACATATCTGTGGCATAGTTTTGGGTAGTCCGTACCTTTATGACAAAAAAAAAAGAAAAAAGAAAAAAAGATACAAAAACAAATATCATTTATTCAAATATGGAGTAGAATATATTGTGAGACCTCATAGAAAGAAAATAAATCTTTTGCTTGTTAATGCAGGGCAGATGAAAATACTAGTGAATTCGAGCAAGAATTTTGTGCTTCTCATGATCAAACCCAAGCATGATGTTGATAATGAAGCTTTTAAAGGTTGTGATTCAAATTTGAAATTTAAATTGGTTGATGTAGTTAACCAATATGATGAGATGTTTCAGGAACCAAAAGGATTACCTCCCAAGAGGAGAATCCAACATGAAATATAGTTGCAACAAAAGTGTCGTCTTCCTAACATTGGCATGTACAGGATGTTAGTAATGGAAAGCATAGAAATTAAGACGCAAATCCAGGGATTGTTGAATAAAAGGATCATTCGACCCTCTCCTTTACCATGTGGTGCACCTCTTGTTTTGGCGCCCAAGAAGAATGGTAAGCATTTCATTGAATGGGATTTAAGAAGTGGTTTTCATCAAAGTAGAGTTGTTGAAGGAGATATATGGAAGATGACATTCAAAACCAAGCAAGGTTTGTTTGAATGGCTTAATATGTTTTTCGGTCTTTTCCATGCTTCTACTACTTTCCTACATATGAAGCAAGGCATATTGAAGCCATTTCTAGACATGATAGTCTACTTGGATGACATTTTCATTTTCAGAAAATTTCATTATGAACATGTCATATATGAGAAAAAAATACTTGATGTCATATGTCAAGAACATTTGTTTCTGAAGATGTCAAAGTATATGTTGGATAAAACTTCTTTGATGAAATTGAACCGTGAAATTGGTTCTTCCAAGAGTGTTCAGGTTTCCAAGGGCTTTCTGGAAGTTTGCGTGGGACGTGGAGAAGGTGAACTGAAGTTATACCTCTCCAAGATTGAAGCCATTATGGATTGATCAACCGACATTGAAGTTGTACTTGAGAGCGATACCATAATTCCAGCGAGACTGTGGGATCTGTGGAAGCTACAAATCTGTCACGTTGGGCTCAGTTCCAGTAGTTTGTCTGGCTGTAATAGTCTGTGGTAGTATTTACTCCATTCCTGTAGACAAAGGTGAAAGAATTATACATCCCCGTAAAGCTGTAGACGCCTTTTCTCTGCTCGCAATTTATGCAAGCATGCTCAAGATAGTCATTTGGATAATAGGTTTTTTGGGAGAAACCCAATGTTGGAGGAGAGATTTTGTTAATTTTTATTCTAATATAGCTCATTTTCATTCATTGGCAGTTGTACAAAAGGTCTTCCAATGGGGAGGCAAACAACAAGAGGAATTTGATGTTTTAAAACAAAAGATCAGTTCAGCCTTTATACTTACTCTTCTAAACTTGAAAAATTCATTTAAGTTTCAAGTTTATGTATGTGACAATGCCATGGGTGCAGTCTTTATGCAATGTGGTAAGCCCATTTCATTTCATTCATAAATTTTCAATGGTGAAATGTTTAAGTTACAACGACAAAGGCACTTCCATTGGATGGGTTTTCTTCTACTATTCCACTCAATCAAAAGGTATAAGAAAGGTATAAGCGACAAGTTTGCTGATGTACTTTCTAGGCCTATAGTTTGTATAACTAATTTTGTCAAGAATCATTTTGTTTTACATTGAAATTATGTTTAGAAGAATACATACTTTCAAGATGTACATTCAAGCTTGAGTCAAAGAAATCAAGTGGATGAATTTGTTTACCATTTGCATCATAATGTATTGTATCATCTTGGTAAGAAGGATGTTGCTATTGATAGTAACATGGACAAAGCCAAAGAGTTCATTGGAAGACTCCAAATGGTACATCAAACAGTGCAAGAAAAACTTGAAAAGGGCAAAGGCAAGTACACAGCAAGGCACGATAAGCATCGTGCAGATCACAAGTTCCAACTCAGTGATAAATGGATTGAGATTAGAAAGGTGAGGGAACTATACTCTCACCTACTAGACAATTGAAGGTGATATTTTGGGGTCCAAAAGGCTTCCAGTGGGGAGGAGTGATCAGGTGCTCAAAATTAGGCCCAAAAATCAAAGTGCCAGAGTCTATATAAACTTAGCTTCAGATCGAAGAGATCATCATCCTAATTCCAACAGTGCCAATGACACTCGAATCCGAACTCGTATGAAGAAGTTAGAGCAAGTAAAAGTTCAGGTTTGACTTGGACAAATGTCAGGAAAAGATGATGTGGCAGGGCCCTTCAACGAATGGGGAAGTTCCAAGTGGTAGGCCGCCATTGGCCCTCGCATTTTGTAAATCGCATGTCGCAGGTGGGTCACCATTAAAAATCGGCCTCAGAACAAGCCAGGGTGCGATGTGATAATCTTATTCGCACATCGCAACAGAGCAGACAGAAAGGCATTAAAGAATCGGCCTCGGCATTTGCGATGCGATGATCAGCCCCTGATAAGGGAAGGGTTGTGATATTATAATCGTAATCGCAGATCACAATCGCACATCGTAGAAAACAGAGTCCCGCATATATAAGACCGTCGGTATGCCACCGATTGCGAATTGCGAAAGGACCCCGGATGCGATAAGTTTATGAGTTCCGGTTAATAGTTCTGTTGGGAGCTAATTTTAGGATCATGTCGAAAATGGGGCAATTTGTGGAGTGAATATTTGGAAAACAAGGAGAAGTCATAACGTCTTTGGTTTTTCACCAAATTTATGCAGAAGGAGGCTAGATATACATTTTTGAACATTTTGGACTCATTGGAGTAGGTTTCAGAAGCATTTGAGCATTGTAAACACATATTTTTACATTTTTTTAGCATAATAGAGAGGCCCAAGCCATTGGAAGCTGGATCAAGGAGACGTAGCTCAGGAGGGGCGAACTCCTTTATCATGTTCTTGTTGTAATTTGTTTTTAATGATGTTGTTTATATGTTTATGTTGATGTTCAATCTCTTATTTATGTTAAATTGCTCATAAAATTAACATAAAAACTCATCATTTCACTTGCAAAAATTCATGAATCCTTAAGAATAATGAAAGAATTTTGTTTCTAATCCGAGGAGGATCTTAGCATAGAAATCTAATATTCTAAATCAAATCATGCATCATCAATTGGGTCTTGCACCCATCCATTTAACAGTTACAAGTAAATATATTAAATAACCATGACATAAACCAATCATTCAACCATGCTTATAACCAACATAAAACCATATAAATATTAGAGATATGAAAAACATTAAAACCACATATAAATCCATGCAAAAGTAAGAGAACTTATCTTTTATTAATCATAGGCAAATCCGACTAGGTTCGGGACTTCCATGTACCACTTGACCATAGACATGGTTGAACCCAATCTCTCTTTCAACCAGTCACCCCTGTGCCATATTCCAAGCATGAATGTGGGATCTCGTAGAACAACCAATTCAAGAACAACTAAGGGAATCCAGAGGTTAAACCACCTCCACCCTCATCAAACCGTGATCACACCAAAACCGGTGCTCCGATCACAACTGAACCAAACTTGGAATGCCATCCGAAATCCATCACTATCCTTGAGGAATTTTTTGTCTCCTTGTCTCTGAGGCTTTACCGTAATCCAAACTTGGATCACTAGCCCCTAAATCGAGACTGCTCCCTCAGGCTTTACCATGTATCTTGCCAAAACCAATCAAGGGATTCGTAGGCCTTTGGGAATGAACCTTGAGACCAGCTTCACCCTAGATTCTGAAATCCATCTGGAAAACCAAAGCTCAAAACCGAAATAAACATCCCAACCACATGGCACCTGGAAAAAGGCAAGGTTAGGCTGAAATCCATTGTCATAACCGAACAAAACCATGCCACCGACACTAAGAGAACCATGCACCATTGACATGCAAAGGCATGCATGTCCAAACCAGCTAGGAAATCACACATGCAAAAGGTTACTTGCAAGTATTCCTACTGAAGCTACTTGAGTCTTACTTTCCTTTCCTTGATCCTTTCTTACTTTTCCTTTCCTTTCCTTCCTTTCTTTTCCTTTCCTCTCCTTGCTTTCCCTTTCCTTTGCTCTAAACTAGAGTGCTCTAAGAAAACTTGAAGTGACCAAGAGTGAGAGAGAGAGAGAGAATAATGAGAGAGATCCGAACTTGAACTGATAAAAGGTTGAACTGAAAAAATCCATAAACTGATCCTCAGAAGCCTTTTTATGCATGAGGCCTCTAATTTCTTCATTTTCCATTATTTTCCTTCAACTTCCTCCTCACATGCAACCCGTGACCTTTCACCTTACATTTCTCCTAATTTCCTTTATTTTCATAAATAAATGTGCCAAAAATGCCTTTTTGTCTTTTAATGCCTTTGCCTTAGCCTTTGTCAATTTCCTTAGCCAAAATACACATCCAGTGATGCCCAATAGGATATATTTTCCCAACATTCAGCTTGGAATAAGTGTCCCTTAACTGTGGTCTTATTTTTCCTTTATTAACATTTATTACATGAACTTTTCACCAGGTTTGTTACATTTGGAACCATTACATATGCTCGACAGTGTGGCTCATTTTCTAAGATCACATATATATTATGGTGACCTAGACTCACATTATATCTCTTTGGTTTTCATTGGCTCAAACTAATTCATATCATGGTTTGTATTATATATACAACTGCATGCATTGTCCATATTGGTGTACACAACGACTCTCTCTAGATGGTTTTTACAATATGAATTTTACTACACCCTCACAATTCTCATGACATATATGCTATGAAAAATTCATATGAATGATTCCATATATATTGCAGTGGCTCAAATCAACGGTGGTTCGATGTTTCTCTATGAATTTTTTTTAGAGGCTTGCACAGTCCTTCATGTGGCTCAAAGCCCGCATTATATTGGCATATTCTATATAATAGCCTAATCTCTATGGCCCTGCAATATACCATGACTCACAATTAATATTTAGAGGCTCACATATACTCTCGCACTTTGCAAAATTGTTATCATAAAATTCACATTTTCCAAATGGTGGCATCTCATATATCTTTGTGACAATGAATTTGTTTGGAATTGTTCTCTATAGTATGTTTGTAGTAGTATAGCCATACTTTGAGATGGCACCAAAATATTATACAATGACATAATTCTACAGTTGATCTTATGATAATAAAATGACTCGCTCATACAATCTTATGGTTCGATTGTGGGACACAATTTATCCTTGTGACTCAGACTTGGGAATCAGACTTGAAGTGATAACTATCACTTAAACAACAATAATAGTCTATGGCTTAGGATATTTGGAAAAAATGACAGTGTGAAGTGACTTAGGTCTACAATCTATATATGAAAAAAACTTCTTGTTTATAGATATAAAAGAAGATAAACTTCACTATAAACATCACTATGAAGTCAACCTGGAGATTTGAGAGAAGGTGATTTATGGCTCGATGAAAAAAATATTGAAGCTTTTTAAAAGCTCTATGAATGGATTGGTTTATCCTTGTGCTAAAACAAGTTAATGATGAAGATAGTTAAAATTTGTAAGAGCTACGTATAAATCAGGATAATTTATAATCTATACTATGATAATGATTTGTAGCCTTTGCATATGAGGTATGACAATAGTTAAGATTTTGCAATACACTTGTAGGGTTTTGAAATTTATTTATGGTGGGTCTTAATGAGTATGTAGTTGTTAGGGTTTGTAGACTCTTGGTATTTAGGGTTTTTAAACTCTAGATTGAATCAACCCTAGGAGTGAAAAAAACCCTAACCCTAGCTAATTTTTCTTTCTAAGAAAACTATAAATGGTATTTAGGGTTTGCAGGACTAAATGATCATTTTGAAAGGATAATATAGGGTATGCAAAAAACCCTAGAAAAAATTGAATTAAGATAAAGCAAAGGGCTTGAATTCAAAACCCCAAGACTAGATGTTTCTGCTTAAATTAAAAACCTTAAGAAGGGCCAGGTCAAGAAGTATCTAAGGTTTGTAACTAGAATCCTAGAAATACATTTTGAAATCATAGAAATCCTAGATTGACAAAATTGACTTCATGCTTTTTTCTTTGTGTATTTTTCTTAGTTGTACTTGATGATTGCAGGCACATAATGAAGGCTTTCTAGATGGTGGAAGCACGATGAGCATGATGGAAAGAGGGAGATGTAGGAACCTTGATGATATTGAAGCTTCTAGCTCATGAGAATATTCCAGGAACACATTGATAATATAAAGATGAAGTAGAACATTGTTGCAATTTAAAGCATGCAAAGAAATGTTTGACTTCAGGGGGAGCACATAACTGAATTTGAAACCTTGATTTAAGGCCATTATGATTTGGCAAGTCTGATACTAATGATTAGTTTGAGATACGATTTGGCTCCCTGGAGATACATATTGTAGAAACATATGTAGAGGATGTAAGAATAACAATTGACATATTTTGTTGAATGATATTGATGTACCTACAACTACGTGATTTTATCATGGAACACATAGATTGCGTGAATATCATTATCGATAGTTTGGATAAGCATGAGAGCGGAATTGATTGGTAAGTTGATCTAACTTATGAGACAAAACTATGTTCTAGACATGTGCTAGCAGCTGTGAGGAAGCTCAACTCTTTATAGAATACAAATAAACCAGTTGATGACAATGTTGTTTGATGATTGACAAGATCCAAGAAGCTCGAAATTAGATATGACATGATGATGCTAAGAGCTAAGAAACCCTGTCATGAAGATGAAATGTGAAAGAAGGTCAAAGCTCAAATATGATTTATTGTGAGATAGGAGACCTTGTAGCTATCACTAAGATATCCACGGAAGAACAAGTAGCTGATGCATTGATCAAGTATGAGCCCAGCTAAAGGATTATGATGATGTTTCCCTGATTGAGAGGAGGTAAGAAATCTCCTCCATGTTTAAGGGGTAAGGACCTCCTCCCTTGCTGAGAGGGAGTGATGGTGGACACCATATTCTCCATATGTGTCATGCACTAGGCCAAGACTCAATCATCGTATGTTTAGTGTATCACACTGGGAGGGAGAATGGAGGATTGATAAGCATATGGGACTGTTACTCCTCAAGGATTGGGAATCCAAGATAGGAAGTATTTTCGTGGACTTACACTCTTTAAGGATCTGACAAGTTATCCAATATAAGAGTGGTCGAAGAGGACTAATATTCTTTGAGGATTGTGAATCCAAGATAGAATAGTCCTGAAAGGACATACCTTGTGAATATCTGGATGGGGTATGTGCCTTGAGAGGTTGAGGTGTATGTATGTATGCTTCCTAGCATTGTGCTCTAGCCTTGTGGAGATTTAGAGCTTGTCAAGTAAACGCCTTGCTATGTTGTAATTTGACAATGTTGGTGCTTAAAAGGTGGCTAATCAATCTAACTCTTCTTATGATAATATTTCAATTTGAGAAGTATCCTTGCACTGGTTATGGAATTATAAATACCTCCCTTGTTAAGAGAGAGCGCTAGAAAATGTAACTAGGTTCGGTCTTCATAATGATCTTTGTAATTATATCATTATATGTTTTATGTAAAAAAAAAAAAAAAAATTATTATTATTATTTTGTTAGATAAGCATGTTCTTCATGCTTCTAGGATTTGTTGAATCAAAGAGTCAAAGTCCTATTCAGGCATATCATAAGGAAAAAGGAAAATAAATTTTCAATATGTAATTTGGGTCAATAACCCATCTAGATGCCAAGTCGTCCTACCTGTCAAGTTGGCCCAACCCCAAAGGACATGTATATTCACACCCCTTTGGTCAATCTAAATAAAATATTATTTGAGTTCATTTAGACACACTATTCGCTCAATTGGTTCTGAAATTTCATAGAACAAAGAGTACCAAAGTTTGAAGTTGGAGACGGGTTTGTGGAAGTTCTACCTCATCATATCTCTTGATGAAGATCTATTGTTGGTGACTTGTTGTTGATGGATTTATTGTGGATAAGGAGGGTTTGACTTGACATCTAGAAGGTTGATATTTTTTTGTGGTTATGGGTCTTGGATATCTCACTTTGATCTGATTCTATAAGAAGATAATTTTTCTAGGTTTTTCCCTAGCTTGGATCTTGTGTAGTGTGATCTTCATGTTTATATTTGATAAGTGTTTGATGAAAACATAGTAAAATTAATAAGAAGCCAACTAGATTTACAAAAAATTATCAGAGAAAGATAAATCGTTATCTTTGTATTTATATTTGATAATTGTTTGATGAAAGAAACATAATAAAATTATTAAGAAGCCAACTAGATTTACAAGCAGCTATCAAAGAAAGATAAATCTAAGTTAATTTGCAAGCCTCTTGATTTCTAAATAGTAACAACTCTAATTAATAAATGGCATAGTAAGAACTCTAGTTAGTAAATGGCAAGGTAGAAATAGGTCTCTTTGTTTGTAATTCTGGAACTTTGAAGATGAAGAATTTACTTTGAATGTAAAAGTGCTAACCTGCAAACTAATTGACTTAATATAAAATATCCATTTCTTAAATAATAATAATAATAATATTTTACCCCATAAATGAAAAAAAAAAACAAACATCTGTACAAAATATATAGTCATCTAATCAAATTGACTTACTTAATTTTATTAGTTTTAAAAAATAACTTGTTTTATTTAGTAAATTAAATGCTTAAATATCCTAATTACAATTTCTTTATATACATGAAAATAATATTAATAGATATTATTATGATACTATTTTCAAGGAATCAACATGGCTGCAATCAGTTGATGATATCGAGTCCCTCTCAACCTATTTTTTAAAACTGTCGTAGATCTGAGATGTACCAAAGATCTGCGCGCTGATGGGTCATATGATATGCTGTTGATGGGTCATAAGTATCCGCGACTGCCCTCTTCTCCTTTAATTAATTTTAGAAGAATCTATTTATCAAATCGGTTCACAAAAAAAATATCTTGAATCTATTTATACTTTTATCTCCCTCTCTTAATTCATTTTCTTTATTGTGAAAGTCCTTTCTTTACATGCGGGTTAACTATCGTTTCGTATGACCCAACTAATTTAAATTACACTTTATTTTTGTTCGTGCAGCTTATTATTAATATTTTAAACTATTTTTCTTAATACAAATTTAATGATTAAATTTATTTACTTTTCATAAGTTTTGTTCAACTGATTTACTTTTCATTAATTGAGCAGAGAGGTTTATTCTGCAACCCAGTGTAATGTACAACTCTGAGGCTTATTATACATCTCATTATTTAAGATGGATTTAAAATTATATATATATATAGCTTATTATACATCTCATTATTTAAAATGGATTTAAAAAATATATATATATATATAATTTGCCACTTATTTTTAGATTTTCATTGTTTTTGTATTTAGAAGTGTGTATATATAATGATTAAATAAATGTAACTAGTCCAACCATATAAATTAAATGATTAGTAAATATTTGTGGATTACTCTCTAATTTATTTGAAATAATATTTAAAATGTGCAATCATTTAGATAAATTGCAATTTAAAATACCTTTATATATATATATATATATTCAAACTTCTAGTTCCCAATGTTCCCTCATTCTATGAATTTGTACCAGATACATTATTATATCAATTTCATATTGAATGTAAAAGGAACTACACAGATCTCCTTATACTAAGTTATAACACATACAACATTGTAAAAAAAAACTTTCAATGTAATTAATATGATAATACATTATATTGTAAAGGTAATACTAATGATGGGGGAGGTAGGACTCATCTATCACCCCGATGAAGAAATAGAGACGCAATTTGCTTGGGGTCTAAGTAGAGAAACTTGTAATCAAGCAGAAGTATTAGCACTATGGAAAGGTATGGAAGTGGCCATTGCAAGGAGGATTCACCACTTGATATTTTATGGGGATTCCATGATAATCATACAAAAAATTCACAAAGTTAAAGATAAGCCAGAAAAGGATCTTCCTCCGATTTACCATAGAATTCAACTTCAACTCTAGAAGTTTGAAAGTATCAAATTTTTCCACATTAAAAGGAAGAATAATCAAGATGGATATATGTTAGCCAACCAAGGAGTATCTTTAGAACAAGGATTGTTTATTCAGGATCAAGGAACCCCAACTATATCATATATCCCAGGATGAGAAAAATGAAAATTTATTGGGATAACGCGTCCTGATTTATTTTAATATGGAGATTGATTAGATTGGAAGCAAGGATTGTAAAGTAATTTAATGATTGCGCTAATCACAATATCTTGAAGGGTCTCATTTGGTGGCCCTCACCTAAGATGAACGTCACCAGTAAATCCTCTGGCTACGCACTTGAGGCAAGTTATTCCATGCCTTTGGACAAATGGTGGTTTCCTTCCAGAGCATTAATATCTTTCATTACAGATGAGCATGCTTATGATTTGCAATCCTTGAAAGTGTTAAATTCACTTGAGTCTGGTAGTAGAGGGGAAGATAAAGTGATGGCAATTCTTGTCAGGCATTCTTAGGAGCAGGATTGTGAAATTGAATGCGGGCATGAAATCATTGGAGAGAGAAGTGTTCGAGTGAGTGGTTATAAATGGAGAATGTTGGTAATGGATATCTCGTCGGAACGCATCAACATTGGCGTTCCATGCAACATGAAGCACCTAGCCAGGCAAGATCATGAAGCTGATGTGAAGGCATAATTGGCCCCACACTACTAGCCAAGCAGAAAGGTGGCCGTGGAAGCCAAATCCCACTTCACTCTGGTAAATCACCAACTAGAAGCATTGCAAGTGGACGTGGATTGTCTGTAGGTGACTATGGACAATTTGTCACTTAAAATGGATAAGATTGAATTGATAATGGAGAAAATGACCTTGGGAATTCTTAACAAGTTCTTTGGAATATCTGATGATTCAACTCATGGAACATAAGGAGGGCAAAAGCATGAGGAACTTCTAGAACATCCCATGGGCGTGACACCTCCTCAACAAGTGGAAATAGCTCAGTGAAGACAAACTAGAAGCTTTGGAGCTGAAAAGGATGGTAGTGGCCAATTTTTAAATGTATTTCTATCTTTTGCTAGTTTATAGTGTATCAAGGAGCCATCTTCTGGAGACTGTATAAAATGTGTTGTATGTGTTAGAAAACGTAGCTAGGTTCGGTCTTCATATTGATTTTTGTAATTATATCACTATATGTTTTATGTAAAACAAAAAAAAGGAAAAAAAAAAGATGATTTTTATAATTCTTTTATCAGATAAGTGTGTTCTTCAGGCTTCTAGGATTTGTTGAGTCAACGAGTGAAAGTCCTATTTAGACATTTTGTAAGGAAAAAAGAAAAATATTTTTTAAATATCTAATTTGGGTCAATAACCCCTTTAGATTCCAAGTAGGCCTACCTGTCAAGTCGACCTAGCCCCAAAGGACATGTATATTCATATCCCTATGGACAGTATAAATAAATGGTGAATTGAACTCATTTGGACACACTCTATTCACTCAAATGGTTCTGAAATTTCACAGAAGAAGGAGGGTCAAAGTTTCAAGTTGGAAAAGGGTTTGTGGATTTTTTTCTTCATCATATCTCTTGATGAAGATTTGTTGTTGGTCTCTTGTTGTTGATAGATTTACTGTGCAGAAGGAGGGTTTTACTTGACATCTAGAAGGGTGGTATTTTTCTATAGTCATGGGTCTTGGATATCTCACTTTGATCTGATTCTATAAGAACATAAATTTTATGGGTTTTTCCCTGGCTTGGAGCCTATATCTTGTGGTTCTTGTGTACTATGATCTTCATGTTTATATTTGATAATTGTTTAATGAAAGAAACATAACAAAACTAATAAGAAGGCAACTAAATTTGTAAGTAGTTATCAAAGAAAGAGAAATCTATGTTAATATGCAAGCCTATCGATTTCTCAACATGGTATCAAAGGTAAGGTTTGGAGTCGGAGTCCTAAAGACCAAACTTTGTTTGCATTTGGATTGAAGGATCTCTCTTTGTGGTTTTTTCTATGATTTGTGGTTACTGTAGCTTATTTTCGATGAATTGAACTAAATTCTGGGCACATAGATTCTAAACGGAATCCTAAAAGTTATCATGGTTCGTTCTCGGCATGGCTCGTTGATTTTTTTTTTATGCATGACTATGTTGTTTCTATGGCATCTAGAAGAATATTCACACCATGCATTATAAATGTTTGCTTCTATCAAGTGGTTCATTATCTCTGTGGAACACATATTTTACCCCATAGTTCGCATGACAGTGGCATCGTATTTGTCACTACAATGATTTGAAATTACTCATATTCAGTGGTTTGCATCTATTGGGTCGCATTATGAATTCTTGTGATTTTTTCTATATGTATTTGATGACTCTCTTACATTATTCTTTGAATCCTAAAGTGACTCAATACTCGTGGCTCAAATGGATGACTTTGTAACATCAACATAATTTAGAATGATATCAACAATGGCACATGTTTCCATCTTGGCTCGTTGACATCGTGATTCTTGTTAGCACTCCAGGAAGCTCTCCTAGGTTGTAGCTCAGAGATGCCTGGTAACATATAAATCTTCAATATTGATCTCTGAACTATTGGAATGGATGATGGTTTGGATTAAGTCAGATGACTGTTTCAATTTTGTTTTCACTCAAGACATGCATGAACACCCTCAGCTTTACAAGGCTTTAGACCAGTAATGCTCAATAGTTTATAGATTCAATGGATAGATGGAGAATACTGACTGTACCAGTAGATGCATACATAAACACATATGAATGGCTAGCTACAGGAAGTAAATGAAGATTGCAAATCTAATTTATCAATGCAGAGATAAGATGATAGTTATCTGGCATTAGACACAGAATAAAACATGAATAACCTATTCAAGTGCAAGCTTAGAACAGAAGAGAAAATGGTAATTGAACATGTAATAGCAAAAGAAGCTTATATTGTTGGAATGAAGATGAGACGCTTAGAGGAGTAGAGTCTCCATAGTCTCCAAAAGTTGAACCCTTGTTACTTTGAACTTTCAAATATTTATAGGCCTTTTACAATGCTCTCGAGCCTTCTGAGGCTTGAGAGGTCTTAATCTATCCCCTCTGTCTTTAACGACTTGATGCCATGACTAGACACACATGAGCTCGGAGGTTTATTTTTCTAACAGTAGAGTAACCGCATTCTGGTAATTTGCCGTGTTGTCAGGTGGCTCACTCATGCCAACGATGCTCCATGATCGCTTTTGTTGTGGGCTGCATCGTACTGTGGCTTTTTTCCCTTCCGGCCATTTGTCTCCCGACCTCTGTTCAGTAACAGAATGGTGCCTTAGGCCCTTGAAATCCTTCGAAATCCCAAACACAGTCATTTTCTGCTAACAAAGGAAAATGCATTCATGACTGTGAAATTCCGCCAAAACACAGTTCATTTCATACTTCAAAAGTCATTTAATATAGTCTATTCCTCTATCCGGTCTGTCCTTAATTGCTATCGCAATTCACTTTGGTCCTGCTCCAAGGTTTCCTTTCGTATTTTGAAATATGTTAAAACCACTAAAAAATCCTGAAAAATTGGCTTTGGCGGATCTCAAATCAGCATCAGCACTGTTTCGTGGTATTTCGTTAAATAATGAAAATATGCAAAATACATAGGAAAATTCCTTTCGGCGGATCTCAAATATTATGCAATAATATTTATATAACCGTCGGGTCTGATTCATCGAATCGCAGATGTGCATGTATAAAGGCCCCGCTCCATAATATTTCCCTGATTGTGATATCGCAATGTGATTAATCGCAATCGCATGTCGCTCATGCCCCAGGCCGATGGTGAGCACTCTGTGGTGTTAGCCGATTGCGATTTTGCGATGCCACGTGGGCCATCGATCTGCGCGCTTGATCGACGGTCCACGTTGACTCCGCCGATCGCCGTCGCGAGTGTTCTGTAGTCTACGTCGATATCTGCCGATTGCCACCGTCGATTGCGATCCACCGATCAAATCTGGATCATTGATCGGCCAGATCTGACGACTACTGTGCATTTCACTGTTCAGACCTCCGCTGCTCTGTTTTTCACTGTTTTTATGTGTTTTTGGCCTCCCGATAGTGTTTCTCCACCATTCTAAGGGCTCTTCTCATGCGATTGTTTTGCTCTTTGGCATGATTTTATGAGATTTTGAAGACTTAGAGAGCATTTTGGATCCATTTTGGGCCACATGCCAACAGGGCTAACATTGGCTCCTTCTAGGGATGAAAGCTTCCATGTGAGGTTTCAAGAACTGCAGACTTCCTATAAAACCAAAATCAAATCTATCTCCTAGTGTTCCATTGGGCATGGAGTTTATTTTGCATAGAAAATAAAGCTAAAAAACATATTTAAAATATCAAGGCTTTAAAGCCTTAAATGAAATAAAGTTTCAAGAACCACCCATTGACTAGGCCACCAAAAACCTCTTCTCCTTCCAGATTGTGTAGAATAAAGGTATTGTTCTGCTGAATTTGAGCGATTACAAACAGACCTGTCCATAAGGAGTCAAACTTACCATGATTACCTTTCTTTTCCTTCAATGCATCCTATTTGAGAACCCAGTCACCAACTTGGAAATTGTTCACTTTTGCCTTCCTGTCAAAGGTTTCTTTGATTTTCTTCTGATGAACTTTTGACTTCTCAACTAGTTGTTCTCTGATCTGTTGTAATTCAACCAAGTTACTCATTCTCCTTGCCATGTCATTTTCTTCATCCTGTTCTTCTTGCAAGAATTTGGCCACAGGGAGAATTAGCTGGATAGGAAAAATAGCATTAGCGCCATAAACCAGCTTAAATGGAGAATTTCCTATGGACTTCTTGTTGGTAACTCTGTCAACCCACAGTGAAAACTTCAACTTGGAATCCCAGTTCTTTTCATTGTCCTCCAGCAGTTTTTTGATTTCATTTTCAATCAAAGGCAATAAGAGAGTGCTGATAGGTCTTAATTTCTGCTTAAAAGGGATGGTATTCTTCTCCAGTGGAATCTTATGCTGAATGATGTTGGTGTCATAAGTATTAAGATCACTGTACTCCCAAGAAAAAATATCAGTAAATTGTTTCATCAGGGTGAAGTACTTGGAACTTTGGTCAGAAGACAAGTGGGTGGACAGATTTATGTACTTTGGATTGGCTGGACTCCCTACATTATGTCTATGAACTACAAACTCATTTTCTTTTTTGGCAGGCTTATAAGGTACAACATTATGATCAAACAACTTCTCTAGGGGCACCAATCCTTTGGGTATATGGTTACTAGGCAGCTGAACAATGCTATCCTGACCAATCTTGTCCTTTAGCTTGGACTGCTTGTATTCTTCAAT
The DNA here is from genome assembly GCA_031772625.1 of Pinus tabuliformis. Classification (NCBI taxonomy): domain Eukaryota; kingdom Viridiplantae; phylum Streptophyta; class Pinopsida; order Pinales; family Pinaceae; genus Pinus; species Pinus tabuliformis. Next base: position 67,395,173 of record CM062804.1, on the reverse strand, counting down.
GTCTTTGTTTTCTTGGTCAATGTGCATTTCTAGCAAATTCATCAAAGACTTGTAAAAGCCTATTAATTTCATCATCATCTTCAAAAAAATTCCAGTATTTGACATTGTCAGGCAGAGATGGTCTATATTTCACTTGAACTTCATAAGCCAATTTAGGAGGCAAAGGAGGAATAAACGTGCTAGCAGACACAACAAGGGAATTAGCAAGCTGGTTCTTCATTCTAGGGATGTAAGAAATGCTGAAACTATTAAAAGAACCCTTGAGCTTCCATACCTCATCTTTGTGTGCTTTCAACCTTAGATGCTATGCTTGGAAAGTTTTGTTGACCTACTGAATAATAAGGTTTGCATCTCCAAACACCTTCAGGCCTTTGATGCCCATTTCTTTAGCGGTGTTTAAGCCCAATATCAAGGCTTTGTACTCTGCTATGTTATTTGTGACTTGAAAAGTTAACTTGAAAGATAAATGAATGCATTATTGTGTGGGGAACACAAGGACTACACCTGCCCCTGTAGCTTCCTTGGAGCAAGCTCTATCAAAGAACATGTCCCAAATTTGTGGGCCTTCTTCCTCTGTGATCTGGAAACCGGTTTCTTAAGCTACATGGAGGCCAACTGAGATTCTTCAATCTGAAGAATACAGGCTCCAAAATCAGTGTCGACAGCGTCGATGGGATGATTAGTGAGATTCCTTTCATCACTGATGATATAAGCCAACTGAGCTTCTCTGTATAATCTCCTGCTCTCACCTCCAAAAACTGGGACAGTAGCATAGGACAGATTTTGTAATGTTCCACCTAATCTCTTGATCCAACCTCTGGAAGCAACATGCCAAACTTGGGGGGTACATATGCTACCACAATATCCATCATCATGCTCTTCATGGGTAGCTGAGACCAGGTGATGTCTAGGTATTTGATCAATCCCAGACATTTCACTTTTCTAGAGTCAAAATAAAACAGGTCATGATAAGGCTTGGTAATGTCAAGACCAAATTCATCCATGACAACCTTGGGCATTAGATTATGGCTGGCTCCTATGTCCAAAAGGCAGTTGTGAAGGATTTTTTCATGAATAGTCAGAGACACATAGAATGATGGGGATTTGTCATCATAATTTTCAATCATTGGGCTAAGAACAACCACTGGTTTGTCATCTTGCAGATTTACATAGTCAGTGGAGGCTTGGATGGCTTTAGGCTCAAGTGCCTCGAGGATAGATATTTTGAAGGACTCATTCTTCACTAGTTCAATTACAGGTATAGGTATTTTTAGCTTCTGGATTTCTGATTCAAAAATGAAAGGAGAAGGAGACTTGTCAAGGCCTCTTACCTCGTGAGCTGGAGCTTTGAGGATGATGGGATCTACTGTCGGTCGTTTCTGCTTATTGGCTTGCTGTATTGCAGGGAAAACAGCTCTATGAACATGAGTATCCTTAGAATTATTCATTTTTTACCTCAGATCATATCTGTGTTGATCATCAGTTTGCAGAACAGCTCCACCATCCCACTCTTGGCTGACCTGGTCCTTGAATAATGACTTTTCATAGGCAGCTAAGGTCAAAAAGGAGGCACTGCCTTTGTCTTCCAGACAATGGATCTCCTCATCTTCTTCAAACTGCTCTTCTTCCATGACTACATTCTGGAAAGGGGACTTCACCCTTTGGTCTTCATTGGCATCTTTGCTTCTTTGCAAAATCTGCAACTACTCATTAGCTCTTCTATATGGATTTGGATTTCTAGGAGCAAAGGTATTAGGAACTCTTCCTTTCCTAGGGTGATGTTAAACCTTTAATTTGGAGATTTTAGAGGCTAATGACTCTATCATCTTAGTCATTTTATCTATCTTGGGATCTGAAGATGATGAAGATTCGCCTCTCTGTCTCCTTCTATAAACATTCCCCTTGAGCTTCTCTGTAGCCATGATGTTTGATTCTACTTCCAAGGTTGCATCCTGCATATCAGCTAAGGTAGCACACCGTCTCTCCCTCAATAGAATATAGAAGTCAGAATCAAAGGCACTGGCATAGGTGAGTTTAGAAGAGGTAGTGGTGGGTTTTACTTCAACTGGTATTTTGCTGTACATACGGTTAAACCTCTTATTAAAATCAGACAACAACTCACCATTTTCCCTCTTTAAGTTCCCAAACTCAGTGTGGTAGTAGAGTAGATCCTTCTTATCCCCCCAATGCTTTAGGAATACATCATCTAAAGCCTCAATATCTGCTATAAACATTGGGGTCATTTCTCTAAACCATTTTCTAGCCTCTCCATCTAGTCTTTGGACAAAGACTCTCATTCATACATCATCTTCACTAATGTCTAGGTTATCAGCATAGCTATAAAATGATTCAAGATGTTCTTTAGTTGTAACACCTTCAGTCCCAGTGAACTTAGGCATATACTTCTGATATTCTCCAGTAGACATGGCATTCGCAGGAGTGGGCAATACTAAAGGTCCATACCTAGCAGCTATAATTCTTTCCATTTTGGTAGGTGCTGCCATAACTGTGGTGGCTATAAGGGTACTAGAAGTTTGAATGACAAAGGGTTGAGGAGTGACTGATAAGACTAAAGGAGTATGATGGATAGGAGGTGAGGTTTCCTTTGGGCTTACAACAAAAGGAGAACCTAAAGAATAAGGAGCTTTATGAATTTCTGAGATTTTTTCTTCACTACTAGTATTAGATGCTATACTATCAACATGTATTTGTTCTATTACAGGATTTTCTTGAAGAAATATAGAATATTGTTTAGAACTACCTAAACCTGATGCTCCTTTCTGCAACGCCTTTCTTTATTTGATGATTTTTTCAGGGTCAAGCACTGGGTTAACTTGTGGCTTCTGAGGATTTCTCCGAGTATGCCTTACAAACTGAGCTAGAACTATGAAGTGGAGTCGCCAAGAGGTTCGTCCTCCAGTAGAGTCGCCAGATAGATGATTACAACCAAAAAAGTGCCCAGACTTTGTCTATCATCAAAGCTGGATCTGTGTCGTCTCCCAGGGAAGCTAAGCTTCAGTCTCCTCTCCCCAGCAGTGGCGCCAATTATGTTATCACTCCAAGAAGCTCTCCTAGGTTGTAGCTCGGAGATTCCTAGTAACATATAAATCTTCAATATTGTTCTCTGAACTATTGGAATGGATGATGGTTTGTATCAAGTCAGATGACTGTTTCAACTCTGTTTTCACTCAAGACATGCATGAACACCCTCAGCTTTACAAGGCTTTAGACCACTAATGCTCAATAGTTTATAGATTTAATGGGTAGATGGATAATACTGACTGTACCAGCAGATGCATACATAAACACATATGAATGGCTAGCTACAGGAAGTAAATGAAGCTTGCAAATCTAATTTATCAATGCAGAGATAAGATGATAGTTATCTAGCATTAGACACAGAAGAAAACATGAATAACCTATTCAAGTGCAAGCTTAGAACAGAAGAGAAAATGGGAATTGAACATGTAACAGCAAAAGAAGCTTATATTGCTGGAATGAAGATGAGACGCTTAGAGGAGCAGAGTCTCCACAGTCTCCAAAAGTTGAACCCTTGTTACTCTGAACTTTCAAATATTTATAGGCCTTTTACAATGCTCTCGAGCCTTCTGAGGCTCAAGAGGTCTTAATCTATCCCCTCTATCTTTAACGACTTGATGCCATGACTAGACACGCATGAGCTCAGAGGTTTCTTTTTCTAACAGCAGAGTAACCGCATTCTGGTAATTTGTCGTGCTGTCAGGTGGCTCACTCGTGCCAGCAATGCTCCATGATCGCTTCTGTTGTGGCATGCATTATGCTGTGGCTTTTTTCCCTTCCAGCCATCTGTCTCTCGGCCTCTATTCAGTAACGGAATGGTGCCTTGGGCCCTTGAAATCCTTCGGAATCCCAAACGCAGTCATTTTCTGCTAACATAGGAAAATGCATTCATGACTATGAAATTCTGCCAAAACATAGTTCATTTCAGACTTCAAAAGTCCTTCAATACGGTCTATTCCTCTATCAGGTCCATCCTCAATCACTATCGCAAGTCGCTTCGGTCCTGCTCCAAGGTTTCCTTTCGTATTTTGAAATAGGTTAAAAACACTAAAAAATCCTGAAAAAATGGCTTTGGCGGATCTGAAATATTATATATTTTGATTCCCAAACCCCTTCGGGTTCGGGTTTGATCGCATCGACGCTGTTTCGTGGCATTTTGTTAAATAATGAAAATATGCAAAATACATAGGAAAATGCCTTTCAGCGGATCTCAAATCTTATGCAATAATATTTATATAACTGTCGAGTCCAGTTCATCGAATCACAGATGCGCATGTATAAAGGCCCCGCTCCATAATGTTTACCCGATTGCGATATCGCGATGCATAAACCTAGAGACAAAAATTAATACAAACATAATATCAGGTCTAGTTGAAGTGAGATATAACAAGCTACCGACTAGACTTTTATACAGTGTGGAATCAACTAGTGGTGGTACATCTTCTTTGCCCAATTTTGTGCCTTGAGAAATTGGTGTATCTGCAGGTTTAAAATTGGTCATTCTAAACCCTTGGATGATATCAGTGGAATATTTTTGTTGACCAACAAAAATTCCATTCATAGATTGGTGAATTTCAATGCCTAAGAAGTATTTCATGACTCCTAGATCTGTCATATCAAATTCTGTTTGCATTGCTGCTTTGAAATATTCTAACATCATATTTCCTGTATAAAGAATATCATCTACATAAATGCATACAATAAGAATTTTACCTTCATGCATTTTGGTATACAAAGTTGGCTCATGATTGCTTATACAAAAACCACTTTTGATGAGATAGGTGTCAATGCGACTGTACCAAGATCTTGGAGCTTGTTTCAAACCATACAAGGTTTTATTCAATCTGTATAACTTATGCTCCTATGAGGCTACTCCACATAAACTTCTTCCTGCAATATACCATTTAGGAAGGTAGATTTCACATTAAGCTGATAGAGTTTCCATTTGTGTTGAGATGTTGAGGACAAAATGGTTCTGACAGTGTCTAACCTTGCTACTATAGCAACGGTTTCACCATAGTCGACACCAAACTATTGTGAGAATCCTTTGGAAATAAACCTTTCCTTACGCTTCTAAACCTCTCCTTTTTCATTTAGCTTGGCCTTATATACCCATTTTACACCAATTCTAGTTTTGTCTCTTAGGAGATCAACTAAGTCCCAAGTCTGATTCTTCTTTATGGCAACAATTTCTTGATTCATTGCATCAACCCAATGCGTTTCTTTAACTGCTTCTTAAAAATGAGTTGTTTGAGATGAAAGAAATGCAAACATAATATGTTGGTCAAACTCATGCTCCTACTCATATATTTCTCTAACACTTCTTGTTTTCTGATTGTCTTTTGAAGATGTTGAATCACTGGTGGATTCAGTGCTTGAAGATGTACCATTTTCAGAATGGTATGGATCTTCTTCAACCTGCAATCTTGGTGGTTGTGGTGGATAAAAATACTGACTTGAAGCTTCATCAACATGATCAGACCAAGATTTATTTTCAAAAAAATTTACATCTCTTCTTAAAACAAACTTCTTTGTAACTGGATTATAAAGTGTGTATGCCTTTGATTGTTCACAATAGCCTACAAAATTACATCTTTCATTCCTATCATCAAGCTTCTTTCTTAGATTCTCAGGAACATGTGAAAATGATACTGATCCAAAAATTCTAAAGTGAGATACATTTACCTTTTTACCATCCCATGCTTCTTGAGGTACTGTATCTTGGAGAGTGGTTGTTGGAGATCTGTTGAGAACATACACTGTTGTTGAAACTACTTCTTCCCAATAATTATTTGACAACTTCTTCTCACGAAGCATACATCTGGCCATGCTCATGATTGACTAATTTTTCCTTTCTGCTACTCCATTATGTTGTGGAATATATCTTTTTGTGTTCTGCATTATGATTCCTTGTTGTTGACAAAAGGCTTTGAAGTCATTGGAGTTGTACTCTCCTCCTTTATCGAATTTGAGTACTTTCAAAGGCTTTCTACTCTGCTTTTCTGCTTCTACTTTGAATTATTTGAACCTTGAGAATGTATCTATTTTTTTTAGAAAATACACCCATGTCTTTTTGCTATATTCATCAATGAATGTCAGAAAATAAAGACTACCACCAATAGATTGTGTCTGCATTGGGCCACATATATCTGTATGGACAATCTCTACAGGCTCTTTTTCTCTAGAGGAAGATGTGTAAATTTGTCTCTTTTATGCTTCGACAAAACATAATTTCACAATTAGAGTCTTTTTCATTCATAGTAGGGAGACCAATGACAATTGATTGTTTATGAAGCTGACTTAGACACTTGAATGGTATGTGGCCTTATCTAGAATTCCATAGCTAAGAGTCATATATTCTTGACACATTGTGGACAAAAGGTTGTGAGATATTTCGACTTCTAAGAGTCAAAGGAAACACCCTATTCTTGGTTTTTTCAACCTTAGCTATCAGTCTTCTATTGGGAGGTTTGTCATAGATATAACATGTGTTCCCTTGAAATATTACATCATAACCATGTTCCATCAATTGTCCTACACTAATGAGGTTATGCTTCATATTTGGAACATAATAAACATTAGGAATGTATTTTAGGATAACAATGGTATGTTCTATGCTTAGAGAAATTTTACTTCAATTTTCTTTATTAGCCCAATATCATATCTATTATAGCAATCACATCAACATGATATTAAAATGCAGATAGAACATAAAAAATAATAGTAGAAGGAAATCCAATACAAGAGGACACAAGATATGGCACCATCTAGGGACAAACCCCAATGTGGGGAAACCCTTGATCAATTCTTCTTATAATTATTCAAAATTTTAGCACAGAGAGAGAGAGTACAATTTACAATATTCACTTGCCCAAATTGATTAGTCAAAATAGCATAAAAAGAAAGCCCTAACCAGAAAGTCAACGATAGTCAACAGGGTTGAAATTGACCTCCAAAATATCTTGGTTAGCCTTGGTCAACTTGGCCTCCAAAAACAAGATAATGTAGCCCAAAACAATCCGAAAATAACAAGTGAAATTTAGTCAACAAAATTCAAGGCAACAACCTGAATTAGGGTAGTCAATGCTGGTCAATGCAGGGGTCAAACTGACTTAGTTTTTGTGCCCAGAACATCGACCTGCCCAAAAAGATGTCTCCCTCAAAAAACCAAAGTCAAACAAGGTCAATCCTGGTCAAAGTCAGCCTCCTGAAATTTCGACCTCCTTAGATTTCGGTCAAATCTGGTCAATACAACAACTAGAAAAGACAGTCTTCCTTTTGCATGTGTGGAGAGAGAGAGGCCCAAAAATTTGTACCCAATCAAGATGAGAGAGAGAAATATGAACGAGATGAGATGCCAAAATGAGGAGGAGGCACATTGTATTTATATGCAACTTTGAAGGTTGGAGGAGGCTAATTTGATGGCAGGCCAACCTTGACAATTTGTCCATAATCAAATTAAATTCATAACTTCATTTGTACATGTCAGAATGGGATGGTCTTCAGATCAATCCTACAACTCTCGGAAAGAGGAATCCAAGAAAAATATCAGCTGCCTCATAAGATTTGTCCAAAGTGATTTTTATCCCTAGTTTCCAAATTTAACACTCCCTCTCAACTAGGGAGAACATCACCTGCCAAACTATCTGACAATCTGTACCATCCCTGTCACTACATTACTCTGTTGAACCATGAATAAATAAGAAATGATCAAGAATGTATCATACCATTCTCCACTGACCCAAAGTTAGTCTCCAACAATAGAGAGTGTGTCATACCACTCTTAACTGACTCGTAGTCAATTTCCATTGATCCCAGATCAATGTCAACATCCTAGCATAGGGAGTACAGTAGTACACGATGTGTCCATCAGTAGTACTATGGTCCCTATCCTCACTTCCCTACTCATTGGCTAGATGAGAGGTACTTCCCATGAGTCCCAGACTGCATGAGTAGGAAGCACCGATAGGAGAAGTTGAACCATTCATCCTCCTCATATGCAATAGGGGAGGGTGAACCACTCAGCCTATGCATATGCCACCATGGGGTATCACAGGGGAAGGTGAACCATTCACCCTATACACAGTGCACCACTAGGGGAGGGTGAGTGACCCTATGGTCGCTCATCTCTCCAAGAAGTACCCCAAGCCCCTCGGAGCTCCCAAAGCTCACTATCCATCTCATACAGGACCCTCATAAGAGGGTCTCTCCACAACTCCAAGTCGTTCATGTAAGGTTAAGAATTTGACCTTCCCAAGGGGCTTCCTAAGAATATCAGCGACCTGCTCATCGGTCCCAATACGATGGAGCCTTATTGCTCCCCGTTGTACCATATCCCAGATAAAGTGGTACCTGATATCAATATTCTTGGAGCGATCATGAAAAATGAGATTCTAAGAAAGACGAATCCCACTTTGGTTTTCATAAAAGATCACGATGGTATCCAACACATGTCCAAACAGATCACTAAAGAGCTTCCTCAACTAGATAGCTTCACAGGAGGCCAAACTAGCAGCAATGAATTCAGCCTCAGCGGTGCTTAAAGAAACCGACTTCTTCTTCCTGCACATCCATGATATTGAAGCAGAACCTAGAGAGAAGCAACATCCTAATGTGCTTTTGCGATCCACTACACTGACAACCCAATCTGGATTAGAGTAACCATGGAGCTTCACATTCCTGATAGTGTATCTCAGTCCTTAACTGATTGTGCCCTGAAGATATCTCAAGAGATTCTTGGTAGCAATCCAATGTATATGATGAGGCTCGACCATAAACTAGCTCAATGTGTTCACTACAAAACATATGTCCAGACGGGAGTTCAGAGCATCAGGGCCCCTATCAATTGACGATACTCAGAAGGATTTCCCAAATCGGGCCTGACAACACTTCCACATAACTTCTTGAAGTTAAGTTCATCAAAGTAGTCATGAACTTTCAGTCCACCATCCTAAATCTTTCAAGTAGCTTCACAACATATTTTCCTTGAGAAAGGAAAATCTCCCCTAGATTTTTTTAGACCTCCAACTCTAGGAAGTAATGCATCAATCCTAGGTCCTTCATATCAAATTTGGAAGCCAACTCTCTCTTACATTGATGAATAAGAGGGTTAGCACCTGTCAGAAAGAGATCGTCCACACAGAGTACCAAGATGAGAGGTTTATCATTCTCAACCTTAAAGTAAGGGTTCGGATTAGCTTCACTTCTTGTAAATCCCAACTTCATCAGATAGATATCGATCCTCTCATACCAAGCTCGGGGTGCTTGCTATGAGTACCAGGTGTGGAGGTCAAATGAACCAAGAAAAACTTGGCGGTGGCCACACCAGAGGCCACCTAATGCCATGGCTGGACATAAGCTCGAAAGGCAGAATAACAAGGTAAGAGAGAGTAAGCGCAATGGAATAGGAGCGATTAGGGTTACTGGATTGCATTTGCGCCGTGGAATGAACAAGGAGTAATATTGAGCATTGGTGTATTTTCACCTCGTAACCGATGCCATTTCATGTGATCAGGTACTCCAAGCACATGGCTTGCACCAACATGTAATGCCCAGATTGGTGCTAACAACAGGATTGGAGAACAACAATCACCCATTCAACTTCTCGATACATAAGGGTGGAGTGGTTTGGTTAATGTATTATAAATTGGACTGGAACCCTTAATATAATGTTTTTATCATAAAATTATTAAGTGGATGAATGTAGGTGGCAAATTGTATAGGCGAAAATGACCATAACCTTGAATCCATGTAATAGTAGCTACACCATGATAAATATCTCCATTATATTTTACAAACATAAGCCAATAACCTTATCTAAGTGTGAGATTATAAAATGGGTTACAACATAAACAAACAAAAAAAATCTACATTACATATATAGTATCCCATTGGTGTAATTAACACTAATATAGGTAAATACGAAGAGAGGTGTGACAAGTGGTATTAGAGCATAAGGTCGACTCTCAAACTTAAGGGGCCTAGGGTAGAGATGAAGTACTATGATATTACATAAATGGGTTTGCAAGAAAGTTTACTTATGTGTAAAGTTAATGAACAATAAGTACTCTATATAGCTAGATTAGATCCCAAATCAGAGCCCAAGTTTCACATTGGGCTTAAGATGAAAGGCACCACCATAGTTATAAAGTAAAATGTAATAGAAGTAAATGTAACATACTGATGGTAATTGGTTTGTTCTCGTAGGGTGTTGAATTGAAATAGACCGCAGTGGAAGGATGGAGAATTATCCCCCAGCTATCATTGGTGGGGATGATTTATATGTGGAACTAGGGGAAGGTAGTACCCCAATACCCGCTCAGTTTGTGGAGATAGTGAGAAATCTGCAACAAGAATTAGCATTGCTCTGAAGTAGTAATGAGTAGTTAATAAAAGCTAGTGAGGAACAGGAAAAGCTGATCATAGAATGGACTGAGAAACCTAGCCACAAGAGTCTTGATCCGGAGGGGTTGAAATAGAAGAAGGCAAAGGCAATGACGAAAAAATATGAAAGTGTTGAAGAATCCGATAAAACATATTCTAAGTCCCATAAGGGTAAAAAAAACAAGGAATTATGGGGCGAATTCTGGAAAATTAAACCCCCTACCTTTGATGGGGAAAGGGAGGAAGATGTGGAAGTTTGGCTTTTGAATATGGTCAAATACTTCTAGGTTTATGAATATGAAAGTAACTTTAAAGAAAGACTAGATGTTTATCAACTACAGGGAAAGTCGTCGTGTGGTGGAAGGAAACAAAAATTATACATTTGTTGGATGAGAGGACAATCTCCTAGGAGGAATTTCAACAGAAATTTAAATCTTGTTATTTGGGTGAGAGATATTATGATGACCGTGGAAAAGAATTTCATGAACTGAGGTTAGGGAAGCTTACCATGGATGAGTTTGTGACAAAATTCACCAACTTACTTCGGTATGTGCCATACATCAGAGAGTAAAATTCCAAGGTACAAATATTTGTGAACTGTCTACGAGTAGTGTATAAGGAAAAGATTGAATTCAACAATCCAAGGGCTATGGATGAACCAATCAGGAAAGTCAGAATTTGCTACAAACAATTCTAAAATTAGAATGAAGGTTCCAGACCATGGCAGAATGAAGAAAAAATAAAAAGGGGATGAATATGAAAAGATAGAAGCCTTGTTATCTAAAATGTTTTGGGAAAGATCACCAGCAGAAAAAGGAATTAACCAAACAAAATCAAAGTCAATCGGCACAATCACACATGAGATCAAAACCGATGAAATTGACCAGCGAAAAGGGCATGAAAGGTAGAGAAACGGAGCCACTGAAATGTTGGGGTTGTGGCGACATTTGGTGAGGGATTGTCCACATAATCCCATATCAATTCAGAATATCCAAGTTGTACATGAGACAACCACGGTGAATGATGTGGCTAGAAATATTCTGAGGATTAGTGTGGCATTAGAAGATCGGCAGGCTAAACATAAATCTACAATGATTGAGATCGAAGGTACAATCCAAAACCAACCTGTGTCTGTTTTAATGGATCCCGAGGCTAGTTTAAGCTATATTAGCCCTCAGATTGTGGAAAAGTGTAATTGAAGTTAACAAAATTGCAAAATTCTTGGTTGGTATAGTTGGCCATTGGTACCAAATGAAAAGTAACACATCAATTAAAAAAGTGCATAGTGGATTTAAATGGATATTCCATAGAATTAAAATTAAATATCCTTCCCTTAGGATCATATGATATATTAATTGGTATGGATTTGTTGGAACAACAGAAAGTTGTTATAAATTGTTTAGAAAAAACTGTAAATTGCATTGACTCACAAGGACAACCATTCTTGATAAAAGGAAAACCAAAACTAGTCTTATTTAGACAAATATCTGCCTTATAACTGAAAAGAAAAGCAAGGAAATGATGTCAAGTTTATATGGTTCATGTGGAAAACGATGCACAACAAACAGGAAAAAAAAATTTGTCAGAATTTTTACCAGTAATAAGAGAATTATGAGATGTTTTCTTAGAGGAAATTCCAAAGTTACCCCCTCATAGAGACGTAGATTTCTCTATTGACTTAATGTCAGGTCCTATGCCTGTATCTAGAGTTCCATATAGAATGAGTACTCAAGCACCGTTAGAGTTGAAAATGCAGCTATAGGAGCTGTTAGATAAGGGTTATATTAGACCTAGTGTGTCATCGTAGGGAGCTACGATATTTTTTGTCAAGAAAAAATATGGCACATTTAGAATGTGCATTGACTATAGGCAATTGAATAAATTAACCATAAAAAAAAGATATCCCCTACTCGGGATTAACGATCTGTTTGACCAAGTAAGGGAGCAACTGTTTTTTCAAACATTGATTTGTGAACTGGTTATCATCAATTACACATAAAAGACGGAGATATTCATTAAAAAGCCTTTAAAACACAGTATGGTCATTATGAATTTGTGGTGTTAACTTTCAGTCTCACCAATGCACCTGCAACCTTCATGTGTCTAATGAATAGTGTACTCCACAAATATCTTGACCGATTTGTATTAGTTTTCATTGATGACATCCTAGTGTACTCTAAAAATGAAGAAGAACACCAAGAGAATCTCATATTGGTGTTACAAACATTAAGGGAGCATCAAATTTATGCGAAAATTAGTAAGTGTGAGTTTTATAAACCCAGAATTCAGTATTTTGGACATATTATCTCCAAAGATGGGTTGGCAGTGGACCCTGAGAAAGTTAAAGCCATTATGAATTGGCCTATACCAAAAGATGTATCAGCAGTCTGCTCATTTATGGGAATTGCTGGGTACTATCAAAGATTTGTGGAGGGATTTTCAAAAATAGCTTATCCCATTACCTCCCTATAGAAGAAGGGAGTAAAGTTTGAATGGACAGACAAATGCCAAGAGAGCTTCGACAAACTGAAGCAAATGCTGACAACAACTCCTATTTTAAAAATAACATATCCAAATAAGGAGTTTACGGTGTGCACAAATGCTTGTTTAGAAGGATTGGGGGGTGTTCTACTATAAGGCAATGTTTTTATAGCTTATGAGCCAGAAAAAGTGAAAAAAACATGAACAAAATTATGTTGTATATGACCTATAACTAGCTTTTGTAATACATGCCTTGAAAATGTGGAGGAATTATTTACTAGGGAATTTTTTTTATTTTTTATAATAATATATATATTATTATAAAAAATAAAAAAAATTTCCCTAGTAAATAATTCCTCTACGTTTTCAAGGCATGTATTACAAAAGCTAGTTATAGGCCATATACAGCATAATTTTGTTCATGTTTTTTTCACTTTTTCTGGCTCATAAGCTATGACAACATTGCCTTATAGTAGAACACCCCCCAATCCTTCTAAACAAGCATTCGTGTATCTATCTATATATATATATATATTTTCTAGTAACTAACCATATCAGCCTGATATAAATGAAAGACAAATAAGATGGTTAGCATTCCTTAGTGAATTTGAATTTGAAATAAAGCATATCAAGGGAAAAGAAAACAAGATTTTTGATGCACTAAGTAGGCATGCTCATTCCTTGATAGCAAATGCAGGAAGCAGCATAAAGACATATTTTGAAGAACATGTGCAAATAGTGGTGCAACAAGACCCTTAGTATCAAGAAATGTAGCTGAAAATACAGCAGGAAGAAATTTTGAGGTATGCTTTAAACCCGAAAGGCCCAATTACTTATCAAGACAGACTATATATTCTTAATGTTGTGGTACTGAAACAAATGATTCTGGATGAGCACCACAAGAGACCATATGCTGGTCACGCGGATACTAGATAATGATAACCACATTAAGGAAAAAGATCTTCTGGCCAGGTATGAAGAAGGAGGTAGATGATTATTTGGCATGATGCTTAGAGTGTCAACAAGTGAAAGTGGAGCACCAACATCCAACGATATTATTGAATCCATTACCCATTCTAGAATGGAAGTGGGAGGTGATCTCCATGGATTTCATAACTGGATTACCAAAAACCAAGTATCAACATGACTCCATTATGGTAGTGGTAGAAAGATTGACTAAAGTGTTAGAAAATTATATATTACGGAGCAATGGAACACATAAAATATTACAGAAATATAAACATAGAAAATGCATAAAGCAAGAGAGACACAGATATACGTGGTTCACCCAGTTTGGGCTATGTCCACCCCGAACAACCAGTCCTTCCTTTCTATTATCCAGCAAAATGAAGAGACACAACCTACAACAAATCCACTGTAATATCCTCTGTTTTCTCTCACAGTCTCACCTCTCTGTTTTTCGCTCAGAGAATACACATCTATATCACGGCCTCAAAAATACAATACCCTCATGCAAAGAGAGGGGTTGCCTTCTAGGGAAAAAAACCCTAAACTAAACATAAGTTCTACCGTCAGATCATCCGCCTAATGAACGGCCCAGATTGACTAGAAATTACTATACTTTTACAAGGCAATTTTACATCTATTTTTGGCTTTGGGGGCACTGCCCCCGAACCCCCGCTGGGGGACCGCTGGCCCCCAGACCCCCCGAACCCCCACGGGCAGGACAAGTCCCCCCCGCACCCCCTGCGTGGAGGGGTGTACAAACTTCCTGGGGTATACATCTAGCTGAAACAAAGATCTCTGAACAATCATTCTCCAAACACAACATAAAGTGGCACACTTTATACCAGTACAATCTACCTTTGGGACTGCACAAGTTTTTAACATTTTAATGAAAGACATTTTCAGACTTCATGGCATACCAAAAATGATAGTTTCAAACAGAGATGCAAAATTTACCTCCAACTTTTTGAAGGCCTTATTTGGGGGCTTGGGGACTACGTTGAACTTTAGTATTGCATACCATCCTCAGATGGACAGACAAACTGAAAGGACTAATCAGATTTTAGAGGATATTCTCTAAATGTATGTAATTGATAGACCCACCAAGTGGGAAGATTTTTTGCATTTAGCTGAGTTTTCCTACAACAAAAACTATCAAACGTCTATAAAAGTGAGCCCCTCTGAAGCTCTATATGGCAGGAAATTCCATGCACCACTCAGTTAGGCCCAACCTAAGGATAGGTTGATTTTTGGGTTGTATTCTTTGCAGGAAATGGAGCAAATAATGCGAAGAATTCAACAGAATATTAAAACAAATGAAGATCGAAAAAATAGCTATGCAGAAAAAAAGAGAAGACACAAAGAATTCAAAGTTGGAGAGAATGTATATATGAGGGTTAAACCTAAGAAAAGTAATCTCAGAACATGCATTTGTGCTAAATTAGCACCACAATTCTGTGGGCCATTTGAAATTTTGGACTGAGTGGGTCCAGTAGCATATCAATTGGCTCTACCCAGTCATGTTAAAGTTCATAATGTATTTCATGTATCATTACTAAAAAATATGTTCATGGTCACTCTCATGTGGTTGATTGAATGTGATATAGGTGGAACCCGAAGGAGACTTTCTACTAGAGCCACTCTGTATCTTGGACCAGAAAGAGACCGTGCTCCAAAATCAGGTTGTCGTGCAGGTTAAAGTGTATTGGAGGCACTTTATTCCTGAGGAGGCTACTTAGGAACATGAAGATAGCATGAAAGAAACTTATCCATCACTATTTGGAAAGGAAGTGGCAGAATAATAAACACCGAGGACGATGTTATTTTTATTTTAGAGGGGGAAGATGTAATACACCCCTATGTTCTTGTGAATACTCTTTTAGTAGTTGAACTATTGTTAGTAATGGCATGGAAGCCATAATTGATATTTTGGAATAAATATGATGATGTAATTAATAGATTTGAGTAATATTAAAAATATCACTTTGGAAGATCTAACTTGGAAATTAAAAAGTGAATTAATGAAATCATTATTCCAATCCTTAATCCAAAGTGAATGGATATGATGGAAATAAATATTTTCCAAATCACTCCTAAAAGTCCCTAGGAGCAAATTTATGTGATTGATTAGATGCGAGAGAAAAATATAAGAAATCACCCAGTGTGGGGGAAGCAACACTAGAATGGGTGAATAAAGCATCATAGTGGAAAAGACGAGCTTTAAAAAAAAATCCTTAAAAAAATAAATAGGAAAAGCCTAGGCTATGGGGAGTGGCAGAACCCAGAAAAATGGGTCGCCGTTATGGAAAGTCTGCAGGGGAAAGTGAGGCATAAGAATTCTTTTACCAAAACAACAGGGGGGTTTTTTAATTCTGGGAGAAGGAGGATCTCAAAATGGGGGAGAACTAGAAGAGAAGGTTCACGGTTGGGAGGCAAATCGTTCTTTCCAAGTTATTGCGGCTATTACTGTAAGAAGTTTGTTAGATAGGAAAAATTTTCTAAGTTCCTGTAGTGATGATTACTATGAGAGAATTTTGATGAATTTAATGATATTTGGTGAATATGTAGGTTGTGGTTTAGTTATAGTACAAACTTTTTAGTTTTAATAAGTTTGGTTACTATCTGTGATTTATATATAATATGCACAGCTATTAGAATTAATTCAACTGGGATGGGATGGAAACATTGTAGGAATTATTACAGGAATTAATAATACACATAATAGTTTCTAATGTCTAGAATTATTACAGTTTAATTAATTCTAACAGGTGGAAATATTATTAAAAGAATTACGTTCTATCTCTTATGTTCATTAATTATTACTTTGTAATATCATGAAAAATAACTTTGGGGAGGGGGCATGATTGTCATTAGAGTAAACTAGATCAGCATAATTACTAATTCACGACTTCAGTGCACATGCACAATGTAAATAGTGTACAGACCCTGTATTAAGAGGAATAAAGGCCTGAATTGGCAGCCCTATTTTCAGTATACAACTATAAGAAATTGCAGTAAAGAATAATATGATAGTGCCTATTGTTAGTATCCTAGATTTATAAGTAAGTCAGGTAAGCTGGTGGAGTTTGTTGGGTCTAGCTAGAAGATGAAGAAAACGATTAAGAGATAGTAAATATCTGTCCCAAGGGTGGGTAGAGAGTCTAGATGCCCTGTAAGCTACTACCATTATTTTTAAAAACTACTGAACACTCTTAGGAAAAACTACTTAAGCCTAATTGTATCAGTAGTGAGTCCCCAACATATTTGAATATTGGCTTTCATTCACAACAGTGTGAGTGTTTAACTCTTCATGAGTTCTTATACCAAAACAAAAGAACTTATAAAGGAATTTTGTAAGATAAACATTGCATTCTAAACCATAGATTATGTACTTTCATTCTAAACCAGAGATTAAGAACTTGCATTCTAAACCAGAGATTAAGTACTTACATCCTAAACAAGAGATTAAGTACTCGAATTCTAGCTACACAATTATCAACTCGTAGTAAGATATACTGCGCATGTATGTCGAGAGAAGTAAAAACTGGAAAAGTAACAGAAGATCTTCATTAACAATATATAACATATCTATAGAAGAAACAACCGAATCAATTTGGTATGTAATATAAATATAAGAAAGAGATTAAAGTGGTACATAGCTTTCAACCACAATTTTTATAACCGATAAACCCCATGCTATGGCATAATATATCATGAGAAATTGCAAAACACTATAATTGTTAATTGAAGCTTGTGAGGGACACATAACGAACAATGAAATAAGCAAACCTTATTTAGGCATTGACTAAATATTTACATGTAACAGAGAATGAAGAACAAGAATACAATTACTCAATGGGAAATAATAATTTGGTCGCCATTAATAAAACTGGTGCACAACACTAACAGGGGCATATGAACAGAAATAAGCAAAATTCACGTTCTGAGTAAAATATTTATATCAATTAGAGAAGTGAAATTCAGTACACAGTTCTTCAAACAATGACAATAAATTAATTCCCCTCTATAACTCTGGCACAACGCTAACAATAGGCATACTAAGGGGAAAAAACCACTCCAGAGCCAGAGGTGCAAAAATACACAGCAACTCATAATATGTCTTGTACATTAAAGAACCTGGAAAAACAAATGCTAGGTTCACGGGTCGGCTCTACGGCCCTAGCCACATGAAACTTATCAACAGGAAGAATAATTGGTGATTCCATAGTTTTAGGCATCAATGCAAGTCTGGGAAAGGTGTTGGAACCTTTCCGTCTACCCAGTGGTGGTAGAGACGTGAAGGACATGGAGCATGAGAAAAGTCACCAAACTGTAAGTGAAAATATCTCAGTAAGTGGCCGCTGCGCGCTTTGGGAGATGTGGGTTCGTGAATCCAGAAGCAGGTCGAGAGCGTACCTGCAAGGGAACAAAAGAAAACGCAATGAATAGAAAATTGGTCAATTGCATAAATCTACTGAATTGCTTGTAAACTCAGCCTGGCAATGCATTGATAGGAAAACATGGGTAGAGCTCTGGTAGAAGAACCCACACAATTACCTGTTTAGGGTTGCCAAATTAGAGTTCCATCCCTAACGCCAAACCAAAACTTCACGAAGAAACATAACAAAAATTAGGAGTGTCAGGTGGTGAGTCAAAAAGTAGAGGTAGACAGAATTTTAATTCAATGGGAATAATAAAAAAAATTGCCTAAGAACGAAGTCCTTGGCCTGGAAGCATCAATACCATAGTCACAGACCATAAAAGCCAATTCACCTCTGAAACACTCGTTGTTGACCTTGTTTGAGAAAAATGTTGAAACCATTGTGGAATTAGGTAAGAAAATGCTAACATAACTATAAGCTAGGCGTCGATGAGATGATGAAGTAAAGGAGGGTCGAGCGGTAGTTACCTGGTAAGAAGAATGACTATTATTGTGGTGTTTATAATCCTCTGTCTACAATGGGCCAATGCTGAAGAGATATCTCAACGTGGAATGTCTTGGACTAAGTCACAAAGTGTTGACTGGACGAAGTTGCAAGTGTGGAGGTCAAATGAACAGAAAAGAACTCGGTGGTGTCCGCACCATAGGCCACCTAATGCCATGGTTGGACCTAACATCAGAAGGAAGAATAACAAGGCAACAGAGAGTAAGCACAATGGAATAGGAGCAATTAGGTTTACTGGATTGCATCTCCATCGTGGATTGAACAAGGAGCAATCTAGGTCGTTGATGTCTTTTCACCTCATAACCGATGCGAGTTCACATGATCGGGTACTTTAGGCACATGGCCTGCACCAGCGTGTAATGCCCATATTGGCGCTAACACCAAGATTGGAGAACAACAATCACCCATTCAACTTCTCGAGCCATAAGGGTTGATTGGTTTGGTTAATGTATTATAAATGGGTCTGGAAAACTTAATATAATGTTTTTAGCGTAAAATTATTAAGTGAATGAATGTAGGTGGAAAATTGTATAGGAAAAAATGACCATGACCTTAAATCCATGTAATAGTAACTATACCATGATCAAATATCTCCATTATACTTTACAAACATAATCCAATCACCTTATCTAAGTGTGAGATCATAAAATGGTTTACAACATAAACAAAACAAAACAAAAATCTACACTACATATATAGTATCCCATTGGTGCAATTAAAAGTAATATAAGTAAATAGGAAGAGAGGTGTGACAACATTTGTCAAGTATAATACCAACTAAAGTATGTCTCCCTGATTGAGAGGAAGTAAGAAATATCCTCCATGTTTAAGGAGTAAGGACCTCCTCCTTAGATGAGATGGAGTGATGGTGGACACCATATTCTACATATGTGTCATGCACTAGGCCAAGGCTCAATCGTCATACGTCTATTATGTCACACTGGGAGGGAGAATGGAGGATTGGTAAACATATGAAACTATTACTCCTTGAGGATTGGGAATCCAAGATAAAAAGTATTCTCATGGACCGACACTCATTGAGGATCATGCAGGTTATCCAAGATAAGAGTGGTTGAAGAGGATTGATATTCTTTGATGATTTGGAATCCAGGATAGAATAGTCATGAATTAACATACCTTGTGAACATCTAGATGGGGTATGTACCTTGAGAGGCTAAGGTGTCCATATGTATGCCTCCCAACATTGTTCTCTAGTCTTGTGAAGAGTTAGAACTTGTAAAGTAAAGGCCTTGCTATGTTGTAATTTGACAATGTTGGTTATGATGTTGATGCTTAAACGATGGCTTATCAATTTGACTCTTCTTATGAGAATATTTCAATTTGAGAAGTATCCTTGTACTGGTTATGGAATTATCAATACCTCCTTAGTTAAGAGGGGGTGTTAGAAAATGTAACTAGGTTCGATCTTCATATTGATCTTTGTAATTATATCATTGTATGTTTTATGTAAAACAAAAGAAGAAAAAGTTTTATTATTATTATTTTATTAGATAAGCATGTTCTTCATGCTTCTAGGCTTTGTTGAGTCAAAGAGTCAAAGTCCTATTTGGAAATATTGTAAGGAGAAAGGAAAAATATTTTTTAAATATGTAATTTGGGTTAATAACCCTTCTAGATGCCAATTTGGCCTACTTGTCAATTTGGTCCAACCCCAAAGGACATATATATTCATACCCCTATGGTCAGTATAAATAAAGGATGATTTGAGCTCATTTGGATACACACTATTCACTCAATTGGATTTGAAATTTCGTAGAAGAAAGAGTACCAAAGTCTGAAGTTGGAGAAGGGTTTGTGGAAGTTTTGCCTCATCATATCTCTTGATGAAGATCTATTTTTGGCCACATGTTGTTGATGGATTTACTATGTAGAAGGAGGATTTGACTTGAAATTTAGAAGGCTGGTATTTTTCTGTGGTCATGGGTCTTGGATATCTCACTTTGATCTGATTCTATAAGAAGAGATTTTTTCTGGGTTTTCCCCTTGGAGGGTTTTTTCCCTAGCTTGGATCTTGTCTACTGTAATCTTCATGTTTATATTTGACAATTATTTGGTGAAAGAAACATAATAAAGCCTTATGATTTCTCAATAGTAAGAACTCTAGTTAGTAAATGGCATAGTAAAAACTCTAGTTAGTAAATGACAAGGTAGGAATACACCTTTTTTTTGTTTTATTCTAGAACTTTGAAGATGGAGAATTTGCTTTACATGTAAAAGTACTAGCCTGCAAAATAATTAACTTAATATAAAAATATCCATTTCTTAAATAATAAAATAATAATAATATTTTTGCAAAATACAGTAACCATATAAATGAAAAAAAACATGTTTTTAATGTAAAAAATATATACAAATAATAGTAATGATAATCATGATGATTTACCAAATAAATGAAAAAAATGTAACATAACTCAAATCAAATTATCTTACTTAGTTTCATTAGTTTTCGAAAATCTTGTTTTATTTAGTAAATTACATGTTCATTTGTTATTTCGAAGCTTCACCACGTTATACCAAAAGCCCATAATGTTTGATATAATTTGCACGTTGATCGAAACAGCTGTACCAAATACTTCGGCGCGATTCTTGTAATTTCTGTAGGTGGCGGCTGCGGCTATTCTAGTTTTTGGTGTGTGTAAATTAAATCCTTTCTCACAAGGTCCATAGATTAATTAAACCTAATGCCCATAGATTATTAAACCTAATCTCCATAGGTTAATTAAATACCTATATTATTAAAAATAAATAATAATATTATAAATAAATAACAAAACAATATTTAATTAATTATAATATTAATGATCTTAAAGAATTTTAATTACACTACTCTTTTTATAATAAATAAACCTTATGCCGATAGATTAATCAAATATCTATATTATTAAAAATAAATAATATTATTATAAATAAATAACAAAACAATATTTAATTAATTATAATATTAATAATTTTAAAAAATATTAATAACAATAATTGAATTATAAATAATTTATTATTCAAAATATTGGAGAACATTGAACATTAACTTAATTATGTTTAAATTAATATATGAACATTGCTATTAGTATTATTATTAATTATTATAAATAAATGATTTTAAGTTAATTATTAATTAATTAATAAAATTGAATATGGTTAACTATGGTTGAATCCAGTCAAACATGCTAAATCAATGTTAAGTATCGTCTACCATGATCAACCATGTTTAATGATGATTTTCCATAGTCAAGCATGTTCCACCATCATCAACCATAGTCATAATTGTTAATCAATGTCTCTATTGTGAACCATGATCAATGATGGTTAATCATGCTTGAATATGGTAGACCATGGTCTATGTCTTATGGTCAACCAAAGTCAACCATGATCAGTGATGGTCAACAATGGTCACCCATAATTAATCATGGTTGAATTGCATCAACCATGCTCAACCTTCACTAAAATCTTCTTCATAATGATCAACAATGATGGTCAACCATGGACAATCATGGTTAGCGATGGTCAATCATGGTCAACCATGTTTTATAAAATCAAACATGGTCGAATGTTGCATTGTCACAAAGATTGTCTCGATATGGAAATCAACCATGGTCCAATGTCGCATTGTGACAAATATTATCTCGATATGAAAATCAATCATGATCAAGGGTCCAACACCACATTGTGACAAGGAATGTCTTAATATGGAATTCAACCATGTTCAACCATATTTATTTTAAGGTTTATATAGCTTGGGTTTATAATTTTTATCCCTTGGGTTTATATTATCAATCCCTTGGGTTTATAATATCAATCCCTTGGGTTTATTAACTAAGGGTTCATATTCCTAGGGTTTAATATTATTTTCTTAAGTTTATAGTCCCTTGGGTTTTAGTATTTATCCCTAGGGTTTATTATTCCCTTGGGTTCATAATATCCATCATTATCAACCATGGTCAATGATGGTCAACCATGTTTATTTTATTTTAGGGTTTATAATATTTATCTTAGGGTTTATATACCTTAGGCTTTTAATATTAATCCCTAGGGTTTATTATTCCCTTTGGTTTATAATATCGATCATGGTGAACCATGGTCCAACGTTGCATTGTGACAAATATTGTCTCAATATGAGAATCAACCATGGTCAACCATGGTCCAATGTCACATTGTGACAAAGATTTTGTCGATTTGAAAATTAGTCATGGTCAACCATGGTCAACCATGGTCCAATGTCACATTGTGACAAGGATTGCCTCAATATGAAAATCAATCATAGTCAACCATGTTTATTTTAGTGTTTATAATATTTATCTTAGGGTTTATATAGCTTGTGGTTTATAATATTAGTCCCTTGGGTTTAATATTATTCAACCATGGTCAACCATGTTTTATAAAATCAATGGTGGTCAACCATGGTCCAACGTCGTATTATGACAAAGATTGTCTTAATATTAAAATCAATAATTGTCTCAAGCATGGTCAACCATGGTCCAATGTCACATTGTGAAAATGATTGTCTCAATATGAAAATCAACCGTGGTTAACCATGTTTATTTTAGTGTTTATAATATTTAAATTAGGGTTAGATGTCTTGGGTTTATAATATTAGTCCATTGGGTTTAATATTATTCAACCATGCTCAACCGTGGTTAATCACGTTTTATAAAATCAATCATGGTCAATCATGGTCCAACGTCGCTTTGTGACAAAAATTGTATCAATATGAAAATTAATCATTTTATTAACCATGCTTCAACATTGCATTATGACAAAGATTATCTCAATATGATAATCATCGTCAACCATGGTCAATCATGGTCAACCTTTGTTAACCATGGTCAACCATGTTTTATAAAATCAAACATGGGCATCCATGATCAATCATGGTCAACCATGGTTGAACGTCACATTGTCACAAAAATTGTGTTGGTATGAAAATAAATCATGGTTAAGCATGGTCAACCATGGTCCAACATTGCATTGTGATAAGGATTGTCTCAATATGAAAATCAACCATGGTCAACCATTTTCAACCATGTTTATCTTAGTGTTTATAATATTTATCTTAGGGTTTATATACTTTATGTTTATAATATTAGTCCCTTGGTTTTAATATATTCCATTGGGTTCATAATCCCTTGGGGTTTTACTATTAATCACTTAAGCTTATTACTCCCTTGGGTTTATAATAGCAATCCCTTAGGTTTATTATTCCCTTGGGATTATAATATGAATCATGGTCAACCATGGTTAGTCATAGCCAACCATGGTCAACCATTTTCGTATGTCGCATTGTGACAATGATTGTCTCAATATGAAAATCAATTTGTGTTAAGAATGGTCAACCATGGTCCATCGTCGCATCGTGACAAGCACTGTCTCAATATTAAATCAACCATTTTGAGCCATAGTCAACCATGTTTATTTTAGGGTTTATAATATTTATCTTAGAGTTGATATACCTTGGGTTTATAATTTACGTCGCATTATGACAAATAATGTCTCAGTATGATAATCATCATCAACCATGGTAAATCATGATCAACCTTGGTGAACCATGGTAAACCATGTTTTATAAAATCAAACATGGTCATCCATGGTCAATCATGGTCAACTATGGTCGAAGGTCGCATTGTCACAAAGATTGTGTTAATATGAAAATCAACCATGGTCCAACCTCGCATTGTGACAAGGATTTTCTCAATATGAAAATCAACCATGGTCAACCATTGTCAACGATGTTTATTTTAGTGCTTATAGTATTTATCTTAGGGTTTATATACTTTGAGTTTATAATATTTGTCGCTTGGGTTTAATATTATTCCCTTGGGTTTAAGTATTAATCCCTTTGGTTTATTATTCCCTTGGGTTTATAATATCGATGCCTTGGGTTTATAATATTAGTCATAGTCAACCTGGTCAATCATAGCCAACCATGGTCAACTGTGATCGAATGTCGCATTGTGACTATGATTGTCTCAATATGGAAATCAACCATGGTCAACCATGTTTATTTTAGGGTTTATAATATTTATCTTAGGTTTTTTTTTGTACTTAAAAATTTGGACCATTTCTCGATTTGTGCGTGTCATCCTTGTGCAGGGGCCATGCTAATCTTTTTTGTATCGTTCCAATTTGACCAGATGTCTCCGAAGAGACATTTATCTTAGGATGTATATACCTTGGGTTTATAATTTTTATCCCTTGGGTTTTGTTGTAATACTCAACAACCCCCATTTAGTTTTATTTTAGCTATATAATAAATCATGGAGACCCTTTTGAATTTTAATAAAACTCTTTAGTTCTAATAAAGGTAAGGAAATTTTTAATTTTTGTAAATAAAATAACATAAAGGTTTCTATTATCAAAACTTACATATCAAAAATTCAACATTACAAGTGTTATGATTCATGAAAACCTGATAAGCCTTTTAAAATAATACATTATTGAAGGAATTGTATTAAATCACTATAAGCTTTTTTTTTTGTTTTATGAAAATGAAATTTAAAAAATATATTATTATTAATTGAAATAAATTTCTTTTTAAGCTTTTCATTATGGAAATATAGCATGAATATATGTCTTTATAATTGAAATTAAAACCAATCCTTAAAATTTGATCATTAATCATATAACATGACGACGTAAAAGACGAAAAATATTCACAAAAATCTCGCAATAAATTTTTTAAATCTCTTTTTTTTTTTCCACATAAACAAATTTTTTTTTTTTTTTCTTCCGCAAATCTGTGCCCGCAAGTTTTTAATACCTTTATCAAAACTGGCACTTCGATGATGACTTTGAAAACTATCAGCAGTTTGAACTGTACGAAGAAACCTATCAGCAGTTTGCATTGTACGAAAAAGCTTGGAATGAGAGCTAGGTGCCACATTATTTGAACATAGATTGAATAACCCCCAGCATGTTATTTGCTGGGAAATTTTCTGCGGCATCTATTCTGGAAACCGTCGAGTGACTTGCAAAGTTTTAGCATCGAAACATTTCTTCTATGAATTTATATTGTAAATCCGGTAAGGAGAGAAAAACTACACACAACATAAACTACTTTCATATTATAAACAATTCTAATATTTTTATTAATCACAAAGATTAAATATATAGGTTACAAATTATTAATTTGTGATAAATCTAGATCTTAAAAAGTGGATTTATGACTAAAATATGATATAATAATAATTTATACACATAATAAATAACCACATATAAAATAACACCTCAAAATACTCACCGATAACTTGTCATAGATATGAATACATGACTTAGATGCATTACTTCCAATAATTTATATATTTGATATAATTAAGTTGATCAAAACAACTGTGCCAAATACTTTTGCGCGATTGTTGTAATTTTTGTAGGTCGCGGTTGTAATTTCTTCCATTTTCCTCCTTATGATTTCCAAACCATGTTCTGTATGGAAAGAAATGCTATAAACTTTGGAGGAAAGAAAATATACTAGATAAGTGTGTCATAGGTGAGACCTTCTACTTGTGATGAAAAATATATATAAAAAAACATAAAAGACACATAAGACATAAGTAAACTTGTCACGAGTGAGACCTTTATGTTGTAATGAAAATATATACAAATAAAAAAGATATTGTAGATAAAAATACACCTAATTTTACTTCAACTAGACTAGTGAGTGGAGTCATGCGTGGGAACCTCGTTATTATCACCAAGAGTGTTGGGTTGTGTTATATTATTTCCACGAATACCCCACTCGCGGGGGGTCACGGGGGGGCGGTTGACCCCCTGTATGCAGGGGGGTGGTAGCCCCCCCTACACAAGGTCTAGGGCAATGTCTCGGGAAAAAAAATTGGACCCTATATTAGGTGGGCAGACGTACCCATGGTTTTGTGCATGGATTTCACACATGGTTTTGGGCGTGATGGTTTTTTTGTCCATGGTATTTTCTAAATCCGGTCAAGGGAACTATGATTATTTTCAAAGGAACATAATGAAAAATCAATCTAGTAGTCCCACGTTTGGGATCCAAGG
Source organism: Pinus tabuliformis (assembly GCA_031772625.1). Classification (NCBI taxonomy): domain Eukaryota; kingdom Viridiplantae; phylum Streptophyta; class Pinopsida; order Pinales; family Pinaceae; genus Pinus; species Pinus tabuliformis. Next base: position 67,368,333 of record CM062804.1, on the reverse strand, counting down.
GAAAATCTTTGTATATGTCTGTTTTATGTTTTATTCTCTCACCATTGTTTATTTTATGTTTTTAGAATTTATATGCAGGTAATTTATGTACAGGTTTAAAACCTACATTTGGTATCAGAGATGTTTTGGCTTCAAGGGGACGCCTTTGCTACTGAGGGGTTTTTGTTCAAGCCTGTGGTAGACCCTATTCAATGGGAGATCTATGGGATCAATTCTTGTGGAGAAAGAAGATGGTGAGTAGTGGAAAGATAGAGATCAAGAAATTTAATGGTCAAAGTTTTGAGTTGTGGAAAATCAAGATGTAGGATCTGCTGGTGGATAAAGATCAGTGGATTGCAGTAGATCTGAGTACTAAACCTACATCAATGTCAGCTGAAGACTGGGAAAAGTTGGATCGGAAGGAAAAGAGCACAATAGAATTGTGTGTCTCAAATTCAGTATTGTTGAATATATCAGGGGAACCTTTAATGAAGGCTTTCTAGGATAAGTTATGGAATTTGTACCAATCTAAGTCTCTGGTGAATAAACTGTTCCTATGGAAAAATATGTATACCCTGAGGATGAAAGATGCAGACTTGGTGACAGAGCATCTAAATGCATTTAATATTGTGGTAAGTCAGTTATTATCTGTTGATATTAAAATTTCATATGAAGATAAGTGCATCAGTTTGTTGTGTTCTCTACCAGATTCGTGGGATAGTCTAGTTGTTGCAATAGGTAGCAATGAAACTTCCTTGCAGTTTGATGAAATAGTCTCATCCTTGCTTTAGGAGGAGATGAGAAAAAAAAATATGGAGGGCCAGAATGGTGATTTCTTGTCTATATGAGGAAGGTCCCATAACAGAAACAAAAATAAGTCCTCGAGTGGGAGATCTAAATCTAGAGGGAGATCTAAATCTCCAAGAAAACCTTTAAAAGTGTGATGGAAGTGCGAAAAGGAAGAGCACTTCAAAAGGGACTGTAAATCAAAAGCTCATGAGAAAGGAAAGGGATTTGATGATGCTCCTTTTGCAGTGGCAAAAACCACCTCAGATGAAGGTGGGGATGTGTACTTGGCTTCTTCTTCAAGTACACATGTAGATCATGAGGCATGGTTGATTGACTCAAGTGCATCCTTTCACTTCACTCCCCATAGAGAGTGATTCTACGAGTATGAGAAATGTGATGGTGGTGATGTCTTCTTAGGGGATGACAGGAAGGCTAGAATACTTGGTCGTGGAAAATTAAAGTTGAAGTTGAAAGGCAGAAGGATTAGAACACTTTTGGGTGTTCTGCATATTCCTACATTGGCCAAAAACACGATTTCTCTAAGCAAGTTGGATGATGCAGGTGTAAAAACAGTGTTTGAGAAATATACCTACAAGATGGTTCGGGAGGAACTCGAATTGATGTGGGGAGTTTGGATTGGAACTCTGTACAAGCTTCAAGGTAGCACTGTTATTGATGGGTGCAACAATTCTGTGGTTCCTGAAAGTGGAGCAGAAAATCTAGTTGTCTCTAGAGAAAAGACCATGCGATGGGATCAAAGGCTTGGACATACTGGAGATAAGGGCCTTCGAATACTTCATGGTAATGTTATGATTGAAGGTATGCCTAATAGCTCTATGGATTTTTATTTCTGTGAAAATTGTGTATATGGGAAGTAGAATCGGGTGAGTTTCCTCTCTAGTGGTAAGAGGGCGAAACATATATTAGAGCTTGTGCACAGTGATGTATTTGGACCTGTGTCAGTTCCATCACTAGGAAATTTTGTATATTATGTATCATTTATAGACGAGTTCTCAAGGAATACATGGATACATTTCCTGAGGAAGAAACCTGAAGTCTTTGACAGGTTTAAAGAATTTAAGGTTCTGGCGGAAAACCAGACAGAGAAGAAGATAAAGGTGTTGAGGACAAATAATGGTGGAGAGTTTTGCAAGAGGGAATTTCAAGAGTTCTGTAAGAAGTGTGGTATAGCACGTCACAAGAATACTCCATACACACCTGATAAAAATGGAGTTTCAGAAAGAATGAACAAGACGTTGATGGAAAGGTCAAGAAGCAAGGTCAGTGGTATCCCGTTAGGACAAGAATTTTGGGCATATGCAGTGGGAACTCCATGTTACCTAGTCAAAAGATCACCTTCATCAGTATTGAAGGGTCAGAATCCACAAGAGGTATGGACTAGTAAGAAACATTCTCTTTCACATCTGAGGGTATTTGGATGTGATGCATATGGACATGTTCCAAAGGAGAAAAGAACAAAGTTGGATAGTAAATCTAAAAATTGCATCTTTGTTGGGTATAATGATGGTTTAAAAGGTTATAAGCTCTGGAACTGATGAGCCTCATCATTGGGTAATTATATGGGCCTTAATTCACCTCCTATCTTAGTCAAACCAAATTTTCTCACAACTTATTACATTTTTTAATTATATTTTGTTTATGAGATGACTTAGAGTTGGATATTATGTCGAGTGGACTAATATGCATTGAATGAAGGATTGAAGGAGAAAATCAAGGAATTTTGGAAAATAATAAGGTTAAAACTCGAATGGGACAAGGGGGAGGGATTGTAGGAGGTAAATCACCCTCATTTACTTCTCCCCCATTCAAATATTCCTCCATCCATCACACCATCTCAGAGTGCAAGCATCCAAGCCGTGAGGATTAGAAGGCAGTCGAGCAAGTGAGAGACAAAGAGCTAGTTTAACTCAAGTTTTGGAGCCGAGCCTCCCTAAGTTTAAGGAAGTCATTGGGGACTTCAGTTGTATAAGCAGAGAGGCGTATAGCCTCATTAGGATTTGAATTTTTGTTGTAAAACTCTACGCTATTTTCGAGCTCCAGACTTGTGAAAGTTTTGTTGATGTAATTTTATGTTTTCATAATAAGAATGAGTTTTATTTTGAGCCAGCACCAGCACCGAGTTAACTCAGAGGGCTAAAGATCTTGGGTTAGGGCCCAACCCTAGCATCCAAAGCTCCTCTTTCTTGTATCTGTATATTTAGATTACTCTCATAGCTTCATTGTTAATTTGATTTTAGATGTGTTTTCATTGCAAGTAGTGTAGATTGGATTAGTTGTTTAGTAGTTTGATTCCATGTGTGCCTTACTTCAGTAGTAGGTTGACATGGATAAAAGGAGTACCACAAGGTTTTCATTGGGTCTCTTGGCCTCATTTCCTCCCTTTGGGATCATGATTTGAGGAAGGGACCCTTATGGAGCCCTAAAAACACAGATTTCTATTTCTTTCATAAGCTTTAGAGGTTACTGTATTTAAGTTAGCATTTGATTGGTTTTGCAAAGTAGGTTTTCATTTTTATCTCTTCTATCTTCATGCTTGCAATAGATCTCATCCGTGCTTTCAATTCCTTTCAGCGACTTTCCTCATGCATCATGTAGGCAATTAGCTCATTAATTCTTCTTTTTTAGCTTATGAGAATACTTCTTGTTTACATATATTTTTGGGAATTATACATGTTTTATGCAGAGAAGGTGCTTCAGGAGGAGACAAAGAATTCATAGCCAGCAACCACCTTCCACTCCATCCACCATAGTCATTCCTTGTTTTCACCATTTCCTTCAGCAGTTTTCATCATTTTTCATAGAAATTCTTCCAAGCACATTAAGCGAATCCAACCATCCTCTATCTTTGTTGTTGACTTCTGAGTGATCCTAGACCTTTCCTCACTTAATTCCACCGATATACCACCTTCCCTAATCCTTCCATCACCTCCAACACCTTCCAATTTTCTCTCGGTTGTATCTTGTAGGTTTACATGGAATCATGTAGGTTTCTAGTACATCTTGTAGGTTTCCTTGAAATGGCCTGTTTTGAGGCCAAATTGAGGGAAAACCTCTAGGAAGTCACCAAAAGCCCCCCAAGGGTCTCCCAAACCATCCAACAATATTCTAACCCTTCCATCCATCCTCCAACATTCTTAATTCACCTGCCACATCACCAAAAGAAATCAGTTTGCATACTTGATTTTGTATGAAAAGACAAAAAGACAAAAACAGATTTATTTCAGTCCATTTATTTGCACACTATTGATGTTTGATGCTTCTTACTTCCATGCTTAGATAGTAGCATTTGGTTCATGATAATTGAGCATTATTGCAAAGCATAATTTCTTGGAGGTTAATTAGGAAATGGTGTGATTTAGCATTGAATTTTGGTCTTTTCCATTATTGCAGTAGAGTAGCTCTCCCTTAGAGCAGATTTCCCTTTCTTCCATCAAGAAACAAAACTTCTTCTGACTCCATAGAAGTTTGGCTTGAAAACCTCAGTGGCCTCTTGCTAGCTGAACCATGACAAAAGTCAAAACCATCATTGTTACTTGTGTATACAACACTTTCACCTCCAAGTTTGTACGAACCCTAGGTTGATAAAGTAAAGTTGGTAGCCCGAGAGTTGTAGCATTCTTGCTGCAATACTGGTGCTCATTACTTTTCGGCATCGTTGTCGGGGAGGTGTCTGAGTAATATGTGAATACTGCTTCTTTCTTCTATTTCTTGTCTCTAATATTCTGCCATTAGTTTATTTCTGCAAAAGTAATTTAGTTGCTTCCTTTTTCATTCTACATTTTCTGCTTTCCTTTCCATTTTTGCAAGCAATATTTCAATTCAGCAAGTAGTTTTTCACTCAGTCAGTAGTTTTCATTTAATCAACAATTTCAATTATGCAAAGTACTTTCCAAAGTTTGAAAAAAAAACACAAAACCAACCCAAAACATTTCCTTTCAAACCTTGTAGGAATAGGGATAACTTAGGGAAATTTTTGCCAAATACCCCCACTGCATCAAAAAACCAACCTTCCCTCTTCTTGAATGGCTATGAACTGGAGGAACCCTTAGGTGAGTAACCTGACATATTTGAAGAACCTACAGGGGAAGAAGAAGAAGAAGAACCCATTCATACTAAACCAATGGATGAAGACATAAATGACAGAGGGAATAGAGAGAGATTTGAGGGTGCCTTCCCCATCAGGGAAACCAATGGGGACACTAAGATGAAAAATATAAGCCCCTCTTCCCTACCTCATTCCCATGGCTTAACCACACAAGACCCTGACACTTTCCTATTTGAGTTTGTATATGCCGAACCTATGACTATACAGATGATGGGCATAAGTTAAAACTATTTCCATCTACCCTCAAGGATGCAACATTGCATTGGTTCATGGGTTTACCTGAGGATAGCATCACAACTTGGGCTCAAATGCAACAAGCCTCTAATAACAAGTATTGAGAATACTGTTGGTCAAAGGATACTAAAGAGGAAATTTTTAGGATGACCATAAGAAATGATGAATCACTAGAGGATTACGAAGAAAGATTCTAGCTTAGTTACAAAAGGGCCAGGTGCACACTTGACCCTGAGTCACTAAAGCTGGTCCTGCTTAGGGGAGTAAGGGAAGATCTTCTAGATACCCTACACTTGTTAGCAGGAGGAGATATCTACCAATTACCCTATGAAGATATCAAGACTGTCTTTAGAAACCATTCTAGGGCAGCTAGGAAAAATGATAGGGGAAGTCAACCTATGGTCAGTACATCCTCTTCCAACTCATCCATCAAGGGTGAAATTGGAAACATGCAGGAAGATTTCGAAAGTGAGATGTTGCAAACCCTTGCCTTGCAAATGGACACTATGCACATTAAGAGAAAGTAGGAGGAAGCAGAGAGAGCCTTGGCCATTTTTTGTCCTAGATGCACCAGGAGGCATCCTAGGAATGAATGTCCATTGAATTCTATTGAAATTTACTCAGTTTGTGAAGAAAACCACTCCACAGAAAAGTGATTTTCTTTGTCTGGACTCAAAGTTGTATATCAAGGAGTTGAAGGGGTCACTGAGCAGATCTGCTACATAAACCAAAGGAGACCTCATGGGCCTAGACCATACTAGCAGGGCATGTAAGGTTCATCCCATGCATATTACAACCCCAACCAAACCACAGCCATACCTTCTTGGGGACCCCTACTCATCCTTCCTAGTCTACACCACCTCCTTGGTCCTTTGCATCTCAGTATCACTCCTAGCCAGCCAGTGAGTCATTTCAACCATATGCTCCGCCACAACCTCAATGGAATGCACTGCCCTAGGGGTGGAGGCCCAAATACAACAATGCTTCAGCTTTATTGCCTCCACCACCTGCCCAACCACAGCTGTTACACTTTGATCCACCCAAGCAACCCCAGATACCTGCCTAGCCAAATCCGAACCCGAACAACAGATATGCTTAGTAAGTATACAGTGGAGAGACATCATATCCAACTTATGCTGTAGAAATCCAAGAAATTAACCCGAGATCTAGGAGAGTTCTCCTGGATAACCAACCTCCACCTCCACCTAGGGAGGTTAAGGAAGAAAGAGAGGAAATAATTCTTAAAGTGAATCCACCCTTTCCTGAGAGATTAACCCAGCCACTCCAGCCTACCCCAGAAGAGACTGAACTTCTGGGAGAATTGAAAAATCTATGCGTAAAGATTCCCCTTCTCCAAGAAATAAAATATGTTCCTATTTACAATAAATTGATTAAGGAGAAGTGCTTCAAGCATCCAGGGAGGCGAAGAAGAGATGCCCCTACCATTAATGTCATTGGACAGCTGTCCAACTTAATGCTGGGGTAGGTAATCTGTCCAAAGTACTTGGACCCTCAAAGCCTTGTAGTAGATGTGCACATCAATGGCACCATTGTCCCACACACCTTGATCGATCTTGGGGTTGCCATTAATGTGATGACCAAGGACACCATGCTCAAGCTCAACCTCCAAGGCTTATTGAGGAAGACCATAATATTTCTGCAACTTGCAGACCGCTCCACAGTGACCCCTGAGGGGATTGTGGAGGATGTGATGGTCTTCATTGACTCTTGGGAGTACCCTACATATTTCCTAGTTCTCTAGCCTAAGGCTAAGCTTACTGGTTACCCTCTCATCCTTGGGAGACCCTCGTTGGCCATTGTCGATGCTTACATTAGCTACAGAGCTGGGAATATGACCATCAAGAATGGGCATATGTCCAAGCAGTTAGTCCTATACCCTCCTTCTCAGCCATCTCTAGAGCATGATTTACCTTAATGTTTGGAGGAGGACGAAGAGGATGAAGTTTATTCCGCCCAACTTTATACTTTAGAAACAACCATGGGAGGAGGACATCAATATGAAGATGATTTGATTGAACACCTACTCCAAAGACCAACTCCTAGTGCATTTCCCTTAGAATATGTAGTAAAGGAAACCCAAAACAATCATCCAATTGATCTATGCTTGGCCAATTCCAACTCCCTCCATGTCAAAACCATAGAATTCGGCCTTGAGAGAACCTTGAAAATCAATCCATCTCTTTTTTCTCTCCAAGAAGAGAAGTTATGCAACATGTTAAAGGAACATCTAGATGCCTTTGCTTGGAGTTACAAAGAAATGAAGGAAGTACATTCCTCGGTGTCTACTCACCACATATACATCAAAGAGGGTAGCAAGCGAGTCCGGAAGCCCCAAAGGAGGATGAATCCAGCTCTTAAAGATATAGTCAAAGAAGAACTACAAAAACTGCTAGATGCAGGATTCATTTACCCTATCTCTGACAATGAGTGGGTCTCTCCTTTGGTGTTAGTTCCCAAGAAAAATGGTAAGTGGAGGATTTGTGTCGATTACAGGGAGTTGAAAAACGCCACAAAGAAGGACCATTTCCCTCTACCATACATTGACCAGGTGCTAGATGGCCTGGCAAGGAAAAGGTTTTCCTCTTTCCTAGATGGATTCAGTGGGTACAACCAAATCTAGATCAGCCCGGAAGACCAAGATAAAACCACCTTCACATGTCATTGGGGTAATTTTTCCTATAGGGTCCTTCCTTTTGGCCTATGCAATGTTCCAGCCACTTTCCAGAGAAGTCCTGAATATTTTCACAAAGTTAGTCCATGATGCGATGGAGATTTATATGGATGATTTTACACCTTATGGTTGTGATTTTCAAGAGGCTCTGTCGAACCTATGCAAAGTGCTGCACAAATGCATTGAAATGAACTTGTCTCTCAGTCCCGAAAAATGTGAATCCTTGATGACTGTAGGGACCATGCTAGGTCATTCAATATCTCAACAAGGACTGCAGGTGGACCTAAACAAAACAACTATCATCCAAAGGGTTGAACCTCCTCAAAAGTAGAGAGATGTTTGAAGTTTCCTAGGGTTAGGGGATACTACCGAAGGTTCATAAAGGACTTCAGCAAGTTGGCCTCTCCTCTAGTTCATTTGTTGGCCTACGACTCTGAGTTTATAGGGTCAAAAAGTTGTCAAGAGGCCTTAGACACCCTAAAGAACAAGTTAACCACTGCACCGATTCTCCGAGGCCCAAATTGGGCCCTTCCCTTTCATATTCATGCTGATTCCTCACACAAAGCCATAGGAGCAACCCTAGATCAAATAGATGAAAAATTGCCTTACATTATCTACTTTATCAGTAAGAATCTTTCAAAGGCTGAACTAAATTACAAAGTGACCGAATAGGAACTCCTCAAGTTGTGCATTCATTGAACAAATTTAGGCATTATATTATAGGCTATCAAACATTTGTGCATACTAACCATGCTACAATCAAATATTTGATGAATAAACCAGATGTGAATGCTTGGATTATAAGATGGTTACTTTTATTACAACAATTTGATCTAACTATTGTTGATAAGCCTAGTAAGGAAAATGTTGTTGCAGACTTTTTGTCCAGATTAAATTTTCCTGCAGGTGAAGAAGGAATGTTTTGACCAGTTACTAGATGAGCACTTATTTGTTATTTCAGTTCTCTCTCCATGGTTTTCTGATATAGCAAACTATTTGGTATCTGCATAGCTCCCACCGAACTTTTCCTCCCAAGAGAAGAGCAAGATAGTGAGGAAGAGCACCCCCCTCACTTGGATTGAGGGCAATCTCTTCAAACTTGGCCCAGATCAAATCTTAAGAAGGTGTGTCAGGGAGGAGAAATTCTTTGACATACTTCTGACCTGTCACAATGGGAATTGTGGAGGTCACTTTGCAGCAAAGAGGAAAACATTCAAAGTGTTACAAGCAGGCTATTATTGGCCCACTCTTCACCAGGATGTTAAAAGATATACTAGCTAGTGTGATTGGTGCCAAAGGATGGGCAGGCCTACTCCAAGAGATGAAATTCCTCTGCAGCCTCAGGTGACTTTCGAGCCATTTGACAAGTGGGGCATGGACTTCATTGGACCTATTGACCCTCCTTCCAAAAAAAGCAGTACATCATCATGTGCACTGACTATCTCACTAAGTGGGTTAAAACCAAGGAAATTAAGGCAACAATAGAAGAGAAGGTAGCTGAGTTCCTAAGGGAGAATGTATTTTACAAATTTGGGTACCCTAGAGAGCTGGTCACAGACCAAGGAAACCAATCTACCTCCAACATGATTGAAGACTTGCTCAGCCAGTACAAGGTCAAGCATAGAACCTCCACTCCCTATTATCCACAAGCTAATGGACAAGTAGAGGTGACCAATAGAGCACTAGAGGGCATCTTGACCAAATTGGTAAGTAGTAGTAGGAAGGATTGGGCAGATAAACTAGTTGAGGCCACCTGGGCCTATAATACCACTTGGAATACACCCACTAGATTCACACCCTATGAGATGGTCTATGGGAAATAGGCCTTGTTGTCCATTGAATTTTAGTATAACACATTAAGGATGGCAACCCAACTAGATCTGGATCTCAGCAGTGCACAAAAAGAGAGATTGCTCCAATTGAATGGTTTGGATGAGTTCAGAATGTAGGCCCTCCTACATACAGAGGTAATTCAACTTCAAAGGAAGATCTGTCATGATAAGAACATCAAGGTTATAAAGAATTCAAGGGAAAGTTAAGGACAAGATGGCTAGGACCTTATGTTGTAGAAAGATGCCATGATAATGGTTCAGTACAGATCATAACCATAGATGAAGAGGCCATTCCTTTACTTGTTAATGGACACTGACTGAAAATTTACAAGAGACCATTGTCAAAACAAGAATTCATTGATGATATCAATAAAACAGTGATCGTAGTGGAGAAAGTTTCAGCTCCTACCTCATCATATCACTGAGAGAAAAAAGAAAAAGAATAAGGACTCAGGTGAAAACCTCCATGAGGCGCCTGAGTCCCACTATCGGGTTGAAAACCTCTTGGGGCAGCTCAATGGTGTCAATATTAAAAAAGAGAGAGAAAAAAAATGAGAATAAAAAATCCCTGGGTGAAAACCTCTCTTGAGGAGCCCAGGGCAAACAACTAGGATGAAAACCTCTCAGAGGAAGCCTAGTTGTTTTCAAAGAAAAAAAAGAAAAAAAAAGGAGAAAAATCATGAAAATTTCTGTTTTTCAAGTCAGCACGAAGGACGATCAGAGAGCAAAGGAGGATCACTAAGAGACCTATTTCACTCACATTTTATTTTTCCACTCATTTTCATTCATCACTCTGCCATTTCTCTCATTTTTTCCACTCCTTTCCTTCAGTTTACAAAGGGACTGTGTTTTCTACAGGATCCCCTATAAACGTACATGATCCCCTGTAAATGTACAAGATCCCATGAAAACCTACAGGATGATCCTGTAGGAATCACAGTGACCCAGAAATCCTATAGGAAGCGACCCTAAAGGAAAAAAATGACCTGCTATGTCAATAAAATAGCACCCCTACATCATCATTCCATGACCATACCTATGTCCACCTTCAACACCCATGCATTCACCCTTAAAAAAATATATCAGTTTCAAAAACAAAAAAAATCACAATCTTCGAAAAAGAAGGAAATATAGAGCAATAGGTAGCATCACCTGAGTATTCCTCATCCTCCACACTCCTATTCTCCCTCTCCATCCATGTCACCATCCTCAAACTCCCAGCAAAAGGTATGATTAAGAGTTCTGAGGGAGAAGCAGCTACAAGACATCTTGTAGAAGCCTATCCCATAGAATAAAAATCATAAGGACAACAAGCTACCAGCATGATGATCCAAGAGCAGAAGGGACTCCAAAATAGCATCAGCACCATCATCTTCAACAACAGGTACCTACACCACAAAAAAAAACATCAGAGGACAACAAAAAAGGGAAGAAGAATAACATGCATCCAATACACACAACAAGCACCTCTAGTCTTCAACCATTGCAACAAGGTATTAAGCACCACGGGTGAGTATCCCGCTCACTCTCTCATGTGCATAATTTAGTCAATGGTTATGATTAAGTTGGTTTATAAGTGAAAAGTGGCCAGTTAACTTGGCCACCTTCAATTAGTCAACAAAGACAAAACCATTTGTCCTCTCACGCATGGCAGTAGTCAACTCAAAAATAGAAAGGAGAAGGACAAAAGTAGTTAAGTCTACAAAAGCATGAAGTAGGAGTTGATTATGAGGAAGTGGGGAATGATGAGGTGATAGTGGGGACCAACGGTCCAAAAATGGAAACCGTACCTTGGCTGCCAGCACACCACATCAACTCAAATGACCATAAGAGGAAATAATCGTCGTCCCCATGCATTCATGCATTCACTTCCTCGAGGCTCGCTCTCACAAGTCACTCTCATACCTAAGAAACCTACAGCAAGGAAGACACCATCATTTTTTTGCATAGGAATTCCTACAAGATTGCACAAGAAATCCTACAGGATTTCACACAGGATTCCTACAGGATACACAGAGACAATCTACAGGATAGGCCGAGAGGAGTTTCAGAGGGGAAAACATGGGGGTTGACCACAGAAAACACTATGAAGAGGTAGGCTCTGTAATTAGATCCATCTTTCCAAGTAAATTGAACAAAAATACTCTAGTTTGAGTGAATTTGGCAGCTGTGCAAGAGAATTGTCCACACAGTCATCTCAGTCTTTTATTTATGCATTTGAAAATTGTATCAACCATCTCATCTCCTCAAAACCTCACCAACCAAGATGACAAGAGGGTTTAATAAGAGGGAGCCCACTAACATTGTGAGAATCCAACAACACCCTCGGGTAGTAGAAATCTTCACAAGGCATAATTAGATGGAGTTTTTCGAAAAATTAAGGGGGTATGATGATGAGGTGGCCTGAGATTTTGCTCTCTCCCTCATTCCACTCACCAAAGTCCATGCCACTGTTGTGGTAAGAGGCCTCTCCATAGAAATCAACCCTGAACTCATTAGCAGAGTTACCACACTTCCCCTAGGAGTACCATGGAGGAAGAAATACAAAGGAGATAGTCAGGTTGCCAAAGGGAAATTCTTTTTAGAAGGTGCGGAACCCACTGAGGACAAAAATGGTGTAAGGAGAGCAAGTCTTCCATATCCCTAGAATGAGGTAAGCTATCAACTTATCAAATAAATTTCATGTGAGGGTAGGTATAGTGTGGTCTATGGCTATCATTTTAGGCTTCTTGAAGAATTGAGATTTGGAGTAGAAACACCCCCTCACCACAGACTCAGCATACCATACTTCATGTTGCAATCACTGATAGACTCAAGCATAAAAGTGCAAGAGGGAAATTATGCCCAACAGTTAGCTCACCACGGGCTAATTAGATTCCTTATAGAAGATTCCCTCCAAAACCTCAGAATTCCTATACAATGGTTAGTTTTCAGAGACATGCAGGAAGAGGAAGACATCGAGTCTCTCACATATGATGTTAGTCCTACTATCAGTGAGGAGGAAGAGGAAGAGACTGAAGTAGAGGAAGGAGAAGTAGAGCAGGAAGAAGAAGAAACATAAGGATATGAAGATGAGATGGATGAAGAAGAAGATGAAATAGAAGAAAATGAGGAAGATGAATAAGAAGAGGAGAAAGGGAAGGAGGATGATGAAGAAACAGAGTAGGATGTTAAGGAGGGAACTGATAAAGATGATGAGGATCTACAATAGGAAGAAGAAAGGAAAGACATAGGTGAATAAAGAAATGGGAAATAGGGGGTAGAATACACGGAGGAGTCACCTAGGGTGTCTCCAGAACCCATTGAGACAGAGGCAGTAGCTTCCCTCATTGCTCTTAATACCCCCATCAAGAAAAAAGGCAAAAGACAGAGACAAACCCCCTTATATTTCAGGATAAGGAAAAGCACAAGAATAAGGCAGGGGAAACCCCACCAACCAAAATTCCCATTGTGATTGAAGACTAACCTAAACAAAAGGATAAAATGCCTTCCCCTAAGTCTCCTATCACCTGTGTGAGAAGGCCTATGACTAGATCAACCTCCTCCAAGAGAAAAGAAATCCTACAGGATACACAACAGAATCTACAGGAAGTAGAAGCAATCCTACAGGATACTTTGTTGAACCTATAGGAGACATAAAAATTGGAAAAGGAGGTAGGCCAACAGCAAGGAACTAAAGAAGAAGACCCATAGTCAAAAGAACCTAGCCCCCAACCTAACCTTGAGTCCTACTATAGGTTTATTGAAGGAGGCAGGTCATACCTCAAAAAATTTCTATTCCACTGTTCTTCAAGCTTGAGAAGGAGAGAGCCAGAACTCACCGATGGATCCAGATCACCAAATCCAAGGGGGTGGAAGACATTAGGCACATGGAGGAGAAGCTCAAGGAGATGGGCAAAGAGCTAAGTAGCTTGAGAAACAAAGAGGCCAAAATGAAAAATCAACTAGAAATAGAAAATGCATGGTTGAGAGGACAGTTGCAAGAAAGAGAGAACCAATTGGCATGTATGACCAGTCTCTCTTTGGAGGTAATCCAGTGCAGGATTCCAGCTAAATCGTATGCCCTATACCTCAAGGAATAGTGGTTGTAGTTCCAGATCAAGACCCTGGCACAAAGAGGCACCATGCCATTTCAGGACTATAGGCAACTCATTGATGTTTGTGATCATAACACACTAGAAGATAGGGCCAAGATGTCTGAGTTTTATTTGCACAACATGGCCTTAACATACATGAATGTATGGGACCCTAATGCCAAGCTAGGATATTTATAGTTGATGGCTTTGGCATCATGGATGAACCATGAGGAATCAAGGGCTGCAGAGATGAAGAAGATATTGGCAAGAGAGAAAACTGAACCTCTTATGATCAAAGTTGAACAGTCAGATCCCATGGCCCTCATCAATACCCATAATTTGATTGCAAATGATCCTCAACTTGGACCTAGATATCTTGTTGCCCAAGAGCAAGCAATTTCACATTTTGAGGACATTTTCAGGCTGTTAGGGGATGATAACATACATGCTTGCCTAAGGAGATGAAACACATTTCCATACAGCTTAGAGATAAGAGAGTACCACTCTCCTCAAATATTGAGAGAAGCACTAAACAGAACACCCATGTACAAGAAATATATGCAAAGGCTGAAAGTCAATTGGATTGGCCTGAAACTCAGTCCACCACTACCCTTAAGAATGCTAGAAGGAAGGAAGGAAGAAGAAGAAAAGAGGCAGTGGGAGGAGGTAGAAAGGAAAGCAGGATTCTATGAACAAGAAGAGGAAACCACAACAGACGCATGGGATGTTAGGGAGGCCACTAGAGCTATGAAGGATATGGATATTTATTGAGTTGCTCAGAGGATGAGTAACACTTTTAGTAGGGGGTGATGATGAGCCTCATCATTGGGTAATTATATGGGCCTTAATTCACCTCCTAGCTTAGTCAAACCAACTTTTCTCATAACTTATTGCATGCTTTTGATTATATTTTGCTTATGAGATGAGTTAGAGTTGGATCTTTTGCTTCGTGGTCTAATGTGCATTGAATGAGGATTGAAGGAGAAAATCAAGGAATTTTGGCAAATACTAAGGTTAAAACTTGAATTGGAAAAGGAAGAGGGATTGCAAGAGGTAAATCCTCCTTATTTACTTCTCCCCCATTCGAATATTCTTCCATCCATCACACCAGCTCAGAGTGCAAGCATCCAAGCCATGAGGATTAGAAGGTAGCTGAGCAAATGAGAGACAAAGAGCTAGTTTATCTTGAGTTCGGGAGTCGAGCCTCTCTAATTTTAGGGAAGTCGTTGGGGACTTCAATTGTATAAGTAGAGAGGCCTAGAGCCTCATTAGGATTTGAATTTTTGTTGTAAAACTCTACGCTATTTTCGAGCTCCAGACTTATGAAAGTTTGTTGATGTAATTTTATGTTTTGGTAATAAGAATGAGTTTTGTTTTGAGCCAACACTGAGTTAACTCAAAGGGCCGAAGCTCTTGGGTTAGGGCCCAACCCTAGCAGCCAAGGCTCCTCTTTCTTGTATCTATATGTTTAGATTAGTCTCATAGCTTCATTGTTAATTTGCTTTTAGATGTGTTTTCATTGCAAGTAGTGTAGATTGTATTGGTTGTTTATTAGTTTGCTTCCATTTGTGTCTTACTTCAGTAGCAAGTTAGCAGGGATAAAAGGAGTACCAAAAAGTTGTCAGTGGGTGTCTTGGCCTCATTTCCTCCTTTTGGGATCATGATTTGAGGAAGGGACCCTTATGCAGCCCCAAAAACACAGATTTCTATTTCTTGCATAAGCTTTAGAGGTTACTGTATTTAAGTTAGCATTTGATCAGTTTTGCAATGTAGGATTTCATTGCCATCTCTTCTATCTTCACTCTTGTAGTAGATCTCATCCATGCTTTCAATTCATTTCAACAACTTTCCTCATGCATCATGTAGGCAATTAGTTCATTAATTCTTCTTTTCTAGCTTATTAGAATGCTTCTTCTTTACATAGCTTTTTGGGAATTATACATGTTTTATGTAGAGCAGGTGCTTCAGAAAGAGACAAAGACTTCATAGCCAATAACCACCTTCCACTCCATCCACATAGTAATTCCTTGTTTTCACCATTGCCTTCACTAGTTTTCATCATTTTTCATAGAAATTCTTCCAAGCACATTGAGCAAATCCTACCATCGTCTATCTTTGTTGTTGACTTCTCAGTGATCCTAGACCTTTCATCACTCCATTCCATCCATCTACCACCTTCCCTAAGCTTTCCATCACCTCCAACACCTTCCATTTTTCTCTCGGCTGTATCCTATAGGTTTACAGGGAATCTTGTAGGTTTCTAGTACATCCTGTAGGTTTTCCTGAAATGGCCTGTTTTGAGGCCGAATTGAGGGAAAACCTTTAGGAAGTCACCAAAATCCTCCCAAGGGTCTCCCACACCATCCAACCATCTCCTAACCCTTCCAGCCATCCTCCAACATCCTTAATTCACCTGCACATTAGTGATGTTTGATGCTTCTTACTTCCATGCTTAGATAGTAGCATTTGGTTCATGATAATTTATTATTATTGCAATGCACAGTTTCTTGGCAGTTAATAGGAAATGGTGTGATTTAGCATTGAATTTCGGCCTTTTCCATTATTGCAGTAGAGTAGCTCTCCCTTAGAGCAGATTTCCCTTTCTTCCATCAAGAAACCAAGCTTCTTCTGACTCCATAGAAATCTAGCTTGAAAACCCAGTGGTCTCTCGCCAGCTGAACCGTGACAAAAGGCAGAACCATCACTATTAGGTGTGTATAGAGCACTGTCACCTCCAAGCTTGTACGAACCCTGGTTGATAAAGTAAAGTTGGTAGCCCAAGAGTTGCAACATTCTTGTTGCAATACTGGCACTCATCAAAAATCCATAAACAAGGAAGGTTGTGTATAGCCGAGATGTGGTGTTTAGAGAGGTGAACGATGTTATTAAACATGAATTCCTACCAAAGGAACCTAAGAAGATAGAGTTTGAGCTAAAGGAGGAAGAATCAAACTCTACAACAGAAGAAGAATCAGAAGATGAAGAGCCACAAACTCCAGCTGTCAGAAGATCTTTTTGAGAAAAAAGGCAGCCAAAAAAGTATAGTCCATCTGCTTTCTGTTCAAACTTTT
Organism: Pinus tabuliformis; assembly: GCA_031772625.1. NCBI lineage: Eukaryota > Viridiplantae > Streptophyta > Pinopsida > Pinales > Pinaceae > Pinus > Pinus tabuliformis. The sequence goes on along the minus strand of CM062804.1, from coordinate 67,351,534 downwards.
CTTGATTTATCACTGACGATGATTTCAGAACTGTGAGCGAAAAATTAGATTCAGAGAATGGCAAACTATGGAAAGAGACCATGGTTAATGAAACCACAACCCTTTCTTTCAGATAACACCATCTATGAAAAATATCATCAAAAAAAAACACACAAACAAGAAAACATACTAGCTTTAACCATTAGTCTTTCTTTTAGATGACATTATCTAAAAACACATATTTTATATCGATCACATATTTTGGAATCCCACTTGTCACAAAAAGACATACTATCTTTATTGAAAGGACAAGTCTTTCTTTTAGATAGCACCATCTATCAAAACGATTGTCACAAAAAGACATAGAAACAAAAAAACATACCATCGTTTAGTGAAACCAAAAACCTTTCTTTTAAACAGCACTATCTGAAAAGCCATCGATCACATATTTTGGAATCTTTTATCTCGATGAGAAAATTTGAAAATTTGATAGACATAAATAAACATGAACAACAAAATTACTTCAGATCATTTTCATAAAAATTCAAAATATTCCAGAATCTAGAATTAAACTCAAATATCCAACAAGATACTATTCAAATTAAAAAACCCAGTCTGATTACAATCCTAATTTTATATTTACCCATTTAATTAATTATCATTATACTTTTATTTTGTTTCCTGTCTATTTGTTCTTCTCGTTATACATTTTCGTTGATTCCTCTCTCTTTGGCCTTCGTAGGAGAAGTCATTTTTTCGTATAATTTTCTTAACGTTTTATAAAAAAATATACTTCTCTTCCTAACTAATTCCTTTTATTTATTTTTAATGTTCTTTATAGGTTTGTTAGCTATAGTTATCATCTAACACTCACAAAGTTCTAGTTTAGTTATAGGTAAATGACCGTCTTTGAAAATATTGTTTGAAGCAAAACCTTAGGTTAAGCCGGATTTACGAAGTCATTCGGAAATTTTAAGAAGATTTGCTTTGGAAAAATAAAAAAAAACACACAAACCTGCAATTTCATCTTCTTAATCTAATTAATTTGTAATTTCATCTTCTTAATCTAATTAATTTGTTTTTATGCAAAAGTTATTTCTTCACATTTTGCTTAACTATCGTTCCGATATGAGACAATTAACTTAAACAACATTTCCTTTGCTCTTCCAGACCGTGTTATTGATCTTCTAACCATTTTTTCTTGATTAAATTTATTTACTTCTAAGTTTCTTGTTGAGATTTTAGAATTCATAAGTTGACCTAGTTGAAACTTTATTCATTTCGTTCTTTCCATCTTATATAACCATAACGATTAAAATTATTTAATTTTATAGTATTTTCCAAAATTGGCGTGTACCTTTTATATAATCATAATAGTTAAAATTATTTATTTTAGTTTTGATGTTAGAAACGGTTGAGATTACCTAAATTTTTGTTTGTTTTGCTCAAAGAGAGATTGGGATTTGGATAAAGTCTCTAGCTAACATGTAATGAAATTGAAATGGAAGTGAGGAAAGGTGGGGTTGTCACTGCAACAAATATCTTTCAAAATTTTGTTTAGATTTGAATTTTGGACTTCACTGTGGATCTTGTGATCAACTTTTCCATAGTCATTTTTAGCTTTGTTAAGTTTTTTAGCTCCCTTTTGGATTGTAAGTGTCGAAGTCACCTACTCACACATGCTCAGTTCATAATGAATTCATGAGCGCATTCCTTCACGCAAGCTCGAATAAGCCTAGCATAGTCCATCAAGATAGTGCTTACGCTATGTTCAATACACGTCGACAACCAGTGCGCACTGACATTCACAGTTTCTCACATCTAGCTGTGTTTGTACTTCTATTTCGGAAAGTTTTGCAAATTGTCACTTTTGCGCACCTTTTCTTTCGTGACTGTCATTTTCATGCTTTTGACTATTCCTTTTTCTTTCTTTGACTCTAATTAGTGTCATTTTCATGTTATCCTCGCTCTAACATGTGTTTCTTTCACTATCGTTTGCATATCGCAAGTGTTGTTCGCACTTTTCTTGTCATATCGCAAGTGTCATCTTTTGGTGTGGGAACTATCGCTTATCACGTAAAGTTGATTTTGGCTTGTTTCAAGGGGAAACATTTTTTATAATGAGTTTTTCTTATCATTTGGACATGTTTCGCACTCATTTCCAAAGTTTCAAGCACTGTTGTACAAGTGTCACCACTTTTGTCGCAAAGTGTATCATTTGTGTCACACTTGGTAAGAGTCATCACAAAGTTGTTGCATTGAGGAAGGTATGTTTTTCATATGTTCTGAGTGTTCCTTGTCATGTTGTCAAGTGATCTAAGTGTGTTATCATGCTCAAATTCTCTCTTTTTCTCATCTTCATCTCATTGATCCAACACTTAGTCCAACTGAAAAAACTCCCCGACCTAGATATTCAGCGTCATTCTTTCCATCCTAAACTGTGCATGGCGCAATCGTATTCCTCAAGCAACACCCTTGTCCCTTGGCACTACACAATACCCAGTATTTGCCTTCCAAGACTGTACACAGTGCAATCATAGTGCTCAAGCTCAACCTCTGACCTCCAAAATTGTGTAGTCTCTCTCTCCTGCCCAGCTCGAACTGCACATTTCACAGTCTCAAGGCTCAGGCCTCAGCCTTGAGCTCCTTAAATATTCAATTGTGTAATCACCTGGCCTCCTCTACCTTCTTGAACTATGAAGTAAGCATAAACAATGCTCAAAACCTCAGCCTAGCTCCTTCAACTCCAGAACTGCGTAGTTGACTTGCTTAGTCCAGCCTAAACTGTGCATTTCATAGTTTCAAGGATCAAACTTGACCCTTGACATCCTGAGTTACACAATTGCATAGTCTCTAAGCCTCTTCATCAACCTACCACCTAGTTTCATCTTAGTGAGTGGATCATCATGCAAAATCTTATACTAGGGATTTATCGGACTGATATCATCTTGTCATGAGTGAATTGCAGATACAACTACTCTATCATGCTATGACAGGATGATGATTAAGGAGATTTAGAAGGAGACCATGCTAGAAGACACTTCATTAGCTGCAAAGAAAAGCTAATCAATCAAGAGGGAGCAAAGGGACATCAAATTGAGACAGCAGTTGGAGATCAAATTACACTAAATACTCCTAATCTGTAATCCATTTGGAGGACAAAGAAGAAGATCGTGATCCATCATTTAGAAGACACAAAGAAAGAAACAACAAAGAATGGCTTGACATTTCAATGTCATCATGCAGTCCATGTCATCAATGTCATGTCATGTCTTGTCATGAGACATCATGTGCCACATCATTATGTGGAATATGTAATTCAATAATGGAGAAATATAATGTAAAGTGGAAGTCCAAGAGTCATTCATGTAATGTGAAAATTCATGTAGGAAGTCAAAAGGTCATAAAGAAGTTGAATAGTCATGAGGGTAGTCCAAGAGTCACAAGTGAGTTGAAGGATCACCCAATTTATTATATATACACCCTCTTTGTACAAGCAAAGGAATTTTCACCTTGGCTTCTCCCATAAGGCATAGGAGAGATAGAGTCAGTACTTTTGGGGCAGTAAGTCATGGCTCCAACGCTCCACTATTGGAGCTAGTGATGTTCGTTATATTCATGTATCTTAGGACTTTTACTTAATACTTGAAGCCTGATGGCCAACACATTTTCATGCATGGGTTGTGAATATTTGTAATTTTATTATGTGAATTTTTAATATTTATGATTCATATTTTCTTTCACCTGTACTAAAGTAGTTGAACTATTTCTTTTATTTTAGTGCTTATCTAATTGAAAATGTGTTGTAATGTTTGTAACAATCATCACATCTATGTGGATTATTCTACTTGATGTTAGGAAAATCTCTTTTCACTTGCATGCACCTCTACTAGGGTGGTAATATTACCTCTCTCTTAGAGGCTAACGTTTCCTCCCTCTGCAGTAGAAAAGCATTGATACACCTACAACCGAACATTCACCAGGCACACTTACTTTCTTTTTGCAAAGGCACATACAAGCTTCTCTTTCTTGCTGGCACCTTAAGCTAAGGAAAATATATAAGAATATATGGCAGTTGAGCTGATACTTCGGATGGGGCTCCTATTCCAAATGATGTGAGGTATAATTGGGACTTCCCATCGGGTATACCCCCTTGGTTGACAGATTTCCAACATCGTCAACAAAATTGTGCTAGAAGGAGGGCCAAATGATAGGTTGTGCCAGTCGAGTTTTCTTTGAATCTCTTATCCAAAATGGCTCTTCCCCAAATCATAATTCCGAGATGTTTTTCTAAAGAGCTTAATCTTACCATCCATGCGGAAGTTTTCCATAACCTGTCCCAATTTAAATTTGATGGCGAGGGTGAATTAACTCTTCGTGAACATATGTTTAAATTTGTCCATTTTTTCCTTTCTAATGGAATACATTGCAATGATGTCATGGCTAGATTTCTCACCCTCACATTTGAAGGTCATGTTAAGAGATGGTATTATACATTACCCGCTACTTCTATCCATTCATTTGACCAACTTATAAAGGAGATTCTTAAAGAATTTGAAAGGTATGATTACCGAAATGTTCTTAAAATAATTAATCAACTAAGAATGAAGACTAATGAATCAATTGAGTAATTTTTTGATTGATTCCTTCACATTTGTTATGAACTTCCAAGCGAAGACATAGATTTGGATTTATTTAAACAAAAGTTTAAGAATTTGCTTCATATCTCTTTGCATATTGAATCTGAACCCCCTGAAGCTTTTACTTCCCCAACACTTGTAAATCATGAGACACCTTGAATTTTAGAGGAGGAACCTACTACTCCTTTTGTTCCTTGTCCTCCTCCTTTTCTAGTCTTGATGTGGGTGCCTCCTTGTGATGATAATAAAGTTGGGAAATATGCAAATCAAATTCCTAATCCATCTCTTCATCCTCCTTCCACTTTTCATGATTTAGATCTAATGAAAGAAACCCCGGAGTGGCTCATGGAGCCTAGGGTGAAGGCTAATCCTTTCATTCCTCAAGATGACATTAGCACTCTTAACATCAATCTTGAATATGGTTCCATTGAAAGTGTTACTTATTAAAGGGACATTTTTCATCCTCTATCATCTACATGTCATCAACCTCTGTATCATGATCTTCTTTATCAATCTGCTCCACCAATTAGATCATCATGCTCTCTTTATTTTCGAGTTTCTCGTTCAAATTGCAATCATATACAAGGCAGTCACATTACACTGGTAGAGGAGGGGGATAGTGAAGAGACTTTTGATCTCTCTTCCCTTTTTCAAAGTCCCTCATGTCAAGATGATGCGCCTCCATTCTTGGATGATTTTCAATATGCTAATCTCAGTAATGAATCAAATGAAATCGATTCTCCCAATTAATCTGTAGCCTTGGGCAACAACCATTCTGATGATGATGAATCTATGGATGTATGCGATAAAAAAAGACCAGATGCATCAACTGATCTTTTGGTTTCTCATAAATATATTAATTGAGATCTAGAATCTGATTCGATCAAAGAATATTTTCCTATCAAAATTTCTTCTTCATCTCATTATCCCTTGTGCTCTATTGTTTGCAATGCATCTACTTGTGATAAACATTCTTCACGCTTTTCAATTGACCACGAGGTAGTGATTTTATCCATAAAATGAAAGGAGATAATAGAATAATTGTGTATTATTTCCATCCCTCATCATCTCTTGTTTTTCATGAAGACAACTCTTCAAATCGTCCTCCTCATAAAATTTCTCTGATTCATACATCTTTAGATTTGTGATCCAAAGAATATTTCAACTTGAGTAATCTGGTTGTTGAAGTTGAAAAATCTGGTCAAATCAATGACAAATATGGTTGCCATCTAGTGAGTAGTGGTCTTACTAAAACAAGTGGAAGCAACTATCCTCACACCATGCAGTATCTGTTTCAATTTTAAAAATGCGATTTTACAATCCTTAAAAGTTTTGGAATTTTTCAGCAAGTCAAGGCAGTTCAACTTCTGTTGATGGTTATGTTAGAATCTTGCCACTCTGGTAGGGTCCCCGAACTAAGTCAAATATGGTTTCTCTCACGAAATCTTTCTCTTTGCATGGTTATGCTCTATGTAAATTCATTCTTGAAATATATTTGGTATTTTGGATGTAATCTTCGTATTTTCAAGATTTTACTCTAGATCATATTCAATAATCTTCTTTAGTTTATTCATCTCCATGCAAATATCATGCATTAAACTCGGGTTTGGAATGTTTACCTCTCATAGACTCAAGGAACCGTGAATTTAGTCACTTCAAAGATTATATGTGGCTGATGGAAATACATCTATTAGATTTATGTCATGATGAGCAATCCCTGGTTTTCCTTGTGAATATCATATCATGAATCTTGTTCTTCATCACACTTGAAATCCTCTTGAGTGCGAATTAATACATGAGTTATTATGTGAATCAAATCCTTCTTTGTTCACTATATCCCGACTGGTTTCATGGGTTTGTTGTACTGACATTAGTTTCCACTTCTTTCGATGATTGTGATGCTAGTGTTATATGTTACTAGTTACAAAGAAATCATTTGTTACATTTATCATGTGAGGAATATGCTTCATCTCTTAAAGGCATTCGTAAAGATGTTCAAACTGATTTATATTTGTTATCTTCTATCCGAGAATCTATTCCCACAAATTGTCCATCTGATCATAATATTAATTGTCATTCATTTTATCATTTTCCCACTAGTATATTGGACGAAATTTGTTTCACATTGATTAATCTCTATAGTTTATTACACTATTCAGATACTTGTCAAGCAGTTGAAGAAATTGAACCTTCACTGATGGTTATGTCAGGCCCTCACTATCTTGAAAAGCCTTCTGAATGTGATCAGATTTATTTTCCCTTATAAGATTCTCATCCTGATCCCGTGCCTTTAATTTCAAATTCATATTTTCAAAATTTTTAGGATTCTCAAGAGGACTTGTTACACATTATTTTGTCACACCTCCTGTTCACTTCCTGTTCCATATCCCGAAGTGCTAAAATGTTGACAACTATGAAGTATATCCATCATGATACACAGATAAAAACATCCCTGAAAAACCAAAGGAAAACTACCATGATTCAATTCTGAAGAAGGTTAGCTAAAACCCTAATTTTAGGGTCAGCGCTCTTTTCTCCACTATCTTTCTGTGCTCATGGCAGGTTGCACTGCTTTACCCTAGTGTTTCCAGCGCGGGTTTTGATATGAAAACCTGCATTGAACCTCTTCTGGAAGGTTTTTCCAAAATGGGGGAGAAGCTTCATATCCTAGAAACTTCAAGAACAATGAGTTGGATATTGGTCGTTGTAGATATGGTCGAGCTCTTCCATTTGGAGCTCTCGATATTATCATTATGGGCCTTCCCCTTGAGATGTGGACCTCCTTCCTCTTTTGTGGATCCCTAACTCCCTCTCGCTTCCTATAAATCAACTCCCTTCCATCCCCAAATGGTTGTTCATTGATTTTCTGCATTACTATACTGAGATTATGCCCAAACGTTTCCCATTCTAACTTGGAGAAGGAGTTCTTGAAGGGCATTTTTTGGAATTGGATATCCACCAAAAGGAGTTCTTCAACATCAAGGCATAGGTTGTATGCTTCCCTTTTCAGATTATTAATATATACATCTCATGTTCACTTTCCATAATTGTGTAAATGTTTATGATTTTAGCTTAATACTCCTTGATCTATTACGTAGTTTATGTTTGATGTATGCCATATATCCTCTTGTACCTTGTATTTCTCTTTGATCTTTCTTACAGGTACTCAGGCATGAAGAACAAGTAAGGAATGAGCCTGGAAGCGAAGGAATCAAAGTCATCTCGAAAGGATTGAATGATTAGGATCAGAGCAAGGTAGGTCACTCTCTCTCTGCATTTGTTAAACATAAGCTAGGAAAGTGTATGTTAGTTTGTTTAGTTTGTTACTAGACCCATTCATTGGGCTAGAGAGATCGCCCCTATCCGCACAGGGGATTTTCCTTCACAACATCTCCATAAAACCAAAGAAATTATCTTGGCTTCCACCATTTGCAACAATGCTCATACCATGGCCATTAATCATTAATGCTATCATTTTCATGTCAACCTTTACTTTTGATCCAATCTACCATGATCTGTGCTACAAACCACATTTTATTAACAAATGTGCAGCTTTCAGATCCAAACATTTAAGCAAGGAGCAAATCTCATCTTCTACATATTCACATGCTAGTACAATACTTCTTTTCCAAAGCACATATACTCTACAACTAGGAGGTCATCCATGCTTTAAAATCATTTGTTAAAAATAGTGTATAAAATTATATATGACAAAAATTTATGTGGTTCACCCAATACAAACCTAAAACTCTAACACCACTATTATAAAAAGAGAGATATATAAAAACATAATAGAAAAACATAAAGGCAACAATACATGGACACTACAAATTATCGTGGAAAACTTTGCAAGAAAGCTAGCTTTTAATAATAGATTTATTATTTGTTTTTTTCCAAAAGGAATATTACAATGTAGTAATCATGCCCTTAAATAGGATACATTACATGAATATACCATTAGAAAAACCACGGGTTACCGAAACATTGAGCCCTTATTCTATCACCAATAAACCTGTTAATGATTCTACCAAATTAACTCTATGACCACGATATATATATATATATATATATATATATCAAGAGTATCCACACAATGGGTGGGTACTCCAACTTTGACATGAACCATCACTCCTTCCAATGTGCATGCCACCACATGCAATAATGGACATAGGGCACCTCGCTGAATTGTGGTAACTTCATAGGCTTTGATGGGATTGACACAGGTAATGAGTTATTAGTTGTATCTAGTATCTCTTGATGTTTACTCCTACACATTTCCATTATTTTAGCTTGGATATGGAAATTCAACCAACTATGGTGGCAATGACCCAAATTTAACAATTAGCTAGCTTCCAATGCTTAGAAATTTTGGAGCCACACCATCCTCTCTATTTTGTTTGGGTAAGTTTCTCTAGGCCTAGCGTATTATTATATTTCATCTCTTGTCTCTTTGTGAGCTTCTCCTTTTTTGAGGTGTTAGGGTGGCCTCCTTCCTCTGTCCATATTTGTTATTTTTTTCTAGACTCCCTTCTTCATATTTGGTTTCCTTGTTCTTATGTCTAGGGCCATGTTTTTCTTTACAAATATCTCTCTTTCTCTATATCCTCCCTTTCTATGGTTGTGACTGCACTTGTTGCTTTTTCCTCTCCCTTTTCCTATTTCCTTTTCCACATCCTTTCAAACCTTATTTTGTGCCTCATTATGATGCATCCTAGATTTTCTCAGAATTGTTATGGTCGATGTGAGATAAGAGGGAATCCTCGAACAAGAGCTCATCTCAATGTTGAGGCACTAAAAATTTCTTACTAAGAGAATACCTCCATTCTATGTGGGAGAAGATTATGTCTAGCAGAGAATGAAGCTCAAGTAGAAAGGAATTTTGTTTTGGATGCGGAAATCAAGGAGAATGTTGGTCACTTGATACTAGACCCAAGTGACATGCATTCACGATAAACCTAATACATATAGACATTGATCTTTACTAAAATATTAAGACCATGATGGGGAAGGTTTTGGTGGAAAGGAGTGTATCACAATAGGAAATTCTCCTCAACATTAATGCTTTGCAGCTGCAATTAAAGAAACTATACAGCAATGTGTCCACTTTGGCAAAGAAAATTGTAGGTTTGAACTTCCTTGGCAATGATGATTAGGAAACAGAACACGATATCATTCAAATGGGATTTCCCACAACATAATTGGACAACATGATATTTCTTATATTTTACTATTTAAGTGGCTACTCTACTCTTATAAATCATAACAATAGGCTAGTTAGTGATTTTCTTGATAGAATTTTATTTTTGATTTTATAATACCATGACATTATTGTAAGATGGGTTATTTGGACAACATCTATGTGCTTGTACAATTGGTTTGGTTTTATTTTGTAGGCTAGTAGCCATAAGATTTTGACATGTGAGATATATATGTGTGTGTGTGTGTGTGTGTGTTAACTTTGAATTTATCATGTATAAAGAGGAATTAAGTTTTTGAAAATGACTAGAGGAAATGTACATTAAAAGATTTGATTTTTTTAAGTGTATGATAAATGTACAATTAAAATAAATTTACACTAAACTTACAAATATTTTACATTATACTAAAAATTCTAATTAAAGTAGTGGCGATGATTAATTGTAATGAACATTGAGATCATTAATATTTAAGAAAATGTTTTTAAGAATTTTGAAAATCACATTATGTTGTCTGACTAAATTTACTTTAATATATAAGTATAAATAATTTAAATATAAAAATAAAGAGACAACAGAGTTATTCTTATTTTTTTTGTATGTCAGGTTGTTTGTGATCCTACAGGCATGACCTGTGGCTTGAGGAGCCATGATGTAACACCCCAAAAATTGCATTTAAAATTACTAAGAACTACTAAGTAAATCTTTACCGGATGTTTAATTGAAGTTGTAATTAATTCTGATGTTTAACATTAAATGATGGAGGATGGAAGGCCAAGAAACATTTATTATGATTATCTTGTGATTTCCTAAATTATTGGTAACATTACTTTAACAAAATAAAACTATTTTGATTTACTTAAAAGAAATGGTTACCAAGTGTTAGCTCTGCTATAAGACTAATCTTTTGATGGGTAAAAAGCAGGTTTGGCAGTGCCAGTTGTGCTTTCAATAGGTTCGCAGCAATTGGTTTCATCTTTCCCTTCGTTCTCCTTATTCTCCTTTAAACCTCTTCATCTCTGTTTTTCCCCTGAAACCTTCTGTAAGCCCCTCCATAGCCCTTTGCTGCCTTTTATTCAAAGCCGTCGATTGCATCCATCGTGAAATCCAACGCTCACAATTCTTTTTCCCGCGTGCTAAACATCATTTGTTTTCCCCGCCATCCGACCGTCTGTCGCGCGATCGGACAGTAGCCACTTCTCCCGATCGCGCGAGTTGCCCACTCGTTAACATGCGGGGAAAGTGGTTTCCCGCCTGTCGCGTCGGCCACGCGTCACAATTCTATTGGATCGCTCCTCCGTGTACGTTTACCGCCCATCCCTGTAAGCGGTGCGGGGAAACCACTTACTACCGTCCCCGTCGATTAATTTTCGCACACCTTTTGTGCTCGATCGCCGTTGGATCTGCCCGACCGTGATCCGACGGCTCGCAATTGTCTCCGCCCACTTCCTCCCGATAGCTCCCTCCAATTCAATCTCCGCCGTTTGTCTGTTGGATCCAATGGCTTTTGTTTGTTCCCCGACCTGCTCACGCCTCCACTATATTATCCCTGTTCATAGCCTGTTTTGTGCTCCCGAAAGACGAAGGTGGCCAGCTACCTGTACCCGGCACAGTTAATCTTCAACCACCGCATTAAAAGAGCAGTATGGCCGAAGGTTAAGAAGGACAAGTCTGGAGCAGTTAAAATGTTTATCAGGCGTGGAGTTTCATCCATATTTCATTCCATCTGCTCAAGAAGGACAATAGAGTGCCAGAAAGGGTCATTTTGTTCATTAAAATAGTCAGATTATATCAGAGACCCATGTCAAACAGTTAATGTGGTTGGTGGTCCATTATGACCCTTCCACGCATAGCATAGCAGATATTTTTGTAATCAACCTCCATATATACCCAGAATCAAGATGTAATGAGGGATGATGGATATGGTTTTGATGTAAGGTTCAACTTCTGGAGACTGTAACTACTGTGATACTTGCAGTGTCTGGCCTTCATTTTTAGCTAATGCAAGCTTCTTTTGTTGTTAATTGCTCACTTTCCACTTCTTCTTTGTTCCAGGTTGTGCCTGTTATGCATTTTTCATGTGCTCTTGATGTTTAGCATTAGAGGGGCTGTCATCCCACCTCTGTGTTAGAATCTAGTATGTATTATTGAAGGTGTATGCAGGTTTCTGTTTTCTTGGTGCCAGAGAGTTGTCATCCTATCTGTGCATTAGGAAATAGATTTACAGACCTTTCTACTGGTTGCAGCCGACCATCACATGGTCTTGTGTATCTGCTGGTGTGGTCAGTATTCTCCATCTTCACCTATTCCTTAAACTGTGAGTAATTGGTGGTCTAAAGCCTTGTAGTCTGGGGGTGTTCACCCATGTCTGGGGTTAAGCATAGTAGAAGTGGTTATCTGGCTTGAATATGCATCATTTCTTCCATTCATCCACCATTTTCCAACATTTTTGTTGAGTTTGTAATGTTCCCGAGCATCTTTGATATACAACCTAGGAGAGTTTCTTGGGGTGATAACATTAATTGGCACCATTGCCGGGGAGAGGAGATTGAAGCTCAGCTTCCCTGGGAGAACAACACAGTTCCAGATTTTGATGATAGACAAGGTCTAGGCACATTTCTGGTTGTAATCATCTATCTGGCGACTCCACTGGAGGAAGACCAACCTTTGGCGACTCCACATTGAAGTTTTGGCTCAGTTTGTGAGACATACTTGAAGAAATCCTCAGAAATCACCAGCTAAACCAGTGCCTGACCCTGAGAGGACTGTTAAATCGAAGAAAGCATCACAGAAAGGGGCATCGAGATCAGGTAAGCCTAAGAAATCTCATGCATCTCTGAAAGATAAATTTATAGCTGAAGATATACGGTTTGAAGATTTAGAACCCAGCACTGTTAATAAAGAAATTCCTTCAGAGATTAATGCAGCCCCTTGTCCATCTAGTTTCCCTTTGAATCTCAGTCCAAAGAAAGCTTCCCATTCAGTCCAAAACATCCCTTTGTCTCTGTCATCTATTTGATTGTTTCAAACTGCCCAATTTGCCAGTGTTCTTCCACATACCCCAGTCATGGCAGGCCAGCAAGCACCCATGAAGATAGAAAGAATTGTAGCTGCCAGGTATGGACCTCTGGTCTTGCCTGTTCCTTTGAATCCTATGCCTGTGGGAGAATATCAAAAGTATATGCCCAAATTCACTGGCACAGAGGGAGTAACAGCAGAAGAACACCTTGAGGCTTTTTATAGTTATGCTGATAACTTAGATATAAGTGAAAATGATGTGTGGATGACAGTTTTTGTCCAGAGCCTTGATGGTGAGGCTAGGAAGTGGTTCAGAGAATTACCCCAGAGATCCATAACAGATATTGAAGCCTTATATGATGCATTTTTGAAGCATTGGGGAGATAAAAAAGATTTTTTATATTATCATACTGAGTTTGGTAACCTCAAGAGGGAAAATGGTGAATCATTTCCTGATTTTAATAAAAGATTCAACCGTATGTATAGTAAGATACCAGCTGAGGTAAAGCCTACCCCTACCTCTGCCAAACTCACTTATGCCAATGCTTTTGACTCTGATTTCTGCCTATTGTTGAGAGAAAGGAGATGTGCTACTCTGGCAGACATGCAGGATGCAACCCTAGAAGTAGAGTCTAATATCATGGTTGTAGAAAAGCTCAAAAGTCAAGCTGAAAGAAGGAGGCAGAGAGGTTAGGCTTCTACTTCCTTTGCTTCATCTTCAGAACCTAAATTAGATGAAATTATTAAGATGATAGAGTCATTGGCTGCTAAAATATTTAAGCTAAAGGTTGAGCAAAATTAAGGAAAAACAAGACAGTAGAACATATTTGCTCCAAGAAATCCAAATCCATTCAAAAGAGAAAATGAGCAGTTACAAATAATTTAGAGGGGTGAAGAATCAAAAGAAGAACAAAAAGTTAAAGCCCCTTTCGAAAATGTAGTAATGGAGGAGGAACAGTTTGAAGATGAGGATGAAATTCACTGCATGGAAGATAAAGGCAGTGCTGCATTTTTGACATTGGCTGCTTATGAAGAATCATTGCTATAGGAACAAGACAGTAAAGAGTGGGACAGAGAAGTTGTTCTACAAACTAAGGGTTAGCGGAGATATAATCTGAGGTCTAATGCAACAAATGTCAAAGAGAATCCTGCCCAAAGAGCTGCTGTCCAAACAGAGTCATAGAATAACAGACAGAGAAGACCAGCAGTTGATCCAGTCATTCTCAAAGCTCCAGTTCAAGAGGTAAAAGGTTCTGATAAGTTATCTTCTTCTTTCAGTTTTGAGTCAGAAGTCCAAAAATTAAAAATATATGTGCCTCTGGTAGAGTTGGTAAAGAGTGAAGTGTTTAGAAAGCCTATCCTTGAAGCTCTTGAGCTGGAAACCACATAAACCTCCACTGACTCTGTCAATTTGCAAGATGATAAGCCTGCAATTGTGCTTAGCCCCATGATTGAACTTGCTGATAATAATTCTCCATGTTTTTATGTTTCCTTGACCATTCATGACAAAGTCCTCCACAATTGCCTGCTAGATACAGGGGCTAGCCACAATCTAATGCTTAAAGCTGTCATGGAAGAGTTAGGCCTTGATATCACTAGACCTTATCATGATTTATTCTCTTTTGATTCAAGGAAAGTGAAATGCCTAGGATTGATTAAATATTTGGCCATTACCTTAACTTAGCTGCCCATGAAGAGTATGATGATGGATATTGTGGTAGCAGATGTACCTCCCAAGTTTGGCATGCTGCTGTCTAGAGGATGGATTAAGAGACTAGGTGGGACATTACAGAATGTTCTATCTTATGCCACTGTCCCAGTTTTTGGAGGAGAAAGCAGGAGACTGTATAGAGAAGCATAGTTGGCATACATCATTAGTGATGAGAAAAATCCTACCAATCATCCTATTTATGCTATGGACACTGATTTTGGAGCATGTATTCTCCAAATAAAAGAATCTCAGAAGGCCTCAATTTAGATCAGGAAACCAACAAATCAGGCCGAGAAAGAGCAAGAAAGTCAGGTTTGGGAGATGTTCTTTGATGGAGCATATTCCAGGGAGACTGCAGGAGCAGGGGTGGTGCTGATATCTCCAGAACAAGAAAGCATGCATCTGTCTTTTAAGCTGGCTTTTCAAGTCACAAATGATATAGCAGAATATGAGGCTCTGCTCTTGGGCCTTAATGCAGCAAAAGACAGAGGAATCGGGAACATAAAGGTGTTTGGAGATGCTGATTTGATCATTCAGCAAGCAAATAAAACATTTCAGGCAAAGCACCCAAGGCTGAAAGCGTACAGAGATGAGGTATGGAAAATCAGAGATTCTTTTGATTATTTCTGTATTTCATATATTCCTAGAGCCCAAAATCAGCTTGCTGATTCCCTTGCTATGTCTGCTAGTCTGTTTATTCCTCCCATACCTCCTAGACTAGTTTATGAAGTGCAAATGAAATACAGACCATCCTTGCCTGATAATGTCCAGCATTGGAAAGTTTCCGATGATGATGATGAGTTAAATAGGTTCCTTCAAGTCATTGATGAGTTTTCTGAAATGCAAATTGACCAAGATAATGAAGCATTGGAAGAAAACCCCTAGTCCCAACTTAGAAATAAAATTGGCAAAGATAGCATTGTCCAGCTTCCCAGCAATCATATTCCTAAGTGTTTGATTCCTCTAGAAAGACTGTTCGACCAGAATGATGTGCCTTACAAGGCTGCCCAAAAACAAGATCAATCTACATTCTGTAAGCATGATATAGGGAGTCCAGGTCAGCCTAGATACGTAAATTTGTCCACTCATCTGTCTACCGAAGTTCTGAATACTGCAAATTAATGAAGCAATTCGCTGACGTGTTTGCCTGGGAGTATAGTGATCTGAAAACATATGATAAAAATATTATTCAGCATAAAATCCCTCTAGAGAAAGACACCATTCCCTTCAAACAGAAGCTGAGACCAATAAATCCTATGCTTCTTCCTCTAATTGAAAAAGAAATTAAAAAGTTATTGGCTACCAAGATCATAGTCCCTCTTAGATATTCAAAATGGGTAGCCAATTTGGTGGTGGTGAGGAAGAAAAGTGGAGAAATCAGACTGTGTGTTGATTTCAGAAACTTGAACAAGTGCTCAAAGAAAGACAATTATCCCCTACCGAAGATGGAGCATTTGTTGCAGAAGGTCTCAGGAGCGAAAGTGATGTCTTTCCTGGATGGATTTTCAGGGTTTAATCAGATTGATGTGCATCCAGATGACCAAGAGAAGACTGTGTTTACCACTCTTTGGGGCACTTTTATGTATGCCAAGATGCCCTTTGGATTGATGAATGCTGGAGAAACCTTTCAGAGAGCTATGGATATAGCATTTGAGGGAGAGAAGGATAAATTTGTTCTTATCTACCTTGATGATATAACAGTATACTCCAGCAGCCATCAAAACCATTTGCAGCATTTGAAAAAAGTGTTTATGAAGTGCAGAAGGTTTGGGATTTCAGTCAATCCTAAAAAATCACAATTTGCTTTAGAAGAAGGCAAGTTGTTGGGACATATTGTCTCTGCTGCAGGTGTCCAGATTGATCCAGAAAGAGTAAAAGCAATACAGACCTTGTCTGTCCCGAGATCAAAAAAGGATATTCAATCCTTTCTAGGCAAAATTAATTTTGTAAGGAGGTTTATACCAAATTTTGCAGAACTGGTGAAGCATATTACCTCCATGTTAAAGAAGGGGTTAGAAATCAAATGGACTGATTCAACAAGAAATTCCTTTGATTCCATTAAAAAAGCCATTATGGAAGCTCGCACTCTAAGCAGCCCAGATTACAGCAAGGAGTTCCATATATTTTCTTTTGCCTCTGAAGACACCAATTGCAGCAGTTCTATTGCAAGCAGATGAAGAAGGCTCAGAGCATCCGGTGGCATTTTTCAGCAAAAACTTGAGGGATGTTGAACTGAGGTATGACATTATTGAAAAAAAGCATATGCTCTTATCAAATCCTTGAAAGCTTTCAGAGTTTACATTCTGCATTCCAAGATAGTTTCATATGTGTCCTCTGTTGCAATAAAAGATGTCTTGACACAACCTGATGCTGATGGAAGAAGGGCTAAATGGATTGCAAAATTAATCGAATTTAATATAGAACTAAAGCCCACCAAGCTGGTCAGAGGCCAGGGTCTTACCAAGCTATTGGCTGAAGAAAATTGCAGATCATTAGATATTGATTTCCTGTGCACAATTGTAGAAATTGGTCAGACAGATAAAGAAGAGGAAGCAGCTGAACCAGATAGAAAGCACTCAGTAGTAGAAAATCTAGCTTCTTGTGATTTGTATTCTGCAATAATTAATTTCTTGCTGAAGCTAGAAATCTCTTCAGGATTTACTCAAAGTCAAGCCATAACTATTAAGCTTAGGGTAGCTAAGTATTGCATTAATGAAAATCTTCTCTATTGGAGGGATCCATCTGGAGTTCTTTTGAGGTGTCTGGACAAAGAACAGTCAATAGAAGTCATGCAACAGTTTCATTCCAGCATGTGTGGAGGACACCATTATTGGAAAACCACTGCCCACAAAATCTTCAAAGCTGGGTACTATTGGCCCACTTTATTTTTTGATGTGTTTTCTTTTGTTAAATCTTGTGACAGGTGCCAAAGATTCGAAGGAAAGCAACAATTGAAGTCCTTGCCCTTAAAACCAATACATGCAAAAGGACCTTTTCAGCAGTGGGGCTTGGATTTCATTGAAGAAATCAATCCACATTCCAGTGGTCAGCACAGATGGATATTAGTAGCCACTGATTATTTCATTAAGTGGATTGAAGCAATCCCTACCAGAAAGGCTAATCATAATGTGGTCATGAAATTTTTGACAGAGAATATCTTTGCCAGATTTGGTTGTCCACATAAGTTAATCAAAGATAATGCAGCAACCTTTAGGGAAAAAGAATTGGTGGAAATGTGTGATTCAATGGGTATTAAATTGGTCCATTCCACCTCATACTATCCTCAAGGCAATGGTCTAGCAGAATCCTCTAATAAAAGCCTGATAAGGATAATTAAGAAGCTGTTAAAGGACAACAAGAAGAATTGGGATTCTAAGCTCAAGTATGCACTGTGGGCTGACAGAGTGACCATTAAAAGATCCACAGGGAATTCTCCTTTCAAGATGGTATATGGTGCTGAGGCTGTGTTTCCAATTCAACTAACTCTCCCTATGGCAAAATTCCTTCAAAAGGAACAGAATGAAGAAGAGGACATGGAAAAAAGGATTACTGATTTGGCAGAATTACATCAGATTAGAGAACAACTGGTTGAAAAGGCTGTAGCACATCAGAACAAGATCAAGGATGCTTTTGACAGGAAGGCAAAGACAGATAATTTTCAGGTTGGAGACTTGGTTCTTAAATGGGATGCACTAAAAGAAAAGAAAGGCAACCATGGAAAATTTGATGCTTTATGGACAGGGCTTTTCATAATTTCTCAGATTCAAGGGAACAACACCTTCATACTGAAAAGTATGGGAGGAGAAGCAGTTTTTGATGGCCCAGTTAATGGGCGTTTTCTGAAAATTTATGTGATTTAAGGTCTTTTGGCCTTATAGGTTGTAAATATTTGGTTTTATCAGTTTTAGTCAAACTCCATGCCCAATGGAATTCTAGGAATTTTGGTAATTTGTTTTCATCAGAAAGGCATTGATCTGCAGGTTCTTGAGACCTCATACGGAGGATCTCATCCCCAGAAGGAGCCAGTGTTAGCTCTGCTATAAGACTAAGCTTTTGATGGGTAAAAAGCAGGTTTGGCAGTGCCGGTTGTGCTTTCAAGAGGTTCACGGCAGTTGGTTTCATCTTTCCCTTCATTCTCCTTATTCTCCTTTAAACCTCTTCATCTCTGTTTTTCCCTCGAAACCCTGTGTAAGCCCCTCCATAGCCCTTTGTTGCCTTTTATTCAGAGCCATCGATTGCATCCATCGCAAAATCCAATGGTCACAAGTCTTTTTCCCTCGCACTAAACATCGGTTGTTTTCCCCGCCATCCGACCGTCCATCGTGCGATCAGACGGTAGTCGCTTCTCCCGATCGCGCGAGTTGCCCGCTCGTTAACACGCGGGGAAAGTGGTTTCCCGCCTGTTGCGTCGGCCACGTGTCACAATTCTATTGGATCGCTCCTCTGCGTACATTTACCGTCGATCCCCGTAAGCGGTGTGGGGAAACCACTTACTGCCGTCCCCGCTGATTAATTTCCGCACACCTTTCGTGCCCGATCTGATTCAATCTCCGTTGTTTGTCTGTTGGATCCAACGACTGTTGTTTGTTCCCCGACCTGCTCACACCTCCGCCATATTATCCCTGTTCATAGCCTGTCCTGTGCTCCCGAAAGACGAAGGTGGCTAGCTACCTGTACCCGGCACAGTTAGTATTCAACCACCACATTCAAAGAGAAGTATGGCCGAAGGAAAAGAAGGACAAGCCTCGAGTAGTTAAAATGTTTATCAGGCATGGAGTTTCATCCATATTTCATTCCATCTGCTCAAGAAGGACAATAGAGTGCCAAAAAGGGCCATTTTGTTCATTAAAATAGTCAGATTGTATCAGAGACCCATGTCAAACAGTTAATGTGGTTGGTGGTCCATTATGACCCCTCTACACATAGCATGGCAGATATTTTTGTAATCAACCTCCATATATACCCAGAATCAAGATGTAATGAGGGATGATGGATATGGTTTTGATGTAAGGTTCAACTTCTGGAGACTGTAACTACTGTGATACCTGTAATGTCTGACCTTCATTTTCAGCTAATGCAAGCTTCTTTTGCTGTTAATTGCTCACTTTCCACTTCTTCTTTGTTCCAAGCAGTGCCTATTATGCATTTTTCATGTGCTCTTGATGTTTAGCATTAGAGGGGCTATCATCCCACCTCTGTGTTAGAATCTAGTATGTATTCTTGAAGGTGTATGCAGGTTTCTGTTTTCTTGGTGCCAGAGAGCTGTTATCCTATCTGTGCATTAGGAAATAGATTTACAGACCTTTCTACTGGTTGCATCCGGCCATCACATGGTCTTATGTATCTTCTGGTGTGGTCAATATTCTCCATCTTCACCTATTCCTTAAACTGTGAGTAATTGGTGGTCTAAAGCCTTGTATTCTGGGGATGTTCACCCATGTTTGGGGTTAAACATAGTAGAAGTGGTTATCTGGCTTGAATGTACATCATTTCTTCCATTCATCCACCATTTTCCAACATTTTTGTTGAGTTTGTAATGTTCCCAAGCATCTCTGATATACAACCTAGGAGAGTTTCTTGGGGTGATAACACCAAGAAACAGTTAACCCTCTACATAAAAAGGGAAAAATAAAGAGGGGAAAGGGGTAAGAAAATCTATCCTAGAGCTGGGTGGAACAAACTAGTTGGAAGGTTGCTCAATACAGTCAACAGAGAGTACTGAGATGGAGGTTGGACAGTAGTCCCGAGGTGCATGGTACTGACTATAACTGGATATAATACAACATGGAAGGTAGAAAGTGCTCCGGGGAGTCTGGACGTGATTGAAAGTCTCGTGGCTGGGAGGAGAGACTTTTTGAAAAGTACTATTATTGTTATTATTGTTTGCAGGATAACAGGTAAGTAAGATAAAGAACTTTTAAGATTTAGTACTGGTCTATGTATTTTTCTCTAGAATTATAGGATCATAAATGCATAATATGGAATGATATTAAAGATGATAGATTTCAAATATTGTAACTAATTGCAGGGTAGACAAATGAAGGAAACAAAGGGTTCACTTTTGTGTAAAGAAAAACCCTAAAGTAAATGATGGACATACTAGAACTAAATTGTTCTGTGTATCTAAAATAAGAGATAAATTTCTGAACAACATTACTAAACATAACCTAAGAGTAAACATGGGAAATGCAATTATCTTTCTGACAAACTCTGGAACAAGTATTGATATTATTAAAAACAGCAGTCGAAAGGTGAATACATGATTAACCAATTCTCCTACGCTGAGTTAGTTAAAGAACAAATCAATACACATCTGATTGTAAAAACCATCGAGCTAATCTTTCCCCGTAAGATTCTAAGTAATGAAGGAAATGCATGCATACACAGTAGATTTCTTATTGACTTGGCCGAATGTTTATAAATGGATACGGTGCACAAATGAATAAGGTCACAAAACCTTGAATTCCTTTGTACTAGAACAAAATGCATACATCATATTAACCATTGCATATAACAGCAATACACATACACTATCAGTTCAGAGTAATTAATCAAAGTATCCAATGCTACCCGAGAGGCACTGTTGACTCTTGTATGTATTTAAGAAGAAAATTCATCCCGACTTCCTTTAGGAAAAACAAGTGCAAAACTCAGAACTAGCCATAATAAGTTATACACTTAAAATTTACAATCAGATAAGAATGTTTGACAGTTGAGCTTGTCGTGGAATTAATTTAAAACAAAATTAGCAGTTTATGTGTGCAACTAAATCCTAAAGAGAAAACCCTCCATGAAACCCTGTAAGGACAGGTCATAATAGACTATCAAGGTCTCAGTGCCAACCTGTAACATAACCGGAAGACTATAAGCCCTTTCGAATTTCATGGCTGCCGGCCCAAACTTTATATTTTTTCCTGTAAAGCTGCTTACCTGCCATAGATTACCATGGATTAGTATGGGTAGTTCAGGCATAAACCATTCCAGAGTAACAATAGTAAATCACTAACAATAATAAGGTTTCTTACCTGGGATAAGGGCGTCCTCATGCTGAAATGAAAGTCTGCAAGAACGAGAAAGGGTTTAACGACAATCTGGAATTTGAGATAACAATGTATAAACCAACAGTAAAACTTAATGAACAAGATTTGCTAAAAACCCTGTAGATGTGCCAAGAAATTACCTTCATTAGATGTCTTTGAGCGTTGTCTATTCTCCACCATCTTTGCAACCTCTAAAATCATACCTGGAAAAACCCTGTATCGATGGTAAAATCCCTCAAGGCCGAATGAATAAAATCTTTGTTCATGAAGATTAAGAGTTTACCTACTTTGGAAGATGCTACCATCATTCGAACCAAAACCCACCATGCATAGTGATGAACACTAGAGAAAACCTAGACGACAATGGAGCCATGCGAAAGACCCAAACAATAGTAACAATGCACCACCAGAGGCGCAGGGGCAGGAGGTTGGTTAGAGAAATGGGCGCTAACCCTTTCCCGCCGTCGGATTGACAACAGAGGATCAACGTTGCCAGAATAAACCATATGGTGGGATAGAACAATAGTACTACACTGGGACAGGCTGCTTGCCTCGTGGCAACACCAGTGACTGACAACCAAGCAAGTTGTGCCTTGAAAGCCTAGGTTCAATAATATCAAAGTATCCCCATTTGGATTCTATGACCTGAATAATTATGCAATCACATACAAATGGTTTAATACCCTCATAACTACCATAAAATACTTTGTGTATGCATGTGCCAAGGGCATTATGGACCAATAATCATTATCTATAAGATTGTAAGGGTATAATAGTAATTCTTTTTGTTTTATGGTATCTATTTTAATTCGTTATAATTCATAGTTTTATATGAAATTGTTGTTTAGCTATTACACACGACCCAAGGGCATCTAAGCTGTTAAGTCACCTAGGGATCGTACCTGGCCTAGGCCACACCAGCCCTTAGCTGACTAGATTTTTTAGCATGTCTCCTCCCCCTAGCATAAAGCACAACCACCCCATGAGATTTAATCCCGAGCTGCCTTGTTGATGAGGCCCATCCTCAACCAATTATGCTAATAAAACTAAACAAAAATAAATTTATTCTTAATTTGAATTTTAAAATTATTTAAATTATTTAAATTTAAATAATAATAAATATTATAAAATCAATTAAATTATTAGTTTTATGATAAATTAAAAATATTTTTATAATTATTAAAATTTTAAATGTTAGACTTAAATAAATACATATTATATATAAAATTCACAAATTTATACAACTTAACCAATAAAATCCATTTATAAAATTCATCATACTCATAATTTTAAAATTCATCACTCTTAACAAATTATTGAATAGCCTTAATTATATGAAACACTTCATCTTAAAACAACACCTCACTCCTTATGGTGTGTGCGGTTGGGATGTCTCTAACATACACAAAAAGGTGCAGCAAAAATAATATAAAACTATAATAAAAATATCCATAAAATAGTGGTAGTGAATAAGTGTATAGCAATAGCAAAAATAATATAAAGAATATAAGTAAAGAAATAGTAAAGAATAAATGTAAAATTATAACAAGATTATGATAAAGATAGAGAATAAGTATAGAATAATAATAGAATTTATATATTTATTTTGTATGCATGTCAATTAATTTTGGTTAAATACAGAAAGAATTATATATTTTTTTATATTAGGTAGTAAAATGCTAATATCAAAATTAATGATTTTTTTATGCATTTTTTTCAACCATATTTTTATTTTTTAAACCAATTATGTTGGAAATGAATAAGAATATATTGAAATTGCCCGTTTGAGCTATGTAATTTTGACACTTTAAGTGTTTTAGGAGTATTTGAAGTTATTTAACTTATTTAAAAAGGAAAAAACGGGTTCACTCAAAATTTATCTACCATTTCTTATTTTTAATTCCAAACCAAGATACATTTTTATTCCTAGAAATTATACCATTTCTTATTTTTAATTCCAAACAAAAATACATTTTCTTCCTTAAAAATATAGTTTTAAGAGGTTAGTATAATTATTTTATTTAATCTATATCAAAGTTTTTAAGGGGTTTTTATAATTATTTTATTTAACACATAAAAGGTAGTGATTGTTAATTTAACTTTATCATAATTTGAAATTTAAATTATTTATTAGAATAACATAAAATTTTAACTATAATTTTTTTTGTTACTGAGTGGAGTTGATAATTGTGTGGTGACTAATTTTCTTTGCTACCTTTATAATTACTAGATGCACCAAATGTTCCCCCAAAGTGGCGATGATTTAATAAAGAAATTGAACCAAAAATCTCATAATATTTTAAATAATATATTTATATATTTTGTCCAGTAAATTACAATAAATGTTAAGAAAATTAATTCTTTATTGTGAGAGAAATTAAATTTAATTTTAATTGGGGCACTTCAATTGGTGGTCAAAATAATGTGAAATTTGTGAAAACTGAGAGATCCAAAATTCAAATACCCTAATTATGACATGGTTTTCCTTTGAGATACCAAAAAAAATTAATTAATAAAAACTATTATTTTTATTTATTAATAAATTATATATAAATAAATTGTATGTAATATTAATTAAAAAAAATCAATACAAACTCTCATTATTATTTTATATATAGATAAAATTGAAAAATTTTTTTTTTTTTTTGTAAGCTTAGGTGGGACCCTCTCATTCTACAACCTCTCAGGATTCGAACTTGGCTGGGTGGTGTGAAAGCCATCCGCCCCAACCATTACATCATGCACGTCATGTGCGATAAAATTGAAAAATTCAATTATATGTAACATTAATATTTTTTTTGTTTCTTGTGAGATTTAAAAAAAATATTTTGCCTTTATTAAGATTTAAAATTTTATAATTGAAAAATTAATTATTTAAAATTTAATATATTTAAAATTAATATGGCATAAATCAAATGTAATATTTATTATGGTAAAAATATTGTAATGTGTAACATTTGAATTTAGTTTAAATAAAAGAAAATTAAATTAAAATAAAAAACATAAAATTTGCATTTAAAAAAAATGATTCTTCTATATATCTTTTTATAATGGTTAAATATATAATTAAGATAGATTTAAATTTATTTGTAATATCTTAAATCACAAACTAATCGATAACAAACACACTTTGAAAAAATAAATTAAAAACCTCACAAAATTAAATGAAAAACGCATTACAAATTTTAAAGCAATCACCTTTTGTTTTCCTACTTAAAAAAGTCGATTATATATTTATTAGAATGTAATGTAAACTAATCTCATTTTTAAAATATAATATTTGAAAATATAATGATGAACTTTACATTTAATATTAAAAAATGCTATAATTGTTTTGAATTATTATTAAAAAACATTTTTTTTAATGTTATGCGGGAACTTTGGAAAGTACGAAATCTGCAGATTTTTTTGTTTTTCTATATGTTTTATTTAGTGATATGTATTTTTGTTTGGAGTTGTTTTTTATGTGTTTTTTTGGATTTTTTGGCGCCGGAATCTCACGAAACAATTTATTTTTCTACATGTTTCATTTAGTTATATGTATTTTTGTTTGGAGTTGTTTTCAGTGTGATTTTTTGGACTTTCTGGTGCGGAGGTCTTATGAAACAATTTGAGGTGAAATCTTGATTTGTGTTATTTAAATTGGTCTTTGGACTATATAAGGATTCAACACCCTTAAAAACCCCTTAGTGCATTTCGATTGTATAGCGTTACCCATCCAACTTGTGATTTCAATGAATTTCTGCCAGATTTTAAGGAAATTACACCAAAAAAACTTTCAAAAAATCACACTAAAGACAACTCATTTTTGTTTTGCTAAAAACAAATGGTACTGGAAAACTACAATATGATCATCCATAAATGTTTTACATATAGTTTTTGGTATGCATGTTTTCTATATGGACGTACTTGAAACATACACATTGTTATGTTTTTGTTTCGAATTATTTATTCGAGGGAAAGATTATGTCATTCTTTTGTTTTGTTTTTTCTCATATAAAGATTTTGACATTATATTTTTACTGGTCTTGAAAAGGATGATGTTTTTTTCCCGGGAAAAGAAATTTTTATGATCAAATTAATGAAATATGTTATTTATCTTTTAAAAATTAAAAATCAAATAAATAAAAATTACATATAATTATAAATTAAATATAAATCATCTATTCATGGATTTTGAAAATAAATGCACAATCTGTACATCGATGTGAATATATATTGAAGGACCAAGAATGTATTGATATATTTAACATATACACTGCACACTGGATGTCGTGCATGGATTATGGACCCCAGATCGTACTAGTCCACAGATGCGCTTGCCTGCGCGGAACGGGATGAGATCGAAGTCGTTACCACGAGGATCGATCTTGGAACCCACAAACATGTCTGGATTGAACTCCTTCGGCTTCTCCCACACCTCCGAGTCTCTTTCTGATTCCCCACATGTTGACCATCAGCCTTGTATTCTTTGGAATGTAGTACCCGTTCATCTCGCACGTTTCGGTACACTTCTTCCTTCCAATAGAAAGAAATCAAAATAATTCAAGGATCTAAACTTTTAGTCCAAGAAATCAAAATATCTCTTAGTTTACTTTCAAATCATTCACTGCAAACCAGTGGCTACAACTTTTTATCAAGGGTCCACTTTGAGGGTGGAAAGAATATATCGTTGGTTGATCGCACCATGTACAAACAATTTATGGGAAGTTTTTTTTATCTATTTCACTCTCATCCAGATCTTTCATACGCAGTGGGCACAATTTCCAAATACATGTAGGAGCCACATAAGTTGTATTGGAAAGTTGACAAGCACATACTCAAAGATGTCCAAGGAACCATCAACTATGAGATTCATATTGTAACACAATGTCTTTTGGATCTCATTGGCCATGTTGATTTAGATTGGATTGGTGATAATATAGATCACAAGTCCACTTCAGGATATGTTCTCAATTTAGGTTCGAGCCTCATTTGTTAGTCTCACAAAAGGAAATTCGTGATTTGTTTATCATCAGTAGAGAGACTGAATATAGCAGTGCATTCAACATTTCCATTCAAGTCATTTGGTTGCAGAACTTCCTCACTAGGCTTGGTATCATATTTCACCATCTAATTGTCAATTGGTGGAACAATCAAACCACACTAAAGTTTTGCGAAGATCCAATGCATCGACAATGAACAAAACACATCGAGATCCACATGCACTACATCTGGGAATTAGTACATGATGAGATCATCAACTTGCAGTATTGTCCCACTTCTGAATACATTGTCAACATCTTCACGAAGACTTTCACTATGCAAAATTTTCAGTTTTTACAAAACCGCCATAGGGTGAAGGACATAACTCCCTAGTAGTTGTATTTGCTTTTCAATGTTGTAGTTTGAGGGGGGATTTTGTTCCCATGTGGTTTTCCATCTTTCTTCTTTTTATAGTTGTTCTATGTTACTTAGATGCATTGTAAAATGGGTACCTTACATGAATTCTTTCCGGGGCCAATTTATTATGTTCTCTCTAGTAGTGCTTTAGGAGGGGTATTGGAAATAACATACACTTAATTGTACTTTAGTTAGATTAGTGAGTAGAGTCATGCATGGAAACCTCATTATTATCATGAACAGGGAACTCCACATGTGCATCTGTGAGTTTTACTAATCTCGACTCACATGAGACAATCAATTAACGAATCAATACATGGTCAATTAACTAGGACTATGTGTCAGTTTTCTTTAGTGCATGTTCACATCTCTCTAGATTCACTACTATATTATTATAATCATGCAAAACATTTTATATTGAATTGTATTCTCTCATATCTATTTTTTGTACATGAATGGAATTCATTAATTCTTTTCTCTATCATTTTTCTTTTTTTTTGTGAGCTTTGTTAACTACTTTCTAACTGAATTTAAGTCATGCAGGTTTAACTACAATTTCACAAAAACATAAAAATTATATAAGACAAAAATAAGTAAAAATTATATTGTTGGAGCATACAGCTAAACCAAAGACAAACAACAACAGATACACATCATAAAAGAGACACAGGGTTTAACGTGGTTCACCCAACCATTCTGGGCTGCGTCCACCAAACATAGGCATCGGCAATCTTATTATCAAAAATAGGAGATTACAAGAGAATTAATTTCCTCTCAAACGCTCACACTACACACCCAATCTGTCTGGACACTTGTTTTATAGCTTAAGAGGATCTAACTGCCTCATAAATCCTCCTACAGCAAATATAGGATGCATTAACTCATTCCCAGCAACCTGGAGCTAATCTAGCAACAAATTCCTATTGTTGTCACACATTAGAGATTTTTGCCTACTTTGTGAAACAGAAAAAATCTCAACAATCTCCACCTTGACAACAATTAGCCTGATACCCTGTTTGTTTATTATTTTTATCTTTTCTGCAAGCCAAGAGAAGCCAAACACCAACGCAGCTTCTCCAACAAAACTGGTTTCGTGAACATGTCTGCACAGTTTTCCTTTGTATGCACCTTTTCAAGAGAGACTCCCCTTTCAGTGATAACCTGTCTTACAAAATGGTACTTAATTGGAATATGCTTTGATTTACTATGATAGGCCGGATTCTTAGCCAAATGTATTGCACTTTGACTATCACAAAGTAACTTGATGTTGTCCTGTAACCTATCAAACTCACCAAGCAAACTTTTCAACCAAACCGCCTCTTTGTAAGCATGCGAAGCAGCAATGTATTCTGCTTCAGTAGTGGATAAAACAACAATATTTTGTAGCTTTGACATCCAGCTAATAGCTCCACCTGCAAGAGTAAAAACGTACCCTGAAGTTGACCT
This sequence comes from Pinus tabuliformis, assembly GCA_031772625.1. Classification (NCBI taxonomy): domain Eukaryota; kingdom Viridiplantae; phylum Streptophyta; class Pinopsida; order Pinales; family Pinaceae; genus Pinus; species Pinus tabuliformis. The sequence continues at coordinate 67,323,123 of CM062804.1, read as the reverse complement.
TCTCTTATCCAAATCACCTGCAAAATCAGAATCAACATACCCGCAAACAGATTCACTACTCTTATTGTAAGTAATACAATAACTACTTGTGCCTCTCAAATACCGAAGCACCCATTTCACTGCTGCCCAGTGTTCTTTACCCGAATTTGCCATATACCTGCTGACAACCCCAACTGCATGTGAAATATCTGGTCGCGTACACACCATCGCATACATCAAACATCCTACTACATTGGTATATGGAATTCGAGACATATAATCCTTTTCTTCATCTGTATTAGGACATAAACTAGAAGAAAGCTTAAAATGGGAAGCTAAAGGGACTGACACAGGCTTCACATTGTTCATACCAAACCTCAAAAGTATTTTCTCAACATACTTTTGTTGTGATAGCCACAGCTTACCATTGCCCCTGTCTCTGAAAATCTCCATGCCCAAAATCTGTCTTGCTACTCCTAGATCTTTCATATCAAACGTCCTTGCCATCTGAGTCTTCAACCTGTTGATTTCTTCAATGCTTTTGCTTGCTAAAAGCATATCGTCAACATACAACACTAAGATAATGAACACGCCATTACTTAACTGTTTAAAGTAAACACAATGATCATATTCACTTCTTATATATTTTTGACTCAACATGAAAGAATCAAACTTCTTGTACCACTGTCGAGGCGACTGCTTCAGACCATACAATGACTTCTTGAGCCTGCAGACAAATTTCTTATTGCGATGTTGAACAAACCCTTTCGGTTGTTCCATATAAATTTCCTCATCTAAATCACCATGTAAAAACGCAGTCTTAACATCTAGTTGTTGTAATTCTAAATCAAGCAAAGCAACTAACGCTAACATAAGTCTAATTGAAACAATTTTAACAACTGGTGAAAATATCTCATGAAAGTCTATGCCAGCGTTCTGAGAAAATCCTTTTGCAACCAGCCTTGCTTTGTATCTGTCCTTTAAATCATTCGCACCCCGTTTCACCTTGAAAACCCATTTACATCCTACAGTTTTCCTGCCTTTCGGAAGTTCAACCAGATCCCATGTGCCATTCTTACTTAAGGCCATCATTTCTTCCTTCATGGCTGCTTTCCATTTGTCACTCTTTGAACCTTCTACAGCTTCCTGATAACACAGAGGTTCATCGTCATTAGCAGTAAATGCAACTGAAGTAACATAATCATCATACCTTCTCGGTGGCCGTTTGATTCTTGTCGACCTCCTTAAGGATGTTTCTGGCGTTGCCTCGATTGGCTGACTACCATCTGTAAGAACTTCTTGATGATCAGTATCTGAGCCCTGTTCATGATCTAAACTTGAACCTTGTTCATGTTCTGATTCTGAAACCTGTTCATGACTAGTATCTGAACTATGGTCATCATGACTATCATTAGAAATGCTATCAAACTGAATGTGCTGAAAGTCAGATACGTCATCTTGTTTCAATCTACTATCTACATCTAACTGTACAAGAGAGGATTCATTAAACTTTACATCTCTGTTGACGATGATTTTGCGGGTAGTAGGATCCCACAATCTATATCCCTTTGTTCCATCACCATACCCAACAAAGACATACCTTTTTGATTTCGGATCTAATTTAGTTCGTTGATGTTTAGGCACTAGAGCATATGCATCACAACCAAACACTCTGAGTTTAGAATAATCACAAGGGTTACCTTTCCATACCTCTTGAGGAATCTTGCAACCTATTGCTGTCGATGGCGACCGATTTATCACATAACAAGCTGTAGCCACTACTTCTGTCCACAACTCCTTCTGCAAACCAGCGTTACTCAGCATACTCCTTGCTTTCTCCAAAAGAGTCCTATTCATGCGTTCAACAACTCCATTTTGCTGAGGAGTATACACAGTAGTCTTATGTCTCTCGATCCCTGCATCCTTGCAATAGTTGTCAAACTCCTTGGAAGTAAACTCACCACCATTGTCAGTTCTTAAACATTTTATAGTTCTACCAGTGTTGTTTTCTACCAATGCTCTAAACTGCTTGAAAACTGTAAAAACATCAGACTTCCTCTTCAACATATAGACCCATACTTTCCTAGAAAAGTCATCAATAAACGACACAAAATACGACGAGCCACCATACGAGGTTGTAGGTGCTGGACCCCAAACATCTGAATGGATATAATCAAGTATTCCTTTACTAGTATGTTTGCCTGTTTTAAACTTTTGTTTACTTTGTTTGCCAAACAGACAATGTTTACAGAAATCTAACTTTCCAGATCTTAGATTAGGAAGTAACTTGCGATCAGCGAAAATCTTTAACCCTCTTTCGCTCATATGGCCCAACCTCTGATGCCATAGGCGAATGGAACTACTGCCCTGTTCAGACACCGTAGACACATGAACTGACCCTGTTCTTCCTTCTAACTGAAATAGATTTCCTACTTTCTTAGCTTTCATTACTAGTAAAATACCTTTGTAAATTTTCATTACTCCACCTTGAATCACAGTTTTATATCCATTTGTATCAAGTGCCCCCAGTGAAATTGGATTTTTCCTTAAATCTGGTACATGTCTTACATCGGTTAACATTTTGGTTGTCCCATCAAACATTTGCAGTTGTATACTCCCTATTCCCACAACATTAGATGTGACATCATTACCCATGTACACGACTCCATCATTCACTGATCTATATGTCTTAAACCAGTCTCTATGAATACACGTGGTTTGATGCACTGGAATCTAACAACCAATGTTGATCATGATTTGACAAATTAACTGATAAGACTTCGTCACTCATACCTGAACCAGATGTTGAACCTGTATCAGTCGTGTTCGCTTCCTTCTTTTCTGTCGATGAAGCTTCTTTAGAAGTTTGTTGTCGCTTCCAGCAATCCTTCTTCAAATGCCCTGATTTGCCGCAGAACCAGCACTTTACTTTATTCTTCTTCCCCTTGGACTTTGAACGCGAATCGCTGCGCTTACCAGAGCGTCTTTCTCTAGAACGACCTCTAGCCATCATTGCCTCTGATGTAGAGGTGTCAGCATTCGACCGCTTCCTGGTCTCTTCGGACAACAAAGCTCCGATGACATCATCAAATTCAATGGTTTCGGATGAACTAAGACTTACGTTACAAAATGATCCCACGACTCAGGCAACGAGCACAATAAAGTTATGGCTTTATCCTCGGCTTCAATTTTTACTTCTATGCTTTCTAATTGCACCATTAAAGTATTAAAAACATTCAAATGATCAGTAATGAAAGTACCTTCCTTCATTCGCAGACTGTATAGCTGCCGCTTCAGTAGAATCCGATTTGTCAAGGATTTCGTCATATACAGCTTTTCCAACTTCGTCCACAAACCAGCTGCAGTCTTCTCTAACACGATGTTAAATAAAACATCATCAGCCAAACACAATCGAATTCCGCTCAAGGCTCTTCCATCCAATTCATTCCACTCATCATCTGTCACGGGGTAAGGCACTTTGGATCTGCCCAACAGCGCCTTCGCCACGCCTTGTTGTACCAGCAGATCATCATCTTTACCTTCCAGATCTCAAAATTATTTTTGCCATTAAATTTTTCGATTTCAAATCGGGCACTCTGAGTTTTCGCCATCTCGTTTAAAAAATCAAATAATCTCCAATTCCAAAATTTAAAAAAAAAATTAATCTCAATAAATGCCTATGCCTTAGTTTACATTTGCCTTTATTAAAAAAAACAACCCCCTTTGCTTTGCTATTTGAATCTCAGATTTCAATTTAAAAAACAGTGTAAATAAAATTTGGCACTTGCTGATGAACACAAGAACCGCGTGTGCGCTGATCAGAAAATTAGCGCACTGGCGCGGTTAATTGAATAGGATCCGCGCCATTTCATTGTTTTGGCGCGACTGTATTAATAAATTCGGCGCCAATCCGCATATATATTTACCACGCATATTCCAATGGGTACATGGTTTGTTAATTACTGCAGCACACAATATTTACCACGCATCCGGCACCAGCGCCTCCATGCCTCCGGCAATCAATGAATACTGAATGCGCACCTCCAGCATGCAAACTCCAGCACGCAATACGGTTAGAAGCCAAGGTGTGCAGTAATATAAAACAATATACACACCGATTCACTGCACCAGCAATCAATACCTCCACGCACAGCAACAAATACCTCCACGCAGTTTTGGTAAACGACCTCCACGCAGTCTTTAACATTTTATTAAAAAATATGTTTATTTTTAATGTTCGTTAGCTATCGTTTTCATCTAACACAGCTCACGAAAGATACATTTTCATGGTTATCATTATGCTTTTATCTTCCGAATTTAATTAATTTGTTTTTTTATATAAAATTATTTCTTCCCATTTTGCTTAACTATCGTACGCTATGAGACAATTAATTTAAACTACATTTTCTTTGCTTTCACAGACCGTCTTATTGAATAATCATTGATTTATTCTAACCATTTTTTTTCAATAATCATTGATTTCTTCTAACCATTTTTTGTTTAAATTTATTTTATTTACTTTTCCTAAGATTTTTTTATGAGAATTTGGAATTCATAAGTTGACCTAGTTGAAACTTTATTCATTTTGTTCTCCACCACTTATATAACCATAAAGATTAAAATTACTTAATTTTATAGTCTTTTCCCAAATTGGCTTGTACCTTTTATATAATCATAATACTTAAAATTATTTATTTTAATTTAGATGTTAGAAACTGGTTGAGATTACCAAAAAAATGGTTTGTTGGCCTCTCCGGCTAACATGTAATGAAATGAAATTGAGGAAAGGTAGATAAATTTAACCGATCACAATTGTTTGAAGTCAAAGTTAGCTTTTATTACCACTATTTTCTTTTAAATATATATTTATTTATTATGACATTTGATGTAATTTAAATCATTTTTAGTATAATTTTTCTATTATTATGTCGGAAAAGTGTTTTATATATATATATATATTTTAAATTTTAAATTAATATATAAATTTTATTATAATAATAATAATTTTTTAGTCTTAAGGATTAGTTTAATTGGTTTAGTTCGCTTTATTAAAGTATTTTGCCAAAAGTGTTTTATATAATTTTTTTAAAATTTATAATAACAATAATTTTTAGGTCCCAAGGATTAGTTTAATAGGTCGAGTTCCCTCCATTAAAATATTTTGCCAAAAGTATATATATATATATATATATATATATTAAAATTGATATATAATTTTTATTATTAATTGGTCGAGTTCCCCTCATTAAAGCATTTTGCCAATGGGAGCTCATAGGGATGTTCTTGGGGTTAGGCTTTGCTAATGAGCCAACAGAAAGTGATCTCTTCGGATGGATCTTCCTAGATAGTTTCTGTGGATATATCAGCTATCAATATCTAGCGTCCATAAACTACACATTAAAATAAGTAATAATAATAATAATATTTTTAAATGTTTATCATAAATAAAGTATTATACCATCTATTTTAAATAATATATTTTAATATTATTTTTTATATGTATAAAAAGAAATATAAATAAAAACCTAATAGCAATATAGAAATGCAATAACATATGTACATTGTAAATTATCTTGGACTTTTTTGTGAAAACACAAGTTATTAATAATAAATATATTATTATTTGGTCCAAAGTCATCTTACAATGCAGTAATCATGCCCTTAAATAGGCTAAATTACATGAAAATGTTATGACAAAACTATGGGTTACAAACATTGAGATGGTAAAAAACTAACTATTAACCCATTAATGATAGTATCAAATGGACTCTATGACCGAGTCAAGTTTATCCCAATTATCTTAACAATTCCCCCTTAAACTTGACATAGGGAGATTAATTTGGTTCCAATAAATTTGTTGAAGTCCGTATAAAAGAGTTACCATCTAGCCAAATACATGGTATATTCTTAAATTTTCGAGGACACTTTTTCTTGTACATAATTCTTTAACCATTTCACATACTAAGATCTCACATCTCACATTCTCCCCTAAAGTTAGCATACCAATACACTTGCCACCTTGTACCTATTTAAGTGGTCCATTTCACAACTTGATCATGAATAACTGCATGTGTTCTTGCATTACAACATGTATGCCTAAATAATGGGTCTTACAACAAACTAATCTAAGGATAGCATATGAATACACCTACCACCCTCATACCTATCCAAGTGATTCATTCACGACTTAATTCCTCATCCTCTCTATGCATGAGAGGGATGACATCATGTGCTATTGGGTTATAACATATATGCTTAAATAACAAGCCTTAAAGCAAATTAGGGAATACATCTTATTTATGGCTACACTTTACAATAGGGTCAAACACTCTAGGGTGTTCATGCACTACTATAGATCTCCATAACATGTTGGCTCCTTCACCATGCCTCGGCACCATCATATTCATCTGCGATCTCTCATCCATGTAGCTACATGAATTATCTCTCACTATATCTCTAACCTGTTCCAATCCATAATTTGTATGTACTACTTAACCTCCACTCAGCAATCATCTACTACATTAGACTCACCTTGACTTGGCCTTCCAACAAGATTTGCACCCACGATTTCTCATTAGCCTAGATTGTTTCCATTTAATAGGCATCATTCTTATTTTCCCATCATGCTTATTCACTTGCGGCTATTGATGTTGCACCTTGGCTTGATTCCATCTTTGTCCTTGTTACACAATTATTGAAACACCCACAACATAATCCATCAGTGCCAGATCCCCCCAAAACAAATATTTTATGTGGAAATTCCATAAACTCTATAAGCAACAACAATTCAAACAATGATCTAGGAGTGGTGTTTCCAACAACATATTAAGCTACAATGTATACATTTTTTTGCTTGTGTATTTTCTTATTTCCTTGACAATTAGATCAACTGATCCTCCATCTCATAGTTATGAGTTTTATCCACTGTCCTCTTCTTTATTGGTATCCAACTTGAGGCTCTATGTATCCTCCATGATGTAGGTTTTAGCTCTATACAATTAATTTTTGCAAATGGATTCTTAATTACATAGAAAAGGCACAATGGAAAACACACACATTAACATAGTGATTTTACCCTCTAAACCCAAAACGTGGAAACCCATAAATATTTTTCAGTATATATACTTATATACAATATTACAATACATTATATATATCATGTAACATCCGTAAATTTCCAGTCCATTTACCATGGATCAGAGTACAACTATAGTTCCTTAACCAAAACAACAAAACCAGGGGAAGAAACACCATGTGCCACAAAACCATTAAAAGTGAAAATTGTGAGTTGAAACCAGCCAAACACATATGCAAAATACGATCCAACGTTTTTTGAAAGGAACTACCCCTGAACCCACAAAAAAAAGGGGCTTCACCCCTTCTGATGCCTCACCAAATAGGGGGAGATGTCATCGTCGTTGCACGTGACACAACATACAACACATGGAGGTAGTCATGTAAAGAATTTACCACATATTCAACATGCAGTCACTGCAATTGCCACAGTCCAAACTCTATAGGATATGTGAATATCACCAACATGTGAATGCCATTACATATCCTAGCCTCTCTTTAGCCTCCTTGATCTAGTCTTCCATGCACATTTCCATGTTATACATGACCCCTCAAACCTTTATTTTTGGTTGCTTTGTTCCATAGTGACAATATCTCACTAGCACGTGGTGATGGGTCTCCTTAACAACAACTTGTTATGCATCCTATTAATTCAATCCCTGCTCACACCATACCCATTATTTAGGGAGTTCTGATGTGTGCTTACTACCATGAGTACCTGCACATCACTATCGTTTCCCAAGTAGGCACCCATCTTCCATCATCTCGTAATTTTTTTGGAGTTTCCACAAAACCAAAGAAATTAGCTCGGCTTCCACCATCTGCAGCAGTGCTCATACCATGGCCATTAATCATCATTGTTGGCATTTTCATGTCAACCTTTACTTTTGATCTAATCTACTATGATTTGTGTTGCAAACCACATTTTACTAATGAATGTGCAACTTTCAGATCTAAACATTTAAGCAATGAGTGGGTCTCATCTTCTACATATTCACAAGCTAGTGTAATCCTTGTTTTCCCAAGCACATATACTCTACAACTAAGAGGCCATCCATGCTTTAAAATCATTTTTTAAAAATAGAGTAAAAAATTTACATGCTACAAAATTTACGTGGTTCACCCAATATGAACCTAACACTCTAATACCACTATTATAAAAATAGAGATATATAAAAACATAATAGCAAAACATTAAGACAATAATACATGGACACTACAAATTATTGTGGAAAACTTTGCAAGAAAACTTGTATTTAATAATATAATTGTTTTTTGTTTTTTTCACAAAGACATATTATAACGGAGTCATCAAAGTGATGCCCTTAAATAGGATATATTACATGAAGATAACCATTACAAAAACCATATTTACGAAAGCATGAGCCCTTATTCTATTACACCAATAAACTCGTTAAAAACCATGGGTCTACCAAATTAACTCTTATTCTATCACCAATAAACTCGTTAATGATTCTACACACACACACACACACACACACACACACACACATATATATATATATATATATATATATATATATTGCAAAAGGCATATTATAATGGAGTCATCATGCCCTTAAATAGGATATATTACATGAAGATAACCATTAGAAAAACCATGGGTTACTGAAACCTTGAGCCGTTATTCTATCACTAATAAACTCGTTAATGATTCTACAAAATTAACTCTATGACCCCCCCCCCCCACCCACACACACACACACACCACACACACACATATATATATATATATATATATATATATATATATATATATATATATATGCCCACAACGGGTGGGTACTCCAACTCTAACATGAACCATCGCTCCTTCAATTGTACATGCCACCACATGCAATAAGGGACATAGGACACCTAACTTGTGGTAACTTCATAGGATTTGATGGGATTGACGTAAGAAATCAGTTATTAGTTGTATGTAGTATCTTGATGTTTACTCCTGCACATTACCACTATTATAGCTTGGATATGGCAATTCAACGAATCATGATGGAAATGATTCTGATTTAACAATTAGCTAGCTTCAAATGCTTAGATATTTTGGAGGCACACCATGCTCTCAATGTTGTTTGGGTAAGTTTCTCTAGGCCTAGCCTATGTTGAAATATGGCAACAAGAATATTCCAATTTAATTTGTCCTTGAATTAAATTTTGAATTAAAATCGAATTTAGTCTTAACAACTACTTGGAAATAATTAATTTATTTATTTTAAATTAATTAATTGGATAAATTCAAGTTAGAAATCTTTCTAAAGTCATGCAAGATATATCCCTTAAATTAAGGAGATAAGCTTGAGTTATATTTGAGTTGTAATTAGTTAACTCAGTTTACTGAGTTAAGTCTAGTTAAATTAGTTCCAAACTGTTTGAGGAACTAATAGTGAGTTAGCAGTCAATTGATGTATTAATGCACTCAACTAGTGCTACTCCAGTTAATGGAAGATTCCCTCATCAAAAACTCATGCGTGTCTATTATGAGAAGATGTAGTTGAGATTAATGTTCAAGGACAGTGTACTATTAGTTGCATGTGTTTTCTCATGGAGAAAACTCATGCATGTAGTCAAGGATTCATCCTTGAGGATTGCGCAGTTTTGAAGGCTTGGTTTTCCACTTGGTAAGAAGGAAATCATACACAAGGAACATCGCAAGGAAATAGGAGCTTGGAGGGCAGAGAGGAAGGCTGGAGAGAAGCCAAGGTTGCGTGTGAGCATCTGTGAGGATTGTACTGAGAGATGGCTAGCTGTGAGAGCTGAGGCTTTGTATAATTCCTATGTATTTCCACCATGTATGATAATACAATAGTGTGGAGTTTTTAGCTGAGGCTTTCCCCAAAGTATTTTCATGTGTATTGTGCCATTGATTCTTCTTCTTTTGGTTATATTGTTTAGCTCAATCTTTAAGCTTCCGCAAATTGATAGTAGAAGTAGGTTATAGTATTTTGATTTGATTTATATTGCATTATCAGGTTAACCTATCACATATTTTCTACATGGTATCAGAGCTGTGAATAGTATACTGAGAAGAGAATTTGAAGTTTGAATTTCGGGGTTGCAGATGCAAATCGAATTCATATCATACTTCAAGGTTGGCCAATGGCATTCTATGGCTTGAGACTCGAGTATGCCTTGGAAGGTAGCTCAAATTACATAGCATGGAAAGATAGAATGGAGGCTATATTAAATGGCAATGACTTGAAGGAATTCATTGATCAATAAATTCCAAAGCGAGCTTCAACTAATGCACAAGAGTTGGTTGAGTGGAAGAAGTGTGTGGCGAAGGTGAGACAGATCATCCTTGAGGGAGTTCGAGACCATATTGTCTTCAGTTTCCATGGGAAGGATACTCCATTTTCAATGTGGAATACATTGAAGGACCTCTATCAGAACAATATCGACCAGAGGAAATTGGCACTCAAGGATAAGCTTCGAAGAATCAAGATGGAGAAGGGCGATACTATTTCCACATATTTGAACAAGCTCACCACCTGCCGGTATGAGCTTGGTACTGTGGTAATAACTATTGTCGATGATGATATGGTGAGCCTCGCTCTCCTTGGCCTTCCAAAGAGTTGGAATAGCTACCAGGACTCTGTGAATGGAAGGGAGAAACTGTCGTATTGGGAACGACTGTGGTCGGATCTTATGCAGGAGGAGATCGGGAGGAGCACACAAGATGGTTCTTCATCCAAGAATGATGATGAAGAAAATCTGGCCTTAGCAAGTAAGGAAAGGAAAGGGAAGGGGAAGGCTTCCCATTTCAAATCGAATTATTCTCATGGAGGGAAGAAGGGTGACATGTCTAAAGTAAGATGCTTTAATTTTCACAAGATGGGACATTATGTGACTAATTTCCCATCGAAGAAGTCCAAGAAGGGATCCTTGGAAGGATCGAAAGGTGAGGCATTAGCCTCTCAGTTTGAAATAGACTTTACCCTCATTGCATGCATGGTGTCATCGATGATGGGTTGTGTCTGGTATCTTGACAATGGGGCCTCATTCCACATGACCGGTGATAAAAATTTATTCAGTGCCTTGGAGGAGAAAGACCTCAAGATGCGCATAGAGATGGGTGACGACAAAAGGTATAGTTTTTCAAGAGTAGGCACGATTGCTTTTCAGAGGGAGCATGGAGCTCCTCTCACCTTAACATATGTGATGTATGTGCCTGGACTGAAGAAGAACTTGGTATCGGTCGTGATGTTGGAGGACAAAGGCTATGATGTTATCTTCAGTAAAGGAAAGGCGTTCCTAATACACATAGCCACGGGTCAGACCAAGAAGATAGGGATTCGGGTGAAGAATCTCTATAAACTAGAGGTAGATGATTGTGCAACATTGAGTACAAAAGTAGAATTGGTGCAAAGCTAAGACATTGGCGAGTTGTGGCACAGGAGGTTGGGCCATTTGCATCATGGGGCTTTGAAGATAATGTAGTAGATATCTACAGGACTTCCCAAAGCTAAACTTGAGCAAGTTGACACATGCAAAGGTTGTACCTTGGGAATGTACACCAAGTCTTCCTTTCATAATCGAGACAGTCGAACAGAGGCTATCTTAGAGCGAGTTCATACTAATTTGTGTGGACCATTCTCGACGACATCCACAACAAAGCAAAGGTATTATATGATTTTCATTGATGACTATTATCATAAATGCTGGATTTATTTCATGCATAAGAAGGACCGAACTTTCACAAAGTTTTGTGAGTTCAAAGCTTTGGTCAAGATAGAGTCAGGGAAGAAGATCAAGGCCTTGAGAAGCGACAACAATGGAGAATATGTCTCTCAAGGGTTTAAGGACTTCTGTGCAGTGGAAGGAATTAAACAAGAGTTGATGACACCTCATAACCCACAGCAGAATGGGGTGGCCAAGAGGAAGAACAGAACTATTGTAGGGGTAGCACAGGCAATGCTACATGACCAAGGCCTACCACTTCACTTGTGGGCTGAGGCATGCAACACATCAGTCTATTTGCATAATAGAAGCTCACATTGCATACTTGGGATGAAGACACCAGAGGAAGATTTCTCTGGTAAGAGACCAGATGTGGGTCACTTCAGGATCTTTGGCTCGTCGGTATATTGCCATGTGACAAAGGATGCACTGAAGAAGCTTAAGTCGACAGCAGAGTTGGGGATATTTGTGGGGTACACTGATACACCTCACAACTATCGGGTGTACTTTCCTACCAGTCGGAGGACAGTGGTTCATAGAGATCTCAAGTTTGATGAGCAGAAGGCCATGTGAGTTTCCCTTGAGAGGGAGCTCCAGCTACAGGCTGTGGAGGAACTGTTGGTTTCTAAGGAGGAGGAGCCTCAGACTGATGTGGAGTAGCCGCATGCAGAGGTTCCATGAGTGGAGAAATCCACTCAAGGAGAGTCTTCCAGATATGGACGGAAGCACACAAGAGAAGCTGACAGATTGTTGGAGGATGTGAGAGAGAATGTGGGAGCACCATCTTCTTATCGCAGATAGAAGAGGTCACCTAAGAGGTACACTGGATACATGGTCCTTGCTGGGGAATGTGTTGAGACTGAGTCATCTTCCTTTGAGGAAGCAGTGCAGCAGCTAATTTGGGTTGATGCTATGGTGGAGGAGTATGACTCCATAGTTCATAACAGTGTTTGGGACGTGGTTCTGATACTAGAGAACAAGTCAGTTGTGAGCTCTTGTTGGCTTTGCAAGGTAAAGCAAGTTACTGATGGTAGTGTGGAGAAGCATAAGGCAAGATTTGTTGTCCATGGCTTTTCACAGGTCCAGATGATCATGTTGCTACAGTATATTTCAACAGAGGAGCAAGATGTTGACATTTTGACAAAGGCATTGTCAAAGTGTAAATTCGAATTCCATAGAGACAGGATCGGGGTGGTAGATAATCCCTTTCTTGTTGAGAGGGAGTGTTGAAATATGGCAACAAGAATATTCCAATTTAATTTGTCCTTGAATTAAATTGTGAATTAAAATCGAATTTAGTATTAATAGCTACTTGGAAATAATTAATTAATTATTTTAAATTAATTAATTGGAGAAATTCAAGTTAGAAGTCTTTCTGAAGTCATGAAAGAGTTATCCCTTAAATTAAGGAGATAAGATTGAGTTATATTTGAGTTTTAATTAGTTAACTCAGTTTACTGAGATAATTCTAGTTAAATTAGTTCCAAACTGAACTAATAGTGAGTTAACAATCAGTTGATGCATTAATGCACTCAACTACTACTACTCCAGTTAACTGAAGATTCCCTCATCAGAAACTCATGCATGTTTATTCTGAGAAAGACCCAGTTGAGATTAATGTTCAAGGATAGTGTACTATCAGTTGCATGTGTTTTCTCATGGAGAAAACTCATGCATGCAGTCAAGGATTCATCATTGAGGATTGCTCAGTTTTGAAGGCTTAGGTTTCCACTTGGCAAGAGGAAAATCATCCACAAGGAACAACACAAGGAAATAGGAGCTTGGAGGGTAGAGAGGAAGGCTAGAGAGAAGCCAAGGTTTTTTGCGAGCATCTGTGAGGATTGTACTGAGAGCTAGCTAGCTGTGAGAGCTAAGGCTTTGTATAATTCCTATGTATTTCCACCATGTATGATAATACAATAGTGTGGGGTTTTTAGCTGAGGATTTCCCCAAATCATTTTCATGTGTATTGTGCCATTGATTCTTCTTCTTTTGGTTATATTGTTCAGCTCGATCTTTAAGCTTCCATAAATTGATAGTAGAAGTAGGTTATAGTATTCTGCTTTGATTTATATTGCATTATTGGGTTAACCTATCACATATTTTCTACAACCTGTTATTATATTTCACCTCTTGTCTCTTTGTGAGGTTCTCCTTTGTTAAGGATTTAGGGTGGCCTCCTTTCTCTATCCACCTTTGTTTCTTTTTTTGGAGACTCCCTTCTTCACATTTGGTTGCCTTGTTCTTCTTTCTAGGGCCATGTTTTTCTTTACAAATCTTTCTCTTTGTCTATATCCTCCCTTTCTATGGTTGCAACTACGCTTGGTGTTTTTCTCTCTCCCTTTCCCTATTTCCTTTTCCACATACCTTAAAACTTTGTTGTATGCCTCATTTTGATGCATCCTATATTTTTCCCATAATTGTTATGGTTGGTGTGAGAGAAGAGGGCATCGTTGAACAAGAGCTCATCTCAATGTTGAGACACGTACAACTTGTTACAAGGAGAATACCCCCAATTCTATGTAGGAGGAGATTAATGTCTAGCAGAGAATGAAGCTCAAGTAGAAAGAAGTTTGTTTTGGATGTGGAAATCAAGGTGAATGTTGGTCACTGGATACTAGACCCAAGTGACAAGCATTCACAACAAACCTAATACATGTAGACATTGATATTTACTAGAAGATTAAGATCATTATGGGGAGGTTTTAGTGGAAAGGGGTGTGGCACAATAGGAAAAAATCCTAGGCATCAATGCTTTGTAGCTATAATTAAAGAAACTAGACAACCATGTGTCCACTATGGAAAAGAAAATTGTAGGAAACATATCACTAAGATATTTAAATGGACTTTCCCACAACATAATTGGTCAATATGAGAGTTCTTATATTTTGCTATTTAAGTGGCTATTCTAATCTTATAAACCATAGCAATAGGCTAGTTAGCAATTTTCTTGATATAATTATATCTTTGATTTTATAATACCATGTCATTATAGTAAGGCAAATTATTTGGACAAAATCTATGTATTTGTACTATTTGTTTGGTTTTTTTTTAGTTAATACACACATATATATATATCATATATATATATATATATATATATATATATATATATATATATATATATATATATATATATATATATATATATATATATATATATATATATATATATATATATATATATATTATTTATATTATATATATTTCCCCGGGGAAAAATCACAATTTTCTATTAATTAAGAAAATTACATGTTGTAGATGCCTGAACGGAATATGCAGTAAGTTGGGTCGTATCCATAAAAAAAATATGTATGTACAAAATTACCCACAAGGGGTATACTGTGATTGTTCATGAAAAGATATATACAAAATATATAAACCAAGTACTGATAGAAATCATTGACAAATACTGCAGATTAGGGCCTATCGACCCGCTGGTATAACTGATCAATATAAGGTCGATGGTAGTATTGAAAATGATTTGCATCCTGCTGCTCTTGTATTAGCCATAACCCCCTAGGCTGGACCATGGTCGCCTTGGATAACTGGTTGACAGCTTGATTGCGCTCCCTGTAAATGTGTTGACAAGAAATATAATCAAATTGAGATTTTAAAAGCATGAATTCATCCAATATATTCCTAAGAGAGTGCATATGACATGCAGATGTATTATTGAACCAGTTTATGATGATTTTAGAATCCCCAAATATCTCAATATGTCTGCAATGGTGTGCTAGTGAAAAATGGAGCAAATGTCTAAGGGTGATGAGTTCAGAAAAATTATTAGTACCAATCCCCAAGCCCATCTGGATTTAGTAAACATGACTTTCAGATTTGTGCAATAAAATACCCCACACTTGTGTTCTTGAGCTGCACCATCAAAATATGCCCAAGAATAATTACAGTTTATGACTTCAGGTGTCACAACTTGGGTAGGTTGTGTGGGGTCGTCTTCTGGAATTTCATGATAGGAATTGATGATATGGGCAATAGATAGTGGCCAACGAGAAACTATGTCTCTAAAGATGATACCGTTCCTATTTAACCAGGTGGTCCAACATATAATTAGAGGGAGACAATGAGTTTTCTGGTTCGTGGACCCCTCTCTCCAATGATTCCAAGCCTCCAGTGTGGTATGTCCTTTCCATCTGCTAGTAATGGACAATGTAGAAAGTACTTTCTCCCATATATTGATCACCGTGGGGCATTGGAGAAAGAGATGATCATTGGTTTCCTCATCTCGGTGACATAGAGCACACCAACATGGGCCATAATAGGATCTTTTCATCAGATTACCCCCGATAGGTGTCTTGTTCATTAAAACGTTCCACACAAACAGTCTGGTGCGAGGAGGAGATTTGAGCTTCCAAAGAGCACGCCACCAATCCATGAGCACAGGTGGCATCTAAGTGGCATGAATGATATGATAACCTTCTTTAGTTGTGTAAACTCCATGCCCAGCTGGAGCCAAATGAGTTCGTCATCACCCTCCTTGATGCGAACATCATATTTAGTCAGTGTGGATATATATCCTACCCATGCTTGGTGCCATTGTACTGGGATACCCAAAATATCAATAGATTTCCATGCTTGTACAAATATGGAAGTATCTTGCCCATGCCTTGTGCCATTGTACTGGGATACCCAAAAGATCAACAGATTTCCATGCTTGTACAAATATGGAAGTGTTCTCCAAATCAACAATATTGGCAATCATATGAATACCTCTGTTCTTAAGGAAATTAATAAGATCAGGAGGAAGTCGGTACATGTTGCCACAACCAGTCTAGGGATCCATGCCAATACGCACAGATGTGCCAGCTCTAATGTGCCATGCAAGACCATTTCTGATAGTGGGCAGGGTATGTAAAACAACTCACCAGATCGTAGATATACCTGTTCCTTGCCATGTAGGTGGGAAAATCCAATCCATATTCTATAATGGCCATATATATTTGTAGTGAACCACTTTGGTCTAGAGACTGTGAGAGTTGAGTATAAGCCATCCCATATTGGCAGCAAGAGCATGGGCGAATGAAGGTAGGTCTTTCAAACCCCAACCACCCCACTTCTTGGGAATTGTAATGTTGATCCATCCCACCCAAGCAAAAGGCTTCCCTTCCTTGTATCCATTCCAAAGGAATCTACAACATATTTTTGTATCCGTGAAAGGATTCCTTTGGGTATCCAAGCCAAAGACATCCAATACACCGGAGTTGCCTCTAGGACCAATTTAATGAGAACTAATTGTCCTACTCTAGATAAAAACCTATGGTTCAAGTTGTGTAATCTATTTTCAACCTTAGCCATAAGCCAAATCCAGTCCGCAATTTTGTAACAGTGAGGTTTGATTCAAAAACCAAGATATTTGACCCATCTTCCAATTGTAGTCTCAGGAATGGAAATTTTTGTAGTGCAATCCGAATTTCCCATGGAGTACAAGCTGAGAAAGAGATAGTGGATTTCAGCTTGTTAGTTTCCATACAGGTAGATGTACAGAAGAGCATCAAAATATCATAGAATACAGAGGAATCCTAAATACCGCCATTGAGGAAAATGAGCACATCGTCAACAAAAAGGAGGTGGGAGATAGTGCAATGGTTAGTTATCTTGAGGCCCTGTAATCACCCCTCCCTTCTAGCCTGTAATAATAATCTACTAAGACCTTCCATAACAAGGAGAAATAGGAGTGGGGAGAGAGGGAAGCCTTGCCTGAGGCCATGTTCTGCATGAAAGAAGTTGGCGGCTAAACCATTAATAAGGACATTGAAGGACACAGTAGTAATGCAGCACATGATCTGTTGAATGAAAGAGAGGGGGAAGCCTAAATGAGTGAGGAGTATTCTTATGTATAGCCAACTAACCCAATCAAATGCCTTAGAGAGATCGATCTTAAGGATGGATCCTTTAAGCTGCTTCATCTTAATGGAGCGGAGGGCCTCTTGTGCAGTACTTATAGCCTCATGAATTTGTTTATTATGCAATAATTCAAATTGCTAAGGCGATATGTGGGTAGATAAGATAGGCTTAAGACGATTGGCAATAATCTTGTAGAGGAAGTTATAGAGGAAAATAAGCCGAAAATCATTGAATGGGAGAGGGGAGTCCACTTTGGGAATGAGGGCAATGAAAGTAGAGTTGATAGCCTCATACATGCATCCAGTTAACCTGCAATCCTCCACAACCTTGAGGAGAACTTGTCTGATGGTGTCAAAGAAGACTATATAAAATTCAACAGACCCACCATCCAGACCAGGGCTTTTATCCTTTTTGAACCATTTAAGTGTGGTTTCCAGTTCCCCCATGGATACAAGTTTAATAACATCTTCTGATACATCTTGGTCAACAAAGTAAGGGAAAAGCCCAGCAATTTGAACTATTTCTGCAAGTGTGGCCCCAGGAGGAGCCTTAAATAGCTGTTGCAAGTGTGAGTTGTCTAGTTGTGCCATATGGTCAAAGGAGTGGGTGAATTGACCATCCTCGATGAGCATTTTCCAAATAGTGTTGCTGGCCCTTCTCCCCTTCGCATAATTATGAAAAAATTTGGTATTATCGTCCCCAACCTATAAACAAATAGCCCGACTCCTAAGGTGCCAGGTCTCCTCATGATCTTTGAGGTTTTTGGATCTCTGAGACTCCAGATCATGAGAATGTTTTTAACTTCATCAGATGTGAATCCTCGTCCTTTCTCATCCAACAGATCAACCAACTTGTTTTTAATGTTCCTAAGAGTCTTTTATTCCCAGTCTCTCTTATCCTTTGCCCATATGATAGATAAACTCTTTATCTCAAGGACATTGTGACAAAAACTTTCTGATATGGATCTCCCCTGAGTAGGTGGATGTGCGTGCCAATAATCAATGACCAATTTGATGTATTCATGGTCCATCAACCAAGTAGAATTGAATTTAAAAGGGGCCCTAGGCTTCGGGAGGGACCCAACAGTTCTAGGAAAATAGGGGAGTCATTAGAGATGCCACCAGATCTTCCAATGAAATCAAGTGTGTGGAAAGTCCAACCCTGCTTCAGAGATTTCATGACAGAGATAACTTGATCAACCATGCCTAGGGTTTCTTGTAAGTATATAATGTCTATAAGCTAAAAATCCAATAGTCTTCTGAGGGCTAGTTTTTTAGTAGGGCTAGCTAGCCCTCTACAATTAAAGGAGATCTGTTTCATGGGTGATGTTAGCACTCAAATCTGCCTCAGGCTGAGGAAGGCAAAACTCGAGGCCACATCAAACCACGCTTAGCCTCGTAGCTAGCCCTACGAGGACAGGAGAGGGCTCTCTCCGGGTCTATCTCGGCAAAAGGTCTTCAAAGGGGCTGAGATGACTCCAATTTAATACTGATTTTAGGCTAGTAAAGGGATAGGAAATTTTGCTTTAGATCTTTGAGTTTTTGTTGGAGAAATGGGAAAACCAATTTTGGGTGCGGGGATTGAGGTCAGATCTTTGCAGAAATCGAGTTGGGGCAAGGTAGGCAATAGTCTTGATGCCTTTGATCAGGTGTATAGATGGATCAGAATGACAAGGAGCTGAAGAGGGAAAAGGAGAACATGGATCCTCTCCAAACTGATGAAAACATGTAAAACTAAACAAATTTTAAAGGAAGAGCAATGTGAACAATGAATTCAACCTCATTTACTCATTCATTTAGTTTCAGAAGCATAAGAAGGAATGGCATACATGTAAACATGCATAAAATTACAATAACTGAGAAAAAACACCATCAAGAGCTAAAAGCCACAAGAATCCCAACAGGTGCTGCAAAATCTCTGATCTTTCCTTAGCCAAAATATGAAAAATATGTACAATAGTGTGCCAAAATCTTCCCAAGAGTCCAACCTGTGCTACTGAATGAAAATTTACATATATAGATCAAGCTAACCTCATTCCCTAACCTCTAGGGGTCGAGCTCCTCCTTCTAGGAGCAGTTTGAACAAATTCTAAACATGGAGCAAGAATCTAGGTGACCAAAACAACCTGCCTCTAAAAAGAAGGAAACTGATTCATTACATTAATTTCTTGCTAATTTGTGAATGAATCATCTAGAAGAAGGTAGACAAGTGCCATGTTACCTTACATACATCAAATTACATCATGTTGAGTCAAAAATCACATCAAGGAGTGAAACTGGTGAAAACTGGCCGAAATTCTGAGCTGGAAGGTGAAAAATTGGCCAAAATCCTCTATGCGCAGCGCCCTGATCTCTATGCGCAACGCACTTTTCAGGCTGATTTTGAGGCACTTCCCGGCATCCAAATTGAGCTCACGATAGCTCGTTGGAAAGCCCTGGATGTCTACTTTCCAACCCAAGTGGAATTTTCCAATTTGGAGCTCATTTTCCCTCTCAAAACTGCATTCTCCTAGAGGTACTTCCTGCTATTGCAAAAGGTGGCAGCAAGGTGGTTTTCATGGTGTTTTTGTGCCTTTTGACCGTCCAGAACTTGATGAAATACTTCGGAAATAGCTGAGCATGCGTAACTTACCATGAAAAACCCAAAAATATAAAGTTTTCCTCCAGCAAGTGTCCCAATCAAAAGCGAGCGCGCATGCGCGCTGCGCGTACAACCAAAAAAACTGTTTTTGGGGACCAAAATTTTCTCCGAATTCGCTCAAATTCGGAGTGAAGACCCTCCATCATGTGTCATGCTCAGCCAGTGAAGCCTCGGCCAAAACTCGAAGTGGATCTAGCTTCTTTCGCCGTTTTAGTGCTTTGCTCAACCTCCTTTGCAAAATCTTCATTTTTGCCTTGCCAACATGCATGCGAGCCCAATAATGATTTTTCATATGACGAAGCATGTATTTGTCTCTATTTGCCTTCACCAACAACTCCTCTAGATGTCGATTGACTTTCTCAAGCCAAAATTTCTGCTCAACAGGTGTCAAATCACCGGGTCTTTTTCGGGCTAGCCTTCGGTCCTCACGGATTTGTCGCAGCTCTATAAGTGTGTGCTCATCCTCTAACTGTTTATTTCGTTGCTCCAAGTATTTGATTAGACATTCTACCTTCAGCAACTTCTCATTCAAGCTATCAATCTCGGTCTTTTGTTCTTGGATGATCTCTTTGAGCTTCGAGCTAGGAGAGCTCCGATCCACATCACCCAATGTAACATCAACATCATGACCACCTGAATGGCCCTCCTCATAAATTGGCCTCTTGCCTCTGTCCTGAACCTGTACCTGTACTGAAGAAGAAGGCGAGACCCCTTCCACACCATGTGGAGATAGTACTCGTCGTGTAGCTGCAAATAAGGCCCTGTGGCCTCGCTGATATGTCACATATGCTGGAGCATTGACATGCTCGATCTCAGGAATGTCAAATTGATGTGAAGGCCCTCCCTCATCATGAACTATCTCGGGAGGTGGCTGTGGCACTGTGAAAATGTCACGAGAAATAAAATCCTCCTAGGTAATGCCCTACTGTGCCAACTGATGAACCACTACGATCTTGATCAGCGCATAATGATAAATACTCCTATGATGCTGTGCTGGAGTCTTCCTTTATACTAAAACAACCATCCTCTCTATGTTGTGAAACATGAAGTATGGAATGTTCATTAGACGTACCCTTGTAAAATGCATCAACAAACGAACATGGTATGCATAAAGACGGGAGAATTTGCCCTCACAACTGAAATACCGAATGATGAGTTTCATCAAAGGTGCAAACTGATCATTCAGGTATTGGAAAGGAAAAACCCTGCTCAAGTGCCTCATATACCCAGGTTTGATGTATGGCTCATAATAGGACTTCTCTAGCTGCTGACGCTTATTCCATTGCTCTCCAATATTTGGTATCCCAGTGGCCTCTGCAATAGTCTCTGGTGACAAAATGAAATTAACTCCGGCGAGGTTTACATGGCCATCATGTAAATGTAGAACAAACAAGCGAGCTAATTCATGATGATGCTGAATTTGTGAAATTAGCTCACAATAGTGATAGCATGACTGACGACGAAAACAATCCATTGCAAGCGGGCAAGCCTGCAATTGAACCAAAGAGATAGGCTCTTCCCTGAGAGGCTTACCACCTTTGCCACCTCTGCGAGACCTTCGTGGCACATTACCCTCTGCTGTAGAATCACTGTCATACTGCTGCTCATACTCTGACTCCGTGTCTGACATGGCTTTGGTGTCAAGATGTCTGTGATATGTATAGTGATATAGGTGTGGTGGAGTCAAATTTCAATGTATACTCAAAACTCTACTATGTTTACCAAAGCATCATACAAACTATGCCATAATGATAATGCTCTGTTTTCAATGAACTGGCACAAAACAGTCACTGCTTGACAAATGAACAAAAATATAATGTGTGCCCTTTAGAATGTTGACTAAGGTTTACAAATGAGCATGGAGCTGGTTTTCATCAATGGAGGATGAGAAATGTTCACCAAACCACCCACATATCTTTAAAAAAAACCCTTAAAGAATGATTTTATCATGAACCTAGGGTTTCATTTTCCAAGACCCAATACATCAAATTCCCATCTTTGAAACATACTTCAAACATCCTAACATTGACTAGGCAGCAATAAAATACCTACTTGCAAGCTTGGAGTGAATTTGGGTATGTTCTGGGCGCATGTACCAAGTTTTTTTTTTGTTGCTGCTACTCAATGCGCAGCGCGCAAACCCAGTGCGCAGCGCACCCTTCTATGCGCAGCGCCTTTGTAAATTAACGCTGGCCAGTGCTGCCCAATGCGCAGCGCACCACCCAATGCGCAGCGCACACTTCCAACTCTGTCCACGGGTATGCAATCACAGTTTTCGGCCTTCAAACACTTGAACACGATCTTGCTTTGGGAATTTGTGAACAAATAGACTTGTTTTCCCTTTTATATACAAACAAAATATCTCACCAAATCTGATTTGATTTAAATTGATCCAATAACCCACTTTGTAATGTTTGGCACTTTTTCACCTTTGGTCTTTTAATACAACACTGCTTTTTGATTTTCTCATGCTTTTCTGAGGTTTGGACTGATCATTTTTTGTTGATTTTTGCAGGGATCTGGCATTTTGGCTTTGGAGAAGATCAGAGGCTTGCTCTGAAACCCTTTGAGATAAAACAATTACAATTATTTACAATAACAAATTTTAGTTCCAAAACAGAGTTTTGGACTAAAAATGTTTTAAAATGCTTTATGAAAAAACTATTAAATAAGAGTCTTTTGAAATCAACCTCATGGCCTGTAGGCTTGTATTATGTATATGCAAAGGACTGACAACCCTAGACTCTAGGACTTTTTAACGAAACAAAACTTTTATGACAATGAATGCATGATTATGGACTTCAGTGATTTTTGAGAAAATTTGTTTTTTCACTAACCCTGCAGGGACAAACATGAGGAAACACAAGACAACCAGACCCCCTCGTCAGTCAATGGCATGCCCCTAGCGAAATGCAACGAAGTGGAACAAGCGAGACACCTAAAACTGATATGCAAAAGCGAAAAGATCTCTGACGGAGGGGTGTAAGGACCGACTCTAACAGGTGAGACCAAGGGAGGGTATTCGATGCTCTAAGTACCCTGTCAAGTGTAGATTTCCTACCATGAGCCACATGCACCCCATCTTGGATAATAGCTTTTGAAATGAAAGAGTGCTGACCCTTGGAGTTCATGGTCATTTTAGGAGGGGAGATCAACCCAATCCCAGCATGCTCAGGAGGGTGTGACACCTGAGAGCGAAGATTGTAGGAATGTAATTGTCTAGAGGTGGTCGAAAGCTTCGGAGAATGAGATGAGGTAGACAAACTAGGTATAGAGGGCTAGGTGGTCGAGATGGATGGAGATTGAAGTTCCAGAGGGCAGGTAATAGGGGAAGATGAGATGCAAGGAATGGATGCATATGAAACATGCAAGTGATGTGTAGAAATAGATAAAGAAATAGTAGATACAGAGAAGAGGGGAGGAGGAGTACCCGATGAGCGAGCGGCCGCAGCAGCATCCCGAGATCTCGTCATAGGTGGGGAGGGAGGCTGGGGAGAGACCGAAGATTTCACTTGAGAAGTTTCATAGTCCGTTGTCTTCGGACCCTGTGATCGAGGAGTCTGGCCTTCAGTAGAAGAAGGTGCATCAAGAACAACATAAACCATGGATTTAGAGGGGGAGGGAGTGAAGATAACCAGTGGGCACTCTTTATAGAGATGACCAACCTTGTGACACCTTCTGCACCTGAATGGCACCCCCTCATAGTCTAGGATTTGGATGCGAGTGAATCTTCTCCAATGTAATGTAATTTGCTCCTCCAAACCCTCTCTGGTGTCTAGGTACACCAATATGCGAGCCATCGATTTGTTGCCAAATGTAACATATGACTTGTCATAGTCCAGGAAAGTTCCTAGTGCATTCCCAATGCGGGTGAAGATGTCCTCGGACCAAAAGTGAAGGGGTAGACTAGGTAGCCTGACACAAAGCGGTCCAGTACCCAATTGTTCCCGCTCAGGTTCAAATAATGGACTCCATCTCTTGAGTAACACAGGGGCCATCTTGATGTGTTAGTACCGCAAGAGGACCCATGAGGTGTAGTCCTCCCTATGAAATCTAGACGAGAACCATCCCCGAGCCAGGGTGGTGACAGTCGATAGCTCCTTGATAATATTCCCCCAAATTTCCATGACCCAGAGGCGCAAACAGGCAGCAGTTTACGCTCAACCTCTAACTCTGCCCACCAAAACCTTATTTGTTGTATCTACAACATCCCCCATTTACACCCATTCACCGAAACAGAGAGACAAATATTTATGGGAGGCTTTGACACACTTCAATTTCTTGTCTTTGCTGGAGTGTGGTGCCATCGGGTGGTCCTGAAGGGGATCCTGTGTACGCATGTTAACCTTTTGAGATAGAGGGTTACAGGTCCAAGGGTTCATAGTCGGAATGTCAAAACAACCAGACGGAGAGGTTGATAGTTTGGGATCAACGGAAGTATGTAGGTATGGGGTAGAATCCGGTGGGAGTGGGAGGAAATTTGCAGTAGATACAAACCCTACCGATAAGGGGAGTGTTGAGGAGGATGGCAGATGCGGTGAATCTGAAGGCAGTGAATCGAAAGATGGGGAGGGAGGGATGCACGATGCAAGGAGGTGTAGAGTGGTCAGAGAAAGGGGAGGGCAGCCAAGTCCTAGAGAAGCAATAAAGAGAGTGAAGAATGGTAGACTAGGCACGGAAGGTCTGGGATCAGAACGGACATGCAACAATCCCGACTGCAACAGATAGGGTGTTCCCAGGGACCTAGTAACGACACCTTCGGCAAAGTGCTATGGCTGGACCAGATGGATTCGTAGGGATTTGGATCCGCTGAATAATCGATCACATCCTTATCCATAGCTGACATGCTGCAGTCAATCATGGGGACAACAGGAATGGACCACAGAACAAAGTTGACAACAATATCGGAATGGATGCCTAGAAAACCATGACGGTGAAGTTGCCAACGCAGCAGGGGAGATGACGGTGCAGCAACAGAGTTTCAGATCAGAGCGCCATCCCTATATGTGTGTGTGTGTGTATATACATATAAAGAGGAGATTCATACTAACTTTAAATTTATGTGTATAAAGAGGAATTAAGTTTTTGAAAATGACTAGAAGAAATGTACATTAAAAGATTTAATTTTTTAAAATATATAATAAATGTAAAATTAAAATAAAATTACAAATATTTTACATTATACTAAAGATGCCGAGTAAAATAATGGTAATGATTAATTATAATGAATATTGAGATCATTAATATTTAAGAAAATGCTTTATTGATATTTAAATAACTTAAATATTATAATATTTTATTTTATAAAAAATAGCTTTATAATTCTTTTGAAAATCGTGTTATGTTTTCTAACTAAATTAACTCTAATATATAAATAATATAACTATAAATAATCTAAATATAGAAATAAAGACACAAAAAGTTATTTATAATTTAAATTTTAAGATTATTTGAAATTTTTAATTTAAATCAATATAAATATTAGAAAACTAATTAAATTATTATTTTTATAATAAATTAATATATGTTTTTATAATTATTAAAATTTTAATTATTAAAATTAAATAAATACTAATTATAAAAATAAAAAAATAAATATCTATAATTAACACATTTATTCAGCGTAGTTAATAAAATCCACTATTTTTAATGACAGTTATAAAATTTATCATACTCATAAATTTTTTATTGAATACCCTTAAGTATATAAAACATTTCATCTTAAAACAACACCTCACTCCTTATGGTACTCCTTATGGCATGTGCGGTTGGGATGTCTCTCACATACACAAAAAGGTGCATCAAAAAGCATATAAAGCTATAAAAAGAATATCTATAAAATAGCGGTAGTGAATAAAGAATATCTATAAAATAGCGATAGTGAATAAAGAATATCTATAAAATAGTGATAGTGAATAAGTGTAGAGTTGTAGAATGTGATAGAAAAACTTCAGTTTATTCTGGTGAATGATGTTTGGAGCTCTGAGATACTAGGGTTTTGAACAGGGGGCGACAAAAGCAAGTTGGTAATGATGGAGGGGCTTGGAGGAGGGAGCTCCACTCCCTCCTACAGTAACGTGGTTTCAAACAAAAGCAAAGAGGCGAGTCTGAACAATTTTCGGAAACCACCGGAGGCAGAGACAAAGACAACTGGCACTCACAAGCTGGGAAGCAGCAATTCCCATGAAAAGGAAGGGACCCACAAGGAAGCTAGGAGGGAAACGAATCCTGGCGACAGCAGTTAGAGAACTAAGAAAATGTCTGCGACGGGACCCTGCAAGCCCAAGGCTAACATTAAACCCCGGGTGGTCTTAAATGATCCTGCACTATAGGTGCACAGAGATCACATGGCGACTTATGCGGTCATTTGCAAGTTCATGGGCATATGGCCCATGGAGAAAGCATTGTATACATGGATAAGAAACAATTGGAAACCGAAGGGAGAAATAAATCTACATCTTGGCTCCAAGGGTTTCTTCACAGTGGTTTTCACTAACCTAGAGGACAAAGATAGAGTTTTCAAAGGAGGACCCTACTTCTATGCTGCCGCAGGCCTTTACATGCGACCTTGGGTGATGAACTTTGTTCCGGAGCGAGAAACATTCACATCGGTCCCGGTATGGATTAGATTATACTCCTTACCTTTATATTATTGGCTGCCGGAATCTTTAAAAGCTATAGGTAACAAATTAGGGCATTTTATAAAGATATCAGAGGTGACTCTGCGAGGGAAATATACCTCCTTTGCTCGCATATGTGTAGAGATGGACTTATCAGGAGCACTCCCGGATGAAGTCATCCTAGAAGTTTATGACGAGGAATGGGTACAGGCAGTCGACTATGAACACATCCCATTCAGATGTCGTAAATGTCATGAACATGGGAACCTCTTCAAAGACTGCCCACTCAACAAAAGGGAGGACTAGCCGAAAAATAACAAAGGAAAAGACCCTGAAGGTTTTAGCAAAGTGGGAGGCAGAGGGAAAGGAGGGGGAAAAAGTCCCAAAAGAAACCTAGCAAAAGCAAGATACCAAGTCATAATAGTTTCAAAATTTTAGAAGAAGAAGGAGGAGAAAATGGAATGCACAAGAAACCAGAGGACTATCATATAGAGAAGGAAAAAGAGGATAGCATGGAAATCATACAGGAATACAATGGACAAAAGGAGGACCCACCGAGCACTATGGAACTTGGAAGGGACCATGAGATGACCGCAAGCAAAGGAGGTACGGAGGACCAAGACCTACAGGATATCCTTGAGAGGGAGAACCTTGAACTAGAATCTAGAGCAGGGAATCAACAAAGGAATTGACTCTCTACCACAAGAGGAGTTTGACAAAGTACAATAGCTATTCCTCCGAAGGTCTCATACAAAGGCTGTAGGAGTCAAAAGGAACCATGGTAGCTAGGAGAATAGAGGGGTTAAATCAATGGAGATAGTATCAAGACACTCCACCAAAAACCCAGGCAAGAAAAGAGGAAGAAAGAGACAGAATGAACTGCTAACAGAGTGTGGAAAACTCATGATTAATTCAGGTAAGATGAAAGATCTCACCAGTTACTCTTTTACAAACCCATCATTATGAAGCTTACAACCTGGAACATTAGAGGACTAGGGAGTAAAAGAAAACAAAGAAATCTCAGTAACAGAATAAAAGAAGAAAAACCAAATATGGTGTTTATACAGGAAATAAAATGCTTAGTAGATAAAATTAGAGAAATGCATATAAAATGGCTTATTAAGTATGAGTACCTAGAAGTCAAAGCAAATAATTCAGCTGGAGGAATTCTCACTCTATGGAATCCTCAGAAATTTGGAATCCTGGATGCTAAGGCATCCAGAAACCACCTTTCAATGGTTATCCAACCTTTGGGGGACAAGGATTGTTACATGATCACAAATGTCTATGGTCCTCAACTTCTTGAAGACAAACTCAAGGTCCTCACCTCTCTGGAGGAGCTGAGAGAGAGACACCCAGCAATGCCCTAGATTCTGGGAGGGGTCTTTAATATGATTAGATCTCTCACAGAGCAAAAAGGAGGAACCAAAACACTTGGTAGAGACTCAATAGCCTTCCAGAACTTCCTTAACAATATGAGAATGGTGGATATGGATACAATAAATGGCATCTTCACATGGAACAACAAGAGAGGAGGAACTTCTCAAGTAGCCTTGAGATTAGACAGATTCATAATCTCGGAGGATCTCCTTCTCACTAGTCGTATCATGATAGCTTTCATCCTCCCTTTCGGAGGCTCAGACCACTAGCTCATCTAGCTGGAAGCTTCCTTTATTGAAACCTTGAGGAACAGAACTTTCAGGTTCGAAAATGTCTGGCTTACTCACCCTCATTTCACCACTAACATTGGAAATTGGTGGGCTGAAGAATTACCCACCCAAGGCACAAAAATGTTCCTCCTGCATCAGAGACTCAAACACATCAAGAGAAAGCTCAAAGAATGGAATAAAAATGAGTTTGGCGACATATTCAAAGCCAAAGGATAAGTGGAAAAAAATTACAGGAAATTAATCAAATTCTCATCACAGAAGGCTTCACAAAGGAAAGGAAAATGCAAGCAGACTCACTTCAACAAGAATGGGACAACAAATGCTAGCAAGAGGAAATCTTCTGGAGACAGAAATCCAGAGTGCAATGGATTAAGGAAGGGGAGAGAAATACTAGGTTCTTTCACAAGTCTACCATGGAACACAGGGCACATAATAGGATCACAAAACTTATAGATCCTCAAGGAATAGAGCAAAATACTCACAAGGAAATGGAAGTTGTACTGGTTCAACATTTTCAAAGTATAGCAGAGGAGACCATGGAAGACAGATCTCAATTTACTAAAAGTTTTACTTAGCATATTCCAAAACTGGTAACCAGGGAAGAAAATTATAATCTCAACAAATCAGTGACGGAGGAAGAGGTCAATGAAGCAATCAAAGAGATGCATAATGGGAAAGCTCCAGGCCCAGATGGTTTCAATGTAGACATCTTCAAAACATGCTGGGAAACAGTCAAACATGACATTCTGGATGTGGTGGAGGACTCAAGAAAATCAAAATCAGTTCTGAGAGAGCTTAATGAATTCTTCATAGCCTTAATCCCCAAACAAGAAAAAGCCATGACTCCAGACAAATTCAGAGCCATAGCTTAATGTAATGTGGTGTACAAAATCATTTCCAAAGTAATTGCTAACAAACTCAAACCCCTTCTTCTAACACTTGTGTGAGAGGAGCAGACTGGATATGTGGAAGGTAGACAAATTATCAATAATATCATTCAAGCTCATGAAGTGGTGCATTCCCTCAAGACCAATAAGCAAGAAGGTATGATAATACAGTTGGACATAGCGAAAGCTTATGATAAGCTAAGCTGGTCTTATATTAGGGAAGTTCTTAAAGCATATGGCTTTGACCACAACTAGATAAGATGGGTCATGGCTCTTGTTACCACTGCCAGTTGTTCAATTCTTCTTAATGGCTCTCCATCTAGAACCTTCAGGCCATCGAGAGGCCTCAGACAAGGAGATCCTCTCTCCCCCTTCCTCTTCATTCTCATGATGGAAGGATTGGGCAGAGCAATCATTTCAGCCAAGGAGGAAGGAAGAATCCAGGGACTTAGACTCACTTAGAATGGGGACACATTGACCCATCAACAATTTGTGGACGACACTATGCTGCAGGGCACACCCACAGTCAAGGAAGCCAAAGCTTTCAAACAAATCCTGTATGAGTTTGCAATGGTTGTTGGTACTGAGGTAAGCCTCACAAAATCAAAAGTCTTCTTTTTCAACACTGATATTTCAATTCATAGAATCTCTCTAGAATTCTAGGCTTTCAAAGAGATCATCTTCCCTAAAAATATCTGGGAATACCCCTCACTGACAAACCTTTGAGCAAGGAAGTCTGGGAGTCTGTAACTAATAAATTGAAGGACAAAGTCAGCAAGTGGACAAGCAGATCCTTGAATTTAGCAGGGAGGTTAGTTCTCACAAAGGCAGTACTACAAACCATTCCAATCTACATGTTATCAGCCCTTCCGGCACCAACAGGAGTCTTACAGCAAATTAGGAATATCCAAAGGGATTTTATTTGGGGTAAAGGGGAAGAGAAAAAGAAATGGGCTCTGGTAGCTTGGGACAAGATTTATAAACCAAAAACCCATGGTGGTTTGGGTCTCCATGACCCAGATATTCTGAGTAAATTTTTGGGGGCAAAACTTTGGTGGAGATGGCTAAAGGAAATAAGAAACCCCTAGGCTAAACTCTGGAAACAAAAATATGCAATGGATTAGCAAGAAACGGACCACATTAGAATGATAGGATACATCAGAGGTTCCCATATTTGGAACAAGGAGTGGGAGAGCAGAGCCTTAGTTCAAAAACACAGTTTCTGGGAGATCAGAAATGGGAATTTTGCTTGGTTCTAGGAGGACAATTGGCAGCATGAACATAACCTTTGTAGAGAAGGATTGGATATCATCAAAAATGACACCATTAACAAAGGAATGAAAAAAGTAAGTGACTATTGGGATCAGTCCAGGGACACTAGTAAATGGAGAATTTGGAAGGTACCAGACTACAGTGAAGAGACCCCGTTGAAGACCCAAGCTAAAGTTCTGGAAGCGATTCTGGAAAAGAGACAAATTTTTACCTCAACCTCGAATGATCTACTAAGATGGGGTAGAAACAATGAGGGCATCTTCAACCTCAAAGAAGCCAAAAGAATAGCCACGGGGCTTAACTACCCAAGCCCTGATAAGACATGGAAAGACCTATGGAACAACCCACACTGGACGAAGATCAAACTGTTCAGGTGGTTGGTTCAGCACAAAAAGATTCTAACTTGGGAAAATCTCAGAAAGAGAGGTTTTGCTGGTCCATCAAGATGCCAACTATGTGGCCTGCAGGAAGAAACTATGGATCACCTTCTCAACCTCTACTCTTTCACCTCAACCTTATGGAATTGGGTAGCCTATATCTTCAAGCAGACAGACAGGAATGAAAATGACATCATTGATACTTTAAAGAACTGGAGGAAGGACTTCTTGGACAATGAGACAGTAAACACAGCCTGGGCTCTGATTCCAAGATTCTTGATCTGGGATATTTGGAAAGAACGTAACAATAGGATCTTCAAAGATAAATCTGGCTCAAATCAAAGTATCATAGCACAAATCCTAAAACAGCTCAAAGAAACCGTCAATGCCCTTCAGAGGCAACCTCCTGAGAAACCCCCGGGTCATCGGGATGCTCACATTCTAGAACTGTTGGGCCTCCAATCACATGTCCCTCAGGGCATAAATAAGACAGCAAAGCACATAATAGAAGGAAAGGCTTTCTGGCAACCCCCTCCCCATGGCTTTTTAAAATTAAATATAGACGGAGCCTCATAAGGTAACCCTGGGGACGCTGGTTATGGAGGAGTCATAAGAGATGAAGAGGGCAACATAAAGTCGTCTTTCACAGTCATTTGGGGAGGGCCACTAACAAAATGGCTAAACTCATGGCCATTGAGAAATTCTTAGAGATTATGATAGAGTTCAATTTACATAATACAATCATCGAGGCTGACTTGGAATTAATAATTAATTCGGTCAAGCAACTAGGCACGGGCACTGCACCAGACAAAGTCTCGAGACACTGGAGACTTTCACAGGTCTATCACTGAATTCAATCACACCTAAGAATTCTAAGAACTCTTAGTTTTGTACATGTGCGCAGAGATGCCAACAGAGTAGCGGATTGGCTAGCTAATGAAGGGGTGAGATGCACAAGAGACAACAAGTGTTGCTTGTGGGAGTCGGTACCCGCAGGGCAATTGCATGAGGGCTACTACACTCTGGCCCTCACAGACAAGGAGCATTATCAGCACATGAAGGGGAATCCACCTGTTGACCTTCAATCAAATGGATGATAGGGGTTCAATATAAAGACAACCTAAGATTTGGCATATTCGAGTCTCGCAGTGGGATACCATAGATCGCCTTCTCATTGGTTTTGCAAGGAGCTTGGATAGCGAGCGGGCAGTCAGAAAAATTGTGATAATCTGCTCAAAACTGCGATGCATCAGTTCAAATGGGTGGCTCGGTCGAATGGATGGTAGTAGGTGCAGCGTATCCATGGTTTCCAGGTTATCGGGCATCAAAGCAGTTTCCGGGTTATCGGGCGTCCTCAAAACCCGAAGTGGTTTATTAGAAATGAACCCAATGCCACTTAGTGTTCAACACGTGGCTCTCGGAGGAGAGAGAATACTGCCTTCATCGGGCGGGTATTCCTCCTGCTTCTTCTTCACCCGATATTTCCCTCAGTCGTTGGATCATGTAGCTGCAAATCAATGGCTTAGGTTCAATGAGTAGGTTAGTGGGTCCGGGTGATCCCCAGCGGACCCGAAATCTTTATTATGTGGTCTCTATTCCCCCTCTTTGGGTCCGCTTAAATTTTTTTCGGGTTCACATGTTCCCGTTCCATTTTGCCCCTCGATCGCTTGACCTTGGATCACGGTTCGGGCGGTGGAGGCAGTGTGTTTTGTTTTTTTCTTGGGCCCTAGGCCCGGTTCTCGAGAAGTTGACTTTTTCCCAAAGCTAGAAGTGATTGCTAAAATTTTTGGCCCTCTTCCTCTTTGGGTGCGATGTATTTTATGTAATATATTTTTATAGTGACAAGATAATAGAAGGACCGACTCTTGCTTTAGCAAGAAAAAGAATAAGTGTAGAGTTGTAGCAAAAATAATATAGAGGTGTATCTAGAATATATGTAAAGAAATGATAAAGAATAAATGTAAAATTATAACAAGATTATAGTAAAGATAGAGAATAAGTGTAGAGTGGTAATAACATTGTATATATTTATTTTTATTTTAAAAGGGATATATGTATATATGCTAATTTTAAGTTAAGTATCGAAGGAATTATGCATCTCTTTTATATTGTGTTATAAAAATTTAATTTCAGTATAATAATATTAAAATTAATGATTTCTGTGATGTTTTCAGTAATTTATAAATATTTAATTACTGTAGCAAATAAACCAAATATTATTATTGAAGTTTATATTTTGTTATTTTGATTAAAAATGTGCATGAGACAAATGTCTTAATAATGATGATTATGTAACTCTCACATGTCAGGTAGTTGTGATGGGCACTCACCAACCCTAACTACTTCCTTGTAGATTTAGTCTAAGGGAAGAAATCAAGAGGGTTATGTGTACCTATGATAAGGAAGAGGGAAAATAAAGAAAGGTTTTTTTGTTTTTTGTTGATATGCCAGACAGAGTTCCAAGTTCTATGTCTGGTTAGGACCAAATAGCTATAAAAGTAAGATTGTTAGTCTACATGAGATCACCTTGCATGTGGTGACAACTCAGGGGGAGACTTGGCCTGAAAGCGAGTCTCATGGTTGGGAGGTAAATCGGCGTTTCTAGTTGAACTTGAATCAACAGTTGACAGAATACACTGCCGAAATCAGATAAGTACAATTAAGCTTCTGTGTTTATTGTTGAAATCAGATAAGTAGAATTAAGCTTATGTGTTTACGTCAAAATCAGATAAGTACAATTAAGCTTATGTGTTTATTGTGAAATTAGATAGGTGTGTGTTTTACTCTCTGTAAGATAGATAATTTTTAAAGTAAGGATTTGCATGCTTTGTGAAATCAGATAGGTGTGTGTTTTACTCTCTGTAAGATAGATAATTTTTAAAGTAAGGATTTGCATGCTGTTGAGAAATGTTGTGTTTAACTAGAAATAGCTAATGCATTGCGACCGCTAGAAAATATATAGTGACTAGAAGATCTAAATCCAAAAACAAAAGAAAAGAATCAGATAGATTTATTACTCAAACCAACGGAAAAAATTTACACCGGGGTATAATTTAGGGGTTTACTGTGTGGTCAACCTAGAGAAGTATTATGGAATCAAAACCCCAAAATATCCAGAGCTACATCAGTAAAGGCTAGAAAATAGGGAAAGCTAACTTTCCAAGGAAAAACAAAAGGACCAATATATGTTTATATATGTTTCTGTGTTATTAGATAAATTATTTTCTACTATCAGACCTTATAGTATAACGATATGGTATTCCCGATACCATATATTTTCTAAGCAGTTTAACTGAAAAAGATAGGTGAAATTTAACTAAAATGAAGAAAGAGTTCTGAAATCATCCATGAAAATTCATAACTAATTAAAAAAGAAAGAATTTGAGTTGGTAAACCCTCATGAATAATTTTCATCTCATTCCGCATTCGAATGATTCAGGACATGAAACTAAAACCCTGCTAGAAGGGATACATCTTTATATACAAGCCAAGAAATAAGAAGATAGTCTCCATAGGTAGAGATGCAGGCATATTGCGGAGTAAATCTCAAGTGAAAAATAGATAAGACGAGCACTGTGCAAACAATGAATCAAGTTAATGCATAAAATAAATATAAACCTCTGTGGAAAGGAATTACAGAGTCTATATTCGAGGGTTAAAGAAATAGCCTTTAAATAATTAACACATCGGATTTCGCCATAGAACAAACATTATATATACAGAGCCTTAGAAAGATTACAAACCCTCTCTTGGTAAAGAGGTCCCAGTGGCTAAAATGTCTGAAATTCAAAATTACAACTAAGCCGAATTGTAGAGCTTCAAAATACAATAAACTAACGGCCATGAACCCAGAACCTAAGAAGCATGTCAAGGGAATTTCCTAGCCAAAGCACAAAAAAAGACGCAATCACGGGGTCTTCATAATGGAGCCCAGAAAATCTACATACATCAATAAAATAAACCATAAACAACCTTGCCAGAAGAGCGACATAAGAACAGAGTAGCCCTCAGGAGCTAGAGCTCTAGACCAGGGAGAATTCTGGAGTAAAACCACATACCCGGAGGCCGGACGTAGTACCAATACAAAACCCTTGACCGAATTTCGAGAGGAAGGTGTGGAGCTTTCAATCTTGAGCGGCTACGCAGACTTCGGGTGAAACCTAGTAAACCAACAAGTGAGAACCGATTAACCTCTAGTAAATCTTTTAAAAAATACACAGTAGCTACTTAACCAACTGGAGATAAAATTCCTTATTTGGTCAGGGATGTGGCATGAACGCCTCTTCCATGGCATTGAGGAACCCGCACGGCTTGTTAAGAACCTGAGAATCTGAATAAATGTTTAAGCACAAGCAGGGCATTACAAGTAAAGAAATCAATCAATCTTACGTTAATAAGATTCGAACCTGGGTAAGAAAACTGAAGTTGAAGCTCGAAAGGTCGAGTAGTCCATTGCCAGAAGCCTTAACATCAACAACGAAACATAGAAGGTAGGCATTAAGGATAAGTGTGCCTCGCTACCATAAGATGATCCCTGTGCAAGGAGAGTCGTTGATGCTCAATGGTTCCTACGCAGAGGAAAAAAAATGGAGGCCAGATGAAAGATTCTCGAGGCTGGCTCTCGCCTTCGCCGAATAGATACCATAAAGAGCTACCATGCATCCATCAAGGATTCCACCATCGATTACATGTGTTGAATATCCTAAAGCCATCGTGCCAATGTTGGTATAGGGGTCATCATGAATGCCATGTGTTGGATATTAAACGAAATGAATAACCAAATGTATATTTAAACTTTGTGTGAAATATGCGCATATGCATATAGGCGAACATTACAATTATTTATATAACAAGTCATGAATAAAAGGTGAATTGAACTGTTACAATATATTTGTGGTTTATGCATATAAATATGGTTTACGCTGATTGTGCCTATGTGAATTTGGTCGCTTTTAAATGTGTAGGTAGGATTTGAATATGTAAATGTAGTTAATTTTTTTTTTTACATAGTTACTATGGAGAGACATTACAATTCCTCATCTTCAACTATATTTTAATTTTTTACATTATATTTTTTTTAAATATTGTTTTTTAGCAAATTGTATTTGAAAGGGATAAAAATTTATTAAAATTATCAATTTGAATTATGTAATTTGAACAATTTAAGTGTTTTAAGAGCTTTTCAAAATACTTAATACATTTAAAAAAGAAAAAAAAATAAACATAGGTTCACTTAAAATTCACTACAAATTCTTATTTTTAATTCCAAATTAAAAATTCATTGAAAATAAAGATACATTTTCTTCCTTAAATATAGTCTTAAGAAATTATTATAATTATACTTATTTAACCTAAAATACCTCATAAGTAGGCTACTCTAAACTAATAATAATAATAATAATAATAATAATAACTATCATTATTTTATATATATATATATATATATATATTTTGAAAAATTAAATTGTATTTAATATTAATATCGGTTAATTCTGGTGAGATTTTTAAAGGTTTAATTTTATGGTGATTAAGGTTTAAAATTACCATAGTTGAAAAATTATATTTAAAATTTAATGTGCTTAAAATAATATAGCATGAATCAAATGTAATTGTTCTAAAGTGGTAACAATGTTGTAATGTTTAACATTTTAATTTAGTCCAAAAATAAAAATAAAATAAAAATAAAAGACTTAAAATTTACATATTAAAACAGATTTGATTTTTCTCTACATTGAGTAAATCCATAATTAATATGAATCTAAGTTTTAAAAACCTTAAATTACAAACTAATCAGACACACACTTAAAAAGAAAATACCTAACACAATTAAATGAAAAAATATTACAAATGTAATAGTTAAAGCAAACTCCTTTTATTTTCCTGCTTATAAAAGTCCACTATATATTTGTATTTGTTAAAATGTAATGTATACTTCTAATCTCAATTTTAAAATATAATATTTGAAAATATAATAATTGTTTCTAAATGTTTATAGTGAAATTAATGAAATATGTTATTTATATTAAAACAAAAAACAAAAAAAAAAACATATCAAACAAGATCCGCAAGCAAGGTAGTCCGTGTTCTGATTTTTTTTTTAATTGCTTATATTTGTTGTGTAAACAACAATACAACAATAATATCTAGATTAAGGTAGCTTTGAGCTATGCTAAAAAGCCCTATGTAAGAGACTAAGCTTACTCATTTTTTTTTAAATTGCTTATATTTGTTACATAAACAACAATAAACTCCTCCATCAACAACATTCTATCTTACTAATATTAAATGGCCCAATAATCACTCAGCAAACTAAAATTTGTCTTTCATCAAAGCATCATTCAATTATTGGATTCCAAACAAAACTTTCTTGGTGAGTAAAAAACCCCTAAACAAAATCAGTCTTCTAAATAGGGCTACTAGGATCTTAAAGCATGGTCATATTCCTTTCCTACAAATATTATACAAAACTAGCATGCTAAGCGCAATTCTAATTGGTAAAATGGTTGTAATATTTCATAGAAAAACCTTAAAAAACAGAGTTGACACATCGCCATAATGTAAGGAACTTGTGCCAACTTCCAATGGCTAAGATTGTTGTTCTTTGTTAATGACAATGTCAAAAAATCATGAGGTAAACGGATCCTAGCATCTGCAAACAAAGCCTCTTCAATAATGATGGCCAAATACATTTTGTTTGATGTCCAAGCAACTCTCCACATGCCTTTCTTACAAAACAAACACCCTCCTAATGCATTGCTTGCTAACCAAATAACCTCCCACAAATAGATACTTCATCTTAAAAAATCAATAAAATCACATTTGTGTGGTGCGTCTCATCTATACATGTGGATCCAGGAGTTAGCTTAGGAAGTACGCTATGTCGCCCTATGAATCCCAATATTATTTT
Source organism: Pinus tabuliformis (assembly GCA_031772625.1). Classification (NCBI taxonomy): domain Eukaryota; kingdom Viridiplantae; phylum Streptophyta; class Pinopsida; order Pinales; family Pinaceae; genus Pinus; species Pinus tabuliformis. The sequence goes on along the minus strand of CM062804.1, from coordinate 67,285,137 downwards.
TCTTGAAAGTAAGTCTGATATAATTGAAAACGACATCAGGTACAAGCTGATTTGTATCTCTAAGAATAAGTGGCTACAATACTCTCGTGATAAGACCTTTCTCTAAGTTGATATGATCCTGCAAATTCTCTGAAGAAGGTTAACACAATATACTATCATGATTCATGATTGCAAGTTGATGGATTAACATGGTTGGCATATAAACAACCACAAATATATGAAAGGTTATTTCACGTTTAACTTTAGGGAAACCAATTCTTACATGAAAGCTCTACAGCCCAGCCCCTACTTTTGCAGGAACACCCTTGTAGTGTTCACTCCATCATTTAAAGGGTTCTCTGCTACAAATGTAATAAAGCTTCATCATTCCATTTGGATCGAGCTTCTTGCAATCTGCTAAGTCAATTCTGATAGTTTTTGGATCACCTAGCATGACTGATAGGTGTATCCCTTTCAGATATTGCTCACTCAATCTCATCATTGCAACAAGTAGTAGCTCTTAGAGAAATCCATTCTGGTCTGTTGGTACTCTGTTTCCATGGGCCTTGGACAAGGAGAAGCAAATGAATTGTACTTAGTTAAACAAGATTGTATAGTCATATGGTGGGATTCCAAAACTTTTGGAACTAGTGGGAGGATTCATATGTGAATTAAAGGATAAGAAAAAAGTCAAGACAATGAAATTGGTGAAATAGTGTCTTACCTCTTCACATATGAATATCTCCCTAAGGTAGTGAAAGATCCACTTTTGGACATCGACTACTTTTTCAAAGGATAATATTAGGACACATGGTGACATATATTTTGGGAGAGATTGAATTCCATATGTTGGAAAGTAGAGCATTATCACCAGGCATGGATGGTGTTATAGTTGTACACGATGTCATTTTATCAATCAGTCTCCAAAAGACAAAGGGAATGAGATTCACATTTGCCAATGGAAATAAAATTAAGCATATTTTAAATGAGAAGGGAATTCTAGAGAGAAAATCTATATGGTTGAATGAAAATAATAAGAATCTAATAGATATATTAACATCAAATTTGGACTTATTGCATGGGAAACATTATAAAGGTGCATGAAAAATCTAAAGCAAATACCCTCGGTCAATTTCAAAGCTTTAATTTTTAGGAGAAGTTAGAACATACTATTACTCAAGTTTAAGGAAATAGCCCAAAGATTTTGGATCATTGAGTTCTTTGCAAGAACTCAATTTTCAAGGTTTCAAGAATTTTAAAGTGCTTCCTCACAATTTTGAGAAACTCGCATCATTAAAATTATTGGATTTAGCCTATTGTAAAAGGCTAGTATATATTTGTCACAAATTTGGAAACTATTGTGCTGTACAACAAACCCCACATTTCTAAAAAACTTTTACATAAAATTTTTAATAAGAAATGGGTCCCTTTTTAAATAAACTTAGTGAAGATTTGTGAGTTGATAAATAAAACTGGTATTGACCTCTTTACAAGAAAAATCTTTACCAAAAGGCCCGATGTAAATGATTCATTTTGTAAAGAATTTTTGAAAAATACAAAGTGTTCCTTTAAAAACATTATAAATAATTCTACATTGCGATAAAGCAATCGGAGATCGCATATCGCAATGACAAAGGGACATACGCAAAAAAGGCCTTATTAAATACTCTGATATGATAAAGGAAATCGCAATCGGCAATTGGAGATGACAAAGGGACATACACAAATGGGGCCTCAACAAATCCTCCGATTCGATAAAGGAAATCGCAATCGGGAATCGGAGATATCAAATGACCAAGAAATAAAAGCGCAAACCAAACCCCTGATTGCGATTAATTAATAGGGCACGCATCTCAAGAGGAAAACACACACTTAAATAGTTTGCATGCATGACACTCCGCTTCATTATAATATTACTTTATCGACAATTGGAGATATGCGTTGCAAGTGATAAAGCCTATCCCTTTGAAACTCCCGATTGCGATTGTGATTTATCGCTGATCGCCGATCGGGGAAATCCGAAGACACGCTTGAAATAATCATTTAATATATGATCGATGTATGGTATTAATTCATCACGATTGATGGCCCGAACAGCTATTAAATTTTACAGTTAAGAGTGTGTCCTTCAAAAGATTTCATTCGTGGTAATTTTGTACATCCAATTTATCATACGACAATCACCTAATTCTATTCATTTTCATAGTAGCTTTCAGCGGCATATCCTTGTATTACGGTTTGAAATTGTTTGTGCAGAGTTTCTCAAAACTCATGAATCCAGAGAAGATGGGGAAGAAATCTAAGAAGGCCAAAGCAACTCCTGTAGCCAAAGCAACCCCTGTAGCCAAAGAACCAGTACCAATCAAGAAGGGATTAATTTCAGATAAAACATGCCTCGGTCTGGGAAATGTGAGCTGGGAGAGCATTTATAATTTGATAGAAGCAGAGGAGCTCGAAGAATTATCAGAGGAAGCCACAACCGATTCAAACAACAAGTTAGAAGGGACTCTCAAAGAATTGGCCTATTCATACCTTCATAGAATAGCAGCGCAGGCCAAAATTTTGCCATACACTGATGTGGTTAGATGGGTTGTTGAGAAAATCCCAACTTCAGATAGAACATTTTCCACAGCCGATGGAAGGATATTCGGGTCATTCAAACCTGAAGATCTCAGGCAAATGTACCATCTACCAGAGCCCGAGAAGTGTTATAACAAGGCATTCTTGGAAGCATTTGCAAAGGAAAACGACTTGGAATCAAACCCGATCAAGCAATGGAGGCATTTCCCGGAAAAACATAAGCATGATTCACCGGGTAAGTATTTTGTCGACTCATTAGCTTCTCCTTATTGCTATGCTGGAGCTAGGATGTCTAGATTGTGGGGACAACATGATTCTGCCGAATTTTCTATAGAAATGGTCCTGTTAATGGAAGATGCAATTAATGGTTATGTTATGGATTGGGCAAATATTTTGTCTGATAGACTAGCCACTGAAATATTAGAATACAGAAGGAAAGCATATACAACTTCCCGGATCATTCCCCCTTTCTACTACAATGCATATATTCTGGATATTATTTGTTTCAATTCTGAATTCTCGATACTTGGATGGAAGTGGACTTCTCAATATCCCAACCCTATTCATATTTATCACAAGCAGTTGTAGAAGGCGCACTATAAAAATCATCTGTATAGAATTTGCAATGGTTTTGTTTCACCTGTATATTATTCTATTTTCAATAACCCTGCTCCCAAGATATCCCAAGATGCAGCAATTGATTTGACAGCGGTAGGTAGCTAGTTCGGAGAGGAGAAATTTACCTATGTGAGGTTTTTTGGCAGTATCACTAAAGCCCATGTTCTTCCTCTATATGTTCCCGATAAATTGTTAGCCCGAGAATTTGCATATTAGATAACAGTTTTAGGAACATCAAGAACCCTTAAGGATTCCAAGAAACAAATGTGGACTATATTCCCCCTACGATGTGGCGTTTTTACCTTGCATGATTACAAGCATGCAGAGAAAGAAGTAGAGAAGATTCAAATGCTGAATCTTGCCACCATTCAAAATAGGCAATATGACCCAAGGAAGCTTGCCTATAACATTATCTCTCAAGCTAAACTTGCTAAATTAAATCATGAAGCAGATTTCTTTGATGATTTATTTGCTTCTGCCGAAATATTTTTTCAGGTTAAAGGATTGGCTAGGATCAAATATGGAGAAGAAGGGTTAGAAACATTCAATAGGCTCAGAGCCCAAAGGTTGCAAACTCTGCCTTTGGACCTATTAGCTACAGCCCCGACAGATCATCCACAGAGTCAAAGTGAACAAAAAGCTGTCGACAAGACCCCTGTAGTGGAGAGGATTCCTGAAAAAGAAAAATTGCGAGAGCAGGAGCAGGGAGAAGGAAAAAGTAGTGAACTTATTGACACAAGCATTTATGTTGATCCTAAACTAATCAAGGAATGACAATAATTTGATTCCATTATTAGCAATACTGAGAGCATTTAAGGATTCAGCACACCTGAGGTGACAACTGGTCAGAAGTCAGTAAGCAATACAATTCCGACTGAAGGAACTAGTTGCCCACCCATAACTCACAAGGATGTAGAAATAATCCCCGAAATCCCCACCGATGAAATTGTTTTTCATGTAGAAGAAACACCACCACTGGATGTCTTCTAAACCCTAAGCATAGGGCTGTAGTCAAAAGACAAATGAAAAAGAGGAAAATTGATCAATCTCCTCTTTTGACTTCACAAATGGAGATAACAGATGTGGTATGGAGAGAAGAAGTTGACCCTTCTGAAGATCTCACTAAACTTTCTCAGTATGTTGGAGCATACACAGCAGCCACCATGGAAAAAGCATTGGAGGTCAGTAACTTGCTCAAAGAAAAGGACCAAGCAATCATTTTGCTGGAAACATAGGCACAAGAGAGACAACAAAAGATAGAGCAGTTGGAACAACAGTTAGCAGTCCAGAGGCAGTTAAATGACCAATTGAACGAGCAATTTCTCAAAGAAAAACAAAGGATTGATCAACATGCAATTCAGAGGCAACAAGAATTATCCCAAGCATTGAGCAAATTGCAATCAATAAACGAATAGTTGAGAAAATCAAAGGAAGAATAGATTGCTCAACTATCACTCCAGATAGAAAGATTCAAAGAATATCCCCAAGTGGGAGAATTCATATCGGAGGCTCTACAAATTACCAAAGCATTATCTAAACAGTTGAGCCTATTATGTCATAATATCTCACTCGCTCTTCCTCTATGTGAAATTTCCTCATCCATGGTCGATAAATTAGTTGATGCGAGACTAAACTTGGAGCAAGCAGATGAAAGATTAACAGATTTTCTCTCCCGGCAAAAAATCGAAGAGGAAAAGCTGCTAATCTACCCCAAATTATGGAATCGCATAAAGAAATCCTATTCACTGAATAGAAATATCAACTAATGAAGGCAGAAAGAGCGAAATCAAGATGCAGATCGACAACAAACAATCTAGTTGAATTGATTAATGATACTCTTTATTTGTCAAATTTAATTACAGAGTGTTCTCCAAGGAAGCTTCCATCAGTTAAAGCATTGGAACAGACATGGAAACAGGAGATGGAGCAGAGGGAAAGATTGATTGCAGGTATTCAAACTTTAACATGGGAAACCTTTTGGTTTTTCCTTGTTAAACCACACAGTGAGCAGACAGCGATCAAATGCCTCACCGGTGCGATCGGCCATATGATTCCCGAAATTACTAATGCCACATACACTGCTCAGTTACACTTACGCATGATTCATCCACCAGAACTACAACTGATGCTTGCCATTTGTCAGCTCAAGTCACAAGATAAGCAACCAATACAGTGAATCATTCTGACCGACTGCAACACGCCTATTTCGAGAATATTTTCACATATTTGTGATTTGGTTATACCAAAACATAGCATTTTTATTTCATAGTTTGTTAACTTAGATAGTATTTATAGACCCTTTCATGTTTTTAGAAGGGGTCCTCAAATTTTTGTATTAAGACTTGGATTGGAAGTTGCACTACTGTACTTTCGTTATATTTATTTTTATAAAAGCTGGACCTGAATTCTGAATTTTGATGAAGAACACTTTTATGTGATATGCACTATTGCTTCTTGTGAAAGTGTTTCCAAGTTGAAAGGCGAAATCTAAATGCGATTTATATCGGAGGAGACTCAAATGCATATGGTACTATTATCTATCTTTTTTGTTTCATGCTTTTATGTGAATCAGCATTTATTTAATTTTGCTATTATTGATATATGTATATGCTCTTACAACAATTCTTTCACTTATCACTATTGAATGTTTAAGAGTTGTTATTTTTCATATGTATATGTATCAGTAATATATAAATATTAGTGTGATAACGTTTTAATTATTACTTTGTTCAACTACTTGAACAAAGTAATTATCATATGAATAAATATTTTTGTTTATAAGTAGAGTCATCTATATGCCTACTTGTCAATAAGAACCATAAAAAATTGCACTAAGAGAAAGACTTCCCGGGATAGATTAGTTATTTATATTGTTATATTTTAGAATAAAGCATCTATTATTCCCATTAGATACTAGAAAATCGATCACTTATCCATCCCATTTATAAATCATTGGGAAACTGGTCCCATTATATCTAGTCGGAGCCACCACACCAAACGGAAAAGGAGTTGTTTTTAAGGTCCGGAACGGGTGGTTTTCCCCGATGTTGATGCAACGATTTTCGAGGTATCAACAGAAACTTAATGTCACTTATTAAAATAGATTTGAAAGGATGTAGCCAACTAAGACTCAGCAGATCAAAGCCATATTGAACAGAGTATATGGAACAAGAAAGCATAGCATATCACCATTGATTACAGATTGATTATTAATTTAATAATATTCCAAGCTTGTATGTTCTACTAGGTATCGTGATTCATCAAAGCTTTGGTTAACTGACCACCTACCCCTCTCACTTTCGATACATTTGTAGACGACTCTGTTGATTCGATTGAAGCACCAGAAGGAAGGGATCCAACACACATGTAGTCGGTCGAGGATGCAAATCCAGTTAGTAGTGGAGTTGCCCTATTAGGGGACAATCTCTGAAGATATGTATGTGCTCATGGCATTTCGGCATCTGAACGGAACATGCTCATAGCCTATTATTTGGATCTAGTCTAGATTTTCATGTGTGAGGTAGATTGATGATGGTAAGGCTTTGGGATATGTCAAGTTGTTCAAGTTTAAAAAAACTACCTAGTTGGTTCTGCAACCTCTCCTTTATCAAAGATCTTTTATCAGCCATGTGTAGCAATTTAGAAAACTTTCCAGACAGATTAATGCAATTAATAAAAGTGTAATGAAGTCAACAGGAGATGCTCAATCTAAAAATTATAAAATGGCAATGAAGTCAGCAGGAGATGCTTAATCTTGAAGAAATTATGGAGCATGTTGTTGAGCGTTTGGGTTTTATGAAATGTGAGACTCATGAAGAATTTCAAAGTTTAGTGAAGAATTCATCCTAAGGGTTCACTTTTTCTGACCCCCAAAGCAACAATGGTACAAATATCCAAAATGAAAATTATAGTAGTATAACAGTTTCAGAACACTATGTTTGTAGATGTCAACAAAGGTCTCCATTAGAATTGAGGAATAAACTCGAGGTTTAAAGTTCCAAAGATGCTAGGTATTGAACTAGTTTTGGAAAAGACTATGCAAAACCATATTCTGAAGTATGTTCTAAAACTCCTTCATCGAAACATAGGTGCTTCCTTAATGATTGAGGTTCAAATATCTATAGATGATTATATTTCTAAAGATAGTTATTTACATCAAATGTATGTAATTGTTGTTTTCCTCAATGTTTATTGTGACAACATTGGGGATACTGATTCTATCTAAATTTTTGAAAACGAGTCCATAATAAATTCAGTAGATAGAAACACAAGAAAAGATTATAACTAACCATGAGGACCAAAAAAAATAATGAGTCTTCTCTTGTGCATAATTAGAAATCTGTTGGAAGTGATGTCAATACGAAAGATGGGAAATAAAGAGAAAATGATACATCTATCAGGAATTTAGACTCATCTTCTAATGGTTTAGATACTTCTCTACTCGATCAACTTACACCCTCTATTTATTCCCATAAGCACCACAAGTAGCAACAATTTACTCCAATTGAATCAGAGCCAATTGTATACTCCACATCACAATCATAAGTATCAGGGTCTCACTCACCAAGAAGGTCAGACTCTGGATCACGATCTCGAAAGAAAGAAAATGGGTCTCGATATGGAGCTGCTGGTCTTTAGGTATAATAAGGTTGTGCTTCTGCATCTGGATTTATTCAAGTATGTTTATATATGGATTAGTATTGAATCTCTAACTTGATCAAACGAATCCACAACATCGGGTCACGACCTGCATGCAAGAGTAAATTTGTTGGTGTTGCAAAAGTAAAGTTGTTGGGGTCATTTTTTTAATATAAATAAATTAAAAAATAAAATAAATAAAATAATTAATAAATAATTTTAAATGAAATAAAATATAAAAAGCACTGCCAAGTGGGCTTGTATGCACCCACTCTACACAACTGTGTTTTCAACCACACCATGTTTTCTTAATTGCTTCTAGATGCTTTCATTGTTGCCCATTGTTGCCGAGATGTCTATGTGCATGTTTTCACTATGCCAATTTGCGACATCGTGAAGCATAGCATATAGAAAATACGAAGACGCAGAGAAAAAATACCAATTGGTTGTTCTGAACGCAAGGAAACAAAGTATACAATGGCACTGAAATGGTTACATTCTCTAATTTTATTTGAGGCAAATGTCTCCCTTAGAATCCTCGTTCCAAAATGTTCAGCGACAAAGCCTCAATCTACAGTATTAGATCAGGCTTGGAAACTGATTTCTTATTTTTCTTGAAGAGGCCGCACGAAGTAGTTAAAATAGTCCAAAAGTAAGTACCCGATTTTTCTCATGAGCTTTTGATTTTCTGGACAGTAAAAGAATGTTATAGGCTAGTTGTTTTCAACTGTCCAATACAGGCCTACCAACCACACCAGTTTTCAACTGTCCAATATAGGCTAGTTGTTGGCGTTTCTTTTAGTAGAGAGCCTTGAACTCAATTAGTGGAACAAAACTAAAATCCCCATAAATGAATAATTATAAGGTACACATGGTTATAAAGGGTTGATCCGTATTGCGAAGAGGCATACGGATATGGCACCCTTCAAGCTTCTCCAGATTGCGAAAGGCATGCAGCTATGGAACAACTGATAAATCTCCAATTTCTCATTGAATGAAGCGTACCTTCCCGGATCAGCCAGGAAGAAGTTGCCGCAGAGCCTAGTGCTTCATAGAAACACGACTGGTTGTTCTTCTCCGACTCTACCAGTTGCCTTTATCAGAGGCATATAGATATGGCAGACATCAATCTTATGCGTCTCTGCAAAACACATGCTTGTGTTGTTTGCGTTTATGATTATAATTGCGTGTGAAGCCTACCACAAAGTGATTTTGCTGCGCTCAGGAGAATGAGCCGAAGGTATTCTGGTGCGCTCAGGAGAATGAGTTGAATGTATTCTGTTGTGCTGAGGAGAATGAGTTGATCCAAGCAAAGGGTTAAGATCCACAGACACGCAAAGAGTTAAGATCCAAGCTTCAATAGGGGCAAAGCCAAGTGCGACGTCCGCAAAACGATTGTTTTTGTGTGGTTTTAGCAGCAACGGAAGTTGTTTTCGTGTTTTTTAAGCAGTTGTGAGATGCTTGCCATATGACTAACATGCCAATAGCCATGCCAGACATCGAGTTACATGACACGCTTTCGGATCACGATACGATAAGAAAATTTAGACTATATTTTAATAGAAAGAAATTCAACATTAAATATTTTGAAATTAATCTTAACTCCATAAAGCATTAAATTGGATCTAACAAAAATTCAAACCCTTTTATCTATTCTACGATGAAAAGACAAACAAATGAAAACTTTACATGAAAAAATTGTTTACCAGAATATTTTTTTTAAAACATTGACTGAAGATTAAATACACTAATGAGTTAAAGTAAATTAATACAAGTTCAACGGTTCTCAATCGCGCTGCCAAAAGCAAAAACTAATAAATGAAAATTACATCATTAAACCACGCAAAAGAAATATAAATCAGCTATTCATCGATTTTGAAAATAAATGCACAATCTGTACATCGACGTAAATATATATGGAAGGACCGGAATGTATCTATATATTTGTTAAATATATATTTAACAGATACGCACGCTGACACACTCGACGATGTGCAAAAACTTTGCCTCTTACGACACTTTATTTTTATGACTCACAACTTCTACTCCAATACACTCAAGTACGGCTGCGTGCGTGATTAGTAGAGATGGAGAGGAAGGCGAGGAGTCGCCTTGGCCACCAGAGGCACGGCCTTCTGCAGGGCCAGGCCGAATGCTTCGTCCATGTTCAGACCATCTTGGTTTGGTGGCACATCCCAATCGAAAGCATGGATTAAGGAACCCAAATTGTACTCCACCATCGTAATCCCCATACGAGTGCCCGCACAGATGCGCCTGCCTGCGCCAAACGGGATAAGCTCGAAGTCGTTGCCCCGAGGATCGATCTTGGAACCCAGAAACCTGTCTGGATTGAACTCCTCTGGCTTCTCCCACACCTCCGGATCTCTCCCGATTCCCCAGATGTTCACCATTAGCCGAGTGTTCTTGGGAATGTAGTAACCGTCAACCTCGCACGCTTCGGTGGAGACGCGCGGGAGGCTGAGCGGTGTGGACGGGTGCTTCCGAAATCCCTCTTTGCAGACGGCCACAAAGTAGGGCAGGTTCGCAAGGTCCGACTCTTTCAGTCTCCTCTCACGCCCGATCACCGCGTCCATCTCCTGATGCACCCGCTTCAGTAACCTGGGGTTGTTGATTACTTCCGCCAATGTCCATTCGATCACGCTGCTGGACGTATCGGTTCCTGCTGTGAATAAATTCTGCAAAACAAAGAATGCATATGCAAATCGCGCAATGAATGGATGTACGAAGGATCTACTGGATTGGAATGAAACAATTTCAACGAGTTAAAATGTTATCAATATTCAAAACATTACCAGTAGTAGAGCTTTGATATGAACATCGGAGAGCCTTCCGCCTTGGCCGTCGCAGTTGTCTCTCTGAGACATCACAATGTCTAGGAAATCGGGCTTAGACGCTCGTTGCTTGGCCGTGGACTGGTGTTCCTCGATCATCCGCTGTATGAGTGCGTCCCATTTCTTGTGGAGCTTCTTCATACCCCGCTGAATGCCCTGCAAATCCATCCACGCTAGCGATGGAATGAAGTCTCCGATATTGAAGTATCCAGCGGAGGTCATGAGTTCCACCACCATGTCCTTGAACTCGTTGGCCTCGTCCCCTTCTGTCTCGAACACCCGCTTGCTAAGAATGATCTGCCCGATCATGTTGGCGGCGCAGATGTTCAGGAGGTCCGGCACATTCACTGTCTCTCCGCGCTGCGAGTGACTCAGAATATTCCGGAGCATGAAGCCCATCTCTGCGTCCCTCACCGGCTGCCAATCTTCCAACGCCTTCCCTCCCAACATGTGCATGTTGCACACCTTGCGTTCCATCTTCCATCGTCCTCCGTATGCTGCCCACACCATGTCCTGTAAGAAAAGAAATGTCATACTTTTTAGGGAAGCGAATCTTCCTGGTGTGATGAAAAATATATTAAAAAAAAGCATGAAACTTATATAAGACAAAAATAAGCCAGAATTTGGTAAACAAACATCTACTTTTGAAAAAACATGAAACCTACGTAAGACCAGCAAAAATTACCAGCTGTGACCAAATATATATACAAAATACATACAACCTACAGAATGCAAGCGTGTCCTAAGTAAGAATTTCCCAGAAAAAAAAAAAAGACCAAAAGAAGAAAATATTCAGAAGGCAAGAGAGAATTTCCATTTGCAAGCAAACACATATCAACGCATACTCCCACTTGTGACATAAAAAAGGAAACATACGAATAAGTTGCAGAGAAAGAAGTATATCACAAGCAATGAATCCACAGGTGTTGCCAAGGACATATAAACAGAAAACATAGAATCAGAGTACAGTGAGCACCTGAGAATCGTAGGCAATGTACGTGGCGCCCGCATTGCCTGGCCGGTTGGAGAAATTTATATCCAAAGTCTTCAGAAACGCCTTAGCCGCAGCGGGCGTCGAGGCCACGACCATGTCGGACGTTCCCAGTTTGAGATACACAACGGGGCCGTATTTCTTATACATGTTGTAGAGGGTAACGTGAGGCATCGCTCCCAGCAATGGCAGACTCCCCACCAACGGCCATCCGGGTGGCCCGGGTGGGAGCTGCCTCTTCTTCAGCTTCAACCTCGATCTCAAAACATAACGAAATCCGATGTAGAGAGCAAGCCAAGAGAGAAGCCACTTTACAAATTCGTCCAAATTCAAGGACTCCATATCGATTATTGCCTCTGAGCCCACTGTGATGCTTCGTTACAGTTTCCTGTATATATAGAACTTCCATGGTTGGGTTGACAACCTTCACGTGCGCGTTAGTTGTGCACCTGATAGTCAGCTACCTCCCAAATTTCCAATCGGTCGCTCTCCGCCAGCCTACAGTTGGCCGGGGGAAACTCCTTTTGTTTTCCAATCCAGTGACCACCATTCTGATAATGTGGTCCACAACACACGGATGTTATTTAACTACTTGTCTATTACGTTTTTACGTTTTGTGTACTATCGATACAGAGTGCGCCCGCAATGTGATGGACAAAAAAGTCTCTTAAATTTTGAAATTTAACAATTATAATTTGGATTTACAAAAACAGAGTGCGCCGGCAATGTGATGGACAAAAAAGTCTCTTAAATTTTGAAATTTAACAATTATAATTTGGATTTACAAATATTTCTGCGAATTTATTAAAATATTATTTGAATATTTTTATAATTTTCAGGGTAAAAAGACAGAAACAATAAAATGACAATAGTCTATATCACAGTTTGGCTTTTTTCCTTGCCTGTTTTTTCCTCATAGGCAATGGTTATTTACTGATCAATAGGATATTTAATGTGGTCTGACTGAATTGTCTGCCAACATTTATTATCCCTGATTCTATTGGGCAACCAATATTTGTGGAGCTATAACTCCTCTATTAATGTATGGGGCAGTGTATGTCATCCATTAAATTTTGTATTTATTTAGATCTAATAATGACTGACATATACTACCACTTACATTAATGGAACTATAACTCCAATTCCAAGTACATTAATGAAGCTATAACTCCACAAATATTGATAGCTATCTGATTATAAATTTAAATTGTTTAGTATATATAATTTAAAAACTTAAAAAATTAAAAAATAAATATTAAATTTATTTATAAATTACTTAGTACAGTTTTGCTTAAAATTATATTTTCAAAATTTCTTTTAAATTAAAATTTATTAAACTATATTATAAATAAAAAAAAGAGAAATTGAAAGTTGTTTATTATGATCAAATTCTTGAATGTGAAAATCTTCCTGCTAAAAATATATTTGCAAGATTTTTAAAAATCAATTTTTTATAAAATTACCAAAAAAAATAGAAATTAAGAATTAAGTGATTTTCAAAATGCTAATTTTCTCCTTAATCTTTTAAGTTCACATTTCATCAAAATATTGTATTTAGAAAATATTTGACAAATAATATTTGATGTGCTTCCCCACGTGTTTAATATTGTGATGAGTACTATATAGATAATGAGATTCTAATTACTTTAATATTGTGATGAGTGTTATATAAATAGTGAAATTCTAAGTACTTTAATATTGTGATGAGTGGTATATAGATAGTGAGATTCTAAGAAGTTTTTAAGACCTTCTAATAGTTTAATTACTATTGTCATATAAATAATGAGATTTTAAATATTTTAATATTGTAATGAGTGATATATAGATAATGGAATTCTTATAAAATTTTGAACAGCTTCCCATAGTGTAATTACTTTTGTGATTAGTATATAAATAAGAGTTTAATTACTATTGTGATTAGTATATAAATAATGAGATTTTAAATATTTTAATATTGTGATGAGTGATATATACCTAATGGAATTCTGCGTACTTTAAAATATGAAGTTTTGAAGGGCTTCTCAGAGTTGAATATTGTAATGAGTGGTGTCTAGATAATGGGACTCTAATTATTTTAAAATCCAAAATTTTGTACAGCTCCCCAGCATTTAATATTATTTTAAGTGGATATTGTCATGAGTGGTATCTAGATAATGAGATTCTAATTCTGTTAAAATCCAAAATTTTGTATAATTCCCCAGCATTTAATATTATTTTAAGTGGTATATAGATGATGGGATTCTAAGTACTTTAATAATGTGATGAGTGATATATATACGTACTTTAAAATCCGAAGAGCCCATATTGAATAGACCCCACATTTCCAATAAGGTGCCGTATTTACAGAATGACAGATGCAGAGTGTATTCTGTAAACAATTCAAAATTGCCACATAAATATAAATATGGACCTCATTGGAAAAAAGGACTGACAGATTAGATATTAAGACAAGCGCTATATGATTTTAATAGTCTAGTATGACGTTAATAGAATAAAGTGCACGTATGTATATGGTGTGTTTTTCTCTAACCAGCTTGTTATAGGGTATTAAATGTCCGGAGATATGTTGGTTGGTTAACGCGATAACACGGGAGCGGGGAGTTTCGGCATTAAATAATATTTGGGCTTTCGGGTGTTATCGGGCTAACCAACCCACATATCCCCAAACATTTAATGCCCTATAACAAAATGGTTAAGCGCTGCGTGTTTCTCCTACTCTGCATCCTGTGGGTCGCAGCGATGAATAACCAACTGGTGATAGAAAATAAGGCAATGGCAATGATTCATTCCTTTAATTTAAAATGGCAGGAATTATTTCCAAAATAGCACGAACCTCAAAAATACACTTTAGGAAGCAACCATTCATACGTAACTAATTTAATTAATCACCATCGTACTATTTCGTTAGTGCCTTTCTATTCGATACGATGACTAAGAAATCTTTAGTGAAGTCTACTTTTATTTCCTAACTAATACCTTCATGGGAAAGTTATTCTTCCATAGATTTGTTATCCATCGTTTTCATGGGAGACAAGGGACAACTCAATGTAGTTCTAGTTTCTTCGCTTTCACCCAACAGTCATCTTCAACAATCTTGGAGTTTTACTTTTACTAACAAATTGGATTGCACCTTTTATTTGAATCACCATGGTTAAATTTATTTATTTTTATAAACTTTGTTAAAAAATTTGGTTAAATTTATTAAACTTACTTGAGAATTGTGAGATGAAAGGTTCAATTAATTGTATTTTTGGTTGACATTGTCATCGATTTTTCTTTTATGTTTTCACAAAAAGTTTCATTTTATTTTGTTTTTATGTTTTTAAAAGGGTTTCATTTTCTTTTTATTTAATCATAAAATTAAATGATTTAGTTTTATAATAGAGGTTGAAATTTTGATTTTTTTTTATATAAAAAAATAATGATATTAAAGTGGTTTACTTTTATAAATTTTGTGGAAAATTTTAAAATGGTTTTATCAAGATTTGTAAAACAAAATTTTGGAAAGATGCAAATAAATGATAAAGAGGAAAATTTGCATTACAATTATGTCTATACTTATATTACATATTATCTATATAAATCAGTACAACCACATTAAAAATATTAATGTGGTTGATATAGTTGAAGACTTCATAAATATAACAAAAATAAAACTATTGTAATACAGAGAATACCTTACTAAGCACATATTTACATGATTAACCATGTATTAAAATGTTATGGGTCAACTTTAACTTAAGAAAAAAAAGAATTACACATCTTATTGTAAAATTGACTATTTTGCTAAATAAAATTTGCTTATATATAAATGAATGCTATAAATAATAATGGGGAACTTATTAGAATTGGAATAATCTCAAATCTCTAGGAAATTGGTGGGTGGGGAGCCAGGTGACACTAATCTAATTTTTTAAATTTATTAAAAGTAATAGATCATTTTGCTAAATAAAATTTGTTTATATATAAATGAATGTTATAAATAATAATAAGGAACTTATTGTGGAGGAACTTATTAGAATTAGAAAATCTCAAATCTCTAGGAAATTGGTGGGTGGGGAGCCAATGAATCTAATTTTTTAGATTTATTAAAAGTCAATGAAACCTAACAAACTCTATAATACACTACAACCATTGATAAAAATTAAGACTAACCATATGCTCAGCATATTCCCTTGAGAATCAATCTAGATACTCAATTAAAATAATAATAAAAAGTCAACCGATCCTCATCCACCTAAGTTGAAATAAGAAGCATTCCCCAATTTATTGGAAAATTACATAATTATCTGCAATATAAAATTGATAAAATACTTTAAAAATGTAGATATTATTGATCGTATAATTATCTACCATATATGAATAATAGAAATACATATATATATAAATAAATTTGTTATGAAAATTATTGAGTTATAGTGAAATTGTATAATATTATTGTAATAACATAATATTTACATCACATGATATCTTTTAAAAGAAAGAAACATACATCATAACAAAATTTCAAATATATATTTAAAAAATTACCAATAAAAAAAATCAATTTAATTTTTAATAAATTTGTATGATTGTCCAAATTTCACATAATTATTTTGTATTATTTTACTAGAATAAAAATAGAAATTATTTTGAAGTGATATATTTTTTAGATTTTTTTTTTTTTTACAATTTTACTATTATTCACAAAATTTAATTTACTTTTATAAAAAACTCATACATAAAATAATAATCTAAGATAGGTATAAACCATAGCAAGATCTGCTCATTCAACTTGTCCTGACGATGAACCACACTGGTTGGTTCGAAACGCGTCGACGAAAATTATCTCTATATGATTTTCACTGAAAATTTTTCTCTACAAAAGTATAAATCTTTATTTTAATTTTTTTATAAATATTTTTTAATATTAATTATTAATATAAAATTTTAGTTTTACTAAATATTAATCTTACTAAAATAAATTTAATTTATATTATTATATTAATTAATTTATATAAATTTAGTTTATTTTCTAACAGAAAATTGTAATCCCCCAGGCATGTCAAATTAAGTAAAGGATCAATGCTAATTGAATATATTTGTAAAATTCCAACAAAATGTATAATTAATACTCAGATTTGATGAATATTAGCTATGTATATTCAATGCCCACATTTGATGAATGTGCTCCTGCAGAACATACGACCATAGCTTATACAAAGTAATGTGTGACCTGTAATTTCGGACTGTTACGTGTGTCCAAAGAATTTTAATACTAATCTTGTTACATTATCTTAAGAATTATCAACATGTCCTAGACCGGTTTTTATGTATATGTATCGTAAAGGTAAACTAATGCAGGGGCCTGTTTCAGTTATATTTGATCATAATTTCCCTTCAATTTCAAAGAAAGATGATGTATTTTGATATATATGGAAGGTGGACTCGTGAGACATTGAACCATTTTTTTCCAAATCATTAAAAAGGAAAAAATGTTGAAGGTAATGCCACGGTTTTGTATATTTTTTAAACTTTTTGTTTTTATGAATAAATTTAAATAAAAAGTATATATATATATATATATATATATATATATATATATATATATATATATATATATATATTACTACTTATATTTTAATTATTATATTTTATTAAAATTAAAATTTTAAAATTATGTTTATTGATTTTAGGTAAATGGTGATTGGTTGTTTTATTAAAGCATTTCTTAATGTGAAATCATCACTTCAATTTTCTATCTCAATCAAAAAATGATATATTAAACATGATAAAAATATAATCCCACAAAACTTTAAAAAATTAAAATTATTATTTTTAATAAATAAATATCAAAATTAAAAATATTAATATTAATACTAACATTTATTTTGAAATTATATTTTATTTATTTATATATTTTATTAAGAAATTAATATAATGTAAAAGTATTTAGATTTATTTGGGAAAGAAAGGAAATGGGCAATCATCAAGAATAGAAAAGCTAGTATTAGAGATAGAGTCCCTAGAGATAAGTAGGGAATAACATCATTCCAGATATTTTTCTAGAATTGATTTTATTCTTTAGTTGAAACCTGGGAGCATGACGAATCTAGGGTCCCTCACCTTGACAGGTTCACTTTTTAGTCAGCCTCGAATAAGAAATCCTCTAGGAGATGTTTTGGTGGTATAGCTTGTTATATTAGGAACACTATTTCCTCTCACATCTGAATTCATAAAACCAACCCTTTCAATCAGTACATTTGGATCGAGATCTCTAATTCTACAACCAATAGGATCTTTCTTGTAATATGCTATTTCGCCCCTATCAACTCTACATCCTATAAGAAAAACAATGTGGATAAGAATTGTCCTTTCAATACCTTAGAAAAAGACATCTGCAACCTAAGGAATGAAAGCAATATCCTTTTGCTTAGGGACTTTAATGCTCGAACTGCTACTAACCAAGCTATTATGTTAAGTCACAACTCTAACACCGACCCCTTGTGGCTTGATGAGGATGGTAACTTAGCTAATAGATTTAAGAGAAAATCTGAAGACATAATCGAGAACTTATTCGACACCGAGCTCCTCAAATTTTGTAGTTCCCAAGACCTAATCATTTGTAATGGTATTAATAAATGACCTCTCTCCAGTCAAATGACCTGTTTCCATTGGTTGGGTAGCAATATCGTGGATTATGCGATTTCTGACATCCATGTCTTGAACCATATTACAAACTTTGAGCTTCTTAACGAGTACGAGCTTGACTCTGACCACAGACCTTTGTCTTTATCCCTCAATCTTACTATACATACCACTCACATGCAGGAGAAGAGTGAGAGAAAAAGTCACATTCACTTCAATAGAAGTAATGTCGATCTTTTCTTAAGGGATTTGGAAAGGGATTTAGGCTCCCTGACTTATAATAATAACATTGATAAAATCTATTACCATTTTATTACTACCCTTTCTACCACCATTCAAAAATTCTCTAATAAGACTTCGTATAGGAAAAATATTAGAACTTCCAATCCTTGGTATGAAAAAGACTATAAAATGTCAGGAAAGCAATCAAAGACACACCTGATGAAAGAATTAAGATCCAGAATATAAGTATGTACAAAGATCTCATTAACAGGAATAAGAGGTCATATATTAATAAGAGGCAAGAGCATCTTCTCCACCTTTCTAAAGTTGCACCCAAATTTTTTTGGCAGAATGTGCTTGTTCGTAAAACTAAAGATAATCATTCTGTCCCCATAGAAAATTGGGATAACTATCTTAAGAAGTTGTATAACTCTCCAGACACCATGCACACCATCTTAAACACTCTTATTAAGGATGACATTTTTTCTCTGGAAGACGTTGAGTCTAGGATTACTAAGCTCGCTAATGGGAAGGCCAAAGATATTGAAAGTTACCAAGCTGAGATCTTTAAAATGGGAAAATCTATCCTCATTCCTCATCTCCACAAGCTTCTCAATTTGGCTGTAAAGCATGGCTTCCTCAAGCTTTGGATGCAAAGCCTTATTGTGTCTATCTTAAAAAATGGGGACAAAATTGTTCCCTCTAACTATAGGACCATTATGATTAGCCACATCCTAGCCAAGCTTTATGGGCTCATTCTGGAAAAAAATCTTAGCCTTTGGCTTGAGAGCTAGGGTAAAAGAGCTAAAGGGCAAGCTGGTTTTATGAGACATCACTTGACCATCGACCACCTTATCACCCTTAGGATCATCATGGAGGAATGTTGCAATAGTAAAACTGATCTCTTCTGTTGTTTTGTGGACTTTAGAAAAGCTTTCGACATTGTCCCCCAAGATAAGCTCTAGGAGAGGCTTGACGAGATCATGGTTCCTCCTGAATTGAGGCTTGTTGTGTTTCACCTTTGCGAGACTATCATTTCCAAGATTAAGACCAATGAAGGGTGGTCTATAGATATTAAATGTAATATTGGGGTTAAGCAAGGTTGTCCCCTTTCCCCTACCATTTTTGGTATTTACATCGATAAACTAGAGGAGTGTTTGAAAAATGCGGGCTAAAAAGGCACCA
Organism: Pinus tabuliformis; assembly: GCA_031772625.1. NCBI lineage: Eukaryota > Viridiplantae > Streptophyta > Pinopsida > Pinales > Pinaceae > Pinus > Pinus tabuliformis. Next base: position 67,265,445 of record CM062804.1, on the reverse strand, counting down.
AGCTTGTTGGTACTCTCATTACTCTTCTCGTTTATGCTGATGATATCATTCTTCTTGCAATGAGCCATGATGACCTAGACAAGCAACTTAAGACTCTTCATGTCTACTGCTCCAAGATGGGTATGACAGTTAATACCAACAAGACTAAAGTCATGATCATTAAATCCAAAAAGATCACCCATGGTAGTTTTGTCTATTATAACCATTGCCTTGAGCAAGTTTCTTATTATAAATATTTGGGTATTGACTTTCCTCATCAGCTCAACTGGAATTATAGCATCGAGAAAAGAATTATTAGAGGTTGGAAAGCTTATTATGAGCTTGAAAACAATTGTAAGTCAACCGATATTTACATTTGGAGTAAAAAAAGGTTCCTCTTTGAGACTCTCGTCACCCTTGTTATCTTATACACATGTGAAGTTTGAGGGTGCAGTATATATAGGGAGTTGTGGAGAAAGATTGACATGATCCAAAAGCAATTCATAACTTATAACCTCAAGATAAAGGGAAATACTCCCTATCCTATCCTCTTGATTGAAGCTGGCATGTGCCCCATTGAAAGTGTGACTATGTTTAGATATCTAATGTATAAGAAGAAGCTTCACAATATGGAATCCAAGAGGCTCCCAAAAATTGCTTCTAACTTTAGTCAAAACCCCCACTTGCACCTCAAGAGCGGGTGGCATCAGGATGATCAGTCTTGGTTCAACCTTTGGGGGATTAAGGAAGAGATCATCATGGAAAGCAAGGACAATATTAAATATATTATTACCTCCAGTTTTAAGGACAAGATATGGGATGCTAAGGAGCTGGAGGGTAAAAGGAAGCTAAGGTACTATAAGGAGGTGATCAACCCCATCCTTGATAACCAGAATTATCTCTCTATGTTGACTAGCACTAAGAAGAAAATGAACATCACTAGGATTAGAACTAACTCTCATGAGCTTCAGAGTGAGACCGGACAGTGGTCTACTCCCAAGACTCCTTCGGACGATAGAATTTGTCATATTTGTGATACTAAGAAGGTGGAAGATGAAAATAACTTCCTTTTAGACTGCCCAACTCTTTCCCACATCTACTCTCAGTTCTCTATCATCAGCCACACCTCCAATCTTCTTGACTTAGTAAGCCAGCCCAACTATAGCAATCTTGGAATGCTTCTTTTCCTGTTCCTTGATCACATAAACAAGATTTTGAAGAATGACAATTATACTCTCTTTCCTTAAGGTCCGATAGACCACATTGGTCTTAGTGGACATTAATCATCATCATCAATATATACCCTACTCACAATATTTTAATTTTATTTATTAATATATTTTATTAAAACTCCGGATGTGGATGTTTAAGAGGAAAGTAATGAGGATTAGACAGGGGGGTGGCAGGTGGCTAAGCCACATGGCCACTTGCATTCCCAACTGTGGTAATTTATGGCGAGCCATCGTCAATCTGCAGGCGCCATTACTTTGTTGCACAGGTCGAGACACTATCTGCAAGGTTGAGGCCATGGCTTCGACAAGCCTACATACCTTCACCCCTTCCCCTCTGAATTTCTCCTGCCCCCTTGATGCTGCAGAGACGAGCTCTCACACGACAACAGGGAGGCGCTGCTGGCTCCTTAGGTTTCGACAAGCCTACATACCTTCACCCCTTCCCCTCTGAATTTCTCCTGCCCCCTTGATGCTGTAGAGACAAGCTCTCACACGACAACATGGAGGCGTTGTTGGCTCCTGAGTTGCATCGATTTGGGGGATGGCATCCATATTTCTCAAAATGTTCACTGTGCTTTGAATTCTTCCCAAAATGTCACTGTCTCTCGCCTGAATAGCTCTGTAAACTCCTGCGCAGACTCTACGCTCACTGCAATCACTCTTGTCATCTCGACCCTCACCAGTCAGCTCCAATCTGGCTGTAGGACCATGCCACGTCTTCGCCACTAGATGCGCAGCAGGCGTGGCAGCAGCTGAGGAAGAAATAGTTGCCCTCCCTCACCACCACCTCCTGAGCCGACGACCCCGTCATCCACCCCTTCCTCCACTCCGTCCATAGGCCAATCCTATGGCAGATATCCCGCCACCCATAGTGGAAGAGGTTGAGCCCAATCCTTTGGCGCTTGGAGAGTAAATGTTGCAACCCAAACAACCAACCCCCCTGAGTCCCCTCATTAGTCGCATCACATGACCCAATTCCGCTTCCATAGCACCATGAACCGCCCTGACATCATCGCCACTGTCACAGTGGCATTCAATGAAGAGATATGCCTGTAGGAGGTACAGACTCAGGATACAGTTCAGGAGAAGGCATATATAAGAAAGCAAAAGATGGCCCAAGAGAAGCAGGCTACCAGCAAACAGAAGTGCTCGGACAACAGCTCTGGTTCTCGCAAACGCAAAGACGCCCATGACAACACTCAGCATGGTAAGGACATCCCTGATGGCACGCAGGCAGTCGAGGGCATTCCTGGTGGCATGCAAGAAATCGGGGGCATCTGTGATGACACACAAGTAGCTGAGGATGATTGGGATGAGTACAGATGTCTCATCGTGGAAGATCCTTCTCCACCAAGCGACACCTAGTGGGTCCATGCAGCTAGGTTTCAGTTCCCCGCTCCTACTCTCAGGGGCTTTTTTAATGTTTTTTCAAAGTATGTTGTCAATTTTGGAATATTCCACAAATGTCTCTTTTGGTTTTTGAGTTGTAATCCTTGCATGGGCAACACTTATCATCGGTTTACTTGGACTGACTTCCCCTCGGTGGGCAATCCTGTTTCAATTCTAAATGTCCAAACATGATATAACTCTGTTCCAGTACCGCAGAGGCCGAAGCCTCACTGTATTTTACTGTTTTTATTAATAGAATTAGTATTACATAGATATATATATATATATATATATATAATTAAAAAAATAATATAACATAATGTAGAGCATATCGATAATGCACATATTATTAAATTTACATATTCAAATATATATATATATATATAATATTTATACTAAATCTAAAATATTGTTGAGTAGTAGAGTGCCTTAAGAATACTAGAAAGGGTGTGATGATATACTACTTAAACAAGAGGCCATTAAAATTGGCATATGATTCGTAATGAGATGATATTTTTAGGGTGATTTTATTTTTTTTAATAGGAGATTCTGTTTTTAGAACATTATGTCTTACCAACATTATATATTTAAAAAATTTGTGATTTATATTATATTTATATAATATTTTTAATTAATTAATTTAATTTAAAGTATATTTATAAGTTTTTGTAAGATAAAAATATTAATTTTTTATTTGTCATTATTATTAAAAGTATTCTAAAATATTTTATAGAAATTAAATTTTTATCATTTATCTAAAAATTATTGATAATTAAATTGAAATTCTTAAAATATATTCTAAAATTCTAAGATAAACAAACTTATACACATAATTAAATATATATACAACTGTAAAATTAAATAGATAATAAATATTAATTATTATAATTAATACCATATAAACAAAACTATAATTCATATTAATATAATATTTTTTTCAATAATAAAATTATTAATATTTATTTTACTTATATTTATGAGTGTTTTAGACACATATTTATATTTTTGACTTATTTTAGAATAATAATAATAATGTTATTATTAATAATATAATTAATACATTAATATATATTTAATAAATTAATATAATAATAAAAATAATATTTAATATAATAATAAAAATATCTAATAATTAATAATTATTATTATTTAATATGATTAACAATATTTAATAAAAATTAATAATGACTATTAATTATCATACTAATAATAATAATATTTTTATTATAATAATTATTTTTGTAATATTGTTATTATTAAATATTTATTAATAATATTATAGCTAATAATATAGGAGACTATAGACTTCCTAAGCTAGCTTTAAATTCCAACCAAAACCACCTAAGGCTCAAATGAGGTTGGTATAAAGGCACTAGGGCTTGGTTAAACCATTGGGAGATCGAGAACAATGTTGCATTGCAAAACATTAATAACATTAAAAATATTGTTACTTCTAAGTTCAAAGAAAAAATGTGGTGTGAGAAAGATTTAGCAACTAAAAGAAAATTAAGATATTATAAGGAGGTCATCAACCCCACCCTAGAAGAACAAAAGTATCTCTCTGTTTTAACTAGCTCAAAGAATAAAATTAATATAGCCAAGATTAGAATGAACTCTCATGAGCTCCATAGTGAAACCGATCGTTGGACAGTTCCTAAAACACCATGAATGGAAAGGTTCTCCCATCTCTGTGAGAATACGAACATTGAGGATGAAAATCACTTCCTCTTAGAGTGCCCCGGGTACAACCCCATCAGATCTCATTTTCAAAATCTTTGTTACAAAACTGACCTTCCTAGCCTTTTACGTTGTCAAAATTACAATGAGCTCAAGAGTCTTCTCTCCAAGCTTTTTGAGCATAGAAATAAAACCTTAAATCAAACTAAATAATTCATTTTTTAGGTCCGATAGACCAAAGTTTGGTCTCAGTCAACATTAACCACCACTACCACCTTCATCATTAATATTAAATTTATATTTAACCCATATATTTTTTAATTACATTTATTAATATAATTAAATAAATTATACTCATATTATTATTTCCTTATATTTATCTTAAACAAATATTTATATGAGTCTCATATTTCCGACCCCAAGTGACTGAGCAAGCATCGACGGGTGCTTTCGAAAGCCCTCGTTTGTGAGGGCATGATCGCAAGGTTTCACTCCTTTAGTCTCCTCTCACAATCGATTGCCACATGCATCTCCGGCTCCAGCCGGTTCACTAATTTGGGTTTGTTAATCAGCCCCGCCGATGTTAATCAGCCCCAACAATTTTTACTTGATGACCTAGACGTATTAGTTACTGGATTGAATAAAATTTGCGAATCAATAATGCATGGAGTAATGCTATTGGAGAAAATGAATGAACAAAAGATTTATTTTGGATGAGTATTATATTTATGGAATATTTGTAGCAGGAAAATTTATTTTTATATTTGTATTAGACAAATTTATTTTAAGAGATTATTTTTTGTCAACTCAATAAAAAAAAACCTGATCTTAAAAATATAAAAAGAATTAAATCTATAATCTCTAAATAACAAAATACTTTAACCACTACTCAACCAATTAAACTCTCTCTAAACTTAATATAAATTAATTATCAAACTATATAAAACTTATCCTCAATTTTTTTTTTTCCAAAACTTCAAACGATAACTACCCAACTAATCAGCAACTGTTCCGACTTATTATTAAAAAAAAAACTATACAATACAATATTTATGACAGAACTGTTTGCTAATACAAATGTTGTGGATACAATTGACATAACCAACTTGTGGATACAATTGACATAACCAACTTGGAAAATTGACTCCAAAATCTCTTTTACCATTTTAACAAAACTACCCAATTCAATATCTGTATAAATATAATAAATACATTTTATATTTTTTTATATTTATCATTTCTTTATTTTATTAAATATTTAAAATTCCATCAATTTAACTATTTTAAATAATAAATGTTGTTTATATTTATTATTTAAAAAAAATATTATTTAACTATTTTTTAAAAAATTATTATTTAAGTAGTGCAAGTTAGTGCAATTCAATTCTTATATATTAATTGATTTGGAAAATATAGATACGTAGATAACTTTTTATAACATAATATCAATTTAAGTATTTTACTTAATAAATGTTGTTTATATTTATTATTTTAATTTTTTTTATTATATTAAAATTTTAATTTTTTTATTATTTAAGTAGTGCAACATAGTGTAATTCAATTATTATATATGAATCGATTTGGAAAAGAAATATGTAGATAACTTTTTATAACATAATATTTAAAAAATAAAATTTAAATAATTAAATAGTTTTTGTGAATATATAATTTTTATTTATAGAAAATTGGTTTGATTCCAAATAGTGTGTTTTTAATATCAATATGTTATATTTTTCCTACAATATAATGTATATGTTTGTGTTAGATTCATAATTTATTAGGTAAATAATCATACTTTTTAAAGCAAATTTGTAAGAGTAGATAAAAGATATTCTTATGCAAGGTTATTTTTTCATAATTTTGAATTTTATCTATATATATAAACTATGAAATGGAAAGGCTTACATTAAGCCTCTCTAAGAGGTCTTAACAATGTTAACTAATTGATAGATGAAATAAAAAAATCTATACTTTTAGAAATTTGATATATGCCCTCTTCTATAATAATAATAATAATAATAATTAATTTATCAAAAAAAATATTTAGAATCTACACACAAATATGTAAAAGTGTGTAGTTTGATTAGAAATGATTGCATTGAACATATATAGAAACGTGGTTGAAAGTCAGGAGGTTGTAAAAATTGATTTGTTATGGTTTATGCATAAGGTTTGTCAATCCAAACTTAAAGCTAAAGCCACCATCTCATCCATCATGTAGTTGGAAAAAGATGATCCCTAAAAAAAATTGAATTTAATAGCATGTCCACACATTTATATGAGGATGACTAAAGTCCACTAAGACAAAAATTGTCTATCGAACCTTAAGAAGGTAAGAGATTATGTGATATTTTTTTATCATTTTATCTATATGCAAGGTATTAAGAGAAGTGTTCCATGATCACCATAGTTTTGTTGACTTAAAATGCGAAGAAGGTTTGTAGTGTGACAAATATTTTGAAATTTAGATCGAATATAAACATAAGCACAATATGAGAGAAAATGTTTTTCATCTCCAAATCTCTTATTTTTGCAAAGGTGAAGGACTCTTCCATCCCATTATGTTTTCAAAATTGGCCAACATCGAGTATCATGAAGCTCGTGAAAATCTGTTCTTAGTTTACAGATATTTATTTTCTTTTTGACACTAGTCAATACAAAGAGATAATTTTGATTTGAGATTTGGGTTAATCACTTATTTATAATATCTTAATATAATGTGCATGCATTAATATAATGCACATGCAATTTTTGCTCCATTTCTCACCATCCTTCCCAACATTCTTTTCCTTGCCCCCTTCTCTCTCTGACCCCTTTTACCCAACCCTACCCTCTCTTTGATCTCCCTCTCTCTTTCTTATGCCTACCTCCTAATCTGTAATGTAAACTTGAAGGTGATAGTAAAATTATAAGTAAAATTTTATGTATTTTAGGCAATGGATCACTCTGCAAAACACATAAAATTATGGTTTTTAAACTTAGTTAACAGCATAAAGCAGAGACAATAGATCATATCTGAAATACATAACAACAAAAATTATAAAGGAGTTCACCCCTCTCCTGGGCTACTTCTCTTGGTCCAACTTTCAATGATGGGGCTCTTTCATTAAGTGCTCAAATTTGTGTTTACATGATCCAGGTCGATCTAAAAGCACAAGTGGCATTAGAAATGGCTCAAAAATCAAAGTGGCTAGATGACAACAAGGACATGACCAGATAGAAGTGCTTGTCGCCCTGATTCCAACGGTGTGAACAACACTCAAATCTGAGCTCGTATGAGGAAGTTAGAGCAAGTCAAAGTTATGGTCAAAGTTGATAGTGGGTGAGGTTTAAGTGTTCTACAATTTGACCCACACCGGGGCCTAAAAACTTAACTCCTGAAAGTGGGTGAATTTGTAGAATGGGTAATTTTCCTAATAACCCTTAATATGGAAAAATTCAGACATATAAACTACGCATCAAAAAAATAATAAAAAAAAAGGGTGGCGGGTTGCCACCCTCGCATAAACCATATTACATATTGAATACAAAAACAAAAATGTGGTTGGGAGGCGGCCACCCTGAGCGGACCTGCCACCCACAGTGGAACCACCACCACGTATATGTATATCTAGTTAAACAAATGTGGGGAATGGTTGTATGTGACCACGTTGGAAATGGTTAGCAGTCAATTAAAAATCCCATGGAACCTTTCAGCAGGCATAACAAAACCGCGTCATTTATATGACAGCGCCAATGGAACCGATCGTATTAACCAGGAAATGGAACCTCAAACCTTAATTGTTGTGCGTTGGAGCGATATGTAGTCATTGCATGTGATACATAGCCGACGGTTATGCTAACCGTGTTAATGAATTACCAAAACAAGTAATAAATGTCACTATTATGGTTAGGTGGGGGATTCGACACTGCGGCCTCCGCACTGCAAGTTTCCTCCACCACCGTTGAGCCACGGGGCCCAGCCTCGGTGGCTCTGTCCTTCAGTTTGTACTTAAACTTACATTCTTGTAGATGCACAAGGGATATAGATGGAGCGAAGCGAAGTTATATGACAATGGTAGAACCATGAGCGCAACAGGAGGCCAGAAACTTGCCCCAGGGAATCTTGGGGTATTAGAAAGATTTTGAGAAGTGCAGAAAGGAAGATTATCAGAATTGGACATCTGGATAGTCGTTTTTGCATGATTTTTCACCAGGAACTCAGTGGTGCTATCAGTTTCAGCAACCAGTCTCTCAATTTTTCGATCATCTTCTAGCTTGGAGGTATAAGGGTCTTTATGTAAATTTTGCTTGTACTTATTCTCCTTGATGTCATTTAATAAGAGAATGCCTCCCCATTATTGAGAAGGGCCCGTAGATGTAGTCCAAATTGGACGAACTCCGTAATCAATTCCTTGTGTCATATTTTCATGCTTTCATGATCTTTCCTTCATGTGTTATGTGCTCTTAAGTTTCCTTTGTTAATATGTTCTTTAACATGTAATTATTTAAGCATCTATACGAAAAAGATCTTGGATCACGTTTGGTATCAGAGCAGGTCTTTGTTAACGAAAATTACATGAGTATATGCTAACTAGAAACAAGTTGAAAAGAGGTGAAGGAAAGCTTAAGTCCTTTGATCCTGAAGCAGGACGTGTACCACGTAGAAGAAACATGGCAGATGAGGAAACTCATAGGGAAGAGGAGCGAAATTACTGCAAGGCATTCTAGAAAAAGGCAGAGAAAGTGGACAAGTTGTTTTTAGAGTATGAGAAGGCAATGAAGCGTGAGAATAAATATGTCGATTACCATGCATTGGTAAATCATGGAGGTGATGGAGAAGAGCCTCCTCCCTCTCCATCTTCCAGTGATAGTTCCTCTTCTTCTTCTCATGATTCTTGCAAACGTCATAGACATACATCTAAGAAACCTTTCCTTAAACTAGATGTAAAGTTTGACTTGCCTATGTATGCTGGGGAATGTAATGCAAAAAAGCTCAACAATTGGATTAGACAGATTGAGGTCTACTGCCGGATTCAATAGATCAAGGAAGACAAGGCAAAGATCCAGTTGGCATCCCTTCGATTGAGTGGCACCGCTCTCATTTGGTGGGATAGCAGATTGCAAGGTAGCAAAAATATGGGTAACCTTCTCTCATCATGGTCAAATTTTGTTTTTGCATTGAAGAATCAGTTTTACCCTTTGGGATATAAAAAAAACATTAATGGAATGGAAACACCTAAGGCAAGGCAAGGGCAAAAATGTGAAAAACTTCATAGAATAATTTAGAAAACAAGCATTGAATTTGAGTATTTCATTAAATTCACTAGAGATTGTAACTAAGTATATCGGTTCTTTACATAGTTACATAAGGCATTCATCATTATTGTTTAAGCCTGCTATTATCAATGAGGCTAGTGTGAAGGCCATGCATCTTGAAAGCAAAGGGACGCATGAACAAAATTACCACCCAAAATGATGCGCAACATCCAAGAGAAGAGGGCCAAAGCTCTCTTGTACTCATTGTGAGAAAGAGGGACACGACGAAGAGAATTGCTGGAAACTGCACCCTGAGCTGAGACCTAAGATGAATGACAGAAAAGAGAAGCAGAAGACAATTTCCACCATGCAACAAGATCAAGAGTCTGAATCAGAGGAAGATGAGAAGGTCACAACTGTGGGATTTTCACGAGGTAGACCAATTGACCTGGGGTCAGATTCTGGTGACAAAAGGAAGATTGTAGATCTTAGGATGACAACAGATGGACCCGTCGATTTGGGTTCTGATTCGGGTGATGAAACAAGAATTTCAATAGATATTGTGCCAAAGATGAAAAGGACACCCAATGCAGCATGGCTCCAGGAACTTGAGGAGATCAACCAAATCATTCAAGCAGAGAATGCTGACCTAAGGAGACTCCTATAGGAAGTAGAGAGGGAGAAACAAAGGTTTCTACACCAGTTGCAAGCTAAGGATGAGGCCTTGGAAAAAATGCATCATAACCACCTTGAGGTAAAAAGTTATTCTTCAGTTTCATGTGCCTTTCCTGATGATGATTTCACTACTTTTGAAAAACATACTATAGGTATCAAATCCAAATTGTTGAAGAAAATGTGGTATCTAGGGAAGGGCCTCGACATTAGTGTCAGGACATCATAAACCCCATCAAAGTAGAGGAATTTCCTTGTCATGTGGGACTTGGGTATGTCAGGAAGGAAGTTGGGGAATGCTTCAAAATAGCTAGCAACCCACCAACGATAGATGATGAGGGCACCTCATCACATTCCAGTGACAGTGAGGGATCCATGAACACTTATCAGAGGCACATTAGGAGAAAGCGTTCCAAGACGATTTGAAAAGTCTGGAAGAGGAAGAATCATTGCAACAAGGATGAACATCAAAAACCTGCATGTCAGACACTTTAGGCCCAAAAATCACCCATGAAGGATCTAGTCATTGAAGATATTCCACAAGAAAATCCGCCGCAGGAAGATGACCCATTTACTTTATTAAGTAAAAGATGGTTTTTTTTAGATAGTAGCTTGTTATGGCCATGATTTGTAAACCATGCGTTGCAAGTAAATGTAAAAGTGATGATGTTTTTTCCATTGCTTCAAAATGCAATGATGATGTTTGTGGCCTTTTCTTATGAGTAGTTGAGGTATTGTAATCCTTGACCAAAGAGTGTGTGCTATAAACTATTGGCAAGTGAGGGATTGTTTAAGTCATGTATGGTTGTATATGATTGCAAAGTATGTACCAGTTTTGTGTCTAGGTGGATGAAAGTGTGGTTTGGAAAGGAAAGGGGCAATGTGTTAATGTTTTTGGTGATCCAAAAGCTCCTTAGTGAGGAGGAATGATCCAGGTGGATCTAAAAGTACAAGTGGCATTAGAAATGGCTCAAAAATCAAAGTGGTCAGATTACAACAATAATGAGACCAAATTAAAGTACTCGTCGCCTTGATTCCAATAGTGTGAACGACACTCAAATCTGAGCTCGTATGAGGAAGTTAGAGAAAGTCAAAGTTATGGTCAAAGTTAGCAGTGGACCAGGTTTAAGTGTGTTGGTTTAGGGGGTCTTGACCTAGGTTCAGAGTTAGTTGCACTAACCAACAAACTCTACACTACTATCCCTTTTGGAAACAACCCGCGTAGCATAGGTTGCAGTCTCACCCGAAGCAATATGGGGGGATGCAAGAACCATGTTTTTGCATCTAGAGACTAGTGTGATGTCTTCCAACGCCTTAGATCTGCCTCTGCGCAGGTCAGTAGAATCCTAGGGCTTGTCACTGCAATTTTGTTAAAATAGCCTTCAAACCTTTGCAGAGGTCCACGATTAGTCCTTGCAGACCTTTAACAATCAATTTACCTACTTATGTGCATTAGAAAGTAATCCTAAATTGGCATTCATGCAGATCTACTTAGTTCGTTAGAAACCATAATAGAAATTACCAGAAACTTCGGGGAAGTATTTAAACATGCATTGCATACATTATTAAGACTTATTCAAGAGAATCGCATAGCCTTCAACCAATATTTCATAAAACAAGTCATTTATCAGCGGCATATAACATAAATAGGCATGAACAAAAATACTCAATAATTCTTCAAAAAATTGTCTTTATTGATCTCAATCCATAGATTACAGAATCTAACTGCCCTACACACACAACTGCAGGGGTCCACACACTCATCTCCGGACTCTACCGACGCCTCCACGCACTCAGCTGTGGAGCCTCCCTTCCTCTACCTAAGCACAGGAAGAAGAGCCTTCCTACCTTAGCCTCTTTTTATTAACCCAATTCTTTATCTTACTTATTCTACCTTAGACTCTCTAAGAGACACCTATTTATAATATTTTTCATATAATTCCATGGTCCGCGGACCATGGGTGAATCTCAAAACCGACACAAAAATTATCCAAAACAAGGGGCTAAGCCCTTTGTACTCCTATTCATTTATGCTCTCTGCATCCACAAATCACGGAGACTTTACATAATTTACAAAAATTGTACCCAAATTTGGGTTATCTAACCCCAAACTAACCCATGGGACCCCATTGCAACAGACCCCCAACACAAATTTCGTGACTCACCCTCGAGTCAGTCTGCTGGCACCATGATGTTACTACGAAGATCCCCCAGCTCCACCTAGATCACTGCAACTTCAACAACACTCTGTCTTGCTGCCTGTCGAACCTCCTCGACCAATTTTTCAATGGCTGGTCCTTTTACTGCCATCCTCATTGTCTGTTGCATCTGCTGCAGCCCCTTAATCTTATCTTGAATGGAGAGTGTGATCTGATAAGCCTCATCGAACCAAGGCTGCAACCTCGCCTTTAGCAAGGTCTCTTTCTTCTGTGCTTCCTCTACCCGTGCCAGTAGATGCTTTCCTTCCTGTAACTTGGTAAGGCATTGTGCTGGTGCTAAGGTGCATGCAGTCGCCCTAACCTCATCATATTGGTGTTGTATCTCTCTTACCTCTGTGTACAATGTTTGCAGGTTCGGATACTCCTGCAAATTGGTCAATAGTTCCATAGCCTGATCAAACAGTGTCGCATAGTTGGCGACTTTGGTATACAAGTTATCCATGCCCTCCTTAATTGCGATTCCACGCTACTCCCCTACCTCAGGCGGAGTTGCAGACTACAACTTCAACTATAGCTCTGCAATCTTCATGTTAAACTCGAAATTTACTCGTCCAACTTTTGCTCTAGCCTCATGCACACCAGTGGCTAATTTTATGATTTTGGTATCAAGTTGTGCATCCTCCGGGATGTGAAGTTCAGGCACTGTCTTATAGGCCTCCACTACTGCTGACTCTAGACTGGAACTACACGCATGGAGTGCCTCCTTTTCCTTCAGATCTTGTGTCTTCTCAACGAACATTTGTTCATTTTTGAGTTTGTACTCACTGATGAGGTTGAAGGTGTGTTGCTCCCTGGTTCTCAACTCATCTTCCACCCCCTTTTGTAGCACGTGGAGGGTTTCGTTGGAGATCGTTGTTATATTCATTCCTATATCCTTGACTGTACTAAGTATAAGACGATGATTAGCAGATTCTGCGCAAATGGACCTATCTGACAATGGAATAGTTCTGAGATCGAGGGTCCTGACTAGCTCTGTTGCTTGGGTTGTCCCGGGTGTTAGTCTTGCTTACTCCGTGCTCGCTTGTCCAACACCCACCTATATTCTACTCGCTTGGATTTGCAGCTCTCGCAGATCCTTCTGGATGCTCCCCAGCATCTACATGTATTGTTGCTCAAACTGATGTAGGACTTTTGTCATTGTATCCCTGACTTTATCGCCAATCTCATCGAGATCGATTTCTATCAATACCATGGGATCAACCTGTGTTTTATCAAATTTATGCTTTTTTGTGCTCCACCCTGCTGCTCCATGCCATGGCTTTTCAAAATAAAGAGGGTGCTCTGCCCCTCATTACCTCCTCCACCTTGGGATGAAAGCTCTTCTTCCTCTATCTCCGGTGAATGTGACTTACCACCTGTTTGCAACTCACGCTGCTCTTTTTCCACCTGCTACTTAGCAGTGCATTCTTCCTCTATGCGAGCCTTTTCTGCAACTTCCTTCTTTTTCTATTTTTCTAGGGTACATGCAGCTTTCTTAGCGGCCTCCTTTATTTTCTGCGCAACAGAACTTTTCGCACTTGTGCTTGTTCCAACATCTAATTCGGATAGGGCGCACTATTCTATAGGTCATAATCCTACAATCTCCTGTATGTCCCTTTCTTAAACCAAATAGGGCAACTGGTGTCATTTCTGCTCTAGATCTTTCTTTGCTTGGATATAGACTCTATGGAAGTTAGCCTTGAATGCCTCGTAGTCTGGCAGCTGCGTGAACAAGGTTGGGGACAACCATGGATGTTGATTGATTTCCATATCGAGATCCATTTCCATAAAAGTCCAAAATATATTTGTTTCCGTAATTCACGCAACATCTTTTGTAAACCATAAAGAGGCAAATTGTGTGGCCTCTGACAATCCTTCCTCGAGAGGAGGGCTATCCTCTGGCAATCTCCATGAAACGAGCACTATTGATAGCAACAACCAAGCATAGTGGAATGACTTGGTTTCCTCCTGGGCCTTGTGATAGCTCGCTAGGAACTCCTGACAAAGGTACCTGGCTCGATTAAATTGTACGCTTTTCGCGCACTATGTAGCAAGTGAAACTACTGGCGCTGAAACTTCGTCTGCGAGAAATTTTCTCATAACCTTTCCTGCTAAAATCTAGGCAGAAAATTGAACTGCCTGGTCTGTAACAAAGAGAATTGAATACCTCCATGACTTCTTGAGGAGGCCCTATTCCTTCTTCATATTTTCAGCAAACTCTTTCTCCCCAGTCTTCCCTCCAAATTCCTTTATAGGGTTTGCGCCTTTGTAAGGCTAAAACGTGATTCTATGAATCAACATGTCCATAATGGGCATAGGATCTAAAAGCCGTAAACACCCATCATGCACCAATGTGAGGAGCTCGCGCACACACACGGTATTGATTTTAGAGCGGTGATAACGCGACACTAGTAGCATGTTCAACAATCCTGACTACTCAACTCCACCGACCCATTCCATCGGCTCCAATGTTGTAACACCCGTTTCATCATAATAAACATTTCTCATATATTTTTCGGTCACCAACTGTGGAAACTTAGTGTGGTTCACGAGGTCCCAATCCTCAATTTTTAACAACGGGATCTGCACAAGCCGAGGACCTTCAAAGGGGACCTGCTCAGGTAGCAGGGAAGTGGATACTGTAAACTTCTGGTATCAGGGTCCTTCGTTACCTTTGCTTTTCCCTTCTATGGAGGGACATACTTTGGCAGCCTCGTAATGGGTTCTACCCCTTCAGCATCAATATCCTCCGTTCCCTAGAATTCTTCTACCTCCAGGTCCACTAATCTCTCTGGCTACTTATCTTTCTTCTGATTTTCCTGTGTTTTAGTATGCTTCCTTCGTGATGCGCGCACCAACACCTTCTTCTGCATATCCTTCGGGGATGTTTTTGGTTTGGCTGGTTGGTTTTCTTTGGTATGGGTTTGCTTCGGTCTAGGCAACCTCGGTGCCATAGGCATAGTAGCTGGAGCTTACATACTTACAACTTCTGAGGCTACTACATTAGAGACAACATCGCCAACAATAACGGTTTCAACAAGGCTTGTTGCAGACATTTCCTCAAGAATAAGCTTTCGGTTTATCACAGGCAATTTTGCAAACACTGGGCTTACAACTAAATCTTCCCAAAACACTTGGCTCATAGGCGACAGACAATGAAATTCAGCCACAAGTCTTAGATCACTAAGTGTTCTTTGTTGGACCAACATGCATAATTTGTAGGGGGTTTTGAATTCAAATCTGATCATTCCCCCCAATTTTTGATAATAAATGTTGTTTTGATGACAAATCTTCAAATATTTTTGCCTTAATTTCCGCCATCCTGCTTCACTTAACTGTCTTCTAGCCGTCAAGTCATGAACAATAACTCCAATGGTCATTTTCCTGCGGGGCTGCGTGGTACCTTCCCCCATGGCACAACTTCCAAAGCGCAGCTTCATTGGTTGCATCTTCATCACTCTCCACATACCCTGATTGCTGTGTTGTCCTTCAAACCGGACAGTGTAGTTTATAGTCCTGTGCTCCCTTGCAACTGCCTAGAGCATTAAGACTATCCTGCTGCCATATAGTCATTGCACAGGATCCCCTATATACAACTTCAACCTGATCCCATTCACCCTTCCCAAGAAGGGTTCCCCATTCAGCTTCGTGAGTTGAACTGCACCTCCATCTGTAATTTATTTGACAATATATGGCCCTGACCAATGCATCTGGAATTTACCTGGAAATTTAGTGAATTGACTATCATATAACAGGACAAGATAGTTTACCTTGAATGTGAGAAGCTTGATATGGCGATCATGCCATGATTTTTCATGTTCCTTCTCTGCTTGTTGATGGAATCCTACAAAAAATCGATCTTCTTCAAGCTCCATCAACTGCGCGAGCTATTCGTCCAAGGCCTCGCAATCCTCCATGTCCGTCAAAGCTGCTATGGATAGACTAAGCACAATGTATTCCATCGGCATGATGGCTTTAACCCATATACTAATTTGAACGACATTTTCCTTGTTAGCTTCTTGCAAGTAGTCCTATAAGCCCAGAGTACTACAGGTACACGCACATCCCAGTCATTCCGCTGTGCGTTACAGATCTTCGTTAGCGTGTTCTTCAAAATCTTGTTGAAAGCTTCGACAGTTCCATTTGCCTGCAGGTGATATGGTGTACTTTTCTGATGGTAGACGTAGAACTCCTCCATCAACGCATTGATCATTTCATTCAGAAAGTGCGTACCCCTGTCATTTATCAACACCTTCGGGCATACAAATATGGTTAAGACATACTCAAACAATAATTTTGTTGTCATAGTGCCTGAAATACTTAACCAGCTATGCTTCCACCCATCTCGTTAGATATTTCATTGCAGTGATAATATAGCACGCACCCATTTTCACAAACTTCGATTCTTCTTTAGTGCCAATGTTTACTTGCTTCGTCTTCAAAGGTGCAGAGATGTCCAAGTTTTCTATTTGTGGGCCTTCGACTTTGCGATGTCCTTCTGGCTCCAGAATATTGATGTTCCTTGGGTCTTCTTCTTCCTCTTCAATAGTCACATTATAGCATTCTAATGCATGGCACAACTAGGTGCTCCAGTCTAGTTGGGTCCATTCCATACATTCCTTCGGTGTTTTGAAGATAACCGCTTTAATTTCTTGCATTGCTTCATCTATGCTTGCAAACCCGTCCTTAAAACTAAAAGTCAATAAGAACCTTTCCTTCAATACAACCCATTCCATCGTGCCATGGCGGAGCTCTGTTTCCAGATACCAGTTCATGGGAATTGTGTCCAAGGTATGAAAAAATATGTGTACCCATGGTGGCTGCGGTTTTGTCCCCCATGCCTTAGTCCACTTCACCAGGTGATCGCATGGATCATCCTTCCCATTATACTTCTTAGTCATTCTTGTATTAGCGCGCCCAAACCGTAGCTTCATAATTCTCCTTTAGTCTCGCCAGCCAGCAAAGCTATCCTTATGCGTACCCCACCATCATGCAGGTGTAGCGCACAACGCCAACTCTAATGCTTGGAAGTGGTGGTCCTTAGGGACTTCGCGCTCAAAGTCATCAAAAAACAGATATACACCAGTTAAACCATCATAATAAGGTAACTTTCTGACCTCCAACAAAACATAGCGCAACGCCTTCATCATCATATTGCATCACAATGTAGAAACTTCATGCAAGCAATTTTGCCAGTGCTCTAACTCATCGTCTGAATCAGAGGTGCAGGAACTCTCCCGGTCCCATGCAATTCACCCATAAATTGTCAGATTGATCCATTCACTACAACAAAACCAGCGATTTGCGCCAGATTTTAGTGCATTTTTTTTGTAATTGTGATGAGCAACCTGGCGCTAAATCTGGCTCTATTGTACAATTTTTAAAGCGTCCTTTTTTGCACCTGATTTTGCATCCTTTTTCACGCTAGATTTTGCATCATTTTTTGCGTCAAATTTTGAACCAAGATTTGCATCTTATTTTATGACAGGTTTTGCTTCTAGTTTTGTGTCATTTTTTGCATCTATTTTTCATTCTCTTTTGCTTCCTATTTTGTGTCATTCTTTTCTTCCATTTTTGCACCATCATTTGCATCAAGTTTACACTGTATTTTGAATCCAATTTAACGTCTTTTTATGCATCCATTTTGTGTCAGTTTTTGCATCTAGTCTTACGCCAGGTTTTGTATCTAGTCTTACACTAGTTTTTGCTTCTATTTTTGCACCAGCGTTGGTGCCTATCTTTGCACCATGTGTTGAATTTGATTTAGCACCAAATTTTGCATCCATTTTTGTGCCCATTTTTGCATCTTTTTTTGGACCATTTTTTACATCCACATTTACGTTTGATTTGTCTCCATTTTTCCCATCTCATTTTGCACCATATTTTGCGTCATTTGTTTCATCCAATTTTGCATCATTTTTAACACCATCTCTTGCATCTAATGTTACATCATTTTGAGCATCCAGATTTGCATTTATATTTGCATCTTATGTTGAGTCATGTGTTGTGTCCACCTTTGCATCTTATTTTGTGTCTAATGGTACATTCAATTTAGAGCCATTTTTTACGTCTACTTTTGTATTTGTTTTTGCACCAAGTTTTGCATCCAATTTTAAGCTATTTTATGCCCCTTTTTGCACCATTTTTTTGTGTCTACTTGTGTCCAATGTTGCACCATTATTTACACCGACTTTTTCATCCAATTTTGCATTTTTTTGGTGTCTAGTTTTACATCGTTTTCACCATCCAAATTTGCATCTTTTTTTGCCTCATTTTGTGTCCACATTTGCATATAATTTTGTGTCTGAGTTCGAGCCTAAATTTGCATGTGATTAGGAATCATTTTTTACATCCAATATGGCATCCTTGGTTTCACCTTTTTTCAGCCCCATTTTGCATCTTGTTTTATGTCTTTTCTTACATCTTTTTTTTTTCCTTTTTTGCACCCAAGTTTGCATCCCAAATTTACACCATTATTTGCATCATCATTTGGCATATTAATTTGTAACGTTTTTTGCTTCTTTTTAACGCTCAACTTTGCATCTTATTTTACATCTAGTTGTCTTTTTTTGCATCTAATTTGGTGCCCATTTATGTGTCCTTGTTTTTGCCCAATTTGATATCCTTTTGTATGCCATGTTTTGTTCCCTTCTTTGTGTCAACTATTGCACAATTTTTCACTTCTAATTTAAAACACTTTGTATGTCAATTGTTTGCATTTTGTATTAATTCCTAGTTTAACATCCAATTTTACTTTCAATTTTGCATCCATGGTTACATCCACATTTGACTTCTTATATAGAGTATATTTTTCTTTACATATATGACCCCCTTTATAGATTCATAGTGAAATATATGATAGTTTCTAAATATCATTAAAGCAGATATCACAATTCGAAATCATTTGTAAAGAAATTTAAGAGAAATTGACAACATCCATCCAAAAAAATAACAATGTGTCATTAACAATTTTCAAAACATGTATAAAATAGCAACATAATACTAATAAAATCAGTATTATTTTTAATCAAAACAAGTAAAATTCAAATATGATTAACAAATCAAAATATTTCATGAATATCGTTATTCTACGATAAATTAACAACATACATAAATCAAACTCATCGTATGATTACAAAATCAAAATGTCTCATTGATATAGGGTAAATTCACAACACCCATCTAAACATAACAATGTCATTCTACACAATAATTTCTTCATAAAAAACAATGCATGTGCATGCCTAGCTACCACCACCAAGATCATCCTCATGATCATCTTGACCATCCTCATTACTCTGATCCACATCATCACCAACACCGCAACTATCATCATCATCTCCTCCTTCACCACCATCATCCTCATCCTCATCCTCATCATCTCTTGATATATGTTGAACATAATTTGGATCATCGTCTTGGCAATCATTACCTATAGCATTCTGACAAAAAAAATCAATATTACATGTTAGTATTAATTACATAACACAACACATGTTTTTGTTATACAATGTTAACCATAAAATGAGGTAAGATATAATATCTAATAGTACTAAAAAATAAAATGAAAATATGGTTTAAAAGTATATTGGAAATCCAAATAAGATTACATACCATAGAGTCCATCCAAACAACAAATTCAACCCATCTCTTTTGCTGCAGCACCTCCTTTTCCAAATGATTTGGAGGTCTTCCATATTTTAGTTCCTATCAATCAGTAAATAGGGAGAAATTAGATGACAATGACTTTCTTCTAGTACAAAATTTATTAAAAAAATATCACATGTTTAATATACTTACAAAGGTTGTTATCAGTGCTTTTAAACCTTTATGGCCACTACGATGAGTGACTTTTGTCTTGGTTAACCTCGCCTTGGATGCCTTGTCCTTAAACATAAACCAATTCAATTTATTTTCACACAAATACATGTCTAAGATACTTATAAGTATTAATACATTCTAAATAATGTTTAATGAAAAATTCAATACCTGAATTTTTATTTCATATATCTTATTTATAACATTTTAATGATTACAATAATACACTTGTTACCAGATATTGTCAGAAGAAATCTTACAAGACCGCTACCTAAGAACATTGGACAGTTGAATGCATTAGTTAACATGTTTGAAGAATTCTATCTTCAAATCTAGATCCATCTCATGTGATTCCCGTATGTGGTATAAATTGTCTTGAAGGTACCTGCATCATTCGACACAAAGCTATTCAGCACAATCGTTAACAAAAAACATCACAACTGCACAATATGAACGGTGCATCAAAATTGGCATTCACACGTCTAAGGTCTTTTTGGCATATCTGGTGTACACAAAGCTATTCAGCACAATCGTTAACAAAAAACATCACAACTGCACAATATGAACGGTGCATCAAAATTGGCATTCACACGTCTAAGGTCTTTTTGGCATATCTGGTGTGGGTATAAAAGGTTTCCATCAAATCTCGTAAGCCTTTTTAACTATTATAAATAAACCACTAAAGTAAAACAAACAAATCAATTATAAGAACTGAAAAGAAAGCTTGAAAAAAGATTAACATTTTCTAAAAGGCAAACACTAGAACACACTTCAAAATACTTTTCCTAAAATACTTCTTCAACCTGGCATCAAATTTGAAGGGCATGGTCATATTTCAATATGAAGTCATACTATATTTTCAACCCTTCTATGTTGGCAACTTAAAACTAATGTTCCACCAAGACTCCGGGATAGGGAGATGCATGTCTGGGGTGATGCACAGGGGGGGCGTGTGAGAGTACCCTCAAATTTTAGGTAAAATTAGGGGGCAGGGGGATATGGGGGTATATATATATATATTTTATATATATATATATATATATATATATTTTCAATAATGAAAGCATAAATACATTGATCCGTACATGATTGAATTAAATAATGAAATACACTGATCCATACTCATCATTCATACTAATACATACATCATTCATTCATACACCACGAGATTCAATAATGAACTAGATTGATCCATATTCATCATTCATTATTCAACATTCTAGAATCTAAATTGATTTAAAAATTAAATTCATCATTCATCATTCTAGATTCTAAATTGATTTAAAATTTAAATTCGCGATTCTAGAATCTAATTAGTACTAACCAAAATAGACTATAGTAGATACTTAAGCCTGAAGATTGGAATAGTAAATTGATATAACTCAAACTCAAAAAAAGTAAAGAGTTAAAGTCAAAGAATCAGTCTAAGGTCATCCATATCTAAAGTCAAGACTCGAAAGTTAAAACTGACGATTAAAAATGGCCAATGAGCATTTTAGGAGTGCCATGGAGGAGGAGGTGCAACAGTTAACTGGTAAGTCAAATAGTGCTGCGCAGCAAGCTGAGTAGACATAAGCTTGGTAACTCGAATGAGTGAGTTAGAGATTGCAAATTAGTTTAGGTTTTGATATTTGTTATGTGTTGTTCTTTTTAATTTTTTTTTTTTTTATGGTTGTTTTATAATTTTTTTTAATTTCTATATTACAACAGTTACTAGAAAAAAATTAAGCAGAACATGGCCCCCCTCAAAAGGGGTGCTTTTGGGCTTGGTGCTCTTGATTAAATGGTAGTTCCAAACCCTTATATATAATAGAGCCCAATGGAAACATCGCAATTCGCTCATTCCTGAAATCCTAAAAATTGTTATGTCTGATGCATTTTGAGTGGAATCTGAAATTTACTTTCTCCATATGAAATAAAATGAGGTCAGAACCACTCTTAAACATCCTAAGTCAATTAATAGGGCCCTAGGGTTGAATGTTGAGCTTTCCCACTCATAAATTATTGTTTCAAGCAAAATTAAGGGGGAGCACCTAGCCCTTTTTTAGGGGAGCTGCCCAGAAGCACCCCTTTTGGGGAAACACATCCCCACAGTAGGGAAACGTTTCCCCCTGCGTCTCCTTGTGTCTCCCTAAAGGGGGCGTGGGGAAACGTGTCCCTGAGCATCTTCCCATCCTAGGTGTGTGGGAAGCGTGGATACATGCACCCCACCATAGGGGACACATCCTCATGGAACACTGGTTAAAATAAACTATTGTTTTCTTACAAAAGCAAAAAATGGATCAAAATTTTAACTATTTCGTATTTTATGTTTAGCACAATTGCAAGTCGTGTGGTAGTACTAAAATAGGATAGATAAACAACAGTGTTTTTTATAATCACTACATAGTCGAATTACTATCAATCTTATGTGGAAATGATGTAGCTTGAAGTATCTAAATGCAGTACCAAAGTAGAATTGATACCAATAACCAAACAAGGCAGTGACTGCACAAACAAAATTTGTTGTAGCATCAAACTACAGAACTATATTATCTAAATTTTTTCCTGGTAGCACTCTCATTTCCGTAAAATGTTTTTAATTCCAATGAACAAAGACTTGCCTGACTCGATAACGAAATTGTGTTCCTTTGACATCAAGGATTTAGAAAAGGATTTAGAAAAGGATTTAAAAAGAACCAATCATAGTAGAAGGATCATTACAGGATCTAAATACTAAAAAATAATCACCATAAAAGAACACTACACATTAAAAGTTAAAACTAAAGATTGGAGTATCTAAAGAACAGAACCTAATTATTGACAAAAACTAGACATTAAATGAAGGATCGTGGGATCTATGACCCAGTGCCGATAAGAATACAAAATCAACTTCTGCATTCCCCTCATGACCCATCTGGGTATGGACTTAAGGAGACCAGAACCAATCTTAATAGATTAATTATAGGATGTAACTGCACAAGCCTAGTACTCCATGAGTCTATCCCCCATCTGCTTATACTAGATATAAACAACACGTTTGTAGAAAGTTAGAAAAATACATTGTACAATCAGGTTGAACTCAATACAGATTCAATTGGACCTACAACACATTCCAGCCACAAAGCTGGAAAGAGCACAATAAAAATAAAAGCAAACATTGAATCTTATCACTGTTGTGGATTTTGTCCTTAGAATGACATGAGACATTCCAAATATGATGCCCAATCTGATATGTTGGCTCTTCTAGCATGGATGCAAAGAGAAAGCAATTACAGTACTTGATCTGTTTTTTATAATATAAGACTATATTTTGCTAAGAAAACAAAGGTATACAAAAAAGCCCACATGCATTACATATCGAATATCATTCCTTTGGGAAAGCCCTAAAAGCCAAGTGTATGTGGAGACTAATATCAAAAGAGGACCTCTGGAATCAGATTCACATTCAGAGATATATTGAGCCCAATTCAGCAGAAGACTGGATTGGAAACCCAAACAAGTCAATCAACAATGCATCCATATTATTGAAAGTACTGACTATAACATTCCCTTTAATAGGCAGATTGCTGGCATGGAAGGTTTGCAATGAGGCTAAGGCGAAGATCAGTATAGACCCATGGATAAGCAGTGGAGCTGAGTACAAGCTGCCAGAAGCAGTGATAAACTCTCTTCAATCTAGACCAGGCAGCTGGACCAGGAAACTCCTCCATTTTCCAGCAGGATTGGAATAGCGCTGAACAGAGAGACGACTCAAAGGCCAAGAAAATATTCAATCAAAAAGATTTATAAACAAATCAAAAGTGTGCCATGCCTATATAAAAGACTCTGATGATGAACATGTCTGGTCTAAAATCCAGCCTTGGGGATTTACACTCCAAAGTTAGGATAAGAATCGTGTACCCTGGACAGACCAGAATGCACACTCTCATGGTGGAAGCGCATCTGGATAAGAACCTTTCAAAAGTTCATTATTTACATGCAGTTGGAAATCTTAAATAGAGCACCCACATAGGAAGTTCTTAAGAGAAGAAATGGATCAAGTCCAAGCAAATGTATCATGTGTAAAAGAGTTGAAAATAACATAGACCACTTACTGATATTTTGTCCTTAATAAAGGAAATCTGGATGGTTTGACAAGGATAAAGGACTGTGGACAAGGAGGTTATGCTGAAGAGTGCTCTAAAAAGTGGTAGCAAAACTCAGTCCTCAAAGTCCTTCCTCTAATAGTATCATGGGGAATCTAGAAAGATAGAAATGTTGAAATCTTTGAAGACAGGGATATAACTCTTTCAATGTGCCTTCCAAGGTCAGTCAATCTTCTCAAACTTCAAAGCTTTTTCATCAACCCCAACACAGAAAAAGTTGATTCATGCTCCTATGGACAAATCTAGAACATGGGATTACTTTGATGGAGCTAGTCAAGGTACCCCCCAAAAAAGGGAAGCCATACGTGTTCTCTATCTCAATAACTCTCACTGTATCAGATTTAAAACAGATTTAGGTGAGGATCAAATAACTACACCGAGCTTATTTCCCTAACAATACTCTAAAAGCTAGCAGCCCACAGTGGCATTTAAAAAAATACCAGTGTTTGTTGGCTCATTGTTGTTAGATAGTGTACCCCAGATCATCTTCTACTAGGTTGGAGCACACATGGCAGATCTGGGCACCTTATATTACAGCAGCATTACACAAATCCATGCAGCATTAAATTCCAAACAGCATAATGATCTGTTGGTGAGAATGCAGCAATAAATAGACAGTAGGAGCACATCACAAATTTTACTATTCCAGCAATAAGGGCACACACATGCATGTATGGACCAGCCATAAAAAGAATAAGATAATTTTATCATTATACTTCAGGTTAAAGATAAAGTGCTAAAGTTAGATGAGTCAGTTCTGTTTTATTTTTCAGTCTTTCTGAATTCATTTTTTATCAGTTAGATAGAGCACAGATCCAGAGATCTAAGTAATATATCTATTTTTATAAACCCTAGGTGTCACTTATAAGAAAGAGTGAGAGTATGGATCTGTAATAGGGTTAGTTTCAGTTCTTACACAAAATCCTTTCTAGCAGATTTTTATTCAGCAGTATTGGAATAGCAGTAACAGGTGTTTCTGACATTGATCCGTGTGTTCCAATGTATGTATTCCAACCGTGTTTGTAGATTTTAGTGAGATTCAGATTGCAGTTTTGATTAGCCTTTAAATTTAGACAATGTTAGTTTCCACTAGAAGAAGAATCTGTTTACAATGAGTTAGACAAAAATTCATAATGGTATCAGAGAAAGGTTTGTTGAAACATTCTAAAAATCCTTGAATAGATAGTAGGACTGCTACCTATGAAAGGGAGCTGTCAGGAGGCTCCAGGGATCGGATGATGTGATCCATGCTTGAGAAAAGCACAGTGAAGTTTCAAGTTGTCGGGTTCTTTGTTAGGCTGCTGATCTGTCTTAACTTTCGTTTAGGTGATATTCCAATGCAGTAGTATGGCTACAGTCAATCTCAAATACATGGACAGATTGGAAGGTCCCTCTTAACTTCATCCCAGGGAAGTCTCAGGTAACCAGCCTGCATCCATCTTAACTACAGATCTTCCAAGCATTTGGCGGGATCAAATTTCTTTTCACTCTAAAAGAGGTTTGCACCTCAATAGATTTGATCCCTCTCGACACTCGATAGATCTGGAGTTAAGATGGATCTAGAGTGAGAAATTATTCTTACATAAGAATACCATTAGCAAAACCATGGGTTGTCAAAACCACCAACAATAAATTGACTATTTTACCTCAAGTTTATTTTAATTATTAATTTTATTTTTTATTTTTTTTTTTTTAATTTTATTTCATTTCCATTTTATGAAATTTGACTGAGTCAAAATGTTTACATATCAAGACACGACATTACAACATCTCTTCCATACCAGGCTGGTGAGCGCCTCTAGGCACAAAGATATTGTTGGAGTAGGATTTGTCTAACTTCATTGAGAAACTGGTTGTAGAGCCTCCCAAACCTGTGTAATTAGTAAATCATAAAAAGAAGATGGCCAAGGTCAAGTGAGTCATACTTGAATCTATGAAGGATCATTAGATCCCTCACATCACCAAAAAGACCACAATAAAGTACATGTTTGATGCTCTAGTCACTCTATCAGAGTGAGAACAACAAACAGAAGACATTGCTAAGAAATAAGCTTAATCCCTGCAAATGAGTAAAAGGATATTGTAGTTTCCTACTTAATGAAGATTATTGATCTCCATGATCAGCTTGCAGCAATTGAGAGGAGGTGAAGGGTGAAAAGCTAGTACTCATTGCATTAAATAGGTCCTGTTCTTTTTGGAAACTTTTTGGCTATGACATCTAGGCCAAAAAAAAGTTAGAACTTCCCATTTTGAAGAGGCTATGGAATGACTTCAACTAGAAGGAGCAGAATGTTGTCCCCATTAGTAAGACGAAGAAGGGAAACAAGAAAAGAGGAACTAAGAAGGGTTAAAAAGGGAAGAAAGAGAAGCCAAGTTCTTGTAACCAGGGAAGGAAGGACTTGAGCCACATCAAGTGCTTCAAGTGTCAAATGTTTGGGCACTTCGCTTCCAATGTCATCAAAAGAAGGGGAAGGGAAAGCAACTTGTAAAGAGTACAAAAGCATCAGCTCAAGTGGACGAGCTTTCATCCAATCTCGAGATACACTTCTCAATGGTCTCATGCCTGTCATCTGACATCATGTCTGATGTGGACTGGTATGTGGACAGTGGAGCCTGCAAACATACAACCTCTAACAAGAGTACCTTTAGTAGAACTTGGTGATGATGCCACATATCCAGTTGCAAGAGTGGGATCCATCAAGTGATATTCTTAAGCTTACTAAGTTAATGCTGTTTTGTATGTACCTAGCTTAACTAAAAATCTCTTTCCAATTTCAGTGATGATAGATCCTACATATATGGCTAACTTTGAAGATCAACAAGTCCTCATCCTAAATTGCAAGGGAATCCTATAAGAACTTTAGGGTATGATAGTGACAACATGTGTGAGCTTTGACAAAAGAGACCAGGTCACTTGCACTAGTGAATGTTGCCAATCTTGAAAAACATGGTGTGGGCATTGCCAATCTTCAAGGCTGAGAAGAAAGCAGTGTGCAAAGGTTGTGCACTTGGCCAGCATGTAAAGGATGTTTTCCTGGCAGTAAACATAGGTCAAGAGGGGTTTCTGACCTAATCAACTCAAATGTATGTGGGCCCATCTCTTCAACTTCCTTATCAAGTAACATTTACTATGAATATTTTATTGATGATTCTTCTAGGAAGTCCTAGACTTAATTCACAAAAAACAAAGGAGTTTGATACCTTTTGCATGAAATCAAGAATCAAGAAAATGTTGATAGTTCCCTACAACCCTCAGTAGTTTGGGGCCTTGATTCATGATCTAGTTCTGCTCATGTGTCTCTGTGTATAAACATGTCTCATCATTGTCTATATTTTGAATAGGTATCCTCACAAAATTTTGAAGGATAAGACTGGAGGAATTCAGAAGCCTCAAGTAACACATCTTTGAGTTTTTCAGTTGTCCTATCTACATTCATATTCCAGATGGGAAAAGGACCAAGTTGGAACCTTCTAGTTTGAAGGGCATTTTTGTAGGTTAGAGTGAAACCTCAAAAGCTTATAGAATATACATTCCATCTCAACATAAAGTAGTTGTGAGCAGAGATACCAAGTTTGAAGAAAATGCATGGTCCTCTAAGTCTCAAGAACGTCCAATAGTGACCATGGAGGCAGAAGAGCTTGGTATCCCAAAAACAGATCTGCAGAAATCAAAAAGATCATGAAACGCATACTTAGATCAGCAAGCTTTTGGAAGTGCAAGGGGTGCCTCTTTACCTTCAAGTTCAGCTAGAAAGCCTAGATGGCTAATATAGACATTAAAAGAGGCAACAGAGTAAGTTGGTGCTCCAACTACTTCCCTTCAAATAAGCCACCCTCCTAAAAAGTTCCCTAGTTATGTTGCACTGATATCTTTCATTATTGAAACAAAACCTTCTATTAACGGCAGTAAGGAAGCAAGTACTGCAAAATGCCATGATGGAGGAATACATCTCCTCCTAAAGAATGATGGGTAGGAGATAGTGCCTAGACTAGTGGAGAAGTCAGTATTTGACTCTAGTTTTTCTTACAACAATCATGCATGGTTAAGCATGCACCAGATAGCAGCATATAAAACTGCAAAGCTCGGTTTGTGGCTGGACGGTTCTCCCATTAAAAAGGAGTTGACTATGAGGAGACTTTTGCTCTTGTTACTAAATATGCCTCTATCAGATTTACTATGTCTTTCACAACAATCTTCCATTGGATTTTATATCAAATTTATGTAAAGACAACATTTCTTAATAGGTTGATTAAGGAGTTATATGAATAAACCAACCAAGAGGCTTTTAGGTGAATAGGCTTGAGACCCATGTTTACAAGTTGAAGTAGGCCCTTTATGAGTTGAAACAGGCACCATTTGCATGGCACTCCAAGATCGATGAATAACTTTCAGATTTGGGTTTCACTGAGACAGATGCAGATTCTAATTTTTACAATTTGGTAGATCATTCTAATCTGCTTGTTTTAGTCCCATATGTAGACAATCTTACACTCACAGGAAGTTAAAAGGAATCCACAAACTGGTGCATGGAAAAATTGGCAAGAGAATTTGTCATGACTTGAAGCACTACTTGCTGGCTCTAGGGGTGTAGCAAAGTGCAGGTGAAGTGTTCCTTGGACAGAAAAAGTATGTAATTGAAATTCTTAGAAGATTTCAAATGATGGACTGAAAACCCATGGCTACTCCAGTGTATGCAATTGAAATTCTGATGAGATTTCAAATGATGTACTGCAAACCCATGGCTACTCCCCTGTGGTAGTAAATCCATTGTACTTTGCTGATTCTAATTCAGATTTGATGAACATCTGTATACAGGGAATTGATAGGTTTCCTCATGTACTTAGTTAACACAAGGCCTAACATTTGTTTTGCAGTCAACACTTTCAGTACATGGTGCAGCCTAGGCAAGTTCATCAGGTTGCCACAAAACACAAGTTCTAATACTTGGAAGGGGGCAGTGCATTTTGCACTGAGATATGTTAGTGATGCAGCTTTTTATTCAATGATAATGGAATAGCATTAACAGGGGTTCTCGACAGTGATCTACATGTTCTGTGCATGTTTTCTAACTGTGTCCGTTTATAGGCTCAAAGGACATTCAGATTACAGTTTCGATTAGCCTTTAAATTCAGACTGTGCTACTTTCTTGTAGGAGAAGAATCTGTTAAACAAGTGTTACTAAATTCATCAGTTGTTAGTAATTAATTGGATGAATGGCAGTAGTAGAAGATGAAATCAAACGTTCTGTCCGTTTTTATTTCAGAGTGCTTTGAACATGTCTACAAAGAATTAAATGGTGAAGCAGACACCTTGAGGAAGGAAGGACTACAGTTGGCTGAGGGTTCAAGGTTATGAAGTGAAATCAAGGATTGTCATATCTTACACGAACATATTTCTGCATCCTCGAATAGGGATTCTTATGACAGTCAGTATTCTGAAGATCATCCAAGTGCCTCAAAAGAAGAATTCTGAATTTTAGAGAAGTTACAGGACCCTTCAATCAATATCAATGCCTTCTTCAGGCTTAGCAAAGAATGTATATTTTCGTTCTGATATTTCTCGAAGCTTAAAGCATTTACAGAATGTATCTCTTTATACTCGGATGAAATAAAAGATTAGAAAAATTGAGGGAAAATATATCAATATCAATCGATATGTAAGCCAATAAATGCGCCAAAAAAAACACAGATTGAAAAAATATGCCTGCTATGAGTCTGTGAAAGCAAATATAAGCAAGCACCTCTTCTGGAAAATGTGAAGCGGAAATACAAAACAAAAAAGACATCGTGATAAGAGAATATGGGTTGAGAGGGACAAAAGAAATCAAGGCTTAGACTCACCTCTATCCGATTGCATATGAGGATCTGAACTAGCCGCATCAGTTATCCAAAAATGCACCTTTGTCCGTGCACCGATCAAGTCAATCCGCCGCCTGGAAAGAAAAATAGCACAATGCAAATATTTGCAAATGCGTCTACCTGAAAAGGGGGCGCGGCGTAAGAGGCCCTCCTGAAACCCCTCGGAGAAGGATATATCTGCGGACCTGAAACCCTACATCCGATATAACAACCCATTTTAAGATATAAATGTTTTAAAAAGTTAAAGAGCATTGTCGCCGACCCTGAAACCCTACATCGTATATAGAACTAGCATTTGCACAAACCGGTGCAACGTCATAGAAGTAGTGGGATATGGAAGTAGGTTTGTGCAACGTCATAGAAGTAGTGGGATATGGAAGTAAGTAAAAGTAATATTTTAGTAAAATGTTAAATATGTGTTGTATGAATTAATACACCTTTGAAAGGAATATTTGTTTCCCTACATTTCTATTGAACAAATACAAACCTGAATATGTTCTAAGGACTATCATGGAGGGAGTCGAGATGACCCACAGGACCCATAGCTGAATACACAAGGGGATTTCAATGTTGGAAATCTAGTTTATAGCATAGTAGCAAGATTTGGTCATATGGAAATTCGGCAACAGTACAAAATTCAGTATGTTTTCACTGCAATGCAGATACAGAACAGTTCACTTACCTTATAATGTCTTTGATACCCATCAACATATAAGCCCCAAAAAAACATAGCAAAAACCTCAAAAAAATAAAAATAACAGTAAGAAAACACTTAAAAATAAACTACATTGCAAAATTTTCAAAGAATAAATTGCTTTTTCTGGTTTTAGTGTGTTCTGAGGATGAAATTCTTCTAAAATATGGAACAAAACGCTTATTTTCATACTGAGAAATATAGATTTCCATATTGGAACCATGCTGCATTTCTTTATTAGGTATTTTCCATACTGAGTTGTATTTGAATACATATTCGGATTCAAATTTTGCTACTATGGTTTATAGCCATTCCTAGTTACACGTATGCTGAAATCAGGGAGGTCAAGGTAATCAGATAAATTGTCACAACAATTATGAACAAGAGGCAACCTTCCTTGAAATTCTTGAACCTCCAGTAATCAGAAAAATTGTCACAACAATTATGAACAAGAGGCAACCTTCCTTAAAATTCTTGAACCCCCTACCCTTGCCTGGATTTGCTCACGGCGCCAATCAGTCCTCATGTACATGTACATCAAAATATTTATTATATAATTAACTATAAATTTGTTAACATTAAAAGGACAAATAGATCCTCTGTTCATGTAGAGATGCTCACTGACGACCATGTTGACAATGGCGATGAGAGGGAGAAACTGCCGTGATATCCAATCTTCAATATGCATATTTTAGATAATAAAGACTGACCTACTAAGTTAACCAAGTAGCCGTTATACAAAGTACACATAAATGAAGCTCAAAGCTAAGAGATTTTTTTTCTCACTTTCTTTGCTTCCCACACAAACTATTACTCGATTTCGATTTTTCTTATTAGATTCCAAAATTTAATGAAATTATATGGCTGGGAGCATTGTTGCAGTGCATGGCTTTTATCCACTATCTCCACTACAAATTTTGAAATGACAACAAAAAATCCATTAAGACCGGAATCTCCCCACAACAGTGAAAGCAGAGTTCATTATTCAAGAACAAAGTAAAGCGAACCAAATACTCTAAGAGCAGGACATGCATGAGTCCTCCAGACCCAGATCCACTAGATTGATTGCATCATTTTTTCAGCTGGATGAAGCATCGATGACCCGGTAGATGCACCAGTCATGAGCAAAAATAACAGACGATCAGTGATTCAGAAGCACCCTTACCAAGCACAGTTGAGATCATCCAGATAATCCACAAGGCCATCTAGGTATGCTATCTTACAAAAGCTATAATTCTCAGCTTATATCTTGTAGACACTAGACAGACACCCATCACCAGGGTTCTCCCTTCCACACGTAACCCGTCAAACTTTGCAGTCCGATGAGCTTCAATAAAGTTTGCCAGGATAGAATCCAGCCTGGTTTATGGCCCTGCATACCTGTCCTTTGACGCTTAGATAAATTAGGACTTATTTATTTTCTAGGCTTCTGCTATTAGTCTCGTCTTCATTGTATCAGGTTTATCTGTTATTATAACCCTTGAAAATCTGATAAGGAAATCCAAGAGATGCTTCTCCATATTTGTGAATGGCATTCTTCGTAAAACTGTTGACATAGACTAGTGCACCTAAATCTGGGGGATTTAAACTGGTTACCTACTAACACGTAACCAGAACCAGCCAGATGCTCGTCTTCATGGTATCAGGTTTATCTGTTATTATAACCCTTGAAAATCTGATAAGGAAATCCAAGAGATGCTTCTCCATATTTGTGAATGGCATTCTTCGTAAAACTGTTGACATAGACTAGTGCACCTAAATCTGGGGGATTTAAACTGGTTACCTACTAACACGTAACCAGAACCAGCCAGATGCTCAACAACATTGGCTACAAACAATTAAGATAATCACCCCTTTGTTATTTTATCATTAGTCATTCTGTTAAATCTGAAATCTTATTTGTAGTCTCTCCTTTTCAGCGAATACCTTTAAGCACTCCAGCATCAATATATAGTTTTAGTCCCATTAACCTAATGTCCTTTCATCATTTGTGGACATTTATATAATTTATTTCTTTATTCCGAAATTCTTCTTAAAATTATTATTTCCATTTCTTTATGAACCTTCTGCTGTCGAGCAATTGGTGTTATTTTGAGCAAAATAATTTGTAAACGAAGTTTCTTGGTTAGTGAAAAGCCCGCCAAAAGTACCTCTACGCCAAGTAGATCCCTGGAAAGTGTCTATCTCTCAATGTTAGTGACATCTCAACGCATTCACCCATTCGGGAGCTTTCGTAGGCAGTCAGCGTCGTATGTAGAGCATCTAGCTCGGCGGGCCTCACAGTTTGTGAGGAAGAGTAAGCAGATCGCAGAGTATTTGCTTATTTCACTCCTTTCGGAAAACCTATAAATTTTTTAAAGTAACTGCTACTTACGAATCATAAGTTTTTTAAAATAAATTCTACTTAGTTTCAGATTTTTAGATTTTTAAGGGGTTTTACCGACCCAGAAATAGAGATTCAATAAATGGAAGAGAAGCTTACTGATGGTGACATCGCCGTCAGGGCTCTGGAGCATCTTGTCCATTCCCTTGGGGCCGAGTGAGGTGTGGAGGATTCTCGCAACGGACCTGGCGGCCGCAATGTTGGCCTTCTGAGCATCTAAGCCTCTGATTCGGGTCTTCTGCTCCTGCTCCTTTATTATGATAAATGGCCTCCCGTACTCATCAAATGCCAGCGCCATCCCTACAAACAGTAACAGATTGCAGCACAGAGATTAAAACCTAAACATACAAGAGTGGCTGCTAAAAACACACTGGATTTTGAACCAGAAACCTGAAATGCGTGTACTCCTCTCTGTGTGGAAGACTGAATGTGCGGGTGGAAATCCATTGAAGTTAAAAATGGAACATACCTTGGCGCCGTCAATGGACTGAAGAACCGATCGTGGGGTTCGAGTGTCTGCTACTGGTGAAACCCTAATTCGCAAATCTCTGCAATCTCGTTTTCACTCCCGCCCTGCGAAAAGCGAACAGATCCTCCTTGTTCTAGAACGTAAACGAAGTTTGGGTTGGGAGGGGTTTTGTAAAGAAAAGTAAAGCTTTACCTTTTTTCAAAAATGCTAATTTCATAGTGAAAAACAGTAAATACATTTTTTTATTTTCACATCACTAGTTAAGTAGCTATATAATGTTTTTGGTTCTTGGTTAGGTTGGAAAATATTTATAATAATATAATTTTATGGTTGTTGTTTAAGTTTATTAGGTGTTATTAAAACAATAAATACATTTTTTTTATTTTCACATCACTAAAGAAGTAACTATATAATGTTTTTGGTTATTGGTTAGGTTAGAAAATATTTATAATAATAATAATATAATTTTATGGTTGTTGTTTAAGTTTATTAGGTGTAATTTTTTTTAATTTCAATTTAATAATTTTTAAATGGAAAAATATGATTTTAATTTGGTTGTATTGAAAATATTTATATGTTTTTACATATAAGGTGGGTGCAAACAAAGGAGAATATATAGTAAGTCTATTTAATAGTTAATAACAAGTGTTAATTTCTTAAAATTATATGATAAATTTGAAAGGAGTAGGGTATGTATCTTTTTTCGGGTGAATTATATTAAAATTATTGTGTGAATGGGGTTGTAAGACCCTATATTTTCATCCTGGGAAAATATAGTCCTCTCTTAGCCACTTGCATAGTTTAGATTGTCATAAGCAAAGTAGGTACATTGTCTTAAGATGTAAACATTTCATTTTAAGCAGTGTCATAATGTGGTTTCAGCGAAGCATTAAAAGATGGAATGAGCATGCACATTTGGGATGCTAGTGTTATATTCAGCTTGAGGCATGATTGCACGTCTAAGAAGACTCTAACAAGGGTTGCAGAGGAGAGGTTGGGGGATTGTAGTCTCACTTAGAAGTGTATACAAGCAAGTTAAGCCCTATGAGAAGTTGTGAAACAAAATTAAGGGATTTGACAAGTTGCACGAAGGCAACTTAGTAGTGGTACTAAGTGAGCAATCCTTGATTCAACTTGATACTCTCTCCTTGGCACTACCACTTTGTAAGATGGAGAAGAAATGTGAAATAGATGTGCAACCCACTAAAGAAGTTGAAGGTTGTTGTAATGTATATCGGTGGTTATGTCATGATGTGAAAGGAAGTGTTGGAACTTGGAAGGTGACCATTAGAGTAGATTTACCATGGAGTGCAAGGAGGTGCAAGGATCTGATAAGGAGGGAACTACACAAATCTAACAAGTAGGCCATATTGGGTTAGGATATTACTATTTTGGGACATCCAAAGTTGAAGGTGCATTTTATGGAGGTGCAGTCGAAGTGCTTGGGTGCGTGCCACAGCGTAAGGGTATCTAGGACTTTTAGTGTGTGTTAGTGGTGTTAATGCATTGTGTTTGATCAACACTAGCTAGAATGTGTTCCATGAAGGAAAAAATCCCACAAATTTGGGATGACTTAACCATTTGGCATTTAAGGTGTGTTATGTCCTAGTTTTGAGGAGACAATTAGAACCATCTTAGAGTGTGATGGGTTGTGCCATGGACTTAGGTCCACTTATATGGGTTGAGGTGTAAAGGTACCGTGTGAGTTGAGGAAAATGATTACAATGCTTACCTATATAAAGTGTTTATGATATAAGATTAATAAGTTTTTGTTGGAGAATGGAAGAGGAGGATAAGAAAAGAGAGGCATTAAGGTTTGTTGTAAATCAATCAAAAGGAACGAACTTGTTAATCTTATTAGCAAGATTGTTCAAGTTGTCTCTTCAATAGGAGTGAATTTTGGCTAGGACTAGGGAGTTAAGCATTGATTGGGTACTCTGGAAATCCAAGACCTAACATATCCAAGCTAGTCCATTAAATAGATTCATCTTGGGCAAGGGTTGTTAAGGCTAAGGTGCAAATATCCCCTCTGCTCAAACTATTTAACATGCAAAGTTGGATCTGATTCTTCAACTTGTCCTGACGATGAACCACACTGGTTGGTTCGAAACGCCTAAACAAATGATATATCTTGTGATTTACGCTGGAAAAATTTCTCGTAAACTACACATTAAGAAATTTTGTGCACTCCTATATGGATAAACATGCTTATTATCTTTCATGAGTTTCATCAAATATTTAACATATTATTCATCAACTTTATTTAGATATTCATCATCTCCAATTAACAAATATACATTAAGCAAGTTCATGCACTCTTATATCGATAACATGCTTATTATTTTTCATGAGTTTCATTAAAGATTTAACATATTATTCATCAACTTTGGATTTGGCGAGGATGAATTCTAGTATATTACCAAGTGTGTTTTTTTCAATTGTAGTTCTTACTTTCATGATTAATTTGGTTGTAATTTTTACTTCCACGATTAATTTAGTCTAAGTTCTCTAGGTAGTCATTAATGATCTATTCAGTGCTATGTGGGGGTTTTACTTTTCAACAAATATGAAGTATCTATGTTACATTGGGACCTAGTGACCTTGTTGAAAAACCCTAGCAAACATCTTTGAAACCATTTACTAGCACTAGTTGAACTTGAGATATCTCAAAAACTAAAAGGAACAAATAAGTATTGCTTTGCCAATCCACTCATAACCTAATCCACTTTGGTGTACTTATATTCTCAAAGTGAATCAAATACCAAGAATGATCTATGTCTGCTAAAACCTATAATCACATTGTTTCCCTAATAGCAACTAAAAACTTCTATACCCAGTTGTTGAACTTTTGCAACCAATTATAAACCTTCAACAAGAAGTAGTTTTCTAACGAGAATTATTGCCATATCTTCCTTGGTTTTACGAGGAAAAAGAAATAAAATTTCATTTGTTATCAAAGGTAAACCAAATTCATTATTTGCATACTTCCAAACCTAGGGTTTCGTATCCAAAGTAGATCCTAACCACATCAATGAAACAAACTTTGTTTTTATGTATCATCCAAACATTATGTACAATTACAAACTCACCTCTAATCCATTGTTTATAAAAATGTTGAATATTTTCATACATGATATACTGAACAGTTGGACAATGAAAATAGTTGTCATCGCTATTCTTCCATTTATATGCTTTTTTCAACTTATTTGAAAGAGCAATTTTGTCCCAACAATTAGACTTGTAGCATAAAGAACATGGTTAATACATATGATTAGACCAAAAACTAGTTACTACCAAAATTCAACAAAAAAAAATATTACTGCATAAAAATAGAACTAAAAACAAAAAATATAAAAACAAAAATTTCCCAAATTAAAAATAAATAAATGATAAACTTTTTTTTACCAAAATTTAGTGATTTTTTTGGTGCTAATACTAACATCACCATTACAACAAGATATTTTTCTAGTGCTAATACTGCCATTACAACAAGATATAAGAGGGATATAATGCAAAAAGTTTAATAATAATATGTATGTAGAAGATGGTCTTCAGACTGGTGAATTCATGATAATCAATGGGACTACAGTCAAAATAATTGGATGTTATTTACTTTTTTACATAGATTGTCAAAATAATTGCATAAATCGGTTTTTTTTAACCAAAATTTAACAAAAACTTTGCTAGTGCTAACATTAGAACCACCATTACAACAAGATATATTTCTAGTGTTGACAACACCATTATAGTAAGATACCTCAAGAGAGACAGAAAATCTAAAAAGTATGATAGTAATACGTATCCAGAAGATGGTATTGAAACTAGTAATTGTTCACGAATCCATAAGATTGTAAGGTCATTCTCATTATCATAATCATTGTCATCATCATCACATCCTTGTCATTGTTATTGCCATCATTACATTATCATCATAATCACCATTCATGCCATCATCATCATCATTATGGACATTGTTTGCAATTGTTCATAATTGTAGATGTTGTAAGAAATATCATCAACCCAAAAAATGTGATCAGTGCTAGAAAAGGGTTGTTTAGGACACATTGATATACGTAAGAGAAATAACAACTCTATTTTTGAGAGATGATCGATGATGATCATCATCACCACCATTATCATCGTCATTGTCATTTTTATCATCCCCATCATCATCATTAATGTAATTTCTATCGACATTGTTGTAATCATCATCATCATTCATGCCATTATAGTTTTTGATGATGACCTAGATGAAAATGATGATGATGACACCAAAGATAATGCTTATGATTGTGACAATGACAACATCTAAAATTGGGAAGATTCGCCAACGTCATTAGCATCGTCATCATCATAATCATTGCCATCATCATCATTGTCATTGTAACCACTATCGTCTTTATCATCATAATCACAATTCATGTCATCGCCATCATCTTCATTTTCATCATTGTCAATATTATTGACATTGTCATCAATTGTTCATAATTGTCAATGCCATAAGGAATATCATCAATGCAGAAAATATGATGAGTGTTGGAAAAGGGATGCAAAAGCGAACATAGAAATGGGGGCAAAAATAGAAGTAAAATTGGATGAAAAGTGGATACAACATAAGTAGATGCACAACAACATGAAAAACCTGACACAAAATTGGATGCAAAAGTAGATGCAGTTGTCAATGCAAACTTGGATGCAAACATGAAGGCAAAAGTGGAAGCAAACATGGGTCCAATGGTAGGTGTAAAACTTGGCACAAATTTTGGTGAAACAAATGTGGATGCAACAACGGACACAAAAGCAGATGCAAAAATGGATGAAACAAAAGTGGATGCAATAGGGGATGCAAACGTGGAAGCAAATGTGGTTGCAATGGTAGGCGCAAGATATGGTGCAACAAAAGTGGATGTAACAATAGACAAAAAATATGCAAAATAAGATGCAAAATGGATGTAAAAGTGGAAGCAAACATTGATGCAACAGGCAAAACAAAATTGGATACAAAAAATGGATACAATGTAAGTAGATGCAAAAGTAGATACAAAACGAGATGCAAAACCAAATGCATAAACCTAACACAAAAGTGGATGCAAAAATAGATGCAATATTTGATGCAAAAGAGGATGTGAACATGGATGCAAAATTGGAAGCAAACGTGGATACAACAGTGAGTGCAAAACATGGTGCAAATTGTGGCATAACAAAAGTGGATGTAATGATAGATGCAAAAAAAGAATCAAAGTATGATGCAAATGAAGATGTAAAAAGGGATGCAAAAAGTGAAATTTAAAATGGGTGCAATAGTGGATGCAAAATTGTGTGCAAAAGTGGATGCAATAGAAGTCGATGCAAAAGTAGATGCAAAACGAGACACAAAACCCGATGCAAATCCTGGTCCAAAATTGGATACAAAAAGGGATGCAAAAATAGATGTAGTAGTTGATGAAAACCTAGACGCAAATGAGGATGCAAAATTATAATCAAAAGTGGGTGCAAAAGGAGGTGCCAAACTAGGCGCTAATTTTGGCACAAAAATATTAGATGCAATAGTGGGTACAATAATAGATGCAAAAGAGGATGTAAATATGGATGCCAAACAAGATGGAAAAGTGGATGCAACAAAAGTAGATGCAAAATTATATGCAAAACTAGACATAAAACTCGATGTAAAACTTGGCGCAAAAGGGATGCACAAATGGATGAAAAAATGGATGCAAAAAATGATTTAAAAAAGGATGCAAAAAAGGATGCAAAAGTCGATGCAAAAGTTGATGCAAGTGTAGGTGCAAAAAGTGGATGCAAATGAGGATGCAAAAGTATGTCAAACAAAATTAGGTGCCAAACTTGATGCAAAACCTGGAACAAAACCTGGTGTAAAGGATGACACAAAACTTGGCATAAAATTTGGTGCAAAACGTGGTGCAAAGCCTATTGCAATACCTGGTGCTAAACTTGGTGTAAGATTTGGTGCAAAACTTGATGCAAATTTTGTGTCAAGTTTTGCACCATATTTGATAAATGGATGCAAATATCACCAAAAATGGGCTCTAGATGCAAAAAAAGAAGTAAAAAGGGACGCTAATCGCTGGTTTTGTTGTAGTGATTCCTGATCTTGTGTTGTTATCTTGTAAATTTGATCCAGTTCATCATCACTTTCTTCATAATCACAGACTAGTTCTGTTAGCATAGTTCTAGGCTAAGTCATGAGTAGGTTTTAAAATTTTTGTTTTTTAGGATTAATTTTGTAAATTTCAAACAAATTTAAAACACTACCGGAATTTTCGGTAGCACCCGATTTTCCTTTCCAGACAGTCTCCCCTGTTTTTCAGACAGTCTTTTCGTTCCTGTTTTATTTATTTTTATTTTTTATTTTATTTTTTCAATGCTACAGGAATTTCCGGTAGTGTCTTCCGTTTAAAAAAAATAAAGTTGAAAACGCAACAATTTTTTATTGTCCATGTGTCATAATGGTGAAATATTTAATCAAAATCATGAGATTTCGTGATTGGATAGGTCACAAACTTTAAGTCAAGTCAATTCGTAGTGGTTAATCGATTTGGTTAATCGAATTATCTAAGTGTTAGCCATAGCCATAGCCAGTCGTTGCTTACTCCACTGATCTTAAATAAACCCATGTTTCCAAAGTTAAAACGTGTATACAACACCAATATTATCTATATGTTTAAATTCCAACGCCCGTTATTTCTATTCTACATAATGCGCTATTGGAATTTCTGGCCAGTCCGAATTAAAGCAAAAAAATTGCCAGATTTTCAAGAAAATCTCATACAGCCACCTGTAGCAGATTAGCTGGACTCTCCAAAGAAAAATGACTTCATCATTACTATTACATGTTGTCTATTATGACATGAAATCTCATTTAATCATGAAGTATCATATGCATAGGAGATTGAACCAAAAATTTATCTCAAATATTCGAAAATGGAGGAAATTTCACCATTTCGAATTTCTAAAGTGTAGCAAAGGAGACAGTGATTGAGGTCGTTAAGAACACATCCTAGTTTTTCAGGCAACCTAATTCAAGCTAATTGCAACATCTGTTGGGTAAGCTTCCACACTTGGACACCTATTCTTCATAACAAGCAAGTAGATATCCATGGCATCAAAGTCTAGGAAAGGTGGAAATCTTAAAAGAATCGAACCTCAAGGAGATGAACTAGTTGATTCTAATCCAAGTGTTAGAAGATTGTTTATTCAGGCAGGCTAGTATCCACTCTTCGCCACATTAGGAGGCTCACATCAAGGTGTAGCCTAGGAGTTTTCTCAAACTTTCAATGGACAGGAAGCTACCATCTTTGGTTTCAAATTGTAGGTTTCATAACAGTCAATTGCAGAAGCTTTTAACCTTCCCTAGGAAGGAGAAAAGTGGTTTAAGGGACAGCTCATTACAGGAGGAGATCTCAATACTTTTATTATATATGAATATAAAGATCCTAATTGGGCCAAAGGAATTCCCAACAATTATGTTAAGAAGGGATGGGAAGAAACAGTCAAACTGGTTAAGATTTTTCTCACTTGTGAGAGAAGGTATACAGTATTATTTCTTTACCATATGAGGTTTCTTTTTAATTTTGTAGGTATGATGAATCTTAATCTACCCTATTCATATTGAAGAGCCTGACCAAAATGGCAGCCAGAATTCAAGCACACCAGGAAGCATCAGAATACAACCTGTATCATCAGGAAATTATCAAGGTTCTGGTTGAAGAAGAACTAAAAAAGAGAAACCAAACTTGGGAACATTTCTTATTTTACAGGGTAGGCCAACCTGCACCAAAACCCTAAGAAACTGCTAAATCTTCTTCAACACAAGTTCAGACAGAAAGGACATCAACTACATCAGCTGAAGGAAGTTCCAAAAGAAAGGCAAAGAAGGAAAGTGTAAGCATAGGTACCAAAAGCAGCAAAGAGAAGCCTTTAGCTACTGAATCTGAAAAGAAAAAGGAGCAAGGTGAAAGCTCTTCTGCCTAGAAAACAAAAAGCATGAAACTAGTTCCTCTTGTTAGACATTTTCATAAGGTTTACATAAGAACTCAGAGAGGAAAACTTGTAGTTGAAGAGAAATATAAAGCGCAAGTGCTTCCTGAAATTTCAGAAGCACATAAACAACAATAGGAAAACCAACCTATTGATTTTTATGAGGAATTGCTGAAAGAAGTAGGGTATAAAGTGACCAGTAAAAACAAGAAAGAAGAAATAAAACCAGTTGCTAGAGCTAGGAAGAGACATAATAGGGAAAGAAATAAACACATAATGAAATCAAAATCCCTAAACAATCCTAGTTTACTGACTGAAGTAATAGTCATAGAAGAACAACATGCATAGTTACAGACTGAGGATCCTTCAATTGCAGAAATCAGAAGATCTTTGAGGAAGAAAAGAGGTAAAGATCCCATGGACCAACCATCAGAGCCTTCCAAAAGAAGAAAGGTCCAAAAAGAAGCAGAAAAGAAAGAGACCATCATCAAAGAAGAAACAAACAAAATCAAAAGGTCAAAATATGCTACCAGAAATAAAACAAACTTGGATAAGCTTGCAAAGGCTGCAGTTCACATGAAATGAAAGAGTAATTTTCCTTAAAAAATACCTTTTTACATATTAATTCAAAGTTTTGAATGTGAAGATTAAAGCTCAGAATATCCAAGAATATGTAGGTGTTTCGGAGTATTTTCCGTTAAAATTTTGAAGTGAAAATGTTATACTACAAGAAATTCTAGAAGCGTTTCCAGTTTTTTCGCTATTACAGGTATTACCAGAATTTCCAATAGCACCTCTTTTAATAGAAATATACAGTTGTCATCAGAAACCTCTGGGTCAGTTTTAGAAAGACAACAACCCATAAAAATATGGATAACGAAGATGATGGATATGAGATAGTTATGAGGTTGTTGAAGGTCGTGTTTAATGAATCCATATGGTCTTTTAATAGTCAAGTCCATAAAGAGAAAAATCAACAACAAAAGGGGCAGCGAGTAAGTTTTTCCAGCAACAAAGTGTCATTTTTCCTCTTCTTCTCATCTACACATGTACTTTCCCCTATGTAACAAGGAAATAGTGGAATCACCAATTTAGGGGATTTGGAGTTGGTGCCTCTCTCTTTATATATATCTTTTGTAAATATCATTTCGGGGGATGTTGGTTCACCTGAAGACTCAACTTAATAAAATATCTTTTTCTGCACTTCATTCTAGAGGATTTTGTGATTCAAGTTATATCTAATGTGTGGTTTGTCTATTTCCTTGTCTCAATTTTCTAAATTATAAATTCGCAATAGCTAGTATAATATGAGTGAGAATCATTAAGAGGATTTGATGATGACTTATGTACTATCCAGTTTTCTGTAAACTATAATATATGTTCAAGTAGAACTTGTTAGTGAAGGTTTCACAAAGGGTTTGTGGGATACTTTATACATGTTTTTTCTTTTTAGTTGTTGTTTTCCTTGTCAAGCCTGTTTTAATCTTTTAAATGATAAATTACAGTAGCTAGTATAGTATGAATGAGAAATCATTAAGAGGATCTAATGATGACTTATCTACTATCCAGTTTTCTGTAAATCATAATATCAGTTCAAGTAGAAATTGTTAGTGAAGGTTTCACAAAGGATTTGTGAAATAATTTATACGTTTTCTTACTTTCTAACTATTATTTTCCTTGCCAAGAAACATAGTTTGTTACAAGGATGTTTATCTAGTTGATGTGACTGTCTTAAGATACTCCGTTTCTTAGGATATTTATCAACTACCTATTCTCTTTCCTTTGCTCCCCTATATTACTCACTTAACCACAAAATTTATGCTTGCCACAACTTTCCAAATGCATGAAAGTTAAAGAGAAACACAATCATTTCAAAACTCCTTCAGAAGCCATCTTTCCACTCAAAAAACCCTTTTAGATTTTGAAATGAAATCATGATGTGTAAGGCTTACTCCTTTTGCAGTCTAGGAGTAACTGCTTGCGCTAATAGGTTCATTATAGTTTGTCCCTTCTGCTAGATCCAGTGGCACTATAACTCAAAGTGACTTTCTTTCAAACGACATTGTCCTCTTCTTCAAGTTAATGACCCCATTCATATCAATAGCCCAGTCAATTCCCATGAGCGCGGGGTAGGGATTACTGT
This sequence comes from Pinus tabuliformis, assembly GCA_031772625.1. Taxonomy (NCBI): domain Eukaryota; kingdom Viridiplantae; phylum Streptophyta; class Pinopsida; order Pinales; family Pinaceae; genus Pinus; species Pinus tabuliformis. The sequence goes on along the minus strand of CM062804.1, from coordinate 67,221,569 downwards.
CATCGAAAATTTATATAACTTCAAAGTCTTCCACCGTGGTCGCACCTTCAATATCAACTGTTACTCCATATAAGCATCCCATGGGGATACTTTTTTGTTGGTTTGCCATCCTGAGCTAAATTGAAGGCCACTGTGGCACAGGTCTCCCCATCCTTTCCCATGTCTGTTTTAGTAAAACATTTGCAATGGACCCGAGATCCAAGATGACCTGATCCATTTCATAATCACCTATCTACGTAGTTAGCCTCATCTCTTGCCCTGTTCGTGCCTTATGCTTGCCAATTTTTCTGACCGCGTGGTGTCCATCAGGGGCCCTTTCCTTTCTACCGCATTTTTTTCTTAATTCCTACAGGCCTTCCACAACCTTGCTATCGCGTAGCAGCTTCATGCAAATTTCCAAAAATGCAGTGAGAATAGGTGGATCAACCTCTGCAAGCACAGTGATTTCTTGCATCTTGTCGTGGCTTCTTGAGGTGGAGGCCTTAACGAAGCTCTTCTTGGCTTCCATAAATGTTTCCTCAACATGATCCAAATCAAAGGCGACTTCTTTCTCTAGCGCTTTGTAGACCCATCCTTCTTCTTCAGGTTGTTTACCTATATCAGTGTCAGTCGTCATTCCACTTCTCAGCACAATATTAATGCTTTGATATTCTTTGCGGGACTCAACCCTCATCATATGTAAATTCTGCTGAGGCTGCGTTTTCTTCTCTTTCATTTTAGCTATTAGCACAGGGAATTCTTCTATAGTATGGTCAAACTGTTTGCAGTATTGACATGATGGGTGCGTAGGATTCTGGCACTGTCACGCATAGTGCCCCAATTGTCCACAGTTGTAGCGGATAATCTGACCATGACCTCTACCAGGTCCTCCTCCTCCTCGGCCCCGTCCTCAACCCTGATAACCTTTGTGCGCTCCTCTACTGCTTTGATCTAGAGGCCAATTTTCTACTTGCAAATGGTACATAGGGGTTCTTTCCATCATCAGCTCATAGCTTCAACAATAGTGATCATCGTGGCCCACGAATTTGCGGAAATTATAGAACAACTGCTGGGCCGTCTAAACAAACTTCTGAAGTAAATGGCAATTATCCGTCATATGTTGTCCAAAAACCTCACAAACAACACACCATAGCGCAGCCCCCATGCTTGGCCCTGCTAGGGCTTCTGGCTTCAAAGGAATTGGTCCCCCTCCTGTAATATAATTCACGTACACGGGACAATGATCCTTATCATGCCCATGACCCTTGCACTTGAAACACCAGACTTCTGCATGCATTTCTAGTTTAGGTTCGTTGTCTTTCTTCAAACTCTGTAACTCTACGTGTAAGCTTGCTAATTGTGAGTTGATCTGTTGTACTCCTAGGTTCGTATCCTGAATAAGTGATGCATGCAGCCTCATGGAAATCTCCAAGCCTTCTTCCTGTGTTTCTACCTTTTGTTGTGATAGAGAAATTCTCAAGTGGGGCAAAAGCGACACTATAAACCATTCATTATGTTGACTATCTGTGATCTTCATGTTAGCCTCTCTGATCTGACACTTCAACCTCTGATCAATTCCTAAGGCATCTCCTCAACCCTCATCATGATTTATTTAAATCCAATTACTGGCTGTGAGTCAGATTTAGGTTTACTAAACTCTTTTTTTAAGTCATCTTAGAATCTACAAATGTTGCAAGAGGATTATCAGAAAAATACTTAATGTACCAAGTCATCGCGCGATCTAGCAAAGCAATAACCAACTGTGCCTTCTTTATATTGTCATCACTAATCTATTGCATTGTCCATACAACATTCGCAACAAATCAGAACTTCTTTACATTTTCACTTCCTATGCCCATGAATATCGACATATTTATTGCATTCACCATGTTGAATGGTGGTGGTGGAGGTGGAGGTGTGGGCGAAGGTGTATTCGGTGGAGGCAGAGGTGAAGGTGGAGTGAAAGGATGATTTTCTCAAGGAATCCCCTGAGTGATTAGTTAAAAAACACTTCATGATGTAGACTACCCCGCTCCTTCATCGTCACTTGAAGGAGGTCCAATCAATGGACTATACTCTAGTCCTGATCCTTCATGATTTCTAAAGAATCATCCACTTCGCGTAGCTCTGAACATAAAGGTAATGGAATCACCTATTTTTCACATAAAAACATTTTAATCCAAGTATTCAATGATATTAAATACTTACCTTGCGGTCCTTTGAAAAATCTTCGCTCTACTTCGCTATAGCTGACTGAGGTATCAACTACAAATTCTGTAACAAATCCTCCTAGAATTCGATCGAGCCAATGATTGAAAACTCATGCGATCTTTCTTTCAGGGGCTTCTAGTCATCACACTAATTATGGAGTCCACACTATAGGACTATCGAGCTTCCACCTTCCTTGACTGTCTGTCAATTTAGCTAACCACTCATATAGTTCAATGGGGAAGGTGCAGAAGAAGATCTCGTGTATCTCTGTATACAGATACCTGTTCAACCACTCTTCTTTGGACAGGTGTGGATTCCTGTTTTCTTGCACCACAAACTCGTGAATCTTGTGATCCAACCAATTTTCAATTTCTTTCTTGGTCGGATTCTAATGATGTGACATCACACATATCTTTCAAGCAGATCTTGGTCCCAGAAACAGAACCATTTGTTGGCTTAGGGGGTCTTGACTTAGGTTCAAAGTTAGTTGCACCAACCAACAAACTCTACACTACTGGCCCTTTTGGCAACAACCTGCGTAATGCATACTGCAGTCTCACCCGAAGCAGTATGGGGGGATGTAAGAACCAAGTTTCTACATCCAGAGACTAGTGTGATGTCTTCCAATGCCTTAGATCTGCCTCTGCGTAGATCAGTAGACTCCTAGTGCTTGTCACTGTAATTTTGTTAAAACAACCTTCAAACCTTCACGAAGGTCCACGATTAGTCCTTGCGGACCTTTAACAGTCAATTTACCTACTTACGCGAATTAGAAAGTAATCCTAAATTGATGTTCGTGTAGACCTACTTAATTCGTTAGAAACCACAAGAGAAATTACCATAAACTTCACACAAGTGTTTAAACATGCATTGCGTACATTATTAAGACTTATTCAAGAGAATCGCGTAGCCTTCAATCAATATTTCATAAAACAAGTCATTTATCAACGGCATATAACATAAATAGACATGAACAGAAATACTCAATAATTCTTCATAAACTTGTCTTTATTGATCTCAAACCACAGATTATAGACTCTAACTTCCCTGTGCGCATAGCTACAGGGATTCGTGCACTCAATTGCGGACTCTACCTAGGCCTCCGCACACTCCGCTGCGGAGCCTCCCTTCCTCTACCTAAGCGCAAGAGGTAGAGCCTTCCTGCCTTAGCCTCGTTTTATCAACCCAATTCTCTATCTTAATTCTTCTGCCTTATACTCTCTCAGACACACCTATTTATAGTGTTTTTCATACAATGCCATGGTCCACAGACCATACGTGAATCCCGAAAACCGGCTCAAAACTTATCCAAAACAAGGGGCTAAGCCCTTTTGACTCCTATTCATCTACACGCTCCACATCCACAAATCACAGAGACTTCACATCATTTACAAAAATTGTACCAAAAATTGGGTTATCTAACCCCAAACTAACCCAGGGTACCCCATCCCAACAAAGTGTTCTACAATTTGACCAACACCAGGGGCCTGAAAAATTAGCTCCCAAAAGTGGGTGAATTTGTAGAATGAATAATTTGCCTAATAACCCCTAATATGGAAAAAGTCAGACATATAAACTATGTAACAAAAAAATAATACAAAAGAAGGGGTGGTGGGCTGCGACTCCTGCCACCACCACATAAACCATATTACATATTGAATACAAAAACAAAAATGTGGTTGGGGGCGGGCCACCCCCGGCAGACCTTCCACTCATAATGCTCTTAATTTTCCTTGGTTAATATTCTCTTTAATATGTAATTCTTTAAGAATCTATAAGAAAAATTCTTGGATCATTACATGGATTTAAAGTGCTCATAATGTAAACATTATGTCTCCAATGGCTCCAGAACTGTAAACATTCCCTAGTTGGGCTCTTGTTTGGCTCAATTTGGTCGAAAACAGAAGAATTTATGCTCTCCCAAAGTTTCTTCTTCTAAATTCTCTACAATTCGCCCCAAACATGGCTCAATGCCCCAAACCCAAAACTGGTGCATAAATTTCTTCGAGAATCACGCCCGACGGTGAAAATTATTAGATGCTTTAAATTTCCTATAAACTCTAATTTCTGAAAATCTCGGTCGTATGGGGGCCACGTGCCCAGGGGATGGGGTTAACTGCCCACCCCTGTCAACTGACCCCCAATGAATCTAGCACTAGCCACGTTATGGCACATAAAACCTAGAGTTAGGGCCTTATTCCACATGTGCACCAAAACTGAAGAGGTGTGGTCATATATAGGTCCTTGTGCCTGGGACAGGTCTCCCTTTCTGCGTGGCTAGGGGTTGGCCCATCCGTGAAGCCTCCACCTTGGTCGTATGTGACAGGGTCCATGACTTGGGGTTATGGTTAAAATTCCACCCCCAAACCATTTAGCACTCCACGCTGGCATGTGGTTACATGGAATGTCATGTGATCTAGAGCTGGTCCCCAAGTTCTACCCCTCACATCTCTTGCCTGCTCTAGATTATGGTAGTAGTCAGGTGGTTGGTATTGCTAGCACCAAAACCATGGGCCGAGGCTAGGCCCTAGCCCTCTTCTACCTTTCCTGCGGTCTTGTGGGCGTGGGGTGAATGGGGTTCAAGGCTTAGCCCCAGCCCCATCCCCCAATACCAAAACACATATCCATTAAATAAAAAATCACCACTTCATATGGTAAGAAATACAATGCACCCTAGTAGTAAGGCATTAGAGTGTTGCTCGACTAGCCATGCAATCGAATCCATCTAGTGGAAGTTTGGCCATACAAAATTTCAATGTACCCCCGGGGTGCCACATGATAGCCCATGACTGGGCCATGTGGCATTCTCCCATTGGTCCAACTCAAAACACATTCAACCAATAAAAATCAACCAAATATGAACTAGTCCAGAGAGGAAAAGTGACAACCTATCATTGGTCCACGAAACCCAGTCAACATGTCCAGTCACCCTTCCTAATCAATGTACAGACTGCCCAGTCAGAAGTCCTAAATCCAAACTACAAATGTTTCACCTGTTTGGGAAAACAATTAGAATGTGATATAGAGAACATATGAATCGATTTTGAGCCATTCAAGTTATGTTAAATTCAGGGTGTCAAGATCTACACTCTGGTATAGGTTTTGAGCACTTTCAAACACTTTGAATTTTGATTAATTTACTAATCCCTTGGATCACTCATCCCAACTTGAAGCTTTTGGACCTCCAAAATACTATTTTCAGTCAACAAACATACGAGGGTATAGTTCCCTCATCCTTCCCTTTTCAATCCATTTGGCTTTGCCGAGTTTTGTGCCTTTGAACCGCATATGAAGGTGCTTATCATTCCTTCTTCTTGAAGTTCTTGTTTCTCTATGAGGGATAGGATCTTGTTCTAATTCTTCAAGATATTTAGAAAAGAAAACTTGTGTTGAATAAATCTGAACATTCTCTCCTATGTCTTCAATCAAAGGAGGCTTACCCAATTTAAAGTTCTTTTCACCTTGATTTTTTTCTTTGTTGATGCAAAGATTTACTTCATTTCCAACTTGAAAATTGTGGTAAACATGAAGCTTATCATGTATAGCCTTGTTTTTGGCTTGACTCTTCACCAAATGTGATTTCCATCGCCATGCACCATTCTTCCTCAAAGCCAAAACATTTGGATACCCACAAGAAGATGTATTAGAACTAATGTTTCCTTTGTCAAGTAGTTCTTGCATCTTCTTCTTGATTCTTGCATTCTCTAACACTAGCATCTTGTTCAAACCAATGTTCAAAAGTGCATCATCATGCTACAAATGAACTTCATGTTGTTTTCCTCTTTTAGGAGGCAACACATTATATTCCTAAAACATCTTATCATATGTATTAGCAACTTCAACTAAATCATATTTTAATGGTGCATCACATTCTTGGAAGGCTTCAAATTCATCAACATCTTTATGTTTAATCATCAAAAATGCAAAATTCTGACTAGCATTTACAAACCGCTTCATTTTTCTAGCATCCACAAGAGACAAATTAAACTTTTTTCTATGTGCTCTAACAATGTACTAAATCCCATCTTTAAATAAGTGATACGTGTTCTCATGGTGATGAAAGATGGCTTTCTTTTAATGTAGGTATGGGTTTCCCAAATAAAACCCACAAATGTTAAGTGGTACCACATCAAGTTCTACCTCATCAATGAAATTTACAGTGACGACAAATCTAAGTTTGCATTTTGTTGTCACTTCCAACTTGGCATTATCACATACCCAACCCAAAGGATAAAGTTTAGGATGAGGAATGGTTTCAAAATTTAGTTTCTTGACAATGTCTTCTGAAATGAGGTTTTCTTGTGAACCACTGTCAAACAAAGTATCTACCTTGTTATGTTTTGTGATGACTCTAATGTGGAAAATCTATATTCTTTCTCTTTCTTTTTGAGTTTCAATGGGTTTTCTAGAATAACTATTACTTGCATTTAATCCTTACCTTTCAATCACATGGCTATGATTTTTGTTTCATCTCTCAAATCAAATCCTAGATATTCTTGTGTAGTTGCAACAATCTTTTCTTTCTCCTTGTTATTAAACTTTTTAGGTCTCATCTCAAGATGAAGTTTTCAACAGTGGTCTTCATCATGGCCTTCTTTATAATAGTGTTTACATGTGATTTTTTCCCCTTCTTTCTTGAGTCACAAACATTATTTTTATCTTTGCCTTTAACCTCCCCCTTTTTTTTTCTCCTTCTTTCTTGAGTCACAAACATTATTTTTATCTTTGCCTTTGAACTCCTTCTTCTTTTTTTTTGTTCCGTACTTGAATGAATTCTCACTACTTTCTTAAGAAACATTCTTCCCTCTTGCCTCTAAATGAGTTGCATGTACACAAATGTCATTTAGTTTTGCAGGGTTAAACATGAGAATTGTGTGTCTCAAATAACTATACAATCCTCCAATGTATTTCAATAGGGTATCTTGGGAGGACAAATCTATACCCAAAATCAAATCCATTTTTCTAAATTCTTAAGTATAGATTTGCATATTTTGACCTTTGTCTTGCATAAAGTTTTACCAATCCATAATAGGTTTTTGCATGTATGTTAATGGATAAAATTGTCTTCTTATTGCAACAAAAAAACCATTCCAAGAGGATAAAACCTTACCATGTTTCTTCATGTCCTCTTGAGTTTTGGTCTCCCACCAAATAAATGTTTGTTGTGCTATACAACAACCCCCCCATTTCAAATTTTTCTTAATCTTATTCTAAGATGCTAGATAGGAAATAGGGTCCCTTTAGTTTGTAAAAAAGCAGTAAAACCTTTACATAGAAATAAATTTCTTTTTTTCTCACTTTTTAAATAAAAAGTGCTTCAAAAAACTTTCTAAAAAATCAAACATCGCAAATCGCATTCGCTTAAGGCTAAGGAACATTCAATCCAAATAATCGTGTTGCGATGCAAAAGTCTCAATTGTAGAGCTTCTTAAAACAATCCATTGACAAACATGCGATGCGATAAAACTAGCACATATCGCATATCGTAGATTCCAAAGAATATGTTTTAACAGTCCATTGAAACTTTGCAATGTGATATGGTTCTCGCATTCCGCATACCCCGAAAACCAAAGGAAGCTAGCCCTGAAAACTTGCAATCTGATATACATCGATCGCATATCGCAATCCCAGTGGAAACAAGTGATACTTACCTTGGGGACGTGCAATGCGATGTTAAAATATAATAAAGTGGTTCAATAATAATAAAGGGAAAACATGATTTAGGCGAGTTAAATGAGGAATTTTCCAACTCTATATGCCAGGTCGTCACTTATCGCAATCGCGGAAATAAAAAAGACTCTTCGAACATGGCACTTATAACTCCCGACTTGAGATATGCGATCGCTCTTTAAATATTAAAATAATATATTGAAATCGCTCATCACAAAACCAGAAAGTTTATGGCAAAAATAGAAAGTTTATGGCACACATTCTAATATGACCTTTGGAAATCTGCGATGCGATCTATTCATTGAGCATTAAAGTTTCATGTCGTTGGTTACGGAAAAACATTAAAAAATAGTTATGACTGCCGTCCTTCAAGATTTCATCCTTCGTGTTAATATCAAGTTATAATATGAAATCTTTCGCATCAAATGCTCCTGCTTTGATTTTCATTTGTACTTCTTTCAACACTATCTTTACAAGCATTAGCTACTCTAAAAGTTTTAGCCTATTACTATCCTCTATTTCATTTTCGTAGTTTTAATCTAGAAGTATGCAGCTAGCCAAAACGTCAAAGAAAGTTCGAAAGATGAAAGTTCCCCCTACAGTGGCAGAAGGACCGGAAAAAACTATGCTGATCCCAGATACTACATGTCAAGATTGTGGGAAAATTTCATGGGAAGGCATATATGATATGTTAGAAATGGAAAAGCCAAAGGTAATGGAAGGACATGCAACAGCTGATGGACCTGTAGAGTTAGAAAACACACTTGGTGATTTAGCCAACTCTTGTCTTCATCGAATAGCGGCCTGCCCAAAGGTTTTTCCATATAATGACATGGTAAAATGGGTAATTGAAAGCATCAATACAATGGACAGGACGCTCTTCACAGCTGACGGAAAAATGTTTGGATCCTTCAAGCCTGAAGACTTGTAGAAAATGTATCATTTGCCAAAGCCTCAGAAGTACTACAATAAGTCATTCCTTGAAGCTTTCTCGAAGGAAAATAAAATAGAGTCAGACCCCATCAAACAATGGAGGCACTTCCCTAACAAACATAAGCACGAATCATCTGGTATGTATTCTGTGGACTCCCTAGCGTCTCCATAATGTTATGGTGCCGCAATGATGTGTAGACTATTTGGAAGCTCTAATTTTGCTAAGTTTTCCATTGAAATGGTTCCATTAATAGAAGCAGCATTGAACTCTTTTGTGATGGATTGGGTTAATATCCTATTAGATAAATTGTCCATCCAAATACTTGATTATAGGAAAAACATATATGTTTCCACCCGAGTTGTTCCCCCATTTTATATGAGTGCCTACATAGTCGATCCCATTTGTTTCAATTTTGATTTTCCCATAATGGGATGGAAGTGGACTATCTTGGACCCAACCCTTATCCATGTTTACCATAAATACCTATGGAAGACCCAATATAAGAAGCATTTCTACAAAAATTTTCATGGCTTCATCCTAGCCATTCATCAGGCCATTATTAATAGACTAGCTCCTCGGTTGTCCGAGGAGGCTAGTATTGATTTAACTTCAATTGGAAATTGGTTTGGGGAAGAACTATTCACATACATTAGGGTTTTTGGTAGCATTACCGACCCGCATGTCTTTCCTCTTTATGTCCCAGACAAACTATTGGCTAGGGAAATAGCTTATCAAACAGTTGAGAAAGCGCTTACGAAAAATCACAAAGACGCCAAGAAACAGTTATGGCCTACCTTTCAAACTATTGGCTAGGGAAATAGCTTATCAAACAGTTGATAAAGCGCTTACGAAAAATCAAAAAGATGCCAAGAAACAGTTATGGCCTACCTTTCCTGTTCGTTGTGGCATCTATTCATTGCATGACTATAAACATGCCCAACTTGAAGCTAAGAAAACAAAGGGTTTAAACCTACCTGTTATTCCCAAAAGATAGTATGTTTGGGGAAGAACTGTTCACATCCATTAGGGTTTTTGGTAGCATTACGACCCACATGTCTTTCCTCTTTATGTCCCAGACAAACTATTGGCTAGGGAAATAGCTTATCAAACAGTTGAGAAAGGGCTTACGAAAAATCTCAAAGATGCCAAGAAATAGTTATGACCTGCCTTTCCTGTTCGTTGCAGCATCTATTCATTGCATGACTATAAACATGCCCAACTTAAAGCTAAGAAAAAAAAGGGTTTAAACCTAGTTGTTATTCCCAAAAGATAGTATGACCCGAATAAAGTTGGTTTTAATTTCACTACTTATGTAAAGGTTAAACAATTCGTCCATGAAGACAATGAATTCAATGACTTATTTACATCAGCAGAGACATTCACACAAGTGAGTCACTTGGCTAAAATCAAGCTAGAATCAACAAAAATGGAGCAATTCATCTAATACAGGACATAAAGGCTTGAGACAGTACCACTGGACTTATTGAAGATTGCACTAGTCATCTAGGAAACAGAGCAAAGCACGAAGCAGGATATAGAGAAAACTTCTGGTGTAGCCGAGACAAGCGATAAGGAAAGTGAACAGTTAGGCACAGATGTCCACATTGATCTGATATTGATAAGAGAATGGGAACAATTTGATCAACAGATCAAAGGTCAAAGTGATTCCCAAAATGTTATCACACCGGAATCCCCCTTAAGACAACAACCCATGATTCATGATCCTATGATTGAAAAACCATCTAGCATGGAATCAGCTCTAAAAGAAATCGAGATAATCCCTAAGTATCCTTCATCAGAGATTACACTGAGCATAGAATAAATTCCACCTTTGGATGTGTTTTATAGCCCTAAACATAGAGATATAGCCAAAAGGCAAAGGAAAAAGAGAAATATAGACTAAGCATCAACAACAGTTCCTCAAGATGAATCCATGAATGTCATCTGGAAAGAATCAGAAGTCAATCCCTCTGAGGACTTGACCAAATTATCTCAGTTTGCAGGAGCGTATAGAGCTACCACGATAGATAAAGAAACCAAAGTTAATCAATTAGTCAAGGAAAAAGATCAAAAGATTAAACAACTTGAAGAATAGTTAAGGGTGGAAAAACATAGGATTGATCAGCGGGCTATTGAAAGAAAAAAACAGCTATCTCAGGAGTTCAAACAACTAAAACTGGCACATCATGAAGAGATGAAATCTAAGGATGAGCAAATAAAGCAGCTACAACTCTTGATGGAACAATTCAAGGACAATCCCAAAGTTGAAGAGTTTATAAAGGAATCCTTACAAATAAATAATTTCTTATCTCAACAGCGAATCCAACTCTGCCAAAAGATATCTCTCATTTATCCACTATGTATCAAAACCAGTGCACTGATAGATCAAGCGGTCAATTCCAAGTTGGAATTCAAAGATGCAGATGACAAAATCATAGGTTACATCTCTTGGCAAAACACATAAAAGGGAAGGGCTGCTAAATTGCCGGTAATTGAAGAATCTCATAAGGAGATATTATTTTCAGAATGGAAGACACAGCTGATCAAAGCAGAAAGAGCTACTTCAAGGGCTAGGGCAGTGATGAATAATATCATTGGGCTGATAAACAAACACAACGCCAATTTAATTTTTGAGTGTTCCCCAGAAGACCTTCCAAAAGCAAAAGTGTTGGAAAAACAATGGAAGCAAGATTTGAATACCAGAGAAGGGCAACTCAAAAAATTAAAAAGCCTCAATTGGGATACACATTGATTCTATTTAGTTAAACCACATAGCCAACAAATTACAATCCAATGTCTTGCTGATGCATTCGATCGCATGATGCTAGAACTATCAGATGCAGTATACACAGGTTAGTTGCATGCTAGGATGAGTCATCCACCAGAAATCCAAACTATGCTCGAGATTTGTTAGTTGAAGCCACAGGAGGAATAATAGATGAAATGCATCTTTTCAAAAGTTATCGCAATTATATTTTTAACATGAAATCCCATATTTTGGGAAAGGCTGTTCCAACCACCCGAAGCACTTTTTACGAACAGTTTGTTTTTATTTTTGCTATAAAGACCCTTTCATGTCATTTTAGAAAGGGTCCTGAAATTGTATTAAATTAGATTGAAGAAGATAGCATTTATACACTTCTTAATTTACTTTTGTAGAAGATAGGGATCAAGGTTCAAACTTGTTGTAAAGGGATTTCAAGAGGACTTGCATTTCTTTATCTTCTTGAAGTTTTCATAATAAGAAGAGCGAACCAGACTGTTACTTTCGTAAGAGGATTCAAATACTTATGGTAATTTTATCAATGTCCTTTGTTTCATGTTATGCAATTAAACAATCTTTCAATTCGATATTGTTGTTATATGTGAATTTTCATACAATTCTGCATTATATCACTTTTGAATAAGTTGGAATTGATATTCTAAACACATATGCTGACAATTGATGTTATTATGATATGCGATATGTTCTATATCACTTTGTTTAAAGTGATCATCATTCATGTTTAACTTTCTATAGCTAAGTGATTGATCTTCATTAGCATTTAATTACCAGAAATCATTATAAATCGCATTGATATTGGATTACCCGGGTTATATATAGATCTATTTGTATACTTTCATAAGTTTATTGTCAAAAATATCTATCACTTTGTTATATATATTAAACACCAATTCATCAAAACACATTATATTGGGAAATTGGTCCCATACTATCCAGTCGAAGCGACCATACTAAACGGAAAAGGAATTGCATTAAGGGCCGGACTGAGTGGTTATCCCCAATGTTGGTCCAACGATTTTTGAGGCATCAACATTTTTGGTGCTAGAAGGAGGGCTTGACTATGAATGGCGAGTAAATCTAAATCTACAGGCCATTCTAAGAGTAAAAATCCCTCACCGGCACCTCCAACTTCTCGTTCGCATTCCAAATCTCCTATTCCCAAGAGAAAAGTTGAAAAGAAAAATATATAATGCAGTGCTGAAATCCTAAACAAGCCAGACTGTTCTTCTTCTGAACCCCCTACACTACAATCTTTGATCGACAAATTGCAGGGGATTTCAATATCTCAAGAAGAGTCTGAGTTATCCCACTACAGTGTCACTTCTCAATATATCCCATCGCAACTGCTAACTAGAGCACAGAGTAAAAAAAATGGAATCCCACCAGTTGAATTCCCTCTACCAAGTCGTAAAAGGGCTAAGAAGACACCATCAGAATCTAACAGCGAGGTTCTTTCATCATCATCGTCCATTCCATCCATATCATTGCAAGGTCACACACCCGCTTCTCAACTGCAGATCGTGATTCACACAGGTACATGAGATACACCATCCTCTACCCAATCACCTTCACCCACTGCTTCACTCTCTTCTACTAATATCCCAACAATGGCACAAAATCAACCTCATCCAAGGCCATGGACCAACCCAGGAGCTGTTAGAATGGCTGGACCTTTGACCTAGTTTCTAGCACATCTATAAAAATGGTTACCTAAATTTAACCCTGATAATGGCTTGTTAGCTAAAGAACATATAGATAATTTCATGTTGCCCATTAATTTGAATGGAGTAGCAGAAGAAGATGCAGTTGCAATATTATTCCCATATACTCTACAAGGAGTAGCTAGATCATGGTACTTTTCGTTACCATTAGGCTCTATTAATAGTTGGGATGCTTTTCAAGAGCAATTTTTAACTAAATTTGGAGATGATAGGTCTAAAAAAACTTTGATAAATGACCTCTCCAATTTGAAAGCTTAACCAAAAGAACCCATTACGGACTTCGACTCACGTTTCAATAAGTTGTTGAATAAAATACCTACAAGGTCCAAGCCTCGCGAGGAGGTCTGAAATGAATGGTACATTTCTGCTCTACCTTCAAGCACAACCATCTTTGTTGATAGAGCTGCCAAACTAACGTTAGCAGAAAATATGAAAGAAGCAATAGCTGTTGAAAAATGTATCTTGGCCGTAGAAAATAAAAACGCATTAGAGGAAAGAAAATCCAAGAAAGTAACTTTTAGAGATGAATAAAAGAAGAAAGTAACCAAAGATCCATATGACATAGAAGGCTTGAAAAAGGTTCTCAAAACTATGTCCAATGAAATGGTAGAGATTAAAAAGCAGGTAGTTGAATCTTCATCCAAAAGACCATTTAGGAATTTTCAAAGAAATCAACCAGAAAACCCTCAGCCTCCAAACATTATATCAAATCTAGAATATGATTTAGATGATGATGATGAAGAAGCTGATACAACTTTATCAGCAGAAGAAACAAAGGAAGAAGAAACAACTGAATGTCATGGAATGTGGGAATTTATTCTACCCAACTCTGATAACGAAAGTGAATAGGAATCCCTACTAGTAAACACCAGAAGTAAAAGTATCATAGAGCCTAATCAGTCAAATCCAAAGAGGAAAAGCTCAAATCCTGTTACTAAAGAGAAAAATCCCGGGAAGAAAACTCCAATTTCATCTCCCCAAACAAAATCATCTTCATCCAATCCTCCATCATCATCAGAAACTCTAGTAGTTTTAGATTCCATGGATTATAATATAGTTGAAGATATGAAGAAGACTTGAGAAAACATTTCTCTGCATGAACTTAGCAAGCTCAAACAGAAACAAAAGTTGTTTCTTAAGGAATTAAATGCAATACCTTCTTCTCCTCTTCTAACTAGTGTATTATCCAAGGCTGCTAGAGGATCGGGTAGGCCACCATCTGATAAGGTGGATTCTACCGATGCCGTTTTAATTAGGGATAGATCAAATTCTCATACCCCCCCTTTTCTTTTGACTTATGATATATACAATAGAAATTTGCATAACTGCTTGATTGATTCAGGGGCTTCGTCAAATATAATGCCAGCATCAGTTTGCTCCAAATTAAATATTGAACCCCAGAAGTCTGCAATTCATATTGTCCAATTGGATCGAACTAAGGTTCAAGTTTTAGGAGAAATAAATTCAGTTACTATTAGACTATCTGCTGATCCAAGGGTTGTTCAAATAGTTGATATATTGATTGCTGACATCCTTGAGTTTTATGGTTTAATTCTTAGCAGAGATTGGTCTGAAAAAATTCATGGTTATATTTCAACTGATTGGTCTGACATGTGGCTTCCTTATAATGAAAAGCCAAATCAAATCAGAATTAACCATGAAAAACACCTGACTCACACAGTAACAAAATTTGAAGAAGAAAATGAACCAGTAGCCTTCAATAATAATATTCTTGGAAACTATTCGGCTGAATCATTTTTCAGGAACCTCAATGCTCAGCAATAACCTTTTTTGGTTAGTGATGTCACATCACAAGTTGAGAATTTTTCACAGACCGATACTTATAAGTGTGTTAATGTTGTAGATAAACTTGTAGATAAACCTGTACATAAGCTTTTATTTTGGTTCTTGTCTTTTGATGGATCTAAATCTAATGACCGTGCAGGAGCAGGATGTATTCTAGCTAGTCCTGAAGGAGAAAAGACAATGTTATCATGCAGGTTAGAATTTGAGTGTACCAATAATACTACAGAATATGAAGCCTTGATTCAAGGTCTTTATAAAGCAATAAGTGTTAATGTGAAATATCTAAAAGTGTTTGGTGATTCTGAAATAGTGATAAAACAAGTAAGAAATACTATTCATTGTCTTTCAGGAAGCCTCAAACATTATCAATCACTCGCTCAAGATCTTATTTCTCATTTTCTGGCATTTGATATCTCTCCTATTCCCAAATCACAAAATGAAGTAGTAGATCTCCTCGCTAATGTAGCTTCTAAGCTCCTTCCATATGAGGATTATAGTCTAGATAGATTTTCTATTGAATTAATTTTTAGACTATCCATCCCAGATAATGCCACCAATTGGCATGTGTTCAATCATGATGAAGATATCTTGAATTTATTAACATCTGAGGAATCTTATGAAGACCAAATCATCAATGAAAGTGATCATGATCTACAATTAAAGCAGAAACTCAATGAAAACCCTATTCCTAAATCTGTGGTTAAATTGGAAGATCTGTATGATATTAAGGATAGATTCAAAAAGTTACTAATTCAAAACTTCAAAGTTCAACTTTAACGTTTGAATTAGTAAATCTTGGTATTGAGGCCAAACCACAAAATGTCAATCTAGGACTTGGACTTTCACCTAATGAAAGATTTGCCCTCATTAGATTATTTAAAAAATACAAAGGTATTTTTGCTTGGAATTATGAGGATCTGAAGACTTATGATGCCTCTGTTATTCAACATACAATTCCAATGATATCTGATGAGAAACCTGTACAACAGAAATTAAGGAAAATTCACCCCAATCTTAAGAGTCAAATCAAATCAGAGTTGAGTAAACTCCTTAAAGCCAAAATAATTTTTCTTGTTAGACGTTCGAAATGGGTCTCAAATTTGGTACCTGTCAGGAAAAATAATGGTGATATTAGGATTTGTATAGATTTTAGAAATCTCAATAGAGCATGTCAAAAAGATAATTTCCCATTACCAACGATGGAGCAGATACTTCAATTAGTAGCTGGCTCAGAATTAATGTCTTTTCTTGATGGTTTTTCGGGATATAATCAGATCCTGGTACATCCAGATGATAGATTAAATACTACATTCAGAACCAAATGGGGAACATATGCTTATCATAAAATGCCTTTTGGTTTGATAAATGTTGAAGCTACTTTCCAACGAGAAATGGACATAGCTTTCAAAGGTTTGATCAATAAAATGGTCGTTGTTTACTTGGATGTCATAACTGTCTATTCTAAGAAAAAGAGCAACCATTTGCATGATTTAAAGCAAATATTTGAACGTTGCAAAAAGTATGGGATCTCCCTAAATCCTAAAAAATCATTCTTTGCTCTTAATGATGGTAAACTCTTAGGGTTTATTGTATCCAAAAATGGTATATACATTGATCTTGATAGGATAAAGGAGATTTCCGATATCCCTTTACCACATAATAAGAAATCTATGCAATCATTATTGGGATAGATAAATTTTGTAAAAAGATTTGTTGCTTATTTTTCTCATATTGTTCTACCCTTGCAATCCATGATTAAGAAAAATTCAGTCTTCAAATGGGGACATAACGAAAGAGAAGATTTTGACTCAATCAAACAAGCAATCATTAATGCTCCTACATTGAATACTCTGATTTTTTCTAGTCATTTTATTTTGAATAATTTGGCCACTAAATCATCTTATGCTGTTGTTTTAACAAAAATAAATGATCAGCAGGTGGAAGCACCCATATCTTTCTTTAGCTCTAATTTGCAGGGTGTTGATCTTAATTATTCAGAAGTCGATAAACGGGCCTTTGCTATATTTAAGTGTGTTAAACACTTTATACTTTCCCCCTAAAAACACATACAAAAGTGATAGTCCCATTCTCTGCAGTGAGGCAATTTCTAATTCAAAGAGAAGTAGGAGAGAAAAGAGCTAACTGGGTAACAGCTTGACAAGAATATGACATTGATATTAAATCAGTGAAAATTGTTATAGGACAAGGTTTTTTCAGGTTGTTGGTAGGAGCTTCCAATATATCAGATCATGAAAATTCAGGTAGTACTGCACAAGTAAATGAGATAAGTATGATTGATTTTGAATCTTAATATGTTGATCTGATTTTTTTACTTGAAAAATGGATATTCCCCCCCTGAATTTAGCTACAAAAACAAATGCGCCCTAAGGTTAAAAGCCAAACACTATGAAATTATTGATAATGTGTTATTTAGGAGAAACTATGATTCTGTCTTGTTAAGATTCCTTGAAAAATTTGAAGCGCAAATGGTTTTACAGGAACTCCGTGATGGCCTGGCTAGTGGACACTTTGGAGGAGACACTACAACAGACAAGATACTACATGTTGGGTATTATTGGCCAACTTTGTTCAAAGATACCCATGACTATGTGAGGAAATGTAAGATATGCCAAACTTCTAGTGGGAGACAAAGGAAATCAACCTTTCCTTTACAACCAGTTAAAATTGAGCAACCATTTTGTTATAGACATTTTTGTGGCTTACAGCATGAAGCATGAAATGTCGATAATCTGAGGGATCCAAAGTCCCTAAACATGTTGTTCCTACCCCTAGAGGAACAAAGTCAGCAAACCACAACACTAAATATCAGTTCTCCACCTGAAAACACTCAAAAACAAGCAAATTCTGGATCATGTCAACTGCTCCACTGAGCATCTGCGCTGAATGTCAACTGCTCCACTCTGTACCTGCGTTGAATGTCAACTTTAATGAAGGCTACCTGCGCTGGGCGAGATTGGCCAAGTGGCACAGTCATTCCTCAAGGTGTTAATGCCCAGGAAGCTTCCAAAATGACACTTGGATCAGGGAATTCGCCTAGTGATGAGTAAGAGGATCTAGGTCTCCAAGTGGAAGCAAGAACCTCCAAGTGGACTCAAGAACTGAAGAATAACTGAAGTGGGAGAGGACACTAGTCAGCTTCATGCCAAGCTCAAGCTGACTCATCCTTTCTCCAAAGCTCCTATATATAGAGCTCTCTCATGAGGTCTAAGGAGGCTGGAATCTTGTGAATGTAAGGAAGTGCTGTTGGTTTGAGTATAGAACTATTGGGTGATTTGCTTGAAGGAGGTGAAGAGGAGATTTCTTTCTGCTGGGAGGTGTTGCTGGATTGGGCCTCTTATGGTTGTAACACTCTCAGAACTTTACTTCTTCCATTAATAAAGCATTTGAGGTTCTTCTATATGCATGTGTCTTTGTGGCGTATTGATGCTTGTATATTTGATTTATTCTAATCCTTGAATCAGTTATGGATGTATGCTTCTTGTAGTTTCCCTTTCTTGTGCTTTTGCAGGATCTTTGTGTAGCTGGGCCAGTGAAAGAGCAAGGAGCTGGGAGCAAGCAGCAAAGAGGGAAGATTGGATCAATCATTAGCGGAAGATAACGGTTAGTGGATCTCTTCCTCCTCTCTCTTACATCTCATAAAGAAGTAATCTTGAATAGCTTTGCATTCGGTTGTTGCTGAGGTACTATCACCCTTAGAGTGGGATAGGGTCATTCCGTATTGGATACTTTTCCCAACAACAAATTGGCGACTCCGCTGGGGATCGTATCTTGTTGGTTGTTTGTGTTTTTTGCTATTCATTTCATAAACAAGGGGAGTACCGAATCGAACTGCATTTGGATCTTTCAAATGCAAAGTAGAGGGCAGCTACTCTAGCTCAGTTTCTGGGCAAGTTTATGATTTGGAGAGCTGATACACAAGGAATCTAATAAGCTCTTAGTGATAGATTTTCATCCTCCTTGTCATCCCTTAGTGTGTACTTGACTGATAGCTTCTGATTTGGCCAAAAACTGTGAATTTTTGAGCAATCTGTGACCCGGAAACCAAGAGAAACGAAAGTTTTGTTCTTCAGTGCAGGCTGTGTGAAGGCTGTCTGCATTTCAGCGCAGTTCCCGAAGGGGCTACCTGCGCTGAAGGTCAAACTGCCTGTGTACCACCTGCGCTGGACCAATCTTGCCTTGTGCTACTGGGGTTTCCTGCTGTTTCTTGCCCTGTTTTCACTCTTGTTTTTGCAGCCTTTTACCAGTCAATGTACCTATCTGAAACCAACTTTCCTTGCCACTATTCCGCCTCGGTTGTATAAAGAAACTGTGTTTGTTCTTTTTGTATTTCTTGTATCATTTACAGTTTCCCATGACGAAAGTGAACTAGTCTTGCTGTGGCCTCTTAGATCTAGACCTGTGATAAAGTGTCGTTTTGATCTTAAGAGTTAGTTTATTTGCTGTTCATAGCTGATTGAGCATTTGCTTTCGTCATATGGTTTGAATTTATATATTTCTAGTGTCGAAACAAGTAAATCTTAAGGTGTCTTTTGATTTTGGACAAGCTTGTTTGCTTTCACTTGAAATTGAATTCAAAGTTATACAACAGCTTTCTTTTTGTGTCGCACAAACATTAAGAAAGAGAAAAGAAATACCTGCATTTTTGCATTTTGCATATAAGTTTGCTTGTTGATTTAGGGAAAAAGTGCATTAGTGGGTGCTCTTTGATCTGTGTGAAAAGATTTTGTCTCTCTTTTCCCTCAGTAGTTAAGATTTTCATAAGTCGAAAAGATTGAAAAAGCTTGCTTCTCATCTTAGACTACATTTAGGAATTTGTATCAAAACATCTCGTGGTGAACCTTGAAAGGCAAACTTTAAAAAGATCAACTTAAAATATATTGAATGAACCTAACAATGCTTTGAAACATAACGCAAACACATAGAGGTCTAAGCTAGAGACGTGTTCCGGCGTCGTTAAACGTAGTGATTATCGATCTCGACGAAGGTGGGTGATTCCTCCTGAGAGTCGGTGGCACTAATACGGACTTGTGCTCCCACGTACCGTCGCGTATATATTCGGAGACCCCTATAGGCATATATCTTTTATCCTTAGGAAGCCGTGTCGGCCGCCCTACTGATCGCAATGCAGTGAACACAGCATTCACGAAGATCGACCACCCGTACCGTAAAACGTATTCTGTGGTTTTGCGAAATGTTTGGCACACCCTCTGCCTAGATCTCCAGAGCAGTTTCTTTTGGCCTTTTTCAAACTCTATAACTGAAAAAGTCCAACCGAGCATTTGTCACTTCGGGCTCGTTAATACATCGAAGGAGACTAGAGTCATCTTTAGCTTTTTCTCGACTCTTAAAAAGTGAAAAAGCAAGTTATGTCTAAAAGCGTCTAATAAAATTCATTCAATTCGGAAACACAAATTTCCCCTTTTAATATTTTAGTTGATCGAGTAATCCGCAATCGTGGAAGAAAGTCAATTGAAACCCCGTCGTTCGCGGAGGCTTACGAGTCAACCATCTTTGTCTTCGGAATCGAAAACAGTACGGGCAAAGCGAACTCGTTTAACCGGTTCAAAATCTCCTTTGAAAGTTAGAACAAGTGTTCCGACTGCATCTGAGGTTCCGGTTACTCCTAACATTTCTAGAAACCCTGCCTCTATAGAAGAAGTTCAACAACCACAGAAGGACAGTAATACTGATCCTAGTCTGGGGGCAAATACTTGTATAACTGAACCAGTTCCATCTGTAACCGGTCCAGAGAGTTTTGTTCCTCAAACAACTGTCGCTGTCGAAACAACCACTTCTTCGGCACCAGAAATATTTTACGGACCTGACGGTCTTCCTCTTCCACCGGGTTTGATTGCGATAGAGGAAATCGCAGAGGATCCGCAAGCAAGTACTCCAACTCATTTTGGAGTCGGGGTCACTCTATTTCCTTCATCAGAAGTTAATCCACCACAAGTGGAAGTCCCTGTAGAATCGCTAGGCAATCTATTGGATAGACTTAAAATGTCTGAACAACCGTCATCATCTAGGACTGTGTCAAATGACACAGCGATAGCAGAAGTCCCTGCCGTCACTCCGACGATGTTTGCCGTCACTCATACGATGTTCGCCTAACCTGAATCAACAGTTACCATTCGTGGCAACTTTAGAGTTACCCGATCTACATCGGTTGACCAACGATCCGATTGCTTATGCCCCTTGGTGGCCAGCGATTCCTCATAAACTTCCATCTGACATTCCTAAATTCAATGGAAATCCAGGTGAAGACCCGTCGAATCACGTGATGACTTTTCATCTGTGGTGTTCATCGAACACCCTTAACGACGATTCGATAAGGCTTCGCCTTTTTCAGAGGACATTGATAGGTCCAGCGGCTAAATGGTATATTGAATTGCCAAGAGCCTCCTTCGACAATTTTAGTTCCCTAGCCACGACTTTCTTAACCCACTTTCAATTACCGATAAGGTATGAAACGGGAACAGAAATATTAACCAACTTCAAACAGACAACTGCTACCCATATATCTGATCATATACATGAGTGGCGTCGTCGTCGTAGGATGGTGAAAACGTCTGTTCCCGATCAGTTATTAGCTGAATGGTTTATAAAGTCGTTACTTCCAGCTATTACGGAAGATGTGGCCAAGGGGGGAGTCGTAACAGAGGAGCAAGTTATTGCTCGTGCGCAGTATTTGGACTTAGTTTATACTCAGTCCGGCACGCTCTATGACAAAATACCTGACGCCCCTAGACCGAAATTTTCAATTCCTCCCCCTCCTAAATCAAATAGTGACTCTCATGCCGGTGACGGCGTGATTGGCACGGCAAACACGAAATCGATAAAGGCTTCATCAAAGAAAGCCCGTAAGAATTCGGATTAAAATGCGAAAGAAGAAATTCTTGCTTCGGAAGTAAATGCCATATCGGAAGGTAAAGGCAAAGAAACCAATCAACTAGGAAGCAAGAAGAAGCAAAACAAAGGGAAGAAGAAGAAACAGGGTGAGTCATCCCCTGGAAAGAATTCTTCAAACCCTCCTGGTAAAGGGAAACAAAATTATCCATGTCTAATATGTGATGATAAGGATCATGGCACAAAGGATTGCCCATTCAAAGCTGAGTTAAAGAGGTTCTTTAAAAGTTCCCAAACATCAGCTGTGTTAACTGATCCATTTCCCAACCCAGGTCAAAATCTGGTTGATAGTGGAAATGCTTCCCCATCGCAAGTCCTTATGTTGTCGGTTTCGAAACAGCAGAATGATGCTTTGATTTCGACAAGGAACAAAGATGATGGGAATCCTCAGCTGTCGAACGAAAAAGGTAAAGATCAACCGAGTAGTTCAACAACAACTTCAACAGAAGTTGTAACACCCACCATCCCTGAATTAACAATAAAATCGCCAAAGGGTGTAGTACACAAGTCGACATTTAATCCTCGCGCCAGAGCGGCGCAGCATTATAACATAGTGGAAGATTTGGCCCAATCGCCATCCGCTATGTCGACTCTTGAAGTGCTACAAAACTGTCCAACCCAAAGGCAGGCGTTGTTATCAGCAATTGGTGGGGTTGACCATAAGGATTCCAATCTTGTATCCTTTGATCACAAGGGATATGATCCTCAGTTACCAGCTCAGCTAGCTTTCCTTATTCAGGTGAAAGCACTCAACAAAATTGTTCACAGAACAATAATTGATGAGGGAGCCTCGACATGTATTATGTCGATGAGTTGCTGGAAAACTTTAGGATCTCCAACCTTGTCGCGATCTTCGACGACATTAAAAGCTTTCGACGGAAGGACTTATACCCCGTACGGTATCCTTAATAACTTGAAAGTTCAACTAGGAGGAAAAACAGTAGAAATTGATGTAGAAGTCATTGATGGAAATCTTGACTATAACATCCTACTGGGTAGACCATGGATTTATGCTATGGCAGCTGTCGTGTCGACTTATTTTAGGAAGATCGCATTCCCGTTTGAAGGAGGGATTACGATCGTCGACCAACAGAATTTCCTCCCTAATGGTTCACAAGTTACAGGAAGCATTCCCATGATCCATGAGAGCAACCATTCAATTCAAGATATCGGAGTAGGATTATTGAAAGACCCCACATTGATGGGAACTTTCGCGCTACCACCTCCTATTTATATAGGAAATGTACCGTTTGTAGCAACCTGCAACATGATATCTTCCACGAAGGTCAACATGGATCATTCAATGGTTTTGCCCCCAAGCGCTTTAGAAATATTGTAGCAATCAATGTTTCAAGCGTGGGAGGCGAACCCAAATCAACGATCGTCAAGCGTTTGGGTAGATAGGTCTAGAGAATATGGAACCCCATTAGATCCTTGGTCGAAAGTAGATGGGACTGACGAAGGAATCTTACAATCAATGATGATTGAGGGGGCACCATGGAATGATCACCACCATCGTTCCCTTCTTCCGGAATATAAAGATGATACTCAAAGTGACCTTTATCACCCTTCAGTTTTTGAATTCCTAACAAATACTGTAAACACGGTGGATTCCGAGCGAAACCTATCCAATATTGAAGAGACTATAGCCATAAATATCTCGACTAAAACAGATGTTGTAGAGAATATTTATGTCGGCAAAGGTTGTTTCCCTTCAGAACTGGAAATATATAACGCTCTTTTTCGCGAATTCAGAGATGTCTTTGCTTGGTCATATGATGAAATTCCAGGCATTGACTCGAGTATCGTTGAACATGAAATTAAAATGTATCCTGATGTCAAACCAGTAAGACAACGGCTTCGGCAAGTGCACCCGAAGAAAGCCGCTGCCATTAAGGCGGAAGTTGAAAAACTCCTCCATGCTGGATTCATCTACCCGGTTCCTCTAACCGATTGGGTATCGAATATTGTCCCTGTTATGAAGAAACAAGGGACGATTAGAGTGTGTGTCGATTATAGGGATGTAAACCAAGCTTGTCCAAAGGACAACTACCCTACACCCTTCATCGACCAGATAATTGATGAATGCGCCGGATGTGAAATCTTTTCATTTATGGATGGATTTTCCGGGTATAATCAAATAAATATCCGCCCACAGGACCAGTCAAAGACTGCATTTATTTGTCCGTGGGGCACATTCGCTTATCGAAAATTACCCTTCGGTTTAAAGAACGCAGGGGCGACGTTTCAGAGGGCAATGAATTATGCCTTCCATGACATCAAGAAAATTGTTCAACCTTATCTCGACGATCTTCCAGCTCATTCGCGAAAGCGGACTGATCATCTGCAGCATTTAAGAGAAATATTTCTACGTTGCCGACACTACAAGATAAGACTCAATCCGCACAAATGTGTGTTTTGCGTCGGTTCTGGTCGTTTACTTGGCTTTGTAGTCTCTAAAGATGGGATTCGTCTCGACCCCTGTAAGGTTCAGGCCATCATTAATTTGCCTCCACCTTCAAATTTGCTTCAGATTCAGAAACTCCAAGGGAAAGCAAACTTTCTGAGGAGGTTCATTCCAAATTACGCAGAACTTGCTAAGGGTTATACTCGTCTTTTGAAAAAGGATGTACCTTTTGTCTGGGACTAGGTGGCGCAAGCTTCCTTTGATGCTCTGAAAGATTGTCTAGTAAAAGCATCATTAATGTACGCCCCAGACTATCAAAGAGATTTTAACCTGTATCTGGCTGCAGCGGATACGACCATTGCGATGGTTTTAGTTCAAGAAGTCGATGGAATCGAACATCCTATCTATTATTTAAGTAAAAACTTAAACGATACAGAAAGTAAATATTCTTATGTTGAAAAACTAGCGCTTGCAACTGTTCAAGCGATTCAAAGGTTTCGACATTATGTCCTCTTTAGGAAAGCTACCATCTTGTCAGATTGCAACCCCATGACTTATATACTGTCGCGATAGTTGCTGGGGGGCAAATATTCAAAATGGATAGCGATCCTTCAAGAGTTTGATCTGGAATTTGTGAAATCCAAATCAAAGAAAGCTCTAGTTTTCGCAGAATTATTGTGCGATCTCCCATCATCGTCCAACGATGAAACATCGGAAGAGTCAATCGTGGACGAAAGTTTGTTTATGATATCTGTAAGCGATGAGTGGTATGGAGATATCATAGTTTATCTCCAAACCCAAAAGTTCAGGCCTAACACCTCTCGCTCCGAACAAAAACGTATACAATACCAAGCAAAAGACTACATGATCGTCGGTGATACACTTTACCGTCGTGGTGTCGATACAGTTCTGAGGAGGTGCCTTACCCATGAGGAGGCCGAAAAAGCCCTGAATGATTGTCATTCAGGCGCGTGTGGGGGGCATCGGTCTGGATATGCAACAGCACAAAGAATCTTACGAGCAGGATACTTCTGGCCAACCATGTTCAAAGATTGCATAACCGCAGTCAGAAGTTGCCATGCTTGTCAAATCTTTGATAGCAAAGCCAGACGACCACCCGCACCTTTACAGCCGATAGTTGCTGTTGGGCCCTTCGCCAAGTGGGGCATCGATTTCATGCAATGTAACCCCACCTCGACCGGGGGGCATGGGTATATTATAGTCGCTGTTGACTATTTTACCAAATGGGCCGAGGCGATGCCTACATTGGATAACACTGGTGAAACAGCTGCCCTTTTCTTTTTCAATCATGTAGTCGCCAGGTTCGACGTACCACAGGCTATAGTTACAGATCATGGGTCGCATTTTCGCAATCACATGATGGTCGAATTAGCTGCCAAGCTAGGGCTATCTCACGACAGCTCTACCCCATATTATCCGCAAGCCAACGGACAAGTTGAGGCAATCAACAAGGTCCTGAAGCGTATGTTGCAAAGGATGATTGGGGTTCATAAAAGAAGGTGGCACCTAATCCTGTACACAGCCTTGTGGGCTTACCGAACGTCGGTAAAGAACGCAACCGGGTTCACACCTTTTCAACTGGTGTATGGCCTGGAAGCAGTCTTGCTAATCCAGTGCGAAATTTCGTCGCTTAAACTCGCAATCGATCTTCTCCCCGGAACTTAAGAGGAAGAATCTCGTTTCTTGGAATTAATCCAATTGGATGAAACCCATCGTGATGCCGCTTTGGCTAACGAGGCCCATAAGAAACGAGTCAAGGCTCAGTTCGACAAAAATGTCAAACCCCGTGTCTTCTCAGAAGGTGATTTGGTCTTGCTTTATGACCAAGAATCCGATAAATTGGGAGCAGGTAAATTCAAGTCCTTATGGATGGGCCCCTATATTGTTAAAAGAGTGTTAGCAAAAGGAGCCTACGAGTTAATGGATTACGATGGAATTCCACTGGCGCAGCCCCGCAACGGGTTGTACCTCAAGCGTTACTATGCTTAAATAGTGACCAATACGCATGCACCTCGATTTGCGTTATTATGCTGGGGGCATGCAAACTTAAAATCGAGCAGTTTTAGCACATAGTTCATGCTCGTTAAAAAATAAACATAAGATTGAGCAGTTTTACCGCGGAATTTATGCTCGTTAAAAAATAGAAAAGCGTGAGCAAGAGTTTCCCCCAGAGTTTAAGCTCATTAAAAAATGAACCTATTCCGGTAAATAACCATTGTGATCGTAAATTTATTAGCCATAAAAAGCCTTGGTCGTGTTTGCACTTGCCACCTCCACTCCATTTGGCCGATCGTTCACCCCCATATGATTGTTTACCTATTTTGAGGAACAGCTGCGAAGAGTGATTTCACCTAGCCATCCTTGTGACACTGCCGTGATTGGAAAATTCCAACTTGTACCTGGAATCTGCTGCTATCCCTGTTTATCACTCGTTCCTCAAAAGACGAGTCTTCTTTGAGCTCTTTTCTCCTGACTCGTAAAATATGAAAAGTTTGCCGAGTTTTGGCCTTCCAGCTTGTTAAAGTGACCGAAAGAGCTATCCCTCCTCTAGATTTTAATCTTTTTGACCGGAGGGATTATTACACAAAAAGGTCGAGCGCTTGTTTTATTCGGCTCGTTAAAGTTATCGAAAATTCATCCCTTCTGTATTGTTTTATACTTTTTCGGACTTAAGGGATTAGATGACGAAAAAGGAATTTTGGAGTTAACTTTCTGTACCTTTTCAGACTCTCTAAAAATGAAAAGGACCGAGTTTTCCTTGTCGTTAGACTCGTTAAAATGATTAAATAGCGACAAACTTGTCTTTAGACGAGAACGAGTTTCCCTATCGCTAGGCTCGTTAAAACATAGCGATGGGCTTGCCCGAAGGGCAGGTTATAGAACAAGCATATGTTATCCTCCTCAAGCTTGACAAAAATAAAGAGGTACTGGTCAGAAATGACTGGGGAAAAATTGGGAGAACCTCAAAGTTTTAATGGTAGCAAGTCGCTCTTGAACATGACACTTTGTCCTCCGTATCACATCGGGTTGGGTTGTTTCATTCACCGGTCTCATCACCATGGTCCTCACCAAACCATCCACATTTGGGGTAATGCTACCGATCCATCACATCAGTGTCGTTATATGTTCAAGAGATGTTGTTCAGAAAAAGTCAACCGTGTCCCATCCACTGCCATACATTATCCTTCATCCACCCATGATCGCCACCCTGAATCATATTTCACAGATTGTTTTCACCTCCACTAAAATTATTAGCTCCGTTCTGTGTCACTGATGTGGGATTCATTAAGGCCCTCCTTTGACGGATCGCTTCTTGTCGACTTCAGCTCATTATCCAAGAAGTTGATCTAGGGACAAACCCCCCAGTACTTTGAAGCTTGCATGCCTCAATGGCAAGTTTCTCACTTCCGGCGACAGGTATACATCAATGACCTTCGACCAGAAGATTTTGCGTGGTGTTCGACACCAAGTCCTATATTCACACCACGTGAATTGTACTGCAGTACCTTGAGGGTCATTATCATTATCGATGATTCCTCTCGCGCTTGTTAACGGTTTACATTATTGACCGGTAATCAAGCGATGTCTTTCCATGTTCGACTTCAGCGCAATTCTCACATGGATCGACTTGTACTTAGAGTGAAGATCGAACGAGTTTTGAAGACCCCGGATCTAGTTTCATCCATCCGGGCTGCGATATATATTCAGGAAATATAAAGACATTTGATATGTACATCATTACAGCAGATGATCATCCTACTCAAAGGATGATAATTTCAGCAGAGAATTATCAGTCTACCATCAGACGATCGTCTGTTCTATGTACCAAAATGAATTTATAAAGCTGAGCATGGGAATGCCCGCCTCAGCTAGATCATGAAAGCAGAATGAAAAATAATGTATTGTATTGTATTTTATTACAGGGCGCCTCTCAGCAATTGAATGACTTCGGATCCTCCTGATAAAGCATTTCACCCGATAAACGACCTCATACTTTAGGGGGCAACTGTTATAGACATTTTTGTGCCTTACAGCATGAAGCATGAAATGTCGATAATCTGAGGGATCCAAAGTCCCTAAACATGTTGTTCCTACCCCTAGAGGAACAAAGTTAGCAAACCACAGCACTAAATATCAGTTCTCCACCTGAAAACACTCAAAAACAAGCAAATTCTGGATCATGTCAACTGCTCCACTGAGCATCTGCGCTGAATGTCAACTGCTCCACTCTGTACCTGCGCTGAATGTCAACTTTAATGAAGGCTACCTGCGCTGGGCGAGATTGGCCAAGTGGCACAGTCATTCCTCAAGGTGTCAATGCCCAGGAAGCTTCCAAAATGACACTTGGATCAGGGAATTCGCCTAGTGATGAGTAAGAGGATCTAGGTCTCCAAGTGGAAGCAAGAACCTCCAAGTGGACTCAAGAACTGAAGAATAACTGAAGTGGGAGAGGACACTAGTCAGCTTCATGCCAAGCTCAAGCTGACTCATCCTTTCTCCAAAACTCCTATATATAGAGCTCTCTCATGAGGTCTAAGGAGGCTGGAATCTTGTGAATGTAAGGAAGTGCTGTTGGTTTGAGTATAGAACTATTGGGTGATTTGCTTGAAGGAGGTGAAGAGGAGATTTCTTTCTGCTGGGAGGTGTTGCTGGATTGGGCCTCTTATGGTTGTAACACTCTCAGAACTTTACTTCTTCCATTAATAAAGCATTTGAGGTTCTTCTATATGCATGTGTCTTTGTGGCGTATTGATGCTTGTATATTTGATTTATTCTAATCCTTGAATCAGTTATGGATGTATGCTTCTTGTAGTTTCCCTTTCTTGTGCTTTTGCAGGATCTTTGTGTAGCTGGGCCAGTGAAAGAGCAAGGAGCTGGGAGCAAGCAACAAAGAGGGAAGATTGGATCAATCATTAGCGGAAGATAACGGTTAGTGGATCTCTTCCTCCTCTCTCTTACATCTCATAAAGAAGTAATCTTGAATAGCTTTGCATTCGGTTGTTGCTGAGGTACTACCACCCTTAGAGTGGGATAGGGTCATTCCGTATTGGATACTTTTCCCAACAACACATTTGAGGAGTGGGGGCTTGATATTATAGGAGAGATTGTTCCTCATTCTTCTAAGCAGCACAGATACATCCTTACAGCCACAAACTACTTCACTAAGTGGGTAGAAGCAATTCCACTAAAGGTAGCAAATTCTGATGCGATTATTTAATTTATTGATCATTTCATCATTACCAGGTTTGGTTTACCTAATGCGCTTATCTTTGACAATGCATATTATTTTTCTGGAAATAGTATAGTCGAATTTTCTCTTAAGAGACGTTTTAAGTTAAAATACTCTGCAAATTACTATCCCTAAGGAAATGGCTTAGCAGAGTCAACTAACAAAAATCTCATTAGGATTATTAAAAGAACTGTTGATCAAAGCCAAAAGAATTGGCATAAATCTTTAATATTCGCACTATGGGTAGATCGTATAACTCAGAAGGCCTCAATAGGTACTTCTCCTTTTAACTTAGTGTATGGGAAAGAAGCTGCTATTCCACCAAATCTAGCCCTCCCATCACTAGCCCTAGTACAATTCATTGAAGAAACTCCTTCTTCCTCTATTCAACTAAGGTTTGATCAAATTCTTAAATTTGATGAGGAAAGAGAAAAAGCCAAGATTACTCATGCTAAACATCGAAAATTCATTAAATCCTCTTTTGATGCAAGTTCAACTGACTCAAAAACATTACAGATTGGTGATCTTGTTTTGAAATGGGTCAAAGAACATGAAGAAAAAGGTAAGCATACCAAATTTCAGAAGATATGGCTTAGACCATTCTAGATTGTCGAAAAGATAGGCTCATCGACATTTATACTACAAGAATTAACAGGAAAGAGAGATTCTCTTCCTGTGAATGGGCTTATCCTAAAGAAATTCTTTCCCTAAGGAGGTAACCCCTTCTTATCTGTATATATATTTTCATGCAAATTTTGATTTCTTTTAGAAATAATGTTGTAAATAGTATACCATTGGCTTTTTACTATTGAAATCTATTTGAAAATAAATTGTAAATAGCTACATTTAAAAAGAAGAAAATTTCAAGGAAATGATTATAGTTTTGAAAATTAGATAAACATCATAAAACTCTAAGATGTTCTTTAAAATTGTGAAATCTTTCAAACCTAGAAAACATAGTGAATCATTTGAAGTTTTATCAGTTGAGAAAGGTTATTTTTTTTTTTTAAAGTAAAGACTTTCTACAACTAAGCATCTACATCTCTATAATTGTCATCCAATAACTCTTAAGGAGTCAAAGATCCACCCCATCCACTAGGTTTATGATTTTTTAGAGTGTAATTCTAAAATATATTTGATTTAAAAGATAATAGGTCTCATTACGAGCCTACTTACCATGATCATAGGGAACTAATTAAACTGACATTACCAATACTGCATACCAAAACAGGGTAATGTCTTATAATCATAAGACAAGGGGTCTCATTACGAGCCAGCTCGTTCATTTCAATTATAGCCAGTGAATGACATTGTCACCTTCTGGCTCCCAAACCAGGGCAATGGCTTTTATCCAAAAAAAAAACAAAAAAAATAAAATAAAAAAATATATATGGATATATCTCTCTAAATTTATCTTTAAATGATTATACTCTTAGATGGATGGGATAATGAATAATTGATGGTTAAAAGGTAACCATGTCGAGACTATAGACGTTTGCTGGCAGCAGTGGCACTACCTATGACAAAAGAGTATATTCAAAAGCTAAGTTGGAGGAACCCCCTACTTTATCTTTAACAACCAATCAAGGCTTGAAGAAACCAAAAATATTTTCATTTATAATAAGGTTTTATAAGAGAAATCACAAAATTGATCAATTTTTCTTATTCAGCGTAATTTTAGTTATCTAACTAATTTCAAAATAGTTTCCTTTTCCTCAATTGTTTGTACTTGAGAAAGTGTTATAAATTTCATCATTTTATTAAGAGATAACAGGTTCTTTCAGTGAATCGCTAATTGTTGTGCTATACAACAACACACCCGCCCCCCATTTCAAATTTTTCTTAATCTTATTCTAAGATGCTAGATAGGAAATAGGGTCCCTTTAGTTTGTAGAAAAGCAATAAAACCTTTACATAGAAATAAATTTCTTTGTTTCTCGCTTTTTAAATAAAAAGTGCTTCAAAAAACATTCTAAATAAGCAAACATCGCAAATTGCATTCGCTTAAGGCTAAGGAACATTCAATCCAAATAATCGTGTTGCGATGTGAAAGTCTCAATCGTAGAGCTTCTTAAAACAATCCATTAACAAACATGCAATGCGATAAAACTATCACATATCGTATATCGCAGATTCCAAAGAATATGTTTTAACGGTCCATTGAAACTTTGCGATGTGATATGATTCTCGCATTTTGCACCCTGAAAACCAAAGGAAGCTAGCCCCAAAAACTTGTGATGCGATATACATAGATCGCATATCGCAATCCCAACGAAAATAACTGATACTTACCTCGGGGATGCATGATGCGATGTTAAAAAATAATAAAGTGGTTCAATACTAATAAAGAGAAACATGATTCAGGCGAGTTAAATGAGGAATTTCCCAACTCTATATGCCAGGTCATCACTTATCACAATCGTGGAAATACAAAAGACTCTTGGAACATGGCACTTATAACTCCCGACTTGCGATATGCAATCACTCTTTAAATATTAAAATAATATATTGAAATCACTCATCGCAAAACCGGAAAGTTTATGGCACACATTCTAATAAGACCTTTGGAAATTTGAGATGCGATCGATTCATTCAGCATTAAAGTTTCATGTCATTGGTTATGGAAAAACATTAAAAAACAGTTATGATTGTAGTCCTTCAATATTTCATCCTTCGTGTTAATATCAAGCTATAATATGAAATCTTTCGCATCAAACGCTCCTGCTCTGATTTTCGTTTGTACTTCTTTCAACACTATCTTTACAAGCATTAGCTGCTCTAAAAGTTTTAGCTTATTACTGTCCTTTGTTTCATTTTTGCAGTTTGAATCTGGAAGTATGCAGCTAGCCAAAATGTCAAAGAAAGCTTGAAAGACAAAAGTTCCCCCTGCAGTGGCAGAAGGACCGGAAAAAACTGTGTTGATCTCGGATACTAAATGTTAAGATTGTGGGAGAATTTCATGGGAAGGCATATATGATATGTTAGAAATGGAAAAGCCAAAGGTAACAGAAGGACATGCAACAGTTGATGGACCTGCAGAATCAGAAAACACACTTGGTGATTTAGCCAACTCTTTTCTTCATCGAATAGCAGCCCACCCAAAGGTTTTGCCATATAATGACATGGTAAAATGGGTAATTGAAATCATCAATACAACGGATAGGATCCTCTTCACAGCTAACGGAAGAATGTTTGGATCCTTCAAGCCTAAAGACTTGAAGAAAATGTATCATTTGCCAGAGCCTCAGAAGTACTACAATAAGTCATTACTTGAAGCTTTCTCGAAGGAAAATCAAATAGAGTTGGACCCCAAAAATAATGGAGGCACTTCCCTAACAAACACAAGAACGAATCATCCTATATGGATTTTGTGGACTCCCTAGCGTCTCCATATTGTTATGCTGCCACAATGATGTGTAGACTATTTGGAAGCTCTAATTCTATTAAGTTTTCCATTGAAATGGTTCCATTAATAGAAGAAGCATTGAACTCTTTTGTGATGGATTGGGCTAATATCCTATCAGATAAACTGGCCATCCAAATACTTGATTATAGAAAAAACAGATATGTTTCCACCCGAGTTGTTCCCCCATTTTATATGCGTGCCTACATAGTCGATACCATTTGTTTCAATTCTGATTTTCCCATAATGGGATGGAAGTGGACTATCCAGGACCCAACCCCTATCCATGTTTACCATAAATACTTGTGGAAGACCCAATATAAGAAGCATTTCTACAAAATTTGTCATGGATTCATCCTACCCATTCATCAAGCCATTTTTAATAGACCAGCTCCTCGGCTGTCCGAGGAGGCTAGTATTGATTTAACTTCAATTGGCATTTGGTTTGGGGAAGAACTGTTCACATATATTAGGATTTTTGGTAGCATTACTAACTCGCATGTCCTTCCTCTTTATGTCCTATACAAACTATTGGCTAGGGAAATAGCTTATCAAACAGTTGAGAAAGGTCTTACGAAAAATCTCAAAGACGCCAAGAAACAGTTATGGCCTTCCTTTCCTGTTCGCTACGGCATATATTCATTGCATGACTATAAACATGCCCAAATTGAAGCCGATAAAACAAAGGGTTTGAACCTAGCTGTTATTCCCAAAAGATAGTATGACCCGAATAAAGTTTCTTTTAATTTTACTACTCAGGTAAAGCTTAAACAATTCATCCATGAGGATGATGAATTCAATGACTTATTTACATCAACAGAGACATTCACACAAATGGTTCACCTGTCTAAAATCAAGATGGAATCAACAAAAATGGATCAATTCATCCAATAGAGGACGCAAAGGCTTCAGACAGTACCACTGGACTTATTGAAGATTGCACCAGTCATCTAGCAAACAGAGCAAAGCACGTAGCAGGATATAGAGAAAACTTCTGGTGCAATTGAGACAAGCGATAAGGCAAGTGAACATTTAGGCACAGATGTCCACATTGATCCGATATTGATCAGAGAATGGGAATAGTTTGATGAATAGATCAAAGGTCAAAGTGATACCCAAAATGTTATCACACTGGAATCCCCCTTAAGACAACAACCCATGATTCATGATCCTGTGATTGAAAAACCATCCAGCATGGACTTAGCTCTAAAATAAATCGAGATAATCCTTGAGTATCCTTCATTAGAGATTACACTGAGCATAGAGGAAATTCCACCTTTGGATGTGTTTTATAGCCCTAAACATAGAGTTGTAGTCAAAAGGCAAAGGAAAAAGAGAAAGATAGACCAAGCATCAGCAACAGTTCCTCAAGATGAATCCATGAATGTCATCTGGAAAGAATTAGAAGTCAATCCCTCTGAGGACTTGACCAAATTATCTCAGTTTGCAGGAGCGTATACAACTGCCACGATAGATAAAGCAACCGAAGTTAATCAATTGGTCAAGGAAAAAGATCAAAAGATTAAACAACTTGAAGAATAGTTAAGGGTGGAAAAACAGAGGATTGATTAGTAGGCTATTGAAAGACAACAACAACTATCTCAGGAGTTCAAACAACTAAAACTGGCACATCATGAAGAGATGAAATCTAAGGATGAGCAAATAAAGCAGCTACAACTCTCAATGGAGCAATTCAAGGACAATCCCAAAGTTGAAGAGTTTATAAAGGAAGCCTTACAAATAAATAATTTCTTATCTCAACAGCTAACCCAACTCTACCAAAAGATATCTCTCATTTATCCACTATGTATCAAAACCAACACACTGATAGATCAAGCGGTCAATTCCAGGTTGGAATTCAAGGATGCAGATGACAAAATCACAGGTTACATCTCTTGGCAAAACACAGAAAAGGGAAGGGTTGCTAAATTGCAGGTAATTGAAGAATCTTAGAAGGAGATATTATTTTCAAAATGGGAGACACAATTGATCAAAGCAAAAAGAGCTACTTCAAGGGCCAGGTCAGTGATGAATAATATCAATGGGCTGATAAATGATAACTTACACAGTGCCAATTTAATTTTTGAGTGTTCCCAAGAAAACCTTCCAAAAGCAAAAGTGTTGGAAAAACAATGGAAGTAAGATTTGAATACCAGAGAGGAGCAACTCAAAAAATTAAAAAGCCTCAATTGGGATACACATTGGTTCTATTTAGTCAAAACACATAGCCAACAAATGACAATGAAATGTCTTGCTGATGCAGCCGATCGCATGATGCCAGAACTCTTGGATGCAGTATACGCAGGTCAATTGCATGCTAGGATGAGTCATCCGCCATAAATCCAAACTATGTTTGAGATTTTTTAGTTAAAGCTGTAGGAGGAATAATAGATGCAATGCATCTTTTCAAAAGTTATCGCAATTCTATTTTTAACATGAAATCCCATATTTTGAGAAAGGTTGTTCTAACCACCTGAAGCACTTTTTACGAACAATTTGTTTTTATTTTTGCTATAAATACCCTCTCATGTCATTTTAGAAAGGGTCCTGAAATTGTATTAAATTATATTGAAGAAGATATCATTTTTGCACTTCTTAATTTACTTTTGTAGAAGACAGGGATCAAGGTTCAAACTTGTTGTAAAGGGATTTCAAGAGGACTTTCATTTTTGTATCTTTTTGAAGTTTTCAGGATAAGAAGAGTGAACCAGACTATTACTTTCGTAAGAGGATTCAAATACATATGGTACT
Organism: Pinus tabuliformis; assembly: GCA_031772625.1. Taxonomy (NCBI): domain Eukaryota; kingdom Viridiplantae; phylum Streptophyta; class Pinopsida; order Pinales; family Pinaceae; genus Pinus; species Pinus tabuliformis. The sequence goes on along the minus strand of CM062804.1, from coordinate 67,185,724 downwards.
TTGTTTCATGTTATGCGATTAAACAATCTTTTGATTCAATATTTTTATTATATGTGAATGTTCATACAATTCTGCATTATATCACTTTTGAATAAGTTGGAATTGATATTCTAAACACATATGCTGATACTTGATGTTATTATGATATGTGATATGTTCTGTATCACTTTGTTTAAAGTGATTGCCATTCATGCTTAAATGTCTGTAGCCAAGTGATTGATCTTCATTAGCATTTGATTACCAGAAATAATTATAAATCGCATTGATATTGGATTACCTGAGTTATATATAGATCTATTTGTATACTTTCATAAGTTTATTGTCCAAACCATCTATCATTTTGTTATATATATTAAACACCAATTCATCAAAACACATTTTATTGGGAAACTAGTCCCATACTATCTAGTCGGAGTCACCATACCAAACGGAAAAGGAACTGCATTAAGGGCTGGACCGGGTGGTTATGCCCAATGTTGCTCCAAGGATTTTTGAGGCATCAACAATGTTGCACCTTCCAAACTTATAGAAGCAATCTGAATTTTGGTCTCATCATCCTTGATTCTTTGTATCCTTCAATACACTTCAATATGATGAATCCAATTATCTAATTTCTCAGCATTTACCTCTCCATCATACATAGGCAATTCAGCCTTAATGTCAAGATTTAACAAAGGAGTTTTACCATGTCCTTTTGGAGAATTAGGAAGTGTTTTTGAAAGGGTAGAATAAGTAGAAGAAGATGAGGATGAATATGAGGATGAGGATGGAGGTGAAGGTAGTGCCTTGTCACCATTTCCTCCATTCCCTTTTGGAGGTTTGTCTCATTTTCCTCCATCCCCTTTTGGAGTTTTTGAACTCTCTCCATACAACCTTGAATTCCTCTCTTCATAAAGAACCTTTACCATTTCAGACATCTCAAAGAAAGATTTTCTGAATGTTCTCTCATCTTCAAACATCCCTTCAAGACTTTGTTCATGTGCCATGACTATTGAAGCTTGAGGTGTTTTTGTTCTCCTTGAAACAATTTAAGATATTCACTCCACAAGTTCTCCTTTTCCTATTTTAAGCTTCAACCTTGTAAGCATTAGGAAAACACTTGCAAACAAAATCAAACCTTCACAATAACCTTGGGATTTGATACCAAAAGGATATGTAATTCAAACTTGAAGGTGATAGTAAAATTGCAAGTAAAATTTTATGTATTGCAGGCAATGGATCACTTTGAAAAAAACATAAAATTATGGTTTTTAAACTTAGTTAACATCATAAAACAGAGACAATAGACCATATCAGAAACACATAACAAAAAAAATGATAAAGGAGTTCACCCCTTTTTTGGGCTACATCTCCTAGTCCAGGTTCTAATGATGGGCCTATTTCATTAAGTGCTCAAATGTATGTTTACATGGATTTACAGTGCTCATAATGTAAATATTATTTATCCAGTGGCTTCAGAACTGTAAAAAAACCCTAGCTAGGTTCTTGTTTGGCTCAATTTGGCCAAAAAAAAAGGAACTTATGATCTCCTAGAATTTCTTCTGCTAATTTCTCTACAATTCGCTCCAACCCTAGCTCGGTGCCCCAAACCTGAAATCGGGGTAGAAATTCAACCTAAAATCATGCCTGACAGTGAAAATTGTCAGACGCTTTAAATTTCCTATAACCCTACTTTCTGAAAACCTCGATTGTATAGGATCCACGTGCCTAGGGGCTACGGCTAACCGTTCGCCCCTATCGGCCGACCCCCAATGAATTTAGTATTGGTCATGTTATGGCACATAAAACTCGGAGTTGGGGCTAACCGCTCGCCCCTGTAGGCCGACCCCCAATGAATCTGGCACTGGTCACGTTATGGCACATAAAACCCGGATCTAGGGCCTTATTCCATGTGTGCAACAAAAATGAAGAGGTGTGGTCATATACAGACCCATGTGCCTTGGGGCTAGCCCCCATTTCCGCGCACCTAGAGGTTGGCCTCTCCACGAAGCCTCTGCCTTGGTTGTTTTTGACAAGGCATGTCACTTTGGGTTGGGGCTAAAACTTCTCCCCCAAATTGTTTAGAACTATGCACTGGCATTTGGTTACATGGAATGTCATGTGATCTAGGGTTGCTCGCCAAGTTTTGTCCCTCACATCTGTTGCACACTCAGGATTATGGTTTTGGTCTGATGGTTGGTACTGTTGGCTCCAGAACTATGGTCTAGGGCTTTGCCTTAGCCCTCAACTCCCCTTCTTGCATTCTTATGTGTGTGGGGTGACCAAGGGATAGGGCTTAATCCCAACCCCATCCCCCAATACCAAAACACATATCTGTTAAATACAAACTCACCACTTCATATGGTAAGGCACTGCACTGTTGCTCTACTGCTCATGCATTCGAATCCCTCCAGTGGTAGTTTGGCCATACAAAATTTTAATGTACCCTCGTGGTACCATGTGGCAGCCCATTATTGGGCCATGTGGCATTTCCCCATTGTCCAACTCAAAATGCATTCAACCAGTAAAAATCAACCAAATCCGAACCAATCCAAAGAGAACAAGTGGCAACCTATCATTGGTCGATGAAACCCAGTTCACATGTCTTCTCACCCTGCCCAATCAACATACGAATTTTCGAATCAATAGTCCTAGATCCAACCTACAAATTTTTTTCCCTATTTGGGAAAACGATCAAAACGCAATATTGGGAGCATACGATATTGGTTTTGAACGATTCAAGTTGCATTAGATTTAGGTCATCGAGATCTAAGCTCTGGTATAGGTTTAGAGAACTTTCGAACAATTTTAATTTTGATAACTTTACTAATCCGCGAAATCACTCCCCTCCTACCAAGCTCCTTTTTTCTCTATCCATATCCATATCCTTTTCTATCTCTAATTTCTATCCATCATGCCTTGCTTGGATTTGAACCTTTGAGTCCTACTCTCAGGTACTCAACATCCCCTTGTTGCATAGTTCTTACCTTCCTGTCCAGAACTATGTCTTCTTGTAACTCATTGAGATATTCAGGCAACAAATCCTCAATAGAAGGCAATTTATTTTTCTCTTCAGGATTCTCAATCAAGGAAGGTTCATACAATCTCAAGTTTTCTACATTAACAACTGAATAGATCTACATATAAGCTAGAAAATCAAGGCGAAAAGCGTTTTCACCAATTTTATCAAGTATGTTGAAAGGTCCATACCTTATTGGTTTTAGCTTCTTACCTTTACCCTGCATTCTGTCTTTGCTGATGTATAGCCAGACTTGATCACCAACTTGGAAACTATGCTCAACTCGATGCTTGTCATGTCTTGCCTTGTACTTGGCTTGACTTCTTTCCAGTTGTTCCTGTACTTCCTGGTAAATTTCCTGGATTTTTTCAATGAACTTGGTTGCCTTGTCCACATCACTGTGTCCATCAACTGCTATGTTTTTACCAAAGACAAAATCCAAGGGAGACTTTGGTATAAAACCAAAAAAAGTCTCGAAAGGAGATCTCTGAGTAGAAGAGTGCTTGGCACGGTTGTAAGCATGCTGCACATAACACAAATGCTCATCCCAAAGCTTGGGATGCTTGCTACAATAACCTCTGAGCAACTGGATCACTGTCCTGTTGACCACTTCTGTCTGACCATATGTTTTTGGATGAAATGTTGTGCTCTTCTTCAACCTGGTGTCCATCAACTCCCATAAACTTGACCAAAACTTCCCAACAAATCGAGAATCTCGATCAGATACAATAGAAGTGGGTAACCCAAAATGAACCCATACATTATGAAAGAACAACGTTGTTGTTTTTTCAACTATAACCTACTTGTTACATGGTATCAAAATACACATTTTACTGAACCTATCCACAACAACATACAAATAATCATGGCCTTTCCTAGACTCTGGCAATCCCCCAACAAAATCCATGGAAACACTTTCCCAAGGACGACAAGGAATTGGAAGCGGAGTGTACAAGCCTAATTTCCTATTATTGGGCTTGCTTGTAGCACACATAGTACACCCCTTGATATATCCAAAAACTGTCTCATGCATTCTTGGCCAATAACAGAACCTTTGCAATTGTGCAACTGTTTTACTTACACCAAAATGACCTGATATGAGAGAAGTATGTGCTTCTTGAATTATGTTAACTCTTTGAGTTTTTGGAATGCATAACTTTCCCAAATGATATAAGAGTTGGTCCTTTACATAATAATATAATTATTCTACTTGTTTTCCATGACTTAAAGTTTCATATACATCTTTAAAATCTACATCTTGAGCATATTGTTCAATGTAACTTTCATGCATTACTGAGTTATGCTTAAGTATAGTAGATGCATTTATGATTGGTCTTGATAACATGTCTGCAACCTTATTGCGTATGCCCTTCTTGTATCTGATGACAAGATGAAATTCTTGTAGAAAACCCATCCACCTATAATATCCCGATTGCTGCAATTTAGTTTGTGAGTGCAGATATTGAAGTGGTTGGTGATTTGTATGTTTGATTGTTTCTTTACCCATTAGGTAATGAGTCCACTTTTTCACACTTTGTATTAATGCATAAAATTCTTTATCATATGTGGGATAATTAAATACTACAGAAGTAAATGTCTCAGAATGATAGCATATGGGTTTTTCGTGTTGCATCAACACTGCTCCCATGGCATAGTCACTGGCATCTGTCTCAATCTCAAATGGATGTTGAAGATCTGGCAATGCTAGTACTGGTGTTGTACTGATTTTCTCTTTTAAGATGTCGAAGGCTTTATTCTATTTGCCTCCCCACTTAAACACCTGTTTCAATCCTATTAAAGCATGTAATGGAGCTACAATCAAAGAAAATTTAGCAATAAACTTTCTCCAGTATTGTGCTACCCCTAGTAAACTCCTAACCTATGTAGCAGATTTCGGTTTAGGCCAGTTCACAATGACTTCAAACTTCGAGGGATCTATCTTCAATTCACCACCCCCTACAATATAACCCAAATAATTTAAAGATGTTCTGCCAAATTCACATTTTGACAGTTTTACATAGATATTTTCTCTTTTTAAAACATCTAAAGTCTACTTCACATGCTTTACATGGTCTTCCCATGTCTTACTAAAAACAATAATGTCATTTAAATAAAAAATTACAAAGTCATCAATAAATGGTGTACATCATTCATAACTCTCATAAATGTAGCAAGAGCATTAGTTAGGCCAAAAGGCATAACCAACCATTCATACAGTCCTTGCTTTGTCTTGAAAGCAGTCTTCCATGCATCTTGTTCTGCAACTCTAACCTGATGATAACCAATTCACAAGTCTAACTTAGAAAAGTAAACTACTTCTTTTAATTGATCTAATAGATCATCAATACGAGGAAGAGGATAATGATTCTTGATCGTTATTTTATTTAGTGCTCTATAATTAATGCACATTCTCCACGAACCATCTTTCTTTCTCACCAACACGATTGGAGATCCACATGGTGATGTTCTTGGTCGTATAAACCATTTATCGAGAAACTCCTGTACCTGCTTCTTTATCTCTGCATTCTCTAAATCTGACAACCTATACATTCCAATATTAGTTAATGGAGCATATTGCTGCAAATAAATATCATGTACTATTTCCCGCTTGGGTGGCAAACCTTTAGGTTCTTGAAATAGAACATCATATTCTAAAACAACTTTAACTAAATCAACTTTCTGTTTAGAATCAAAGCCTTCAAATGCATTGGATTTTTCAGGATCATTTTCCTTTACAACCATTAGTAAAAATTGCTTACTTGAATTCACAATTCTTTTCATTTGTCCTGAATTTATGAGAGAATAGTTACCTTGAGTTTATGAGCTCTTACAATATATTATATTCCATCTTTAGTGAGTTGATACTTATTCTTAGCTCTATAGAAAATAGCTTTCCTATCATACAAGTATGGGCTTCCCAAAACAATACCACATATATCCAATGGAACTATATCTAACTCAACCTCATCTACAAATGTTGATCCAATAGCAAATCTAAGTTTACATTGTCTCGTTACTTGTAGCTTCGTTTTATCACACACCCAACCTAATGGATATGGCTTCTCATGAGGTTTTGTTTGTAATCCCAACTTCTTTACAATTGTTTCAGAAATCAAATTTACTTGTGATCCACTATCAAATAAAGTATCAATCTTCTTGTGCTTGGAAATTACTCTAATATGAAAAAGCTCATTTCTTTCCCTCTCATTATTTTCATTATCAACAAATTGTGCAGAATTACTTGTGGATGCTTCAGAATCTTTACCTTTAATACCTGTGGTTGTAACTATTGTTTCATCGCCTGAATATGATCCCAAGTCCTTCTGAATAGCAACAACATTCTTCTTCTCCTTTCCACCAAACTTCTTAGGTTTCAGCTTTGGATGCAAAAACCAGCAGTGTGCCTCATCCTATCCTTCTTTCTTGCAATGAGTGCATGAAGGTTTATCCTTCTTTACAGCGTTTGCTTTCCTCTCCTTCCATTTCAGTTTCTTATTTTCCTTGCTCTTGCTTACAGAATACTTAGATGATTTCCCAACCTCTGGGTTTACATTCTTACCTCTAGCTTCTAGATGTGTGGCTTCAACTGATACATCATCTAAGCTAGTGGGATTAAACATGAGAATAGTGTGCTTTAAATAGCTATGAAGACCACCTATATACTTCAATAACGTCTCTGGTGAGTCTAACGATATACCTAGAGTTAAAGCTCTCTTTCTGAATTCCTGAGTATATCTCTGTACACTTTGACCCTTCAATTGACGAAGAATTTTCCAACTCATCATTGCCTGTTCCATGTAAGCTAAAGGATAGAATTGCTTTTTGATAGCAGAAACAAATTCATTCCAGGTAGAAATAATTTTACCATGTTTTTCCGATCAGCTTGTGTCTTGCCTTCCCACCATACTAGTGCAGTTCCTCCAAGTCGAAGGCTAGCTAATTGAATCTTCTTCCTTTCTAAATCAACGTTCTATACCCTGCAATATACATCAATTTGTCTTATCCAATTATCTAGCTTTTCTTCATTTAGTTCTCCATCATAAATTGGAAAATCAAACTTCACATCTAATTTGATTAAGGAAGTTTTCTTCTTCTTCTTAGAAGAGCTAGTGTTATGCGAAGAAGATGATGAGGATGATGAAGGTAATGATGGAGGATATGGTGGAGGATGCATTTCCCCTTTACCTTTGCCTTCGGGAGGGGCAACTAGAAAAGGTTCCTCTACTCCTTTGTCTAGTTTGGGTGTTGGAGTGCTTTTACCTCGATCCTTCTTAAACTCCAGACACATATCTTCCACCATAGCTTGGAGTGTCTTAAAACTTTCTATAAATTGAGATTCTGATCCCAATGGAGCTTTGTTTGCCATTCTCCTCTGAGAACAGACTCTTCCAATCTCTGGATTAGCCTCAACAAGTTCTCCTTCTCCTAGTCTGAGCTTTAATCTAGTTAGCATTCAAAATCCAGCACAATCTTGTCTAACCTTAACAGAACCAAAACCAAATGCTCTTATACCACTTGATCCGAAATGGATATTAAATTAAGGAGAAAAGGTATTACAAGCTCATGTGTAGGAATGCTTATATTATTTAGTGCAATGGATCGAAAATATTGCGAATAAAATAGACAATGAACAGTTATAAAACCTAATACATACACATATCAACAAAACAAATAATCAAGGAGTTCACCAGACTTCCTGGCTACGTCTCCTGGTCTAGCTTTCAGTGTCGAACTTTATATTATTTCTTCAAGAACAGAGTTTATAGGTGTGAGCTTAGTCAGAGCCATAACACAACAACAGTGATATTACATAGGGATTTCACTCGAAAACCTCGAGTCTAAAGAGTGCACAGACTCTCCCTCTTAGTGCCTTTAATCGACTGTTCATAGTTGTGTGTTTTCTCTGACTCTTTGTCTCCCCTCTGTCTCTGAACTCTGACTTGTCTCTGTTTTCTTATGGGATGGCTTTTTAAGCCTATCAGCCCTGTCTGTTTGCCTTCCCTCTTCGGGCTCTTTGTCTTCCTCTTCTGTCCTTTCACCTTCCTTTCGGTGTTGGACATGTCTTGTTAAGATAAAACACTTAAATCACAAGAACTCCTTTGTATTTTGATTTTACAACGGAAATACACCAAAACACAGAAAAACTCGACAAAATGCCACATATCGGATTTCAAATTTTATAGTGCCATATCTATAATCCTCTCGGGTCTATGTTTTATCGTTGTCGCAAGCCCGCCATTGATTTGCCTTCAATCGGACGGTTCGCATCCAACCTGATCATCCAACTAGCTCGTGCCTTCCTCACCATCTGATCCATGATCGCTAATCTAACGGCTGATGTCCATTTTGGGTGGTCCACTTGCATGGAGATTACCCGCTCGAAAAAGCGGTTTTCTCTCTCCTGCGGCGTGCTACATGTCAGCTAGTGTATGGAATTGGGTGGAGCCTCTCCAATACCACCTATTGCCTGAAGCCCACACGAAATACCACTTACCACGAAACTCAAATCCTTCGTTTTTTTATTTCATAACTCCTTTGGGTCTGCCTGTGTGAAGTCCTCCCTTTAGGAATCTGCGATGTGATATCCAACGTTGATCTCTTTCGTCCATTTGACAGCTACGATGGAAGCTCTCGTCATGAGTCTTTAAGTTATGGGTCCCGATTCTTCTCCCTTGGTTCATTGCGATATGATAGAGCATACATCGCATATCGCGTAAGCATGCCATCATGTGTTAAGTCCTCCCTTTGGTTCCCTGTGATGCGATATTGGTAGTTGATCTCGACTGTTGATATGCGTGCTCAATCAACAATTCACGTTGTTTTGCTTGTATCGCTATCACATTTTTCTTAAGGCTAAAGCCCGTTAACACTGCTTGGCTTTCTCCGATGCGATATCAATGCTTTATTGCTGTGATGTAACCCCGATGCTGTTTTTTGTGTTTTTAACATATTTGAAGGCTTTTAAAAGGGTTTTTTAAGATCCATTTTGGATTAGTTTGAAGGACCTGTGGAATATGGTGGAGGTGCTCTTCCCAACTCTGGCTGAAGATCAATATGACATCTAAATACACCACCACAAATGCATTGGTGAAGGGTCACAAGATGTCATCCATCAGTATCATGAAGGTTGCAGGGGAATTCGTCAATCAAAACGGCATGACCAACCATTCAAAAAGGCCCTCCTTGGATTTGAAGGCAGTCTTCCACACAATGGACGGTTCAATATGCACATGGTGAAAACCTAAATTTAAGTCAATCTCGCTGAAATATTTGGCCCCCTTGAGCTGGTCCAGAAGGTCATCAATCTGCGAGATTGGGTACCTATTTCGGATAGTGATCTTGTTTAGTACCCGATAGTCAATACAGAGCCTCTAGGTCCCATCCTTCTTCTATACCATACAATCGGGCTCCTACAAGGTGATAAGCTTGGCCTGATGTGCCCTTTCTGTGATATTTCCTGAATCTGCTTCTTGATCTCATCATTCTCCAAAACAGAGCGTCAATAGATCAATCGATTGGGCAGTAGCATGCCCGGGGACAGATCGATGGAGTGATTGACCTAACAGTGCAGAGGTACCCCTGTGGGTGAGGTGAAAATATCCCTGTACTCCTCCATGACCTTGTTAATATGCTTCTGTTGTGCTAAGGAGCCCTGCCTAGAAGCCTTGGCCACAACCTTCTTCTTTCCCTGAGGGAAAATCATAAGGAAAACAAATTTCCTAGTCTAGGAAATGATCTTATTGCATTTCTTTGTAGTGATCAAAGAGATGGAGGTAGGTGGGGCTACCTCCAGTACCTTGTACAACTTATTAGCCAAAGTAATAATCATAGAGAAAGGTCTAGACTCATATACAACATGTCGCTTCCACAGGTATGGTTTTCCTAACAATACATCACAAACTTCAAGAGGAGCAACATCACACAGTACCTCATCCATGAAGGGCTTGATACTGTAGGGAAGGCGACATTACTGGCTGGCACGAAGATCTCGTCCTTGGTGAAGCCACCTGATGGTGTATGGTTATGGATGTGTTATAGTATTTAGGCCCAACCACTTCACAACCTCTGCTGAAATGAGGTTCTTTTGACTCCCACTGTCGACAATGAACTGTAGTGGAGAAACCTTCACCCACATCTGTGAGTTGAAGAGGAATTACCCCTCCTTTGGATCTTCAAGCTCAATATTCTGGATCTTGGTGGTGGCCATGGTGGCACTAGGCTCCGCAGAAATGATCTGCTTCCCTTTATCAATTCCCTTATTGGGTTTTGATTCAGAGTCAGAGCCTGCGTGTGATTTGGAAGCCTTCATCTTGGCCACTAGTGACTGCTTGGCCTGACACTCACTTGTGTTGTGAGTGGAGCTCTTATGGAACTCACACCATTTTCTCGTGTCCTTCTTCACCTTCAGGGTTTTGTTCTTTTCTTACAGCTTCGACAGGCAGTCCTAGGTAGTGTCGCCTTGGCTTGGTCCTTTGTTTTATGGTTTGGGGGCACCTTTTCCTTTCTCTCGATTTACAGATCCAAAGTCCTGCTTCTTCTGTTTAAAATTATGCTCAACTTGTATAGTGTACCAATACACTGTCCCAAGCGAGGAAATGTCCAAGAACTCCATCTTGTCCTGGATGTACTTGTGTAGATATCCACAGTACTTGAGCACCAAATGCCCCTTAGTATCCTTGATACCCAACTTCATGCAAAGGGTATGGAAAGTATTTGTGAACTCTGGCACATCTTGGTCCCTTCCTTACTGTAGCATGGTCCACTTTATGTATTTATCTTCATATCTCCAGATAGGGTAATATTGTTCCTTGATAGCATCTCGAAAATAATTCCAAGTGGGTGCGACTGAAAATAGCGAGGGTTCACTCTCATCCTTTTGTTCACAGTAGGTTTCCCACGAATCCTTGATGTGTGGGGAAACTTTAAGAAGTCCAAAAGTAATCTTTTCTCGATTAGAAAAGTCATGAACTGAAAAATATGCTTCCAATAGATTTAACAATTTATCTACGGCATATCCATCTATCAGGCCTTCAAATATGGGAATATTGAAGTTAACTTGTACCTTAAAAGGAGTGGCACCTCCAGAATGGTTGTTGGATGAATTTGATGCATCACATGTGGGTAGTCAACGTAGCATCTGGAAAAAGCTATCCATCATCGTGTCCTTCTGTTGCTCGAGGGATTCCTCGAGAAACATTTTGAAAGGATATCCTGCCCCCTCATCTTTCTTTTCTTCTGCCATGGGAGGTCGTTAGGTTTTGCGAGGTTGATCTTGCAATTGTTCAACCAGATCAAGAACTAATTCCTTATACCCTGATCTCATTGGGGACATGCAAAGATAAACAAAGAAAGAGAAGACCGCTCTGATACCATTGATTCGAAATTAAACATGAACGCAACAACTTATAGATATAATCATAAACATAGAGATGCAGAAGAAAAACACTTTATTTCATTAATAGAAAAATATTGAACTATGGTTACAAACATAATGCAACTAAGATAGCTCAGGTGATGGTAGCTTATCTCTGAGAAGAGATGTGGTGGCTACATGCCTCTGAACTGTGTTGCAATGAGGGTCAAGGGCCTATTTATTATTGGAAAACATGAGAAAACCGTAAACAACCAAAACCCTAACCCCAAGAGATGTAACACCGAGAGTTTGTGGGCCCCGTTGGGGTTTGTTGGGCAACCAACTTCCCAAGGTCATAAGTTAGTCATATTATCTCTATTTGGAGTGTACGATACCTTGTTGGAAAGGTCTCTCTGAGTACTATAGGATTTTCTGTAGGCCCTTGGCCTTTCACAGATCCCAAAAAATGTCATTTAGCGGGTCAAAACTACTCCGAAAGTTGAGGACCCAAAAAACTGCTAAAAATAGTAAATGCTGAAATGAACAAGGAAACAAATGAAACTGATTGGGGGGTTTAGGTGGAATAGATGATTGGCCACCAATATCCACCTGGATCTCTCTCTCTCTCCCCCCTTTTGTTTCCCTTTTCTTTCCTTTTCCCTCTCCCTTTGTTCATATCTCTCCCCACGTATCCTTCTTTATATATCTATCCCTTTCCATATTCTTTGGTATCTCCCTCTTGATTCCCTCCCATGTATCTCTCTTTTTCTCTCCTTGTATGTCTCCCTAATATACCCCTCTCTCTCTCTTTTTGTTTGTCTCCCTCCTATTTTTATACAAAAAAATGACCTCCTCATCAACTCAGAGGTGAAAGACAGCATGACTAAAGCAAAGACCACAATTGTAGGTCTTGACTCCACACTAACCCTGGTTGCACACTGTAAACCTACTTTATAAAGCTTGTTACCAAGCTTGAGGGTGCGTTAGCGACCTTGCTAACTCAAGTTGTTAGACCAGGGGTAGTGTTAGTCAAACTAAGGGAAGTTCAATGGGTCAAACCAACGAATCTGCTCACAAATATCTAGATATTTATCCCTAAATTTGCTCAAGAAAAGCAAGGAAATTCCAAAAAATCAAACTATTTGGGGAAATTCCAATCTGAAAAAGAAGGCAAATGGGAAAGAGCTGGAAAACAGGTTAGGTTCATTGCTTTTTCCCTAATGAACTCTATGAGGAGCTTGGCAACCCTAACTCGATTGCTACATAAGTAGTGAAAGGGCCATTGTGAAAGAGGTCAGAGCATTTGAAAGGATAGCCTACTAAGCTATTGAGCATTGACTCAAATCTGAAGAAGTGAGCTAGAAGAGAGAGAGAAAGAAGAAGAAGGGGCAAGGGAAGACTGATACAACAGATGGTTTTAATCACTCTTCCATTATTAATTCAGAACTATAGTTGTGTTCCCTACTCCATGGTGTCAATAACCTTTGTTCATTAAGTTGTTCATTCGATACTTGTTTAGATGAGTGGTTTAGTTTTATGCAAATAGATGTTCATTGTGCATTCTTATATTAGTTTTGAATATTGTATGTTTTGATTGTGTTTGCATTTCCTTTGTGCAGGAATTGATTTGGAGCTAGCTTTGAAGGAGTTCTTCTTGGCTGCATTGCGATCTCCAAACAAATCTAGAAGGAGACATGAGGTAATACTCTTTCCATACTTTGTTAATTGATATTTGATAGATGAACATGTGTATAACTTGGTAGCTTCTGCAGATAATCTTACAGTTTGTCAAAGGTCCCGGGAAGGCCTTTGAGGGTAGTTTTCATTCTCCATACACCGTACATTTGACCCCATAGCAGATTGGCAACTCTGTTGGGGACTATACATCTAGTTCCCGGTTTACCCAGACTCTTCTTTGTTCTCTCTTCCTTCCAAGAGCTCCCTATTCTTCAGCAATCCTTTTTCTGATCCACCAAATATCTTGCTGCATCCTACCAGTATACATTCATCTCATAAAATGATCTTGGAAACCCTTCTTGTGATAGATTTCCCACACTAACGCAAGTTACCAGGCTACACAGAGCTTTATAAAGCACCGTGCCTGTGTACAGGGAGCGTTAGTGACCCTACTAACTCTCTGTAGCCACTATTATAGAGCGTTAGTCTCCCTTTGCCTTGATTTATAGTAGTATCTATGGACCAAAAGGGATGGAAAATATTCTCATGGGCTGAAATAAGATCTGTAACTGTATTATGTCAGCAAAATTGGTGTCCTAGAAATTTATTTTTATGAAAAAGTTTTGGTTTTTCTCTCTTAAAAAATATTTTTCTGAAGAAAGACTGATAATTTGTGTTCATCCTTCTGTTTAAATAGTTGTGAGTTGCTTCATTTTGGTTGTTAGTAGTTGTTAGGAAATATTGGAAAAGAATTTTTTGGTTATACATGTGTTGAAAGACTATAGATGCACAGACGAAACTATGAATATGTAGAATACAACTTGTATGCATCAAATTGAAAATTTTTTGTTTTCAAAGCATTGTTTCTACATGATTTATTGAGTCAAGAGTCTCACCATATTTCATACGTCAACACCCCTACCGAAGACAATAATTGTTACACAATAATTTGTCACTGCCTTCACTCCCAGTCCTTCTACTTTGTCATGTGTTTAAGTCAAACATGCTCATACTGAAAAAATGCTCTCTGATTTTGCCAAGTGACCCATTTTTCCTAATTTTTCTGGCTCATCGCGACCCTAGACTTAATATATGCGATGAACAGCGGTTGTAAAAAGTCTAGCCGTGCTTCCAGCGCGGAAGTACATCTGTTTCCCATGATGGCTCGATTTCATGCTCCGGCGTGAGGCTACTTGCTATCTTTAGCGATGGTTTGACTGGCTACACTGCCTACTGGCGATGTAAGTGCTAAAGCTTAGTTATAAACTCACGATGATCCAGCTTGGGAGAATTTGTTCCAATAGTCGGCCTTCTGGATGTCTCCAGACCTGGTTGTTGGCATAGTTTGTGTCGCCCTTCCTCCTCTGGTATGGCAGTTCCATCATTTGTGCTAGCTTCCTTGGGGATAAGCTCTCCCTTCCACCTTTCAGGAGACTCGTTCTCCTATTTAAACACTCACCATTGCTATGATCTGCTAGTTCCTGAGTTGGTAAATTCTTGGATGAGCAGTGCTGTTAGTGTTTGTAAGTTTGCTAGATAGCTGGTGTGGGTGGGACAAGTGTGGGATTGTTGATAGCTTGTGGAAGGTTGTGAAGTGCCCTTAACTTTGTGCTAAAACTTATGAGTGAGAGAGAAACTTTGTATGTTGGGAGATCCATCTTCAAAGAGTAAATGCTTGAGAAATACACTGGTTGGACCCTCTGAGAAGGCTTGTAACATCAAGACTTTGGTTGTAAGCTTGCTCTTATTTCATTATTAATACAATCAATTATGTTTTCTTATGTCTTGTATGTAATTTACTTGATAGCTCATGACTTCTTGACTTTGTGAGTAAATAGATCATTGTTGTTTTCTGGTTACATGCTTTGTTGTATTTCCTTTGCTTTGTTTCAGGTTGATCACTCATTGAGGAGAAGGAAGTGGAAGCTGGAGCAGTGCAACGAAACTCCATCGACCACCGGTTGAGGTAGGCCTCCAACTATGACTATTTAAGGAAATCTATTGTTGATTTGTCCTTGCTGTGACTAGACCCACTCTAGGGCTAGAGGGGTTGCCTCTTTCCGCAGAGGGAACACTTTCCTGCATCACAAGTTGGAAACTCTGCTGGGGATGTCTGTCCTATGTTCTTCTCTTGTTTGCTCTTGTTTTGATTTTGATTTGGTCTCTCTTGAAGTTTGGGGATTAACTATCAGTCTTTTGAGTTTCCTGGGTTGATCTGGGAAATACCTCTATTTGATTGAAGGATTGACTGGTTTTGGTTTGGGAGTTTTTGTTCGCCTGTCATTGTTTTGAACATCATCACGGATAATAGTTTAACAGTCGCGCTGACGTCGCGCTCACTCTTTTGTAAAATCCTGTGCGTCGCTGAAAAACGTCACACAGTCGCGATGACTGTGAAAATCGGTACGTTGCGTTAAAGTCATGTAATTCCGCGACGACATCACTCTATTGCTGCAGTTAGTTCTTTATCAGCACTAGTTGCTTCTGTATTACCCACAATGATTCCTGTAGAATTTTTTTTCTCAATTCTGCCTCCTAAATTCACTCATCCTGTTGATCCCTAGCTTTTTCCTCTTGCTCAGTAGCTTGTTTTTCATTGTTTATAGTTAAGGCACTCTTTCTTTGGATTTTATTGAATGAATCTTGCATTTTTTACCTGTGTGACCTAGTTCATTCTTTCAAGTTCTTGAAATCAATTGACTTGGTTGCTGGTTTGCCCAAGGTTCATTTGCAACTTTCTTGTTGGTTTTATTAAGCCTTCCCCATTGCTTGTTTCTGGTTGATTTTTAGTGACAATTATTGAACCAATCTTTGGTATTGATTCGATTTATTTTCACTACCGAACATAGATCACAATTGTTTGGATCAACCGAGTTTCTCCACACTTTCTTGTTTGCTTATTTGTTTCTTCTAGATTTAAAGACATCAAAATCAAAATATTGCATTCATTTAAGTATACAAAAGTGAAAGTGAATTTTCATTTCAAGTTTGCATACTAGAAAGCGAATGATAAAATCTCTCATTAGTAGTACCTGTGCACTTTAGGAATTGATGTCTGTATGCATTGAGTGACTGCCTTTGTTTATCTTGGTTTTCTTGGTTTGGGAATGATCTCTCTACCCTCCCGTAGGTAGGTGTTCATTGAAGTAAAAGGATATTTTGCTCATTCTAGCTGCATCCTAGGATTTGTTGTATACATACGGTAAGGCCTCAAAACTAGAACATAATTCAAGATCAACTTTAAAATGAACTGAATAAACCTAACAACGCATTGTAACATAACGCACACTATTTAGAGGTCTAGGCTAGAGATGTGCTCCAGCGTCATTAAACCTAGTCACTATTGTTTGCACTCAAGGTTGGGTGATTCCTCCTTCCGTGACTCAATAGCGGTCAAGTACGGAATTGTGCTCCCATGTACCGTTGAGTATATGTTGGGAGACCCCATTAGGTAATCATCCTATATCCTTAGGAAGCCATGTTTGCCGACTTGCAAACCGTAATGCACCGAACATAGCATTCGGGAAGATTGACTACCATATGGAAAGTCCTTGGTTTTCATATGACTGCTAAGGTGTATATGTAGTTTTATAGGTTGTTTGGTAAACCTTTTGCCTAGTTCTCCAGAGTAGTCACTTTCGTTCCTTTTTGGACTCCCTAAAATAAAAGGACCATCTGAGCACTTGTCACTTCAGGCTCATTAAATATTCAAAGGCGACTAGAGTCATCTTTTCGTCCTTTTCTCGACTCTTTAAAGATGAAAAGGTCAAGTTTTGTTCCTGTGTTATAAAATTTACTGTCCACGAAATATTCCTGGTAACAGTTAGAGTTCTTCGTTACAGTTCGATTGTTTTTCAGGCTCGTTCTCGATGGCAACATTCCCCGAGTCTATCGGCCAAGGTCTTCCCCCAGATGGGAACCCTGGTCCACTTCCTTCTTTTGGAAATTCCGGTGCTCTGTATATGGCAACATTGTCCTTGCCCGGGTTAACCATCGGTCTACCCGTTTGGTTGTTTTCGACCTCGGTGGTCCCGAGCGTCATGAATCCTGTTCCACCTTCTCCTTTGTTTTAATCATGACACGATGATTCCAAGGTTGAGCCTACGCCTTCCTCCCCTATTTCTTCCTCCTCCTCTCCTCCTTTGCCTGGTGAAAGTTCCACATCTAGTAACCAGGAGACTAAGAAGAAGAAGAAATCTGATAAACACGAGGCCACCTGTGCAGCTATATCTCTGATTAATTCTCAGGTTGGACCACCTTCTGCTCCTCCACGGAAGGTTAAGTTTCCTTGTAAATTGTGCAAGGGTGACCATCCTCTTTGTGATTGTCCTGGTATTCCTAGGATCTTAGACATATGGTCTCGTGATCCGGCTCTTTCCTCATCGTCCTCTGAAGCTCATGACAATGCTACCCTATCAACTGGCAGTGGTACGAAGACAGGGAAGATTTGAGTCCCCTGTAGACTGTGTGAGGGAAACCATCCCCTTCACCTTTGTCTGCTCATGGATAAAGCTTCCTTTGTTTTGGAAAGTCTTACAGCTTCTTCACCCCAACTTCCTGTTGGTTATCAGAGGCTCTCTTCAGAACCTCTCCCCATTGACAAAGAGATTGACTTAGATTCTTTTCTTGTCCATCCTCCTCTTTCCAAGCCTGGCTGTGCTAAGCCTATTCCAGACCAACCATTGGTCGGAGAGAGTGTTGACTTGGGTTCAGCACCTGTTGATCACTCTGTTTCGGAAGAGCGTCATCCTCATGTTCTTCTCGTCTCGTCAGATTCTCTTAAGTCCGAGAACAACCCTCCTATCCCTGTTGATCATGAGAGTCCTTCTTCGGTTCCTGTAGAGCATGGGGGAAATCATATGATACCCCCAACAAGTAGTTCAGTTGTTTCCTTCGATTCGAGTCACTTGATTACTTTCTGGCACTGTCTTGGATGAGGGTGCGTCTATCAGTCTTATGCCTTCCACTACTTGGCAAGCTTTGGGCTCCCCACAGCTTGTGCCAGTCACATAGAATCTATTGGCATTCGACGGAGGAACCTGTCAACCTTTAGGGATCCTCCCAAAGTTTCCTATCACTTTGGGGGGCAAAACCATCTATACAGACGTCATGGTTGTCCAAGGTGTTTTAGATTTCAGTCTTCTCCTTGGCCGTGACTATGTTTATGCCATGGGAGCTCTTGTTCCTTCACTTTTCCATGTGGTTTGTTTTCCACACGATGGAAGAATGGTGACTATTGATCAATTATCGTTCTTTAGTCCCCCGGTGCCTCCTGCGCAGCTATCATCCCCTCTCGGTTCTTGCTCACAAGCAGTGCCTTCCTTGCCACAGGTCAATTATGTGGCTACTCGTTCTATCTCCGCCTCTACTGATGATCATGAAGATGGTATCGTACATCATGTACTAGGGGCATTGGAACCTGATCTGTCATTAGTGCCTCATGACATGTATTCCTCCTAGAGTGCGTTTCTTCCATCCCGTGAAGAACTCTTGCGAGCCATGTTCTTGTATGGCCCATGAGCAGGAGTCTCGAGGATAGTTTGTCTCTCTGTCAACCTCGTTAAAAAATGCATCAAGGCTGAGGACGGTTCTTATCTTGTGTCGACCTCGTTAAAAAATGAAACAAGGTGTATGAGGATAGTTTGTTCCTGTGTCAACCTTGTTAAAAAATGAAATAAGGAGTGTCGAGCATAGTTCCTGATCTTGTGTCAAGCTCGTTAAAAAATGCAACAAGGGTTATGAGGATAGTTCTTTTACTATGTCAACCTCATTAAAAAATGAAACCACTCCCTTTGCAAATCGAGTCTTTGATTAAGATCGCGTCAAATCCACGTCGAGTCTTTCCAAGATCTCAAAAGTGAATCTTCATTCCATCCACCTCATTGAATGCAATGAAGCTTAGGGGGCACGTACCTCGATTTGTGTCATTATGCCTGGGGGCATGCGAACTTATAACAAGCATAGTTTTTCATTTCAAGCTTATGTAAACATGAAACCGAATCTAAGCAGAGTTCTCATACTCGATTTACACCTCGTGATTGCTGTTTTTATCCGCTAAATTCTGCTAGATGAGCCTTGGTTGTTTCATTTCATCACCACCATCCCTTTGGCCGATCATATGCTTTCACTTGGTTGTTTTTCCTTTCCTGAGGAACCGCAGCTATGAGTGGTTTTATCAGCCAGCCTCTTGACCATTACGTGTTTTTAAGCAGTTCCACCATTGCCGGAACCAGTTGCTACCCTTTATAGCTCTTGTTCCTCCAGGACGGGTCTGCTTTTAGCTCTTTTCTGACCATTAAAAGATGAAAATATTGCCAAGTTTTCCCTTTTAACTTATTAAATGAAATAAGAGGCGATCTGCTTTAAGCTCTTTTCCGACTATATAAACACGAAAAGATTACCGGGTTTTTGTCGTTTTGGGTTCGTTATTGGTTACGAAGCGACGTGACATCGATCGCTTTTCTACTTTTTTGGGTCGCGGTCACTAATCACGAAAAGTACTTCTTGATCGTAATGGTCAAGCGGTTCTTTCGAGTATCGTTTTATACTTTTTTGGGCTTGAGAGACACAAATCTATGAAAAAGGACCCCCCCTGGAGTTTTCTTTTCCGTGTCTTTTTCAAACTCCCTAAACATGAAAAAGACTTCGAGTTTTACCTATGTCAGACTCATTAAATCTTGACGACATCAGACTCGTCACCATGATGAGACTCGAGCTTCTCCTCCCTAGGGCTTGTTAAACCATTACTAGGTTGGATTTGACCGAAGGTCAAACTTATATGACAAGCACATGCTATCCCCTTCAAGATTGTTTTCAAAAATAATTGGGGTACTCACCAGTAATGGTGGGGGAAAATTTGGAAATCATCATTGGTTACCTGTGGCAACTAGTGACTCTTGAACATCGACACTTTTGCTTCTTGTCGGGTTGGGATATCCATACATCATCATTTGGCCTTCTAGGGTTTTGGGTTGCCATTTAGCCTTATTCCATCTGATTTGTGCTGTCTCCATCAAGCCTCTGATCCTTTGGTACCTGAATGTTGCCACCCTCCAAAGTCGTGTTGCCGATATGTTCAAGAGTATAATCCTTCTGCAGTTTACATCCTTATCTCCTCCTTTGATACTCTGTTTCACCATCTACAATTTGTTCCTTATCTCGTGTCATTGATGGGGCAAACATTATGGCCCTCCTGCGACGGGTCGTCTCCTATCGACATCAGCTCATTATCTAGGTGACTGATCTAGAGATCCCCTTTGTACCTTAGAGCTTGCATGCCTCAATGGCAAGTTCTTCGTGCTTGACGGTCGACTTGCATCATTGGTCATTGATTGGGTGATTCCATGAGTGTTTGACTTCAGCTCGTTCTTCACACTTCGTGGATTGTACTAGACAGTGCCTTGAGAACCATTGGCATTATTGGTGGTTTCTCTCGCGCTTGTTAACGATTTTACTCATTGACCGGTACTCAAGCAACTTTCTATCATGCTCGACTTTAGCACATCTATTCGCATGCTAGAATTTGTACTATGGTTGGTTGGGTTCAAGATCCCAAACTTAGATTACACATGTTCGGGCTGCGTGGATTGGTTCGTGATTACATGACTCATTGATGGATGGCTGCGACCATACCTGAGTCTTCATGGATGGTTGCGACCATACCTTTCTCATTATCATGGTCTTATTAGCTGGATGGCTACATCCATACCATAGGCCTAGTCCATATGTCTTTTGGATGGTTGCGCCCATGCCCAGAGTACATGTATTTCACTATCAGAGATATCAGTTGTACTTGGGTGCAGGTTCTTCCAGATGGTGTTCCAGCTCAGTCAGTTTCGTAAAGCATTTCACCCCTCCCACTCTCTCGAGCTTCATACTTTAGGGGGCATCTGTTACACAGTAATTTGTCACTGCCTTCACTCCCAGTCCTTCTACTGTGTCATGTGTTTAAGTCAAACATGCTCATATTGAGAAAATGCTCTCTGATGTTGCCAAGTGACCCACTTTTCCTAAGTTTTTTGCCTCATTGCAACTCTGGACTTAATATACGCGATGAACAGCGGTTCTAAAAAGTCCAGCCGAGCTTCCAGTGTGGAAGTACATTTGTTTCCCGCAACGGCTCAATTCCATGCTCCGACGCGAGGCTAATTTCTATCTTTAGCGACAGTCTGACTGGCTACACTGCCTACTGGCGATGTCAGTGCTAAATCTTAGTTATAAACTCGCGATGATCTAGATTGGGTGAATTTGTTCCAACAGTTGGCCTTTTGGATGTCTCTAGGCCTGGTTGTTTGCATAGTTTGTGTCGCCCTTCCTCCTCTGGTATGGTAGTTCTGTCATTTGTGCTAGCTTCCTTGGGGATAAGCTCTCTCTCTTCCACCTTTCATGGAGACTCCTTCTCCTATTTAAACACTCACCATTGCTATGATCTGCTAGTTCCTGAGTTGGTAAATTCTTGGATTGAGTAGTGTTGTTAGTGTTTGTAAGTTTGCTAGATAGCTGGTGTGGGTGTGACAAGTGTGGGATTGTTGATAGCTTGTGGAAGGTTGTGAAGTGCCCTTAACTTTGTGCTAAAACTTATGAGTGAGAGAGAAACTTTGTATGTTGGGAGATCCATCTTCAAAGAGGAAATGCTTCAGAAATACACTAGTTGGACCCTCTGAGAAGGCTTGCAACGTCAAGACTTTGGTTGTAAGCTTGCTCTTATTTCATTATTAATACAATCAATGATGTTTTCCTATGTCTTGTATGTAATTTACTTGATAGCTCATGACTTCTTGACATTGTGTGTAAATAGATCATTGTTGTTTTCTGGTTACGTGCCTTGTTGTATTTCCTTTGCATTGTTTCAGGTTGATCACTCATTGAGGAGAAGGAAGTGGAAGCTGGAGAAGCAGAACGGAACTCCATCGACCACTAGTTGAGGTAGGCCTCAAACTATGACTGTTTAAGGAAATCTATTGTTGATATGTCCTTGCTGTGACTAGACCCACTCTAGGGCTAGAGGGGTTGCCTCTGTCGCAAAGGGAACACTTTCCTGCATCACAATAATCAAGTACACATAAAATTTACATTAAAATCAATCAGTTACTCTTTTGAGCAAACCAACATTAGCTAGGCTAGGATCTTGGGATAAGCATGTGAGTGAACTACCTAAGGTCGAAAACCAAACTAGTGTCGTTAACGAGTGAAAAATTCCTTCTACACTCATACTACCAGGACCACTCCAGTCAAAGCAGAGCTAAATACGAGACAAAATCGCACTGTAAGTGAAGATAGCCCGGCTTCTCTTACAAATCCTTTGGGTATTCTGTGTATTGGGGATCCCTTCGGGGATTTCAGAGCTCAGTCGGGGACTCAGGTATCTTGCCCAGACAGCGTGATGTCTGCGACTATGTCCCCCTTAGTGGTGTTTGTGATCTGAGGTATCTTTAGTGGCCAAACTTATAGGGACTTACACAAGGTGACTGGGACGGGCTGTCCTAGTACCTAACACAAATGGACCTACTTTGTCTTCAGTTTTTGGGAGGGTGCTCGTCTTCACGAGAGTACTTGGCCCCTCAATATGAGGTTCGGGCGAAGCTCTAAAGTAACCGTAACTGTACATCTGGCCATCCTTCTCTTTTATTCATTGAGATACCAGGTTTCATCTTCGGTGATCGGTGCTTATCAGACAAGGTGTTTTCCCTTTGTTTGCTGATTGATAGACTTAGTGTATTTTTTTTTTTATACTAGGTACCCGAGTGTTATCATTTTGAGACTTTAACAAATATAACAATAAAATTTATTGATAAAAATTAACGGTCACCGTGGCTACATCCGGCCCTCGTCGTCACTCCAGACGATTGTTAGGACTTCCTCCACTCATTGTGGAGGATCTACCAAGTTCCACTGAACCGGATTCCCCATCTTCAGGGAATTAGTCTCCCAGATATCACACAGGATCTGTTTGGACAACTGATGATTCAAGTTTGCCAGAGGATTTCTTCATGGAAGGATTTCTTCCTAATTTTAACCCTCCACTCACGAATCAGTTGGACCCACTCTTGATTCCAATGGCACCAGTACTTCCTGCTTCAGTAGTTGGAACATTTCCATCTATCCAATCGACGACTAACGGGTTATGGAACTTTAGGGACACTTTTGGTCCTTCACCACTTCCCTAGTCGACAGTCACCACAACACCGGTAATGGTGAATCCCCCTATCCTATTTGTCCCATGTACAACCACTCGCATGACACCCTATACGAGTGGAACCTAGCAGACGCCAGGTTTCACCCCTATGGTGCCAAACTACATACCTTCGACAAGTGCCACATACAGTGCTCCCTATAACACTTAGTGTGACACTATGAGCATGGTTCCCATTTACCAAAAATATGGCCAACCGCCAATGTACAGTTCAAACCCCTAGACTCATATACCTGAGGGACTTCCCAATATGCACATGCCAGTAGGGAATGTAACAGTTCCCCCTCCATTCTCAGGCATGCATGGTTAGTCGCTAATTGACATGAGTGTTCCCTCTATCAATCAAGGACAAATGGTTAGTTCTGTGTCGGGCAGGAATCCTCAAGGGGTTCCCAACCAGTCCATGGGGGAACCCTACTCACATCTTCAAATGAGTCAAGGGGGCACCACTTATACTGGGGGCAATTCCATACCCCAGTATCAAAATCCTCATGGAAATCCACTCTACAACACCATACCTCAAAGCAACTGCTGCACCATGAAACCCATGTATAATATGGGGAACCAAATGATGGGAGGAGCGCAAAGCTCCTCAAGTCATCTATCATCACCGTGATCCGAGTCGGGGGCACCTAACTCTCTGCCTTTGTTGGCAACGTTGGATATACCCAACTTATACAAGTTGACAAACGACCCCATCTATCACAACTTACAATGGTTGTCGATCCCGCATAAAATACCAATGGACATCCCAAAGTTCGATGGAAAACAAGGGGAGGATCTGGGCACCCATATCACCACCTACCATCTCTGGTGTGTTTCAAACTCTATGGTGGATGATAGTGTCTGGTTACATCTTTTTCCCCGCACCCTCACTGGCAACGCAGCGAAATGGTATATTGAGTTACCACGCGCGTCAGTAAACACCTTTGACACTTTAGCGATGGAATTCCTAAAGCATTTCCAGTTACCTATCCGCTATGAGATTGGGACAGAGCTCCTCACTTCATTTCATCAGGATACCGCCACCCACATCTCCAATCATATTTATGAATGGAGACGTAGGTGGAGGTTAGTAAAAGCCCCCATCCTAGACTTTCTCTTAACGGACTGGTTCTGCAAGTCCTTACTTCCTCAAATCGCTAGAGATGTCGCTCTAGGTGGTGCGGTCATAGAAGACCAATCGATACATCATGCCTAGCACTTAGATCTGATATATTCTTAGTCTGGCACTCTTTACGACATAATCCCCAATGCTCCTGGTAACCCCAATGCTTCTGCCACTCAGCACCCTGGAGTGCATGCCGACGGGATTGTCGGCATAACCTCTGGGCCGCTGTAAAACAACTCAGTGGTTCCATTGCCAAGCTGGCAGTGGACCCCTATACCAATACGACTGTTCTTCCTTCCACTACGATAAACTCTGTGTAGTCTACACAAAAATCCAGTGGTAAGAACAAGAAGAATAAGAAAAATACTGCTCCTTCTGAAGAGCAGTCACCAAAGTAGCCCAACCCAAAACAGAAGGCCGCTGCGCCTATTGACGAGGAAAAGGATAAAAACACTAGATATCCATGCAAACTCTGTGCTAAATACCACATGACTTGGCGTTGTCCACGGATTTAGGAATGCACAAAATAGCTTGCCAAAAGGGATTTTGGTAAGGCCCCCGTTGTAATTAGAAATCCTTTTCCCACTCAACAGCAGCAAAATCTTATTGCAAACCAACCGCAACCCTTGCAAGGGGGAAATTATGGTTCACAACATCCTTCAGCTGGTGAAGGATCCTCTACCATTTTCACATTTGAAATGGTAGAACTCACCACAAGAGCCAAATCTTATGGAGCTCCTGTCGCTCCCGCAGCAGAACCATCCTCAGCTCAAAACCCACCGCTGTCCAATGATTTTCATATCGAAAGGCTGGTTGAGGACTTTGTAATTAAACCCCCAAAAGGGGCACTTTGACGCACAATGCACAATACATCTGCATGTGCCGCCCAACATTACAACATTGTAGAAGATTTGGCGTAAGTGTCGTTAGCTATGTCAGCACTTGAAGTATTACAAACATGCCCAACGTAATGAAAAGCTTTGCTTTCGAAGATTGGAGGTATTGACCCAATAGATTCCATGCTTGCTATTTTCGACATGGAAAAGTGTAAACCTCCCCTTTCTCACTGTCTTGTATTCCAGGTGCATATAACTTCAAAAGGTAAAGGTATACATAGAATTGTCATCGACAAAGGTGCTTCTACTAGCGTCATATTAGCTTCATGTTGGCTTGCCCTGGGTTCTCCAACCCTAACCCCATCGTCGAACTCCCTGAAAGCTTTCGACGGCCACACTTTTATCCCAAAAGGATACCTAGCCAATATCCCCATCACTTTGTATGGGAAAACTGTAACGGTGGACGTAGAAGTCGTAGACAAAAAACTCGACTATAATCTCTTGCTGGGTCACAGTTGGACATATGTCATGACGGCCGTCGTATCTATTGTCTTTCACATCATCCAATTCCCATTGGATGGAAAGGTAGTTACAATAGATCAATTGTCTTTCTGCACCCCTGGTTATTCACCACCAAGTGGCTCCATGCCCATAATAGGAGGTGGAACTGACTCTTATGTTAGTTTAGGTACTGGTCTACTGAAGGCTTCTTCCCTCATGGGTTGTTTTCCTCTTCAGCCGCCGAAGGTTTCACAGATGGTCAATATGATTTCATCTATTCCTCATGAACAGACCAATCCATGGATCCTACCGGCTCCTTCAAGCATTGACACTTACGAAGAACAAATGCCGTTGTCACCAGCTGAATTGGCCTGCGAAGCCATTCAAATTGCATCTGAATCTCCAGTCACTTTGGTTTCGGCCAACAGTACCACTGTCCCTCCCATAACCTCTCCTTATTTCGATCCACTCAATCAAGTCCTACATATGGATGAAGCTATTAGGGAGGTCTCGAGTTTAGAAGAGCGACCTTGGGAGGATTCACACCATCATGTTTTGATATCTGATTTAGACATGATGCCTCTTCAAATCTTGCCATCTGACGCACATGAAATCATTTCCTCACCGTATACAACTATCCAACTTTTGGACTCGAAAGGACACAGGGGAAATATTTCAAAAACATTGCTCCTCGATATTTCTGTCATGACAGGCATCGTGGAAAACATACAGATTGGAGCCAATCACAATCTTGAGAAAATTGTGAGCTTCACCTACCTGTTTAGGGACTTCCGTGATGTTTTTCCTTGGTCTTATGAGGAAATGCATGGTGTAGACCCTTCTATTGTCAAGCATGAGATCAAGGACGGTTGAGCATTCTTTTTATGGTATTTTTCTTGCTCGTTAATCCGAAAAATCCTCGAGTCTCCTTCTACCGGCTCGTTAGATTACCATGAAGAAGATCGAGCATTCTTTTTATGGTATTTTTCTTTCTCGTTAATCCGAAAAACCTTGAGTCTCCTTCTTTGGGCTCGTTAAACTACTACAATGAAGAATAGAATAGAGCACTTTTTGAGATATTTTGTTGCTCTTTAAAAAATATAAACATCTCTGAGTTTTTATTGTTGAGCTCGTTAAATCTATGCGATGATGGTTAGAGCACTTTTTGTGATATTTTATTGCTCTTTAAAAAATAGAAACATCTCCGAGTTTTCATCGTTGTGCTCGTTAAATCCATACAACGATGCTCTAAGCAACTCTTTTTTGATCTTTTTCCAGCTCATAAACTGAAAAAGACCAAAGGAGCATTCTTTTTAGGTTCTTTTTTCTCGCTCTTTAAACTGAAAAAATCCCGAGCTTAGTCTTTCTGCTTGTTAAACTTGATGAAGATGACCTGAGCATTCTTTTAGGTACTTTTCTCGCTCGTTAAACCGAAAAATCCTGAGTTTTTGTTACCGGGCTCGTTAAAAATATACGGTAGCAGCAAGAGCACTTTCTTTTTTGGGACCGTTTCTCACTCTTAAATCGAAAAATCCCTGAGTTTTTCCCCTCCTTCGAGCTCGTAAAACTATGAAGAAGGGATGAGCCGTTATTTTCCCTCTTTTTCTCTCTCACTAAACTGAGAAAGATACCCTGAGTTTTCTTCATCTAACTCACTAAACATTTTGATGAAGGTATTGAGTTTGTCGTCGCGTGACTCATTAAAAATTCATAATGAAAAAAGAGTTTAGCCTGTCACCTCATACTCATAACAAAATGAGGTCGACATCTATTGGAAAAATGTTTCTCTTTATCCGGGTTCAATAGATTAATTAACGGAAAAGTAACTGATCCGGGTATACTATTAACCTTTTGTTGCACTCGGTTAACAACTATGACAAAGGGACCACCATGGAGTTTCACTTTACGATCTTTTCAGACTCTCTAATATGAAAATACCACTGAGTTGTCTAGTCTGGACTCTTTAAATTACACCGACAGGATATAGAGTTGTTCTTTTTACGATACTTTTCAGACTCTTAAAACATGAAAAAATCGACCAGTTTGCTTGTTTGGACACATTAAACTAATCAGATAGGGCAAAGAGTCATTCTTTTTGTGATCCTTTTCAAACTCTTTAAATCGTTGAGTTTACCCGTCTGGACTCATTAAATTAATCAGACGAGGAAAGTGGAAATTACAACTGTATTCCGTATTAGAAAGCATGGTTTGGCAGCAGTCGTTCCCTTGAACATGGCACTCCCTCAGATAAACCTTCCTTTTGATGGCCTCTCAATATGAAACCTACCATTTTATGAGTTTTAGCCTATATACCCTGATGTAATTGCATCTATGTATCCTAACACTCTATAGTGTTCATGAGTCTAGTGTTGCTTGGTTAAAACCGTTGTCATGCCTTCTATTGTTCAAGGGTTATCCATTTGTTTCCTCCATCAACCAATAAAACATATCCCTTCATCATGCCCTCTGTTGTTTAGACCCAAATGATCAAAAGATTCCTCAAAAAACAAAATCATTCTTGTCCCATTTCGTGTCGATTGATGTAGGGCACATCATTGCCTACCTTTCGACAGGTTTCTTCCTATCGACTTCAACACTCTATCTAGGAAGGTAACCCAGAAACACATTCAGTGCCTTGGTATTTGCAGACAATAGTGGTAGGTTACCTTGTGTTTGATCAGGGGTTCTCATTATTGACTCTGGGTTAAGCGATTCTACGGGTGTTCGACGACAAAGAAATCTTTCACACTCGCCAATTTGTATTGTGCATCTTGGAGACCATCACCGTTATCGGTGGCCTTCCTCGCATCTTAACGGTCTCCATTATTGATAGGTAATTAGATGATTTTGTGCATGTTCAACATCAACACATATTTTTCACATGTATCGATCTATGTTGTTCGATGAAGCGGAAATCAAGACCTTTGGTAGAGGCTTGCATCATTCAACCTTGTTTCCTCTCCCAAGCTGCGAATATTTTTTTTTGGACACAACTGTTTCAAGATGATTCTATTATGACACTGAATATGCTTTGTGCTTATCGGCGGCCAGCCTTGTTATATCTCTTCAAAGAAGATTACTCTGACATAGCTACTAAGCATAGGAATGCCCGACTCAGGACATGATTTTAGCAGTTTTATATATATGTGTTGTATCAGGTTTTCCTTGCCTCCCGAAGCTTCTCTCTCTCTACAAATTTTGACAGAAAATTACAGTTTTAGTAAAGTATTTCGGCCATCGTCTCTACCTCTGATCTCATACTTTAGGGGGCATCTGTTATACAACAAAATGACCTCCTCATCAACTCAGAGGTGAAAGATAGCATGACTGAAGCAAAGACCACAATTGCAGGCCTTGACTCCACACTAACGCTGGTTGCACACTGTAAACCTGCTTTATAAATCTTGTTAACAAGCCTAAGGGTGCGTTAGTGACCCTACTAACTCAAGTTGTTAGACTAGGGGCAGCGTTATTCAAACTAAGGGAAGTTCAATGGGTCAAATCAACAAATCTGCTCACAAATATCTAGATATTTATCCCTAAATTTGCTCAAGAAAAGCAAGGAAATTCCCAAAAATCTAACTATTTGGGGAAATTCCAATTTGAAAAAGAAGGCAAATGGGAAAGAGCTGGAAAATAGGGTAGGTTCATTGCTTTTTCCTTAATGAACTCTATGAGGAGTTTGGCAACCCTAACTTGATTGCTACATAAGCAATGAGAGGGCCATTGTGAAAGAGGTCAGAGCATTTGAAAGGATATAATACTAAGCTGTTGAGCATTGACTCAAATATGAAGAAGTGAGCTAGAAGAGAGAGAGATAGAAGAAGAAGGGGCAGCGGAAGACTGATACAATGGATTGTTGTAATCACTCTTCTATTATTAATACAGAACTGCAGTTGTGTTCCCTACTCCATGGTGTCAGTAACCTTTGTTCATTTAGTTGTTCATTCGATACTTGTTTAGATGAGTGGTTTAGTTGTATGCAAATAGATGTTCATTGTGCATTCTTATATTAGTTTTGAAGATTGTATGTTGTGATTGTGTTTGTCTTTCCTTTGTGCAGGAATTGATTTGGAGCCGATTTTGAAGGAGTTCTTCTTGGCTGCATTGCGATCTCCAAACAAATCTAGAAGGAGACTTGAGGTAATACTCTTTCCATACTTTGTTAATTGATATTTGATAGATGAACATGTGTATAACTTGGTAGCTTCTGCAGATAATCTTATAGTCTGTCAAAGGTCCCAGGAAGGCCTTTGAGGGTGGTTTTCTTTCTCCATACACCATGCATTTTACCCCATAGCACCTATATCCCTCCTTCCCACTCTCTCTTTGTCTCTCCACTTTTCCCTATCCCTTTCTTCCCCCCTTTCCCTATCCATCTCTCAAGTCTCTTGTGATTTCCCTAGTCACTTATCTCTCTCTCTCTATTCCCATATTCCCTCATCTCTCTCTTTTCCCCGCCTACCTCTCTCTCCCCCTTTCCCTATCCCCCCTCTCACTCTCTTCCTTTCTCCATCTCTTTCTCCCTCTACCTTCCCATCATCCTCATCTCTCTCTCTCTCTCTCTCTCTCTTTCCCTCTCTCCCCTCTTCTCTCCCCCTATTCTCTCTGTCCCTTCTTGTTTTTCTCTCTCCTATATCCCTCTCTCTTTACCTCTTTCCCTATCCATTTTTATCACTATCCCTCTTTCCCCTTTCCTTATTCCCCCTCTCTTCATTTCCCCATCACTTTCTCTCCTCCCTCTCTCTCTAACATACCCACTCTCCCTCTAACCCTGCTCTCTTTTTCCCTATATCTTCCTTTCTATCTCCCTTTCTCTCTCCTTATCTCTCCCCTCCTCCCTCTCTTTGTGCCTCCCTTCCATCCTCTCCATACCCCTATTCTTTTCTCTCTCTCTCCTTATGCATTATCCCATATCCCTTTCTCTCTCTCTTTATGTCTCCCCCCTCTTCTTAATCCCCCCCACTCACTATCCCTCCTTATGCTCATCTCATATATTCATCTCTCTCTCTACATATTTCTTTGTCCCTTTTTATCTTCCCCCTCTCCCCATCCCTCTTTTTAT
The DNA here is from genome assembly GCA_031772625.1 of Pinus tabuliformis. Classification (NCBI taxonomy): domain Eukaryota; kingdom Viridiplantae; phylum Streptophyta; class Pinopsida; order Pinales; family Pinaceae; genus Pinus; species Pinus tabuliformis. The sequence continues at coordinate 67,154,991 of CM062804.1, read as the reverse complement.
CTCTCTCTCCCTTCTCCTATCCCCACCTCTCTCCCTGTTTTGGAGAATTTGGTATCTACAGATAAATACTAATTCCCTAGATAAGTAGTTGTATCTAGAACAACAATTTAAAGTGTTTTAGACTTTTCCTATAAGCAATAGATAAGATGAGAAGATGAAAAGACCTAGTTGTAGTTCTGCTTTCCTCTCATTTCCCTTGTATCGATCCTGTCGTTCCTTCTCGTACTTAATAAGCTTGAAAAGTAACCTGTAAACACAACAGAAAGCAAATAACTGATCAAAGCACATGATATATTTAATATAAGTGAAAGGAATCAGATACAATTCACACATATAAGCATTATGAAACAATACAAACATATGGGAAAAAGGTTCAAACACTTTATTAGATAGAAGAAGGAATTACAACCATTGGTGTCTGATTCAAAGCCATTCCTTTAGCTTGGATCCCATCCACATCACATCAAAAGCATGACAAACTTGTAGCATTACAATACTTGCTTCAAAGCCAAATCTCATAGCGGCATTATCTCCTTATAATTCAACATAATCTAACCCCTGATCACTTATATGAGTGGTCACTTTATAGGAAGATGAAGGAGGTTTTTTCATAAATGGTGGCATTGAATGTCCTTCCATACTTAGAATTAGTTCCATGGAAGAAGGGATGAGAGGATAGGATGCACCTTAACTCATTCCTCATCCATTTTCGAGCTCATAGGAGTTGATAAGTGAGGGAACCTTCTAGATGACTCCAAAAGATAAGAATATTCCCCAAACCCTATGTGAATTTCGCTCATTGTCGTTCATTGCAGGTGAAAGGAAGCCTAAGTGCTCTGCAGAGCCCCCTGGGAGTGGACTCAACTTCTTTGTAGCACACCTTTACAAGGGCTTACCTACGCTGGTCCCTCTAGAGGCTCCTTTTGGATGTCTTCAAATCATGAAACTATCTGGGAAGGAGGCATTCAAAAGGGTGACTTGTTTAGGGCTTGTAGCAACTGAAATTAGGTTTTGTGTTATAGCACCATTTACCACCTTTGATATTTGTGATGCTTGGTTTATGGCCTAGGGCAACCCCTCCTTCTAGACTTGGTCCAAATATATAAAAAACATAGTTTTATTCCTTGTATGCTACTTTGCCCTGAGATAAAAGTGTTCACACGTGGGTCAGTCAATACCCAACCCGTGTATATGTGTTAAAACACTTAAAAAATTAAATTTCCTTAATTATGGGTGGAGTTCATGGGTTTTACCTGTTGATTACCTCCTATTTCCGGTGGCCCAACTATTTCCCAACTAAAAAACTGATTGGGAGAAGTATAAATAGACTTCTATGGGAAGGCCTAAAGGAAGAGAAGAGATAGAGTTATTATACTAAGATTATCGCTGACTGAGTGTGATGAATCCCTATGCCTCATGCACTTCCCCAAGATTCAGGAAACCCTTGTTTCCTTGATTATAGATATTCTCCCTCTTGCTTGAGATATCATGGTGTTTGTTATGGAAGAAGATTGTTGAAGGCTAGGATAGGATGAATCTGGAGGACAGTTCCGCTTGAAGCCAGAAGAAGAAGACTCAAGTGATTTCTCTCCATGTTATTTATAGCTTACTTCAATAAAAGAAATGTTGTCTTGTTTCCGAAATCAACTTTGTTTATGCATCAAATTATGTTGTAATTCATATATGAATGTTGTTTTGATGTATGATCAATCATTTGTTTATATGATATAAAGTCAAATTTCGTGAATATTCTTTACTTCTATATTGCTATGTATGCTCGAATTGAATGATTTTCAGGTTTGGAGAACATTGGGAGTTGTAGAGGGTCTGAACCCTGTGGGACCTACTTGAACGATGGAAAGCCAGGTACAGTCGCTCTTACGTAATTTGATTATATAAGCATTTTTCCTAAGTTGTATGAGTGTTTCTTGTTGTAGTTTGCTTCTGCTTTGTTGGGGTTCTAACCCAAAGCCCTAGGGTACTTATTCCCGAAACAGAATTGGTGACTCTGCTGGGGATAACAATCTTGTTATTCCTAGTTTGGGTTCTTCAGTGTCAATCAGGGCTCAGTCTTTGATTTGCTTACTGTTACAGTCTTATTTGGTCTACTAGAGTCTCAGAACCTAAGTTTGATCTTTTTGATCTGGATTTGTTTTTTATTTTTCTTACAAATATTTGTATACGCCTTTCAATCTATTTACAGTAGCGTACATATGCTTGTTTTTGTGAATAGAACCCGCGTTTACGCGAGTTTCCTATATCAGAAGCACGTGTACACGCCTTTGTGTTTGAACACAGTCGTGTATACCAATTTTTGCATTGTTTTTTCAAATCTCTCTGCCCAGATAGATTTGTTGCCTGGTCTTTTTAGTCTCTGTGTGGTCAATTTCTGTCTGAAGAATTTAATTATTCTGCAAGCTTACTATTTCGAAGTCTCTTCCTCATTGAAAATATTTGGCCTAGGTTTGCTTTTTGAGTGAGTTTGTAATTGGTGTTTTGGCACACAAGACTTCATTCAGAAGTTCTTGATTGTTCTGGTCCTCCAGAACAGGAGATTGTTTTCAGTTTCAGTGTCAAGCTCAGTTTTTGGATCTACTTGCTTTGCTTTCCTTCGTTTTTGTGGCCTTATAGCTTTTCTTGCTTTTTGAAAGTCTTTTTGACGAATTTGAAAGTATTTCTTTCTTGGCTTCTTGGTCAGTTTGTCAAGCTCTTTGCTACTGTTTGGGTTGTTTAGTACAAGTTGAAGCCTTTTTGCTCAAGTTTTCGTTCATCTTCGAGTTTGTAACTTGCAAAGACTCCTTGTGCCCTCTTTTCGATCTTTGAGTTTTAGTAGCATTTTAGGTGATTTCAAAAAGTTGTTTTGGTTGTTTCTTGAAAAAGAAAAGATCTCAAAAAACTTTTGTTTTTTTTTCTTTTGCCAAGTTTGATTTTGGTTTCTTTTGGTTTTTGAAAGTGAATTGCGATCTTTTACAATTTGTCCTTCTTGTTTGGAGAGAATTTTGTATTCAAAATTTGTATCCTCTTCAATACTTAAGTTGGCTCATTGATAGTTATAAAAAATTGCCTTCGCTTTTTAGAATGATTTAGGATCTTGAATCTCCATTATATCTTGCATTAGGGTAGTTTGCATTGTTAAAGCATTCATAGTCTTTTAATTTTTGGTTGTGTGAAGTGTGTTTCAAGAAAAGAAAAGAAAAATTATTTTTCTTTATAGAAGTTTCGTAGAACCCACATAGAGATCTCTTTTCATCGAAGAAAAAATGATTGCATTCATGTAGTTAGTTTTTCATTGATTTCTTTTGTGTCATACAAACACCATTGGTTTCACTTCCATCTATACACTTGACTTAAAGAACAACCATTAAAATCAAGTGCTTAATTAAAATAAAATATAACGAATACACCAACAAGTTTAGGTTTATTAGGGCCTTGGATTAGGCGAGAGGAGAGTTAAATCTCCAAGGCCGCACCAAATTACAAAACATAGAAGTTTGGTTAATGAGCGAAATCCAATAGCATTAGGGAGACCGGGAAAGCTCTGTAACTAGGAGTAAATCACGAGGGTGAGTGAAGATAAGGACGAGAGATACCCCCTCTCTTACTCGTCAGATCCTACCTCACGACTATTCCGCCCAACTTTTGATACGATTTGGTGACCATAGTTGCCTATCCTAGGGACCACACAAGTGGCTGCGGAGGGGAATCCCATGGCACCTGAGGTTGACGTTGTATAATTTTCATCAGTACTTCTAGAGGGCACCCTTGCGAAGCTTGGGGTCTTGCACCGGAAAAGGTTGTTGTCTGGAGGTCAACATAACTACCTCTGATACCTTCACTAGTAGGCTTGGGGCATAATTACCCTAGTTTATTTTCGAAAGGCCATTGTTATCAACTTTCTTGTATTTTGGTTTCTGTTCCTAATCACCCGGAGCGGAAATACTCAAGAGTTGTTTGATTTCTGATATCTTTAGGGTCTTTTTAGTGAGTGTTCATTGCTCCTAGTCGGTCTATTTCTATAATTTTTTAAGTCTTTAAGTAGATCTTTTAAATAATTCAAAGTAGCTGACCGACCATCTCGACGGTCTATGAGACTTCGTGGGCTATCACCTATGAGTCCTGAGCCTTCTCCTAGAAGGTGTAGGAGAGATTCTGCCAGTGGTTTTCAACCAGTGGTAGCAGGTGCATCATAGATTGATCCACTGCTTGAGGGCATTAGTTCACAAGATAGACCTCACACCAGTACAAAGTTAGAGAGGAACACACCAGTTCTTTCTCGAGTACTCTTTCAGTTGGAAGATAATATCGAAGTTGAAGAGATTTCAGAGTCAGTTGTAGCTCTGAATTCTTCTCTTCCTCCTAACCATCCAAACATTCTATTATACGTCAAAACTCCGACTCATAGGCATTCAAGTCCAGGTTTACATACATCTATTCCTTCGATGGCCACTCCTGGAAGCATTGCATCTATGACGAGTGTTGTGAGCATGCAGACTCCCATATCTGTACAAGGGAAAGGAACTATTTCCATCCCTTCTATTACTCCCAGCATAACTATATTTGGGTCTACTTCCATTCTGTCAATGAGTGGAAGTTCTCAGGCTACTGCATCCAGTTTTGGATTTTTCCCTTATGGAATGCCATCTCACAGGATTCCTTCAGTTCCTTTGAACATACCATCGACCGCCTCTACATCCATGATGAGTGGATCAACTTCTTTTCAGGGTTTCCCATTTGGAAGTGGTCATATACCACATTCCAATTCGACAGTAGGGTCAATGCCTTTTCCTTTTACAAGTCAAGGTAGTAACCCCTTCCAAAGTTGGACAAACCCTGCGGTTAGTGGGATAGGAGCTGGGAATCAATTTTTCGGCCAACAAGAGAATGTGTTGTATTCTTCGGTTAATTAATTTTAGAATTTTCCACCATTTGCTAATGCATGGAATCCTTATCAGGGGCTGTCAGCTCCTTTCAATACTTCGTTAGGGGGTAACTTCACTGGTTACGGAGGATTTTCGGCAGGAGTTGGTCAAACTCCGAATTTTGCTGGACCACAAGGACCACCTTTTGGTTTAGCAAGCTCTATGAGTTACTTCAGGAAACCTGGTGTTTTTCAAAATCTGGGTCATTCTTTTCAGACCTTTGGGAACCCCACTTGCTTTGGATGGAATTCCCAAGGTCCCCCACGACTTCCTTTTTTGGCCAGGCTTAACTAAATTGATGAATGATTTGATTTGGTACAATCTGTCTTGGCCTCTAGTCCCAACTAAACTTCCCTCAGATATCCCAAAGTTCAAGGGGAAAAGCGGTGAAGATCCGAGAGATCATGTGACCACATTTCACTTATGGTGCTCATCCAACTCCCTGATAGATGATTCGATCATGTTGAGGTTATTTCAGTGCACCCTGATAAAAAATGTGGCCAAATGGTATATAGAGTTTCCAGGGGGCACCTATACTTCTTTATGTGATTTGGCTAATATCTTTTTGAACCATTTTCAGTTGCCTATCTGATATGAAGCCGGAACTGAACTTCTGGCTAACTTTCATCAAGACACCACAACTCACATTTCAAATCACATCTAGGAATGGAGAAGGAGAAAAAGGTTTATCAAAGCTGAAATCCCACCAGAATTCCTTTTCGAATGGTTTCTAAAATCATTACAACCTGAGATCTCAAAAGACGTGTCTCTTTCTGATGTTTATTCGGAAGAGCAGGCTATTTTTTGAGGCCAGCAATTAGAACTGATATATTCTCAATCTGGGACTCTTCATAAAATTCTACCTGATGCTCCTAGATCTAAGGTTGATTTAGCCAAACCAAAGCCAGGCCCCCATGTCGATGGTATAGTCAGATCGATTGATGTTAACACGGTGAACCTTTTGAATCAATTGCAACAGTTGTCTCTACAAACTGCTTCTTCTAACCAGGTAGCACCGTCTACACCTACACCATCCCAACCTACCTCTATAAACCCCGTCCAGGCCTCTAAACCCAAAGGAAATCAAAAATCCGATGGGAAGAGGAAGGGACGAGGTAAGAAGAAGAACCAGGAAGGGAAAGGCAATGCAAACAAACCTGACAATGGTGTGGTGAGGGTAGAAAAGAGTCCAAGAAAAAGGTAAATTTTCCATGCAAGTTATGCAATGGAGATCATCTAACTCAACTCTGCCCTAAGATACAAGATGCTCAGTGCTTATTAGTCCATCAAGGGTCCTCTAGCTCCCAAGTTGTTCTGACTAACCCTTTTCCCCAAGGGTAGCAATTACTTGCTGGCACGAATTCGAACGCTGGTACCTCTGTAGGGGGCAACCAGGAAGGGGAAAATTCCTCAAATGTTTATATTATGAGCTCTCATATCAACATCGCTATGCAAGCACACGATTATGGTGAAACAGAAACATCTAAAGCTAAATATGTTCCCGAAGCCACAGATCCACTTCATATTGAGCGACCCTTTATTGAGTCTATACCTCGGATACCGAAAGGTTCCGAAAAGTGCTCGACTATTAACCCTAATGCTAGGGCAACCTAGAACTACTTGATTGTAGAAGATCTCGGTCAAATTCCTTGTGCTATGTCTGCATTGGAGGCACTCCAGTCATGCCCTAATTAGAGAAGTGATTTTCTTTTGGAAATCGGTGCAGTAGATCCAAAAAAATCATTAGTGCTCACTTTTGATATGCTAAATGTCAAAAAGAGACTTCCTCACCATATGGCTTTCCAGATAAAGTACACTTACCAAAAGACCAATATTTTTCAGACAATTATAGATGAGGGAGCTTCCACATGCATAATGTCTATGTCATGTATGAAGGCCATTGGATCACCTTCAGCTGTTCCTTCACCGACTCTATTGACAACATTTGATGGACATTCTCATAGGCCACATGGGATTATCCCAGCCTTTGCTATATTTGTTGGGGGAAATGTTGTAAATATTGAGGTAGAAATCATCGATGCCAACCTATATTATAACCTCCTCTTAGGCAGGGATTGGATTTACGAGATGGATGCCATAGTTTCATCTTTATTCTACATCCTCTGTTTTCCTCATGAGGGGAGGATTGTTAAAATAGATCAGTTGGATTATTCCCCAGGTGACTCCCACGCAACTTCAGATTCTACAATTCCATTGGAGGACAATCCCCGTCAACCTATTGAGAATTTAGGAGTTGGAATGTACTCTTTGTTAATGGTTATATTTGACCTTCCTGCTCCTACAGCTAGAATTAATGCAATTTCATCGTCTAGGGGACCTTCACGGAAAGAGTTCTTTCGAACTCATTATTTTTTAGACCCTTGGACCTTACCTTCATCTAACACCACATTAGATGGAGGGCAGGTTGGTGGAATGGAATTTCCCATGTCTACAGCATAACTTAGCTATCAATCTATCGTTAACTCTACAGACAACCATCCCACTCCCTTTCACAAGATGAGTTAGATGGCGATGTGGTTCCGCCTTGGACCCTTGATTCTACTTCAGCTCTGAATTGCTTGGATACAGTCTTACCATTTGAAGAAGCAATTTTGGAGGTAATGATGGGTGTGGATCGACCATGGGAAGATTTAAATCATCGTTCATATTTTCTTCCTCCATTGCATGAAGTTGAATCTAGGTTCTGCAATATGTTTACTAGTGATGTTTGTATAGTTTCAAACCCTTTGGCTCCAGCACAATTTTCTGCCGAAGGTAACATGTTGGTTATCTCATGAACTGTACATGTAGACATCTCTAGGAATCCTAATGTAATAGAAAATGTCCTCATCGGAGCTGATTGTTCCCCTGAAGAAATTCAAATCTACACCGACGTCTTTAAAGAATTTCGAGATGTGTTTGCTTCGTCTTATGAGGAAATGCCTGGAATTGATCCATCTATAGTCCAGCATGAGATCAATACGTACGAAAACACCAAACCTATTCGTCAGAAATTTTGATCGGTCAATCCTCGGAAAGCGACAGCTATTAAAGCTGAAGTTGAAAAGCTACTTAAGGTGGGTTTCATATACCCCGTTCCTCTAACTACGTGGATTTCCAATCCAGTCCCGGTAGATAAGAGGCAAGGAATGATCTAAGTATGTATCGACTTTAGGGATTTAAATAAAGCTTGTCCAAAAGACAATTACCCCACACCTTTTATTGATCAAATTGTTGATGAATGTGCAGGTAATTAAATTTTTTCATTCATGGATGGATTCTCTGGTTACAATCAAATTACTATCCGTCCAGAGGATCAGCACAAGACAACCTTTATTTGTGCTTGGGGCATGTTTGCATACAAAAAGATGCCTTTTGGTTGTAAAAATGTTGGAGCTAATTTTCAGCGGGCCATGTCTTATGCTTTCCATGACATCAAGCATGTTATCGAAGCATACTTGGATGACTTAGTTGCTTGTTCTCGCAAGAGAATTGATCATCCTAGACACCTTCAGTTGGTTTTTGAGAGATGTCATTTTTATAAAATCCAGTTGAATTCGAATAAGTTTGTTTTTGAAGTCACATCTAGTCGGCTGTTAGGATTCATCGTATCGACTGAAGGGATTCGTGTTGATCCTTTCAAGGTTGAGGCAATAATTCAGTTGCCTCCCCCATCTTCCATTTGTCAACTTCAAAGTCTCTAAGGAAAGGAAAATTTCTTGAGGAGATTTATAGCAAATTACGCCGAGATTACCAAAGGATTTATGTGTTTTCTTAAAAAGGGAGTTCCATTTTTATGGGACAACTTCGCGCAACGATCTTTTGATGCTTTGAAAGAGGCATTAACCTCTGCTCCATTGTTGAGTCCACCAGATTATGGCAGAGATTTCCTTGTGTATCTCCCTACGACAGAATCAACCATTGGTATGGTTCTGGTTTAGGAGGATGATGCTCTCAGTGAGCATGTAATCTACTACGTGTGTCGAGGCTTAGTAGGACCTGAGCTACGCTATTCTCCCTTTGAGAAATTGGCCTTGGCAGCTATCCATGCTGTCCAGCGACTTCGTCATTACATTCTGTTGTGCAAAACGTTCATCTTAGCAGCTGTCAATCCTTTTCTTTTTTTCCTCAGGAGGCGAGTGATTGGGGGCAAGTATAATCGATGGATTGTTATTTTGCAAGAATTCGATCTCGAGTTCTTGTCAGCCAAATCTAAGAAGTCATTAGTTTTTGCGGAATTAATTTCAGAGCTGCCTTGTGAGGAAGCCATTGTTTATGAGGAAAATTTTCCCAACGAACATTTATTCCTCATTTCTTCACAAGATCCCTGGTACGGAGATATCATTATATATCTCCAAACTTCGAAGTTCCCACCTGCTTTCTCCAAAGATGAGCATCGAAAGTTACGTCACCTTGCCAAAAACTATGTTATCATTGGTGATACATTATATCGTAGAGGGGTTGACTCAATCCTTAGGCATTGCTTAACTTTGGAAGAAGTTGAGTCTGTACTTAATGATTGCCACAGTGGAGCTTGTGGTGGTCATCTATCAGGGCTTGCAACAACCCAAAAAATTTTGCGTGCAGGCTACTTTTGGCCTTCAATTTTCAAAGACTGTATTGAAGCGGTCAAATGTTGCCATCCTTGTCAAATCTATAATCGGAAAATGCACGCGCATCCAACTCCACTTTTTTCTGTTATCACTATCGGTCCATTTACGAAGTGGGGCATTGATTTTACTACTTGTAATCCGCCTTCGGCGGCGAATCACAAGTACATCATTGTGGCCGTGGACTACTTTACGAAGTGGGCTGAGGCCATGCCTACTTACAAAAACGATAGTGAAATAGTAGCCTTGTTTCTCTTCAACCAGGTTATTTCACGATTTGGTATCCCAAGAGATATTGTCACTGATCATGGAAATCACTTCCAGAATCAACTAATGACAGAATTGGCTCTCAAGTTGGGCTTCTAGCAGGAGCATTCATCTCCATATTATCCTCAGGACAATGGGTAAGTCGAAGTCGTGAATAAGTCTCTTAAGCCTATCCTGCAAAGGACAATTGATAAAAATCGATCCAATTGGAACATCATGTTGTACCCGACACTCTGGGCATATCGAACCTTCGCTAAGACTACCACCGGTTTTACTCCTTTTCTATTAGTTTACGGGCTGGAATCTCTTTTTCCTATCAAATGTGAAATTCCATTCCTTAATCTAGTTGTAGAACTTCTTCCAGAGACATCTAGTTTCGAAGAATGCCTCGTTCATTTGGAACATCTTGATGAGCAGTTTCGAGATGCAGCCATAATAAACGAAGCCCAAAAGAAGAGGGTTAAAACTCAGTATAATAAAGTTGTCCATCCTCGGGTTTTTTCTGAAGGCGGCCTTGTCTTAGTCTATGACCAAGACCAAGACGCCCTGGGGGCAGGAAAATTCAAGACTATGTGGTATGGTCCCTTTATAGTCAAGCGAGTTTTTGGGACAAGGGGCCTATGAATTAATTGATTTTGAAGGGAACAAGCTGGCGGAGCCCTGAAATGGGCTCTACCTTAAGAAGTATTTTTCTTAGGCTTCGGCCAAGCAATTGCTTGTTTGTATATATTGTATCTTTGTACATATTTGTCTGGCATTTTGTGATATCGACATTTTTTGATCTGCTTTCGCAAGTGTTGATGGATGATTTGATATATTTCGGATTCACAGATCGTGCTAGTCGGCACATTCAGAATATTGCTTCCGCGGCTTGGGTGATTTATTATCCATCTAGCCAGTTGATGGTGTCGAGGGGAGTATGTATTGGCCTTGCTTCAAATAACGTTACCAAATATACTGTTGTTCTTAATTTACTATTCGAAGCAATTTCTTATGGGATTGATTCGTTGGTAGTTTATCTAGACTCACAGCTGGTGGTGTCGTAGTTAAATAACATTTATTGGGTTCGTGATCCTTATTTATATCGCTAATTTTTTAGAGTGAGAATGTTGCAACGATCATTTATTTGTATAACATATTTTCACTTTCCACGATCTGAGAATTCATTAGCAGACTCTATTGTTAATCAAGCATTAGATTGGCACATTAGTCATTCATCTAATTAAATAACATCAAAAAATTTGAATCTATATGTATATCATAAAATCGCCTGTATATAGATAGAGTGTTCAAAAATAATATACAGAATTGGGACAAGATGCCCTCAAAATTTGGGTTCATGCCCATAATCATGTCTAGTCATACATAGGTCTGTTTATCGACCCAGCTCAAGATGAGTGGCTAAAAAGTTAACCACTGCATTGGCTACACATCGAAGTATCCAAACCCAGTCCCATGATACCCCTACCATGCGGCACTGCATCTCCTCAGGTAGATCCTCTTTGGATATCATAGGTACCTGGTGATTTAGTCTCACCAAGTTTCTCTAAACTACATATAGGACTCTCTTTGTCTCAGCTGCTGCCTCTTCGGACCCTCTTCCGCGACACCGGTGCTTCAGAAATCCATCTGGTCTCACTGGACCCACATCTGGAACATGGTAATTTTTTCAGTATTCTATGTCATCAAAAATATTTCTAAGTTCATTTCATATTAGAAAATCTTAAAAATTCACAAAAAAAATTGTTACCTATGTCTCCCCATGCTGCATTTGGTGGTAACACTAAGTCTGGATCTCCTCGGAAATCCATACCGGCATACGGGTAGTCATCGACTGTGATGATCTATTGGTCCCACCAGGTGAAAAACTCATCATCAAAAGTTGTTCTAGGAACGTCCTCGCCTCCAAGGTGTTTCATCAAGTCTGCCCATCTACCCATTCGTGGATCTCTAGGGCTTTTGATGGACACTGATACTTTGGGATGTAGCCCAGGTACCATCTCGAAGAAGAATGAGCATAAGATAGTCCCATATCCAAAATTCTTCATCTGACCCTTCTGTATAGAGGTCAATTGGCTCTTCATGTTAGTCAGAAGAGGCGTGCACCAGTCAAATACTGTGATAAGACATTCCACTGCCAGGCTCATGGACACTTGTGATGCTTGATGCAGTGAAGCTGACCCATTTACCCATGCAATGGTAAATAGCAGAATCCTCAGGGATAAAATTTCCACATGTTTAATTGGAATTTGACTTCCAATAGTCTTTGGATGTCCAGGACAGTATATATGGACATAGTCTTATACTAAAAGACTACTTCTTCTCTTGCTAGTCGAATGCACAATCTCCCATCTTCAGGAGAGAACTGTAATAAAGTAGATGTCTTCAACCTCAATCCATAGAGGCATCTAGTCTATCATGAAGGCATCATCCTTTTCACTCCAGTAGTGGATCAGTAGTTTGAGCAAGCGTGTGTTGGCTTTCATGTTTGGCATTTTGAAGAATTTCAATAAGCCACAGCCTCTCAGAGCATCTAGTGCATTTTGGTCATTCATTACCTCATTATCAATAGTGGTATGCTCTCTTTCCCTCCATGTGATAGTCATCCTGCAAAAAATTAGAGTTTCAACCATTAGTTTTTATGTTTAAACTTTAACTCGCGTACACGCAGGTTCCCTTTACACACAGTTGCATGTAGGGCCATTGTATACGTAGGTTGATCACATCCAACCCGCATGTACGCAAATTTGGATTTTTGGGCATAATTTACCACGGTCAGAACGTTAAGAAAACTTCTAAAAACTATCACAAAACATTCCAAGTATGTTTTGAGGGACCTGATAACGTTGGGGCGATTCGAACGGTCCAATTGTTCAGAGGAAATCTTGCTCCATTTTTCTCCACAGCTCTTTGCTCCAAAAAAAAATGAAAAAACCGTGAGTCCAAAGTCATTATATTACTTTGAAATTGCAAAACATTTTTTCAAAAATTGATTTTTATCTCATGGATTTTTTGACCTGTGGGCTTGGATTGTCGAGAGTGGGTTTTTTTTTCAGGATATTTTGGAGACTTCTTCGAGATGTTATTTTGGTCCCATGACCACTGACCCGTCATGGCAGGTATCGTTCACTCACTGGAATTTAGGTTAGGGAAAACCATTTTCTGCTGCATCTTGCATACTAGCCTCCATTCAATAATAGTTAGCCATAGGGTCGACCCCATTGTATCTTGGTTAGAAAACCATTTTCACTCACCGATTTTGAAATCATGATGCGATGGTAGAGCCATCCTTTACATGGGCATATTAGTTAGAACCTCACTGACATTGGTTTCCCATGTTGCTATACTAAGTAGGCTCGAGAGTCCTTTTTAGTCCCACCATGACTTATGCATTGAAGACACATTCTCCTTTCTTCTACGCTAATTTTTGGCCTTATACCCTAGAGACTCCTTTGTGTTGAGTTGTACTACTGCATTGCATTTTAACTATTTGCACCCTTTTAGCCTTGAGTCATCTTCACTTGGACTCATGTTTAAGCCACTTTTTTTACCATTTCTTCTGCAAAATCAACCATGCAATCACTTTGCTTCCACAACTTGATGCATCCTTTTACCCGTGGAAAGAGCATCCCTTTGAGTGTCCTTGACTAGTTTTGCCTCCCTACATTGAGCATAGGAATGTTCCCCTCCCAAGAACTAGATAATCTGTTTCTCTGACACTCATTCTTTCTGTTGTACTATAACATTCTTTTATTCTTTTTCCAGCTTAAAGAAAAAGACAAAAAAATTATATATTCCAAAAAGAGCGGGAACGGGACAATATTTCCATATTTTGTTGGCAGCTAGAGTTAGTTGTGTCACCCTTGAACAAAGCACTCAAAAGAAAGTCCCTCCTCCATTTGGGTAGGATTTAGTTTGACTTAGGTACACCTTAACCTTTTTATTGAGTCAATACTCCTCCAATTGGTTACCTCTTCCAATCATATGGATAGTTTGTTCATGCCTCTTGCATGATGAACTTATACAGAGTTATCATATGCTACCATATAGTCATCATTGAGTCGTGCTTTTGTTCAAGGGAAGTAAGCCTGAGTCAGCCTCTTTGCAGTGTCTATTGACCTATTTTTCAGTCGACCATCCCTGGTTGTCAGTGTCATGTTTGTCATCACATCAGTTATATTGGTCCTTTGCTCGTGTCAGTTTGAGAAGTTCTCCATTGACTTCTTGCTGGCGGGTCTTGTCCTTATCGACGACGACATATTGCTTTGAGGGCAGGCCTAGAGCCGCACCCTAGCCCTATTTTCATTATTGATAGGTCACCTTGTGCTCAGCATCGATCAGTATCATGGGTCTTTGACTGAGTGGTTTCCCTTGTATTCGACATCAGCTTTCATGATCAGACATTGGGATTCATGGAGTGCCTTGGTTTCCGTTTGACCCTATTGGTGGATTCCTCGCCTCTGTGTCAGCTTTCATTATTGGTTGGTTCAGAGGGTTTCTATCATGCTAGCTACATCTTGTGTACGTTGGAAACATGCTTCAATTGGGTTACTACATATTTTTCATCTGATTCCTTCCACATTATTGGCCTACGGGTTACACTCGCACTAGATTGATGAAGGATGCCTTAATTCCTTCCTTCTAGCAGATATTTTCCTATCGACTACAACTCATTTGCTCTGGGAAAAATATCTAGAGTCCATTTGGTAGTACCTTGGGATTTTCAGTCATCAGTGGCAGATTCCTTCGCTATCAACAGTGGGAATCCTTCATTATCTCCTGATTGATAGATTCTTTCAAGTTTTCAACTTCAGCTCATTTATTCGCACTTGTTAGATTGTACTGGGTACCTTGACTCTCATTATCATTATCGGTGAGCAGTCTCGTGTTTGTTAATGGTAAACATCAATGACCGATAATCAAATGATTTCTCATGTGGTCGACCTCAGATCATTTATTCCCATTGTGTAGAAATGTACCGCAGCAGTTGGTGAAGACCTTGGGTTGCATCAACATGTTTTGGTTCACTTGTCAGTTGCTCATGTTGCTGCTAGTTGACACCATCCACCTTATATGTTGCAGTTCTTCACATCGACATCTTATATGCTGGCATTTAAGTTGTGATGTAGTATCATTTTATTCCATCATGTCCATTTGGTACTATTGGGATCAATTTTTGACATCAGTGACCAGCTTCATCCTTCAGCATCATTGATCGTCTTCTTATGTGTGATATTCAAACATGTACTTTTTTCGATCATGATCAGATGATCCATCATGTACTTTTAGTTCTTTATACTTGTATACATATTGGATCCGCTTGTACTTGATATGCAGACATGCTTTACTTTTTCTGAGCATGGGTATGCCCGCCTCAGACAGCAGTTTCTTTCTGATCTCTTTTGATGGCTTGGCAGGTTGAATTCTGGTGAAGTCCTTCTCAGTCTCGACAAGATTCTTTCCATACACTTAATACATTTCGGCCATCATGTACCCCTTCTGACCTCATATATTAGGGGGCATCTGTTATAGCACCATTTACCACCCTTGGTATTTGTGATGCTTGGTTTATGGCCTAGGGCAACCCCTCCTTCCAGACTTGGTCCAAATATATAAAAACAATGTTTTATTCCTTTTACGCTACTTTTCCCTAATATAAAATCATGTACACGTGGTTCAATTAATACCCAACCCGCGTATATGTGTTAAAACACTTAAAAAAATAAATTTCCTTAATTATGGGTGGAGTTCACTATTTTAACTGTTGATTACCTCCTATTGCCCATGGCCCAACTGTTTCCAAACTAAAAAACTAATTGGGAGAAGTATAAATAGATTTCTATGGGAAGGCCTAAAGGAAGAGAAGAGATAGAGTTATTATACTGAGATTATCCCTGACTGAGTCTGATGAATCCTTGTGCCTCATGCACTTCCCCAAGCTTTAGGAAACCCTTTTTTCCTTGATTATAGATATTCTTCCTCTTGTTTGAGATATCATGGTGTTTGCTATGGAAGAAGATTGTTGAAGGCTAGGATAGGACGAATCCGGAGGACGGTTCTACTTGGAATCAGAAGAACAAGACTCAGGTGAATTCTCTCCATGTTATTTATAGCTTACTACAATAAAAGAAATGATGTCTTGTTTCCGAAATTAACTTTTTTTATGCATCAAATTATGTTGTAATTCATATATGAATGTTTTTTTGATGTATGATCAATCATTTGTTTATATGATATAAAGTCAAATTTCGTGAATATGATTTACTTCTATAATTCTATGTATGTTCGAATTGAATGATTTTCAGGTTTGAAGAACATCGAGAGTTACAGAGGGTCTGAACCTTGCGGGACCTACTCAAACGAAGGAAATCCGGGTACAGTCACTCTTACATAATTTGATTATATAAGCATTTTGCCTGAGTTGTATGAGTGTTTCTTTTTGTAGTTTTCTTCTTCTCTGTTAGGGTTCTAACCCAAAGCCCTAGGGTACTTATTCCTAAAATAGTTTGATGAGCCCTAAAACATTGATCTTGGATGATGGGATTGATGTGCCCAAATGGATCTGTAACAGCTTCCCCCTAAAGCATGAAGTCAGAAAAATGCCAATGTTGAATGAAATTCTTTATGATGTGATGAGGAGGTATCGAAGTGGAAGGTGACCTGCATCAATTACAATACATATATCATGATATTTGATTTTACATGAATTACTGAGGGAAGGAATACCCATTCTCGGCTTATAAACTTTCATTACATTTACATAAACAGTCGTCTACAGATATAGACCCATGATCGGAATGACTATCAATGTAAATCCATTGTACATATGATTTAGTACTCTTGAAATCGTAGCCCAGATGGATGAAACTAGATCTGGGGTCTTCTATCTCATTCAATCATTCACTCAAGTACGAGTCTAACCATGTGAATATATGATCTAAAGGCCAACATGGGAAGACACCATCTGATTACCAGCCAATGATGTAAGCTATTAATAGATGCGAGAGAAATCACTGATAATGATAATGATCCTCAAGGTACTGCAGTACATTCTGCATGGTGTGAATAAATGATTTGATGTCAAACGCCATACAAAGTCTTTCGGTCGAAGGCCATTGATGTTACATATTGCCGGAAGTGAGAAAGCTGCCATTGATGCACGCAAGCCTCAAGGTATTGGAAGGGTGTTTCTAATTCAACTTCTTGGATAATGCGCTGATATCGACAAGAAGCGACTCGTCGCAGGGGGGCCTTGATGTATCCCACATCAGCAACACGAAACGAGTGTAGTGATTTTAGAGATGGAATTTGACTAAAAACACAAGGTTCAAGAATGGCGGTCATGAAAATGAAGGTTTATGGTATTGCAAAGGATGAATTTTCACTGGATGACTTCTCTTGAACATGTCAGCGACACTTAAATGAATTGGTAGCATTGACCCAAAACAAAGTAATGGATGGTATGATAACCATCAAGCTGATAACCCAACCCAAATAGTCATAGTGATGGAGTGAAAGTGACATGTTCAAGAGTTACCTGCTACCATAAAGTAGTTTTCCCCTTTTTCCCATTTTCCCTAGTCATTGCTGACCAGTACCTCTTTATTTTTATCAAGCTTGAGGTGGATAACATATGCTTGTTGTATAATTTCACCCTTCGGGCGAATCCATCACTATTTGATGTTTTAACGTGTCTAGCGAAGGTGAAACTCGGTCTTGTCTAGATGGACAAGTTTGTTGCTATTTGATGTTTTAACGATTTTAACGACAAGGATAACTTGGTCCTTTTCATGTTTATAGAGTTTGAAAAGGGACAACAAGAAAACTCCACAAGTTCTTTTTCGTAAATTAATCTCTCAAGCCCCAAAAAGCGTAAAATAATACAAGAGAGATATCATTTCCAATCCACTAACGAGTTGGAAAGGACAAGCACTTGGCAATCTTTTCATGTTTAGAGAGTTTGAAAAGATCTTAAAGAGGATTCCAAGGGGGTTCCTTTTTCGTTTTTAACAGAGCTCAAAAAAGAGATAAAAGTGTGCTCTGTGGTCAAAGGTACAATTTACAATCAGGCACGTTGAATTCTATAAGTCAGTTGTAAAACCTGCTCAAAAGACCACCAAATGGATTAAAAATACGTGTCTCATAGGAAAAAATAGGTAAATACCAATGTTTACTCGATTAATGAACATGAGATAAACATAAAACAAGTTTTTACCATGACATATTTACCATTTGGAACTTACCATTCAGTTTTGTGCTCTAAGCTAGTTTTTTACCTTTATCTTCACTAGTTGATTGCGAGAGATTCTGTGAACCATTCCTCGAGCCGTCCAACCAAGTAGGAGCTAAACCTCTCTACTTTCTTTTCAAGTCATTATTTTGTCATTTCATGCAAGTTTTGGGGTTTTTTGGGGCCCCTAGGGTTTCATTTTTTTCCCCTGGGATCAGCGCAAGATTTCACATCGAAAACTGTGCTAAAGAGCACCCAGATAGAAGGCTGCATGCTTTGTAGCGCACTATCTATGTGCCTTGGATGCGCTTGGAAAGTTTCCCAAGTTTGATTTAGCTATTTTCTCCAAAATTTGTCCTATTTTTTGCATGGAAAGGATCCTAATTAAGCTTATGATTGTGTTTCAGGCTTTCATCGGATCAGAATGTCAATTACATGGCGAGAAAGAGAGCATGAAGAAAAAGACATGGTTTCCCTAAACAATCCGGGTACAGTTGAGGCCCTCAAAAACTGCGGGTTACTCAAATACTTCAAGTTGTCCGGAATGAGGCAACAAATAGAACTACTGCAGTTCCTTGTTCATGCATGGGATCTGACAGATCAGACTTTTCACATTAGGGACAAGATGGTCCCTATTACCATTGATGTCATTTACCTTCTTACCATACTGTCGAGGCGAGGTGCCCCCATCTCACTTTTTGGATTTTCCCGTGGAGGTGCATCGGTGAGAGATTATGTTAGACAGTTTTGTCGGCCAGGTACACACCCTAGCAAGGATGGGAAAATAAACATTAGGGATGTAGGTGATTTTCCTTTGAGAACGATCCTCTTCACAATCGAAAAATTGGCTAGCAATGTGACACTACATCTGGTGAATAGATCTTATATGCCATATGCACTGGAGTGTTTAGAGCCAAAAGTTTTCAACTGGTGCAAGGATATGCTTTCCTCACTGAAAGAACAATTGACCAAAGTAAAAAAGTGGTAAGATGAAGAATCTCTACTATGGTTCGATCTTAATCACTTTTACCTTAGAGA
The DNA here is from genome assembly GCA_031772625.1 of Pinus tabuliformis. NCBI lineage: Eukaryota > Viridiplantae > Streptophyta > Pinopsida > Pinales > Pinaceae > Pinus > Pinus tabuliformis. The sequence goes on along the minus strand of CM062804.1, from coordinate 67,135,927 downwards.
GAATCCCATTGATGCAACCATAGCATGTATCACTAGATGTAGCTGGTCCTAGAGATCCATGTATGCAGAAGTGGGTCGAATTGATGTCTCGACATGCGAGTCAGTCAATAATCATTTTTTCCACTGCGTTCTTCTATTGGCTCAAGTGACAACACCTTGTCATCGAGGAGCATCCATACTCAAGGATGGATTTCCGTGGAGATCCAAATTTGATTCTACCAGTTGGAGCACAATGGGGTGCTATGGGTAAGTTGTTTGACCAAAGTGTTTTTTGATTTTTCAAGTTTCTACATGTTTTTTGTTTTTTTAATGTTTCCAAGACTAAACTAAAATTACTCTTATGCATGCAGATGTGGGTACTGTTCGACCTGTGGGACACCAACAGGTTGTAGGTGGGCCAGTGCAGAGAAACATTGGGAGAGCAGTTCTCTAGGACTTGGATTTGGCCGAGACCTTAGTAGAGTTGCAGGATCATAGAGAGGGATTAACCCTTGGTATTCTGGATGTCTGGATTGAGGAGTTACCTGTGAGGCTGCAGCGCCACACTATTGGTGTTCCTAGCCGCTGGGAGAGGGTTTTGCACATGATAGCATAGGCTGTGACCTGTTCCCATGAGCACCACTAGATCTACTTAGGATATTTTGCATGCATTTTGAGTTTTTGGGTCAGATGACCAAATGTGTCTTGGGCACAAATTTTGTAAAAACTTTTCAAACAATTATCTATTTTACTTTCATAGTTTTCTATGGTTATGTTATCACAAAATCAGTACTAAGGGCTGCAGCCAAGCAAGATTTCATGTAACTCTTTCAACTAGACTTTAGACCAAAGATTAGCCTCTTTGGTCAGAGAGGGCTCTCTCACAGACTTTTGATAAAAATCAATCACAACAACAGATGGCTAACTCTTCACACATTCATGAAAACAAAGCTGGTTGGACACATATCAAATTAGTCTTCATTGGGCTATGGAGTCTCACACCTTTAGTAAACAAAAGCACAGTCATTTCATGGAAGTCAAGGCTCTTTGCATTAAATGTTCAAACATACTTCACAAAAACCACAGCTTGCCAAACACACAGGAAGTCAGAGCATAAGATATGAATTCTGAGTGATTGTGCTATAACAAGGCTGTAAAAGAACATTAAGAAAATAAAACACTATCTCATTTGAACAATATAATCCATTGAGAATCTTGAGAAGAAACAACCACTGTTTTACTATTACTGTAATAAGTCTTTACATTGGCCCAAATAAACTCTGTTTTTGTATAAAATCTCCAACCTTTTTTACATCAGAGTCATTTCTATATATAGGAAAACCAAAAATACAACTACTTGAGACTCCTCAACAAGCATGAAGGGAGCTCGAAATCCTATCATTAATTGCCTTATCCATATCTAAACAAACTAATTAATTACAAAGGTATTGCTCTGTGAAAACATAGAGTCCCATTCCCATTGAAACTCTAAGTCTATCTCCTCGTGTGCATTGATGCTTTCTTGAAATTTGACACCTGTATCACTTCAGTAATAGCCAAGACATGCTGGAGGAACATTCACTGAATGAGCAGCTTCGGATACTTGATATGTGGATGACTCATCAACTGATAAGGATCTGTGCCCTATTTTCACGGTCTCTGCCTCCCATTAGTCTTCATGCATTAAAAGACTATGCTCCAAGCCATTTAATTCTTCTAATAACCATGCATAATTCAATATGCCTTATGATCTGGACACTTTGTGAACTGAACAGGTGTACCACTCAAAATTTCGGTAACCCTACCAGAACCCTAATAATTCGGCTATAAAGTAACTTTAGGAAGACTTTAACAAAAGACAAAAATTTCACTTTTTCCTTAAATACTCACACCTGTCACCTTTTGAATATCTGAATAGCTTTGTATAATCTCCATGCTGGCCTCAAGTCATCCCTTTTAAGATTGGCTGACCTTAGCATCAATTTCATTTTTCACATAAACAGTCATCTACAGCAGTTTCGTAGCACGCTACGAAACTGCTGTAGGTAATCAAAACAAAGCATATGAATCTTAAAGCACTGATGACTTAACTCCGTGATTTCTTCAGCTATTTTGTACAGGTGTAAGGGCTCCAAAAAGTTTCAAAACGATGACAGCCAAAATTTATCAAAACTTGAAAGCAAATTTCCCCTTGGATTAATCAGCTAGTTTGCCTAGCTTCCTATTTAAACTGCTAACTTCTTCCTTTAAAGCCTTGTTTTCTGCTCTTAAGCTTGTGTTCATTTGTTTCATGATTTTTGCCTGCTTCAGAGCTGGCACCATCCACAAATATGCATCAGACACTGAGTCAGTTTGGCTCATTAGACTTATTCTGCCTTTTATTACAGCCTTTTTATAATTTGCATATCTTACTGCCCTTTCCTTAGAAACATTTTTAATCTGAGGTATTTCTTCTTGTGTTGTTCCTGCTTGTTGCTTGATAGCAATGACATTTCCACCTTGACTGATGATAACCCTATTACCCTTGTTTTTACTTTTGGCTGCTTGAACTGTTCTGGTCAAAACCTCAAGTACATCTGTACTAGGCACTTCTAAAGGTGCCTTCTCTTTCTGCGCTTTCTTCACTTCTTTCATTTGTCTTCTTGTGACTGGTCTACGTGGCTTGAAAGCATATTCTTTACTAGGCTCTTCAAATTTCAATCTTTTTGAAGCTCTTGGTTTTTTAGTACTTTCGGGTGAAGATTGAGTGAGGTCAATATGCATTGGCTGCACTGGGTGATCTTGCTCAAACTCTATTGGTTCAATCTGTATTGGCTGATCTTGCTCAAGTTCAATGGCTTCAAGTAAGTCATTTAAACTGCCTTTTGAAATAGGGCTTTCTTCCACAGTAATTGACTTACCTTTCTCCTTGTTTAGTTGACCTCTGGTTTTCACCCTTGAAATCTTTTCAACTTCACTTGGTTTAGCTTCATCCTTCTTTTTCTGGCTCTTCTGCTTTGATGACTGAGGTGTCTCCTTAGATGATGACTTAGGTGTCTCCTTAGATGATGACTTAGGTGTCTCCTTTGCTGCCACTGACTTCTCTGATTTCCTTAACTTGGTTTTAGGCTTCTTTTGGTTTGTCACCTCTTTTCTGAGCTCAGCCAGAGTAGGTTCTTCACTCCTTTCTTTCCTTTCTCTCACAGGCAATGGAGTGAGGCCTGTTTTGCTTGGAAAGCTGGCCATAAAAACAAATGAATCCCAATCTCTGCCAATCTTTTGTAAACCATCCAATACCAGCAACTTTACCAAGCCATGATGAAACAAGGATGTTTCACAACCATCTTTCTTTAACTGGATTTTATCACACATTTTACTAATGCTTCTGAACAAATAGAAAGGGATATCTATTGAAGCCTTACCTGTGAAATGCAACAAAAGTTTGAAGTGATAGGAATAAACTTTATTGTACCTTCCCTCGCATGTTAGGTATTTCTGGATGCATGTGAGGAGCATAGCATAATGTTCTTTTATGTAACTCCTTGGCACCGCTTTGGTGAGGTCCTTATTTGCATACGGTTCCTTCAAAAACTCTTTACAGGGACTCATGTCGAATTTAAAGTTTTTAAACCATTCTTGACCTCCCCTCGGAATTTCAGTGACAATGGAAATGGCTTCAGGAGACACAGGAAATTCTAACATTGACACCTTTGAATTCAATCCAGTAAAATTCAATGCGAAAGCCTTCGTTACCTCTGCATGTCCTCCCTTCAATTTCTCGCAGAACCTCCAGCAACCAGCATTTCGAAAGGCTCTTGTTACACCTTCATCCCTGAGTGTAACATCAAGCCCCTCTGGCTCTGCCCTCAGGCACTTACCGGATCGATGTTCCCTCTTTTCCATCTTGCTTCGAATATCTTCACACAGGAAACTAATGGCAGCTACAGCTCGAAAACAATCTCAACTTTGGAGTGCAGGCTCGCTTGCAATGATCCCTTTAAATGAGAACTCAGGCTTCTCATACAGCAGTCATGTTTACATATTATGAAAAACACATTATGACACAACCATACCTCATAAAATCCCTTAAGATGATATTCATATGCGTGATTCTGGACCTTATGGCGGAATGATGATTTATCATGACCTGGAGAGGACATCAACTGACAAACATGAACGGACCTATGACTCACCCCTCCCAGATTTGATATTGCACGAAAAAGCGCTACAAAAACCCCGAAACCCCGATTTCGTAGCGCGGACAGTTCAAATTTAACAAAACGCACTACGAAATGGCTGGTAAACAGTACGCTGCGAAAAGACGGAAACATCATTGCGCAGCTAAATTGACCAAACAGATTGTGCTGCGAAACTGCGCAAAGTACTAATGACGCAATCAAGACAAGACATGCCTTAACTGACAATGATAGAGGGTATCTAACGATTTTTTACACGAACTTACATCAATACCTTTTGAAATTCAAATTTCAAAGTGACACACACACATATAAACCTATTCACAAAACTGAAGATTTTTATATGAAACTTGTGGACAACATTGCATACATGAACTATGGTTCTAAGTGATAACAGGTTATATGCAATCCTATTCAACGGATGATGTGAATTGAAAATATTACTTTTACATGTGTCGCAAATGTATATTTAACACATAATTCGCTAGAGAATCAGTTAATGTGTTAATATTTCTGGAAATATGTTTATATTGAATGTGTTCAAAATGTCTTTCCAAAATACGAACTCTAAGGAAGATAAGAAAAATTGTTGGATTTCAGACATTATAAATGTTTGTTAGTTGTAGTACAACGAGTTGCGAGTCCAGCCTAACGATGATTCGGCGAATGCCAAGTGAAATGGCATCAGAGAGTAGTTCAATCAACGCACTATACTCAGCGATTTTTTTCATCGATCGACCGATACAAATCCCTTGGAAACTCACTAACTCGCCACTTGGAACAAAAATAGCCCATGTTGTAGAAGACAAGTTCTGCGTACTACGACTAGCACCATCAACGTAACCAACAAAAGGTTCTGAAGACTCTGACATCTGCAACAAATGCAAAGCGGATTACTAACTAGATAAAAATCTCTAAAATATTCACACACACACATGCAATGAAAGCATATATGCAGTGAGTTTTTACTACACTTAATCAAGCATAGTAATGTTTGAGGTACAACTTGTTTCGGGACTATGACAATGGAATCCCATCATAATCTACTAACTCGTAGGCACCTTTTGCTAGAACATGCTTGACAATATAAGGACCCATCCACATTGGTTCAAATTTCCCTGCTCCAAGTTTATCAGCTTCCTGATCGTAAAGCAAGACCAGGTCTCCTTCTGAGAAGATACGAGGCTTGACATTTCTATCATATTGCGCCTTAATACGTTTCTTATGCACTTCATTAGCCAATGCAGTATCACAATGGGTTTCATCCATATGGATTAATTCCAAGAAACGTGCTTCTTCTTCAGAAGTGTCAGGTAACAGGTCAATCGTGAGTTTGAGCGGTGAAATTTTGCATTGTATTGGTAAGATTGCTTCCAAACCATACACCAACTAAAAGGGTGTTAATCCAGTTGCATTTCTCACTGAGGTTTGATATGCCCACAAGGCAGAGTATAGGATTAAGTGCCAGTTTCGCTTATGAACCCCTATAATTCTCTGCAACATCCGCTTCAGGACTTTGTTGATGGCCTCGACTTGTCCATTCACTTGCGGGTAATAAGGGGTAGAACTATCATGTGACAGTCCTAACTTAGCAGTCAAGTCAGCCATCATGTGATTGAAAAAATGTGACCCATGATCTGTAACTATGGATTGTGGTACTCCAAATCAGGCAACCACATTGTTAAAAAAGAAAAGAGTAGCCATTTCGCTACTGTTGTTCAAAGTTGGCATCGCCTCGGCCCATTTGGTAAAATAGTCAACGACTACTATAATATACCCATGCCCCCCGATTGAGGTGGGGTTACATGTCATAAAGTCAATGCCCCATTTGGCGAATGGGCCAACAACAACGATTGGATGCAATGGTGCATGTGGCAATATGGGATTTTGGTCATATATGTAGCATGCATGACAACTTCTGACAGCAATAATACAATCTTTGAATATAGTTGGCCAGAAGTAACTAGCACAGAGAAGTCTCTGTGCGGTTGCATATCCAAATAAGTGTCCACCACAGGCACCTGAATGGCAATCATTCAATGCTTTCTCGGTTTCCTCATGAGTGAGGCACCTCCGTAAGACCGTATTGATACAACGATGGTAAAGAGTGTCACCAATGATCAGATAATCTTTGGCTTGGTATCGAATACATCACTATTGCAAGCGAGAGGTATCAGGCCGAAAATTTTGGGTCTGGAGATATATCAGTATATCTCCATACCATGCATCAGATGACGATATCAGAAACAGAGACTCATCCAAAATCGATGGTTTAGATGTTGAATCAATGGAGGTCAGGGGAAAGTCACAAAGTAACTCTGCGAAAACTAGAGATCTATTTGATTTGGACTTGATGAATTCAAAATCAAATTCCCATAAAATAACTATCCATTTTGAGTATTTGCCCCCAGCAATTGATGTGACAAAATGTATGTCACAGGGTTACAATCCGAAATGATAGTTATTTTTCGTAGCAGGATGTAATGGCAAAATTTTTGAACAGCTTGCATAACTACTAAAGCTAGTTTTTTGACATGAGAGTACTTACTTTCTGTATCGTTGAGATTACAACTCAAATAATAAACCGGATGTTCAATCCCATTTTCTTCCTAGACTAAAACCATGCCAATGGTTGTATCTGTAGCGGCAAGATATAGGTAAGAGTTGTTTTGGTAATTTGGAGAATACATTAATGAAGCTATAATCAAGGTATCGTTAAGAGCATCAAAGGAAGCTTGCGCAACCTGATCCCAATGGAAGGGTATCTCCTTTTTATTGAAACAACTCAATGTTGCTTTTGCTATGAAAGCTGCTCATTGCTGATTTGGTTGTCGATCGCCCACTAGCGAATTTGCTGATGCTCACTGCTGATGACAAATGCCCACTGGCTGATGAAGATGCCCACTATCTACTTCGCTAATGTTGACGAGACTTTCAATCTGACAACCACTTGTCAATTTCATTGACATTTTCCCCCCTTTGTCAGCTGAAAGGAGAGACAATCTTCTCCAAAATATATTTGAACTCCCCCCCTTCACGTGTAGGAGAGTTTCACTGTCGTACTCCCTCATTCAACTGCATGAGAGTACCATCATCGGTTCACTGCTGGTTGCACTATGTGTGATTGTAGTCGGTTGTAGAACTGAGATAACCGTTTGACTGTGGATGACCATTCCCAAGGATCAATCCATTCATAATGTATCTTCAATCTGGCTGATTTTTGTTGGTTGCGGCATCTTTCCGAGGAATGATTCTGCTTGCCACAATGGTGACAAGGATGGAGATCAAAACATTGATCTGCCATATGACCGGCTCTTAGACAATGAGAGCATTTCGGTTGGACATGAACTTTAGGTTGCATGCAATTCTGTTTGTCTGCAATTTTCTCAGAACCTTCTGAGATGAGTTGGTCAAGAAATCCTGCACTCACAAACTTAATTGGCTTGGAATAATCTGGGATATGTAAGTTGGTGTCATCAGTGACATATCCTAAGCCTCGTCGATTCTTGTTATTTTGAATCTCTTCCCAGGGCTTGATGATGGGTTTGGAAGAAATTGGAATTTGATCATGAACAACTTCGACACTTGAAGTTGTTTGGATGAGTGATTTGGAATCAACATTATCTGCATGGTTGAATGACTTGGAAGAAGCACTCTTTTGTTGCAGCTCATCTCTTTGTAGTTGCGACTCTAGTTGAAGAAACTCAATGGTTTCATGTGTTTGTTGTAGATGCCGTGAAAGATCAGCAAGAGTTTCTTTGCTGATGTGCAGCATGTCTTCATCACTGAAGATGATCAAACTGTGAAGAATGTTTAACCACTGAATATGTTGCGCCATCTGAACTTGCTCACTTGAAATCAGGCTCTCTTGTTGTAGATGTTGTGCTTTGATCCGTTTCATTTGATTTTGTTACTTGAATGACAAGCTCACTTGCTATGGGACTTGAATGGCACGCTCACTTGATTTGTTGCTTATTGCACTTGCTGGGAAAACTTGCTAGAGTTGTCGAACTTTCTTACTTAGACTCTGGAATTCACGCTTGCTTGATGACGATCGCATTTGTCTGAATGCTCGCGTTACTTGATGACTTCACACTCGCTTGAATGAATAGCCATGCTCGCTTGAGGTCGACCTCAACTTGCTTGATTGGTGTTAGAGTTGAACTTGTTTGGTTGCTTTGATGGTTGCTACAATGAACTTCACTCTGGCTCGCTTGAAAGTTTGAACTTTGTACTGTTTTGACGCAAATTGCTTGAATGAACTTCACTCTGGCTCGCTTGAAAGTTTGAACTTCACTCATGCTCGCTTGCAGGAGATGTGAACTTGTTGCGTGTTTGCTTTAGAGTTAAAAATCGTGCATTCACTTGATTCTGTTTAAAGGAAGGGTGTCGAACACTGTCGAAAATGCACCCAAAAAATGCTTAATGATTTTAATGACTCACATAAAAACAAGGAATTCACTTTGACTCAATTCAAGACTTGGGTGTCGGTTTCAACCGAGAATGCACCCTTACAATTCAATGTATTTTGAGTTTGATTACAAGTTCAATAATGTTGATGTAGATTGTGCTTTGAAACGTTGAAGTTTACATATTCATTAACTTGAATGTAATGATGTAGACTTTGCTTTGAAATTCTGGAGTTTGCAGAGTTATGAACTTGATTGTATTGAGTGAATTTGATTATTGAGGTAGAATGCTGATGTTGAAAACTTTGATTAGTTGTTGTATGTGTTGAGCTTAATTATCCTTCCTTGCAGCTATTTCATTACAGGTGTTGTGCTTGCTTGCATTGAACTTTATGTGTGTTAAATGAGATCATTTATGTGTCAAAACTAGACATAAATAAAAAAGCAACAACATGAAGCATGCACCATCATCAACACACTCTTCGTGTACCTAAGATCCCCTTATTCAATTTCGGGTGGATCTAGGACACAATCACCACAAAAAATGATATCTTTATTAAACTTTAGAGTACATAATCGCACAACTTCACAACATCTTCATGGAATCAGAGTTCTGGAACTTTTTGAAAGAAAAATGTCTTCAAAAAATTGACTCAACCTTCTAGAAATAAAAATATTCACTTATCTCTCCAAATACAAAAATAAATTTCTCACTCCAACAATACAAAAAATACTTTCACCTTATTACTCCACAAAATCACACCTTACTTCTAACTCCAAAAAACTTGTCACTCCAAAATATTAAAATATACCCTTATTACTCCAGAAACATCACTTTAGAACCTTCACATACCCACTTCCTCGTCTTTATAAATGTTTACTTTTTTTTTGGTTAAGTAAAACCATTGAATATAAAAGTTTTGTTTTAACCATTAAAAAAGTATTCCCTTATGTTTCTTATAACTAAAATTCATGAAGCACTCAAGCCAAACTTCGTCCTAGATTTAGAAATACAATTAAAGATAATTTAATGATACCTTTTTTTTGCATGCGGCCACGCACTGGAATTTCATGCTCTTCATTCCACACATGGTTCTCAATTACTGCGAATATGAAAAAAAAAAGATTGCTCCATTATGTATTGTTCTTTAATTCATGGTGGACGTTGGCTCCTCCATTGGTGCAAGCAGGTTCTTCCACAGGCTCTAACGTTGATCCGTAGTGCAGGTTTAGTGTAAGGTCAATGATCCTACGCCTGTATTGATCCGGCAATGCCCCCGGTGCTGCAAAAAACTCACGGGCACCCAATGCTAAGAGAAGGGAGAATCACGTCACAGAGCCATGGGCTCTCTGCCTCCCAAATTAAATCTTTTGTAGCAATCTGCGATACATTCATCCCGTCAGTTCTCCCTTCTAAGGACCTGCAAGATCCAGAGGTCGAATCCGTTTATCGTCGGAGGAATCGCAGTTCGAGATCGATCATGGGATCGAGTGTAGCCACCGCAAATAAAAAATGACGCTTATGGTGTTCCTCAACTAAGGAGAATGACACAAAACCACCTACAATGTTGGCCAAGAATAGTTACCCAATAGGCCACTATTTATAGCAAGAGCTATACCTTCCTTGTCTCCACAGCATGAGCGCGGCTGGCAGTAGCTTGGCAAGTAGTTCGATCAGGAACATAAACAAAAATTGGATTATCTGTTTGCAGTGTACTCAACCATATTTTGACAATGACTCAATGTCCATCGGTAATGAAGAGAAACTATCCCCACTTTCGCCTTGACAAGGGACTATTTTATCTGGCTGATTGCTTCATGCTTGGAAGATGTGAACCATCCACGGAGCCTTACCTAGAGATTTGGTGATGTAGGAATAATTATTGGATGTGTTCTGATTACTGCCAATTGAATCCCGTGCGACTGACTGCTGCCATATTTCAGATATCACATTGTCTGCCAAGCAAATCAACTTGCAGATCTCGTGTGCGCAAATCAATGAGGGCAATCAACCAGACCTTCAACCATCTTTGTTTCAAGCACTATAAAATAGAACAGAGAAGAACAGAGAGAGTGATACAATAACCACTTCTCTACAACAATGGTTATATGCTTTAGAGTAGCAGGTGGGCTCTGGAGTCAGGAAATACGCCTGCGTACAAGTATTTTGTGTGTGTGGCCCTTTATGTTACAGACAAAATGAACTTTGAGTTCCTATAACAGGATTGTTATCTGTAAAGTAAGGGTATGGCCATGATTGCCACACCACTCATAAAAGCTTTGAGGCTAATCAACAGCCACAACCACTTGACCGATGGGAAAAGAAAAGGAACAAAACATGTTTAGCTTCAGTGGGTGCAGTGAATGAAAGTATCTGGACCGCTACAAAACCATGTGACAGGAGCAATCCATTCTCCAAGATCAAAAGCTCACAAGCTAACCAATTCTCTCAACCTTGCTCTGATACCACATATTGAAAATGAAACTAACTCAAACAAATTACAGAAAAACACATATAAAAATCAGACACAAAATATGGGCGGAAAAAGGCTGAAGCTTCATGCTTCCTCATGTATTATCTCTCATTCATACATAAAATAATTGAATATAGTGTTACAAATAAATAGATGAGAGATAGTGTTCTCAAGATAGTGCCTGCTATCTTAGACACTTTTGGTTGAGATAATTTCTCCTTTGGTTGAGATAATTTCTCACCAGACACACACCAATATAGGAGTTACCTAAACTAACTCCTATCTTAGAGGAACAACCCAAGAGTTAGGCACAAATTCCTAAGTTGGAATATTTAATTAATTAATTTTTTGGATTTATTATTGTTTTGTGAGAGAGGCTAACACTTTTTCAAAAGACATGTAAAACCTTTAGCCATCTCAGCATAATTAGGAATGAACCTCCTCAGAAAGTTTTCTTTCCCTTGGAGTCTCTGTAGCTGTAAAATATTTGAAGGTGGAGACAAATCTAGAATTGTATGAACCTTTAATGGATCGAGTCGAATCCCCTCTCTAGACACTAAAAATCTGAGCAATCGACTAGAACCAACACAAAACACACATTTGTGTGGATTGAGTCATATCTTGTAGTGTCGACACCGTAAAAATATCAATCTCAAATGTTGCGAGTGATCAATCCACTTTTGTGAATGAGCAGGTAAATCATCAAGGTAAGGTTGAACAATGTGCTTGATGTCATGGAAGGCATAGCTCATTTCCCTATGAAATGTGGCCCCTACATTCTTCAAACCGAAAGGGAGTTTCCTATAGCCGAATGTGCCCCATGGACAAATAAAAGTTGTTTTCTATTGGTCCTGTGGGCATATATTGATTTGATTGTAGCCGAAAAATCTATCCATAAATGAGAATATTTTGCATCGGGCACATTCATCAATAATCTGGTCGATAAAAGGAGTAGGATAATTGTCTTTTGGACATGCCTGATTTACATCCCTATAATCGACACACTCTCAAATTGTCCCTTGTTTCTTCATGATAGGAACAAGGTTGGAAACCCAGTTAGTAAGAAGTACACGGTAAATGAAACCAGCCCACAAATTTTTTTCAGCCTCTGCTTTAATTGCAGCAGCTTTCTTTGGATGAACAGGTCGAAGCCATTGTCGAATTGGCTTGACACCAAGGTACATTTTGATTTCATGTTCAACAATACTAGAGTCAATGCCCAACATCTCCTCATAAGACCATGCAAAGATATCTCTAAATTCACGAAAGAGAGTGCAGTCACTATCGATTTCTGATGGAGAACAAGATTCGCCGACATGAATGTTTTCTACAACATTAGGCTTGGTCGAAATATTAATAGAAATCGTTTCTTCAATATTTGACAGGTTTCGCTCAGATTCTACTATATCTATGAAAACTGAATTCGGAAGGAAATCAATAACTGAAGGGTGGTTTAGTTTATTTGAATGATCTTCGATGTCATCTGGAAGATGGGAACGATGATAATAATCTTCCCAAGGTTCTTCTCCTATCATCATTGATTGGACGATTCCTTCATCCATAGAATGTATACGAGAGAAAGGATCCGAAGAAGTACCATATTCTAAGGAACAGTCTACCCATACAATTGGTGAATGCAGATTTGGATTTGCCGCACAAACCCGAGAAATTGATTCCTATGCTAGTTCAATGGGGCTTAGTAGCATTTTCTCAATATTACTATCAACTTCAAAATTGTTGGTAATCCTCCTTAAATTAGATGAGGTGGAGGAAATCATGTTGCAAGTCTCTACTCTTTCCACTTCCACCAAATTAGATGGTGACAGTAGCGTAAAGGTACCCATTAGGGAAGGATCTTTAAAGAGACCTACTCCAACACTTTGAAGTGACAGTGGGGGTCCGTGTACCAACGTAATGCTTCTCGTAGCCTGTGAAATATTGGCAAAGAAGGCTAGCTAATTGATGACTGTGATTCCACCCTCATGAGGGAATGAAACAATACGAAAGTACATGGAAACCACAGCAACCATAGCATATACCCATGGCCTTCCTAGTAAAATGTTGTAATCGAGAGGTTCGTCAACTACTTCGACTTCAACATTAACTGTTTTTCCCCCTAGTTCGATTTGCAAGTTACTCAAAATCCCACAAGGAGTATATGTTCGTCTATCAAAAGCTTTTAACGTGGTTTGTGATCATGACAATGGCGGTGAACCAAGTGTTTTCCAGCAGCTCATTGACATAATGCAAGTAGATGCCCCCTCATCAATAATAGTTCGGTGAACATTCTTATTGAGAGATTTTACTTGAATTAGGAAAGCTAACTGCACCGGTAACTGTGGTGTATATCCCGCATGGTTAAAAACCATAAGATTGGAATCTGTAGGGTCTATTCCGCCAATTGTTGACAATAAAGCCTGCTTCTGGGAGGGACATTTTTGTAACACCTCGAGTGTCGACATAGTAGAAGGTGATTGAGCAAGATCTTCCACTATGTTATAGTTCTAAGCTGCTTGAGCCCAAGGGTTAAATGTCGATTTATGCACAACTCCCTTTGGTGGTTTTATTGTCAATTCTGGTACAACAGGTGGAATATTTTTAGATGAATTCGAAGTCAATCGAAGGATTAGGTTGATCAGTGGCCTGATTATTCGACGATGATGATGGATTTCCATAATCTTTATTTCTCGTTGACACCAAAACTTCGTTTTGTGGCTTTGTGATGGATAACATGAGTACTTGGGATGTGGAAGCATGGTTTGTCGTAACCAAATGTGTCTCTGGGTTTGGAAATGGATTAGTCAACACTGTAGATGTATTTGAAGTCTTTAAAAGTTTAGAGACCTCTAAGAAGTGTGGAAAATCTCTTGTAAAATGCTCGTCATTACAGATTAAACATGGATAATGAAATTTCCTTGCCGAAGTAGAGGAATCAGATGATTTCTCTTGAGGGGAATTATCTTGTTTTTTCTTGTTTTTCCCATTTTTCTTACCTCCTGGTTGCTTTTGATTTTTTCCTTTGCCAGATGACACAACATCAACTTCGGAAGCAAGAGTGTTTTCTAATGCATTGGTAGTTTGATTGGTAATGGCAAGAGTTTGACCAGATGGTCTTCCTACCATTTGCGTGCTCGAAGAACCGATCACACCATCACCGGCATGAGAGTCCTTACTCGATTGTGGAGGAGGAGGAACAGTGAAAGCTGGTCGGGGTGCATTGGGAATTTTGTCGTAGAGCGTGCCAGATTGTGTGTAAATCAAATCCAAGTATTGGGCACGAGAAATTACTTGCTCTTCTGTGACAACTCCACCTTTTTCCACATCCTTGGTGATTGATGGCAACAAGGATTTTATGAACCACTCAGCTAAAAGCTGATCGGGAACATATGTCTTAACCATTCAACGACAATGCCGCCACTCATGAATATGATCTGATATATGGGTAGCAGTAGTCTATTTAAAGTTGGTTAGGAGTTCCGTTCCAGTCTCGTATCTAATAGGTAACTGGAAGTGGGTCAGAAATGTGGTGGCTAAAGTTGTAAAGTTGTCAAAAGAAGCTATTGGTAACTCGATGTGCCATTTAACAGCCGAACCAGTAAGTGTTCTTTGGAAAAGACAGAGTCTAACCGAATCATCATTTAAGGAGTTTGATGAACACCACAAATGAAAGGTCATGACATGATTTGATGGGTCTTCTCCGGGATTTCCATTGAATTTCGGAATGTCAGAAGGTAACTTATGTGGAATCACAAACCACCAAGGTGCATATAAGATTGGATCATTAGTGAGCGGATTTAAATTTGGTAATTCTAAAGTTGCTGCAAAATGACAACTGTCGATTTAGGTCAGGTTGAGCATACCTAGGATATGGTGGAATTTCCTAAGAAATAGGTCTTTGCATACCAACATAGGGCATCTACATTTGGTAACCTTGGTAAGGTTGTTGTTGAACAAATCCGGCATAAGGTGGTTGTTGATAACCAGGTTGAATTTGTGGTTGTCCATAACCTGCAAAGCCTTGTTGACCAGGACCTTGGTAAGCTTGATATTGTCCAAACCCAGGTTGAGCTTGTTGGGCAAGTCCAAATTCAGGCTGGAATTGTTGGAATTGAGGTTGTTGAAATTGAGGCTGCCACAGTTGTTGAATAAACTTTTGTTGTTGTTGGTACAACTATTGTTGATTTAATAGTTGTTGCGGCTCGGGAATGAAAGGTTGGCCAAGTTGTGAATAAGCTATACCAGTGTAAGCTTGGGTCAGTCTAGATAAGGGTATACTAACCTGAGGTTGTTGTTGAACCTCAGAAACAAGTGGTTGTTGTACAACAACCTGAGAAACTTGAACTTCTTGACCCGAAACTTGTGGTTGTGAGGTAGAAGGACCAGTTTGTACCAGTTGAGATACAACAGTTTGAACTTGTGACTGTGGTACAGTAGTAACAACAGGTGTAGTAGGAATAGCCGACATAGTTTGGATTGGTTGTGTTGGATACACAAGCCTTGGTTGAACTGGCATTGTTGGTTTCCATTGACAAACTCAAATTCCAGGTTGACCTGAATACTATGGGCTATTGCCATATGACAATCCTCTGGAATAGGGAGGATAAGGTTAATAAGCATATTGCTCTCCATATGGTGGAAATCCAATATTTAATGGATATATAGGTCTTTGTTGACTGGATTACCCAGCTGGATATTGATATGTAGGATCAAACTGTTGAGTTCCCATTAAAGAAGAACCAGGTAGAATTTTGGTTGAGGACATGGGTGATGACCATGGTGTAGAAGCAACCCCTGAGTGGGTTCCAGATAAAGATTGGTAACCAACCAGGACAGACGATTCACCATATAGGTGCGACTCAGGTGTGGTAGAAAACATTGAAGAAGTTGCAATAGAAGATTCTGCTGCAGCTGCATCAGATGATACAATCTGGGATGTTGACGGTTGTTCTGCCATAGTTAACTGACCCAAAAGTTGTCCTAAAGAATAGATGGGTACTTGAAAATAAGCGGGATCAAACGAAGCGGTAAAATGAGGAGTATGAGGGTAAAGATAAAGCCCAGCTCCAAAGTGGAATGGGGTTCCAGGTGTAGAATCTTCTTCCAATTCTTCCTCTGTAGCAGTTAAACCAGGTGGAAGAACTTCACTGTGTGGTCCGTAAAAGCTCTCTGGTGTTGATAAAGTTGAAGTTTTAGTAGTTATTGATGTCTGAGGGGTAACCAGTTGATCATCTTCTGGTAAAGTAACAACTTCTGAATGTTCAAATTTGAAGTCCAGATGTTCAGGTAAAAGAACAACAGTTTTAGAAAGAGGTTCCTGAACAACTTCAGGTTTAGATGTAACTTTTGTTTGAACTATGATAGGTTCTGGATTAACTTTTGGTTGAACTGATTCAAGTTTAGAAGTGATTTCATGTTAACAAACTTCAAGTTGAGGATCAACTCGTTGTTGAACAACTCCGGTTACTGTTTCACTAGGATCAGTACTAATGTCCTCAGGTAATTGTGAAACTTCTCCTTCAGAAACGGATCTAGCAGAAATGGTTGAAGTAACCGGAGTCTCAGTACTTACCGAAATAGATGATTCAGGTAATTCAGATGAAGAACTAGGAGTTCTTGATGTACTTGACTTAGTTAAGTGAGATCGCTTTGACCAAATAGGTGTAGCTTTGAGCGACAAAGGCAATTTACTCTTTGTTCTCCGTAAATGACGGGGTAAGGGTTGATGTTCCTCCACGATTTCTGATTAATTTTATTATCAAAAAAGAAATAAACAAAAAGGGGTAAACTAGGCAAAATGTTTACCAAGCAACTGTTAACTGCATAATACCTCCTGGCGAACCAAGAAGTACGGGCATGCAATCTCCCCGAATGCTATGTTCAGTGTATCATAGTGTATAAGGCGACCGACTCGGTTACTTAAGGATGGATAGAAACCTAGAGTTGTCCTCCCATATATACGCGAAGGTAAATGGAGGCCCAGTCCATATAAGCATTGTCTAATGCAAAACCGCATAGTGAGAGCATTCCCATATACTTTACGTACTGTCACACCACCCTATATACCCGAAGGTACGTGGACGAGTTGTGATATACTCACGTACGTGGAATAAGTTGTCACACTTGGGATGTATTGCAGACAAGTTCATGACATCTACTTTGTTTTACGATGCCAGAACACGTATCTAGCCTAGAACCACTAAATGTTCTCATTAATGACAATGCTCCATTAGGTAAATTGATGTTAATTTTAAGTTGATCTTGCTTAGGAATTTTCCTTTCAAGTTCACCACGTGATGTATTCTAAAATTCCTAGGAATGCAACTATCATGATAAGCATTCTTTCCATTCAATTTAAGGATGAAAATCATAACTGCTTAGGGATAGGGCAATCAGATTTCTTTCAATCGAAGAGCAAAGACCACAATCTAATGCAATTTCCCTACACTATTCCTATGATCACAAACAAACATTTTCAATGAAACATGCATGTATTTCTTTTTGATTTCCTTAATGTTGGCTTATTGGGGCCTGACCCAGGTTCAGAGTTGAGTTAGCCAAACAAATCCCGGTACTACTGGCCCTTTCGGCAACAGTCCGCAGATCGCGAACTGAGGTCTCACCCGAAGTAGTATGGGAGAGTGCTAGAACCAGGTTTTCGCACCTTGGAGATGTTTGATGAGTTCAAGTGGTTCGCGAATCAACCTTGCACGCAGGTTGCTTCACGCACTTTCCCGTACCTCGCAGCCTGATATATTGCCTTCAAGCAACCCTACTCAGGGGCCTAACGCTGCGCTTCTGCGTTATTACCCAAGACCTTACTGGTATTCCAATGTTAGCTGATTATTTTAGCCTACTTGCGTGCTTTAAGTTATACTTAACAACATAAGCCATTCATACAAGTGTGCACAGTAAATAAACAGTATATATGAAAATTATATCAAACATGCATTAACCCAAGAAAAGATACACAAAATTATGTTAAAACTTCTCTTTATTAATTCCTTCTTTGGTTACAGACTCGACTCCACCCTATGCACTCAGCTGCAAGGGTCTGCACACTCAGCTGCAGACTACTAGGCCTCTGCGCACTCAGCTGCAGAGCCTTCTCCTAGCCTACGACCTAAAGACACACTTCACCTCACTTCCTTAAACCTTCTTCTCTCTATTACTCTATCTCCCTTTACACTTAGAGCCTCGCTCTATTTATACAATCCCATGGTCCGTAGACCATGGGTAGGTCTATCCAGCTAACATTACATTACAAAACTAGGGCGGACAACCCTGTGACTCTATCATACTTTTCACGCTGCACACCCACAATTCGCGGAGCTTTACAACAATATTGGGTCAAAACTTGGGCTTTGAGCCCCAAAACATGCCTTGGGGGGGATTCCATGCCTAACAGGCCCCCCAGCACAAACATCATGACTCGCCCTCGAGTCACTCTGTCGGTGCGGCGATCTTTGCGTGGAGTCCCTCCAACTATTCTCGAACTGCACGGAGGTGTTACACTAAAATTTGTCACCATGACTATTTGCAGTTAGTATGGCTCTATCAACTGTCATACTATCCTCCTTGGCAAGTCTCATACCTCTGCTCCTCATGTCAAACTCCAAGAAAGAGAGAAAGTCCTTAAAAAGTCAAATAACTCTGGTTACGCAGTTTCTATTAGCCTTACCTGCGTGTACGCACCCCAAGTTCACAATACCTGCATACTTGTACGCTCTGTCTGTAAAGGGGTGGGTGCGTACCCCTGTAAAGGTCAAAAGGCGCGAGTTTTACTTCAAAAAAGTTACTTGTGGTCGATTCTAGAGCATTCTAGAAGTTTGTTTGACGTGTATTGAGCGCCTCCAGATGGTTCATGTATCCCTACCAAAGAGGAACTCATCCCATCAAGAGGGGAGCTATCCCATCCAAAGAGGGGCTTATCCCATTGATGGTGGACCTGAATAACTTCCTCTAGAGCACTATAAATACAGGCATTGGGCCAGAGGGAGGAGAGGTTGAAAGCTGAACATTCCTAAGGGTAGATGCTACTGGAATTAGGACTCCCTTGTAAAGCTTGAGAGGAGAGATTCCCATCCTTTCCTAGCCTTATTTGAGAGTGGGTGAGCTGATCAAAGTAAAGGAAAACTCTTGCTGGACCCTAGGAGGGACTTGCACAACACCAAGGCTCAGGTTGTAATGGTTCCTTTTGTTACCTTTTAATGCAAATGAACTTATTTTTCTCAACAGATTGTTATTCATGGTTTTTTTCATATACTCCTTGGTCTGTATGATGGATATGTATTGTTTTGTGAGTTTATCAGGTGCTATTTAATCTTTTGGCTTGTTAGTGAATGCAGGTTTCGAAGAGAAGGAGGAGCTCATCCGGATCGGCGAGGCTGGACTACTACAAAGCGTTGGACTAAAGGTATGTTAAAGATCCCCTGATTACTTGTATTTGTAATGCATGTTTAGAGAAAGGTAGGATTTATTTGTTTTGTTTGTCACTAGAAAGCTTTTGCTTCTAGGGAGGTTGGTTTTGTCCGCACTATTGACTCTTTCCGCATGACAGGAGGTCAGCAGCGAACTGAGCTGTTGCTTGCTGGATCTGCTGCATGCATTGTTCTGAGACCTCTATGTTGGAGTGCTTCTTTGCATTAATGTGTGCAACCCCTGTATGCGCGCGAGCTTGCCTTCAATGTCTACCATGATGTTGAAGGCCTCGTCAATCCAAGGCTGGACACACTCTTTTAGAATGACCTCCTTATGTTGTGCCGCGTCCACCTGCTCCTTCAGTTCTTTAGCCTGCTGCATCCTCGCACATTGTCATATTGTTGTTGGAGTTCGCATGCCTCTGTCTCTAAGCACTAGATGTTTTGGTCCTCCTGCAGAGTGGTGAGGACCTCAAGTGATTCTTCCGACATGCTGAAGCAGTCTCGCACTGCACCTCTGATTTCCTCCAATCCTGTTGTGATAGCGCTAGCGTGCTGTTCTTTGAATTCCAAGGGAGTGGATGGCTATTCCTTTAACTGCAGCTTGACGATCTAAAGATTCAGCTCCAGCTGAACCCTTTTCATTTCTTCCCTGGCCTCACGGACTCCTGCTACTAACCTGTGGATCCGTACCTCCACTGGTAGATCTGCTGGGATGGCCAGCTCCGGGACGCTTCGGCAAGCATCATCTATCACTTGCACCAATTATTGATTTTGTGATAGCAAGTCATCGTGCTGCAAGCTGAGTTTTTCCATATTTATCTTCTGCTCGCTGAGGACATAGACTGTGCGCTCTCCCTAGTGCGCAGCTCTACCGTTATCCCACCCTACAAAAGATATAATGTTTCACGCGGAAGGGCAACTAGATTAACACTGAGACCTTTCATCGTGCTAACTGAAATCTTGTCGACCTCATTTGATGTCACTAGAGCCCCTTCCAGAAACATTGTTGTGTTCACCATCCGTGCGTGCAACATCTACTTTGCTGCTATGGATCCTACTACGAGGTTGGTTGAAAGGGTACCAACCTGAGGGGGGTGCGCCTGTAATTCCTACAACTTTGCTCTAAGGGTCCCTAACACAGCCTGGTGCTCCTGCATGAAATCCTGAAGAGCCTCATTTGTGACATCATGCACCATCTCACCGATGTCATGCAGATCATCCTTGGTTAGGGTGATTGGGTCAATGGACAATTTTGAGGCCTTGACCTTCTTCTGCGATCCTACCCGTTCTGCTAGGTGTTGGTGCTTTTGCTGTGTGGACACGATTCGTGGGTCCGCACCTCCTTCTGTTTCTGCTTTGTCTGCTGCCTGCCCTTGCGAAGGCATTGCTTGGTCATCGCCAACCTTCAAGACTGCTTCCTGTGCTGCTCTGTTGCGGCCTTTTCTTGCTCGGCTTCTTTCTGTGCCGCTTCCCACACTGCCTGCACTTCGGCTGTTGTTGTTTCCTTCCGCCTATTCGTGGCCAACTGTGCGATGTGCATCTTGGCATCGTCTTTCTTCTTTTGCGCTGCCGACCTCTCGAGTTCTGCAATTTCTGGGGCATGCCATTTCGGAGGCCATGCCTCCAAGACATTGAAAATGGCGTCGTCAGTGGCTACAAAGGGTAGCTTTGTCCACTGCTTTGTCGAATCCTTGTGTGCCCTGATATATATGTTATGCATGTCTGCCTTAAATTCTGCAAAACTCTGCAGATTGTTGTACACTGCGGGCGACAAGCACAACTTACAGTTGATCCACATTCGGATGTTCATTTCCATGAGCACCCAGAATATCTTGTTGTTGCATATCCTTGTAGCATCCTTCGTGGCCCAGAGAGAAGCATACTTCATGGCCTTCGGTAATTATCTCTTAATTATGGGGAATTTATTGTCCTCTAACAATTCCCCTACTACGATCACTATGGACAGCAACAACCATGCATAGTGGAACGTTTTTCCCTGTTCCTGAGCTTCGCAACAATTTTCTGAAAATTATGTGCAAAGGAATTCGGACCAGTTAAACTGGACCCCCTCCGTGCACTGCTCGGCTAGTGCGACCACCAGCACAGGTACCACGTCTGCATGAAACTTCTGCATAACTTTACCTGCCAGGATTTGGGTAGCCACGCATTCTGCTTTTTCCTTGATGTTGGAGATGGCCTAACCCCTCTTCTTCTTTTCTAGCTTGTACTTCGTCTTCATGGCCTTCGCGAGGGCCAAATCACTACCCTTCCCTTCCGATATGGTCGCAGGGTCCTTTCCTTGTATGGAAGCCAGAAAACGCGATGAATCAGGTCTGCCATGATGGGGATGGGCTCCTTAAGTCATAAATACCCATCATGCATCGAGCATAGCAGCTGCCTGATGACGAAAATGGTTATTGGGGTGAGGTGGAAATGCAGCACCCATAGTAGGTTCAGAAACCTGGCGTTTTCCACACTGCGCAACCACTTGTAGGGCTCTAATGTTGTTACCACCCCTGTGGTGTTCTTCTTCATGAGATTTTCAATCTTAAGGTGAGGGAACTTCTCGCGGTCAGTGAGGTCCAAATCTTCAAATTTCATGGTTGGCACACAGCCCAGGTGCGTGCCTTCAAACATAATTCCATCTGGGAGGAGCAGGGTCTAGAGTGAACTCTTGGTCTTGTCCAGGTCCTTGGGCACTTTGGCCTTCCATTTTCACGGGGGGACATAGGTGGGTAGTTTTGTCGCAGAGGGCGTAGTTTGAATATCCACCTCGATGCCTCTGTCTTCCTCCTCTGCGATGATAAGGGCCTACAAATCTTCTTCTTCTTCATCTGTTTCAATAGTGATAGCTTTCCCTTTCTCCTCCATCCACAGTTTGTTACACAGCAGGTTCTGTGGGGACACATGTACAAGAGCCATTTCTTGTTTATCCTTCTTGGGTCTTGGCGTAAGCAGTGATTTCAGGATCTCTACCACAATCCCGACACCTTCTAGAACATCCTCCACAGTTAGGGCCTGCGTGGCCTCGTCGGCGGTCACCTCTTCGATCCCCATACCATCCTTAGTTGCTATCATTGTAGCTGTGCAACAATCTATCACTTGCAAATTTAAGGGCTTAAGCAATGCTCGGCTCACAATACTCAGGGCTCTGCTCAATCGCTCAATTAGCAAATGACCAAGTGTTGTTTGCTGGGCAGCCCTTTGTATTTGATAGCGCTTTTGGAATTCGAATTCGACCATTCCTCCCAATTTTGGTTCATTAATGCTTTCTTGGCGGCAGGTTTTCCCAAATCCTGCCCATAAATCATGTCTTAAATGCTTGCCTCTTGCTCCATTTGGCCTCAAGTCGAGCATCCCATCATGAATAGTGACTACAACATCACTTTATGGCCAACCCGCTTGGTAGCGTAGCCCCCCATGCGTGGTCATGGACCTTGTGACTCTTTGCTTCTGTGTGCATCTCCAATATCCTGCAGCTCTTAGGCATAATAGTTTATAGTCCCGTGCTCCCTTCCAACTGCATGGAGCACTAAGATTGTCCTTCCCTTGGCTAGTCAGGTGGTCGCACCACCCGTGTAGAGTTCCATCCTTTCCTTCGTCATTGTTCCTGGAGAATCCTGACCTTGTATTGTTACGGTCGGCATCGCACACTTCACCATTTGCAATGTGCTACCTTGGTCACTATGCTTAGCAATATGTGGTCTAGGCCAAGGCATTAGACTGATCAATTCACGGCAATAGGTCTTAACCCTGTCATCAGGATCGCACGCACACTATCTTATCAGCCTGGTCTTTTTGCTGAGAAAATCTTTCTTTATTTCGTCCTCCATCTTCTTGACTTCTGTGTCCATCAAAGCTTCCTTAACCGTACCCTTTCTTTTTCAAGTTCGTGGAGTCTAAGGTTTCCCTATTGGATTTCTTCCTCAAGTCCCATGCATTCTATTCCTTGTGGTTGTGTGATCCCTCCTTTCTGGGTTTTGCGAACCATCGTATCTATGGTTTCTATTTTGCGCAGTCTAGGCCTCACATGTTCCATAGGGATTATAGCATCTGCTTCATACTTCAACTTTGGAAATTCCCGCGTGGTTAGGGTTTTGTGCATGGTCCTATAAGCCCATAAAATTGCTAGTACGCGTAGGTCCCATTCAGTGTGTTTCACATGGTGGACTGCATTCAGTACTCCGCATACTTTTTCAAAGGCTTCCACATGGACAATCTTCGGCACGCTTGCTCATATCATACTTCCTGGTCGTCATTCGCGCCATTGTCTTACTCGCTCCTACTTGTCGATTGTGTTTCCTATCGTGAGGATGGTGGGCGTTCATGCAGGTTGCGCACCATATGCCTGTACCCATCTTAAAAGGTGGGCGCACGGGTTTTTTCATCCGTCATACCTACCTTTCATCCACATCTGAGGCTTTCCAAACAACATGAGAATCATCCTTCTACATTCGCGCCAGTCCTTAAAACTTCCTTGATGCGTACCCCACCATCTTGCGGGCGTAGCGTGCAGTACCCATTTCAGAGCATCAAAACGTTGTTGTTCCGGTACTTCTCTTTCAAATTGGTTTAGGAAAACATCCTCCTTGGTCAATCTGTCATACATAGGGAGATCTCTTACCTCTGTTGTCACGCAGCGTAGTGACCTTGTCATCATGTTGCAGTTGAGCGTGGTTACCTCGTGTAACCGGTTCTTCCATCATTCTATCTCCTTGTCTGAATCTGAGGTGTAGGATCTTTCACAATCCCACGAAATCCTACCATCCGCTGTTGGATTCACCCAATCCTGCCCCCACGTGGTTATCTTGTAGATACAGTCTAGATTGTCGTCACTCTCATAGTCACGCACTGGCTCTGTGTAGCACAATCCTTCCACAGGGTCTAAAGTTACCACTACGTGTGGTGACTTTTTCTCGAAAATCATCTCGCGCTTCTTTAGGTTTATCACTCCATTCAGTCAGTGGCCCAATCCATTCCTAGTAGCGCAGGATAGGGATTGTTGTCATCAACAATCTCTATCACTTCAAAATCTGCAAGCGCGCTCGCACCTTCGATATCCACCATTATTCCCTGCAATCTTCCCATGGGTAGGATCTTTTGTTGGTTCACCATTCGCAATTGAATAGGAGACCATTGCAATGCAGGCCTGCCCATGCGTTCCCATGTTTGTTTTGGCAGGACGTTTTTGTCCAATCCTAGATCCAAAATCACTTGATCCATTTCATATTCCCCGATCTACGCGGTCAATCTCATCTCCCTTCCTGTTCGCGTTGTGTGCTTCCTGAGCTTCCAAACTACACGTGGTTCTCCTAGTCCAACACATCTAGTGATGAGTTCTTGCAGTCCCTTCACTGCTTTGCTGTTGCACAACAACTTCATGCATGTATCCAAAAAGGTAGTGAGCATTGATAGGTCCATTTCTGGTTCCAGTTTGTCTTTACTACCTGAAATGGAGGCCTCTGCAAAGCTCTTCTTAGCTTCCATGATTTTTTCCTTAGCGCACTCCAAATCAAATTCTAGTTCCTTTGTTGGAGCCATGCAAACCCAGGCACTCTCTTCGGGTTTCTTGCCTTTGTCATCTCTTGTCGTAATACCACTTCGGAGCACAATATTTACATTCAGGTCTTCCTCGCGTGGCTCATACCTCATCATTTGCAGGTTCTGAGTCGGGGGAGGTTGGAGTGCTCCTTTATCGTGCAACCTCGCTATTAGCGTGGGACAGTCCTCCATCTCATGATCAAATTGGGTACAATATAAGCATGATGGTCTTGTCGGATTTGTACACTCACAGGCATAATGCCCTGGCCCTTCGCAATTATAATAGATCAGCTGTCTGCAACCTCTTCCTAGTCCCATTCCACCTCGACCTCACCCACGCCCCTGAAATCCAGTGCACGCCATTCCTGCATTTTGATCAAGAGCCCGTGTTTTGGTCTGAACTCTGTAGGTAGGAGTCTAATCCATCATCAGTTCATAACTTTTATAGGTGCGCTCATCGTGGCCTACTAACCTGCAGAAGTTACAGAACAACTGTTGGGAACTCTGCGTATACTTCTATAATAGATGGCAGTTATCTATAGCATGCTTCCCTCCTATCTGAAAAATTGTGCACCATAATGCAGGTGCTGCACTCGGTCCTACTTGTGCCTCTGGTCTCAATGGCATTGGTCCTCCTGCCGCCAGGTAGTTTGCGAATACTGGACAATGGTCCTTGTCATGTCCCTGGCCTTTGCACTTTATGCACCATACCTCCTCACACACTTCTGGGTGAGCCGTCCTGTTTTGTTTCAAACTCTACGTCTCAAGGCACAAGTTTTTCAACTGCACGTGGATCTGTTGGACTCCTAGGTTAGGATCTTGTATCGAGGTCTCATGCAGTCTCATTGCGATTTCCAAGTCCTCAGCCTGAGTGGATCACTTTTGTTGTGACAGTGCGTTCCTTAGATGTGGCATTAGCAATGCTACAAACCATGAGCGGTGTTTCCCATCCGTCAAGGTCATGTTGGCTTCACAAATCATACACTTCAGTCTCTGATCTAGCTCCCAAGGGGTCTCACCTGGAAGCATCGCGATTTCCTTAAATCCAAGAATCGACTGTCTTTGATTTTGGCTTGCTAAATTCCCTGTTTAGTGCAGCTTGGATATCCACGATCCCTGTGTTTGGATTGTCATTGGAATGCTTAATGTACCACGTCAGTGTGCGATCCTGCAAAGCACTGACTAGTGTTGATTTCTTTATATTGTCATCTGTGACTTCCTGCACTTCCCATATAGCCTTTACCACGAACCAAAACTGGTCCGGATCTTCATTCCCTACTCCTTTGAACACCGACAACTTTACGACGCTTGCCATATTGAACTGTGGTGGTGGCAGAGGTGGTGTGGGCGAAGACAGGGGTGAAGATGGTGAAACTGGTGGTGGTGTAGGTGGGGGTGGTATGTGCAGAATTCGTTGCTTTATCAGATTAATCACACTTCTTGGTGAAACTTTCACGAGCTCTTCCTCGCTTTCTCGCGGAGGTGAAATTAGGGGGCTAGACTCTAGTTATGCGCTACCTTCATTTCTGTAGATCCTCCCACTCCGCGTAGCCCCAAACATCAATTTATTCTCATAACCCACTTTTCACACAGTAGCATTTTAATCCAAGTGTTCAAAGATTTAATGTATAGCTGACTAAAGTATCCACCACGAACTCGATGATAAACCCTCCTATAATTTGATTGAGCCAATGGTTCACAATGCACGTTATCTTATCTTTCGATGCTTCTAGTATGCACACCAACTCTCGAGTCCACACAATAGGTTTGTCGAGCCTACACCTTCCTTGATTGTCTACTAGCTTCTGATCCACTCGTACAGCTCAGAGGGGAAGGATGCAAAGAAAATTTCATGGATTTCCACATATAAGTAGCAATATAACCACTCTTCCTATGATAACCGCGGATTCCTATTTTTCTGTGCCACGAACTCATGAATCTTTTTGTCCAGCCACTCTTCAATTCCTTTCTTTGTCGGATTCCAGTGATACAACATCAAACATCTCTTATGCAGATCCCAGTCCCGACAACGGAACCATTTGTTGGATTATTGGGGCCTGACCTAGGTTTAGAGTTGAGTGAGCCAAACAAATCTCGGTACTAATGGCCCTTTTGGCAACAGTCCACGGAGCGGGGACTGAGGTCTCACCTGAAGTAGTATGGGAGGGTGCTAGAACCAGGTTTCCTTACCATGGAGATGTTTGATGAGTTCAAGTGGTTCGCAGTTGAACCCTGTGCGCAGGTCACTTCGTGAACTTTTCCGTACCTCGCAGCTCGATATACTGCCTTCGCGCAGCCCTAATCGGGGTCTGAATGCTCAGCTTCTGCGTTATTACCCAAGACCTTACTGGTATTCCAATTTTAGTTGATTATTTTAGCCTACTTGCATGCTTTAAGTTATACTTAACAACATAAACCATTCATACAGGTGCACGCAATAAATAAACAGTATATGTGCAAATCATATCAAACATGCCTTAACCCAGGAATAGATACACAAAATTATGATAAAACTTCTATTTATTAATTCCTTCTTTGGTTACAAGCTAGACACCACCCTGCGCACTCGGTTGCAGGGGTCTGTGCACTCAGCTATGGACTACTAGGCCTCTGTGCACTTAGCTGCAGAGCCTTATCCTACCCTACGACCCAAAGACACACTTCACCTTGCCTCCTTAGACCTTCTTCTCTCTATTACTCTATCTCCCATTACACTTAGAGCCTCGCTCTATTTATACAATCCCATGGTCCACGGACCATGGGTAGGTCTATCCAGCCGACATTACATTACAAAACTAGGGTGGACAACCCTGTGACTCTATCATACTTTTCGTGCTCCGCACCCGCAATTTGCAGAGCTTTACAACAAGATTGGGTCAAAACTTGGGCTTTGAGCCCCAAAACATGCCTTGGGGGGGATTCCATGCCCAACACCTAATGTGAATATGAACAAAAGGAAATATGCACATACAATCAATCAATCTTTCATAAGAATGAAGACTTTTATGACAGTTCTAATTCGGAGGAAGAGAAGACTTTACGACAGTTTCTTTCGAATGAAGATTAATCAACTATATTCTAACTTTGACTATCGATCAATAATGACAAATAAAACATTAAGAAATATTAATCAATCAAATCAAAGTTGGGCTAGACTAGGAGATAGAAACTTATTTTCTAAGACATAACATTCATTGATCAATCAGAAAACAAACAAACAAAGAAAAGTTGGCAAAAACACTTTCCAAAGGTGGGAAATTGACCCTAGGAGGATCAGCGCAGCCCAGAGTGGGAGACAGTGCACTTCAGAGCATTGTCCCTAAACCAGGGGTGCTCTGCAGCAAAATGTGTCCCTCACAAGCCTACGTTGGTGACAGTAAGCCATTTCAAGAGGCAATTTGACACAGTTTTGACCAATTTTTCAATGCAAAGAGCTGAATTACAATCTATGAACACAAATAAGGTCTGCAAAGATGTCTTAGGAGGTGGATAAGCTACTAGGGAAGAGGATGGTTCCCCAGCAGAGTCGCCAATTTGTTTTGGAGAATTTGGTATCTATGGATAAATACTAATTCCCTAGATAAGTAGTTGTATCTAGAACAACAATTTAAAGTGTTTTAGACTTTTCCTATAAGAAATAGATAAGATGAGAAGATGAGAACACATACTTGTAGTTCCACTTTCCTCTCGTCTCCCTTGTATCAATCCTGTCGCTCTTTACCATAATTAATACGCTTGAGAAGTACCCTGTAAACATAACAGAAAACAAATAATCGATCAAAGCACATGATCTATTGAATATAAGTGAAAGGAATCAGATACAATTCACACTATAGGCATTATGAAACAATACAAACATATAGGAAAAAGGTTCAAACACTTTATTAGATAGAAGAAGGAATTACAACCATTGGTGTCTGATTCAAAGCCATTCCTTCAGCTTGGATCCCATCCACATCACATCAAAAGCATGACAAACTTGTAGCATTACAATACTTGCTTCAAAGCCAAATCTCATAGCAGCATTATCTCCTTACAATTCAACATAATCCAGCCCCTAATCACTTAGATGAGTGGTCAATTTATAGGAAGATGAAGGAGGTTTTGTCATAAATGGTGGCATTGAATGGCCTTCCATACTTAGAATTAGTTCCACGGAGGAAGGGATGAGAGGATAGGATGCACCTTAATTCATTCCCCATCCATTTTCAAGCTCATAGGAGTTGATAAGTGAGGGAACTTTCTAGATGACTCCAAAAGATAAGAATATTCCCCAAAACCTATGTGAATTTCGCTCATTCTTGCCCAGCGCAGGTGAAAGGAAGCCTAAGTTCTCTGCAGAGCACCCTGGCAGTGGGCTCAACTACTCTGCAGTGCACCTTTACAAAGGTTTACCTATGCTGGTCCTTCTAGAGGCTGTTTCTGGATGTCTTCAAATCATGAAACTGTCTGGGAAGGAGGCATTCAAAAGGCTGACTTGTTTAGGGCAAGTAGCAACTAAAATTAGGGTTTGATGGGCCCTAAAACACTGACCTTAGATGATGGGATTGATGTGCCCAAATGGATCTGTAACACTCCCCCTTTCCTTATCCATGTCTCTGTCCCCCATATGTTTTAAACTCTCTCTCTATCTCTCTTAGATACATACATGTGTGTGTGTGTCCCTCACATATCCCTCTATCTCTCCCCCCTATGTCTCCCTTTCTATCTACCCCTTTCCCTATCTATTTTTTTATCTGTATCTCCCTTTCCATACTCTTCATCCTCTCTCTCTCTTCCTTTCCCCATCTCTCTTTGTATATCTCCCTCTCTTTCTCTTTCTTTCCCTGTATCTCTTTCTGTATCTCCCTCTCTCCCTAAGCCTCCCTTTCTATCTACCCCTTTCCCTATCCCTTTTCTATCGCTCCCACTCTCCCCATATTTCTGTTTATCTCTCTCCCCCTTTCCATATACCCCTATATCTCTTTGTTTCTCTATCTCGTTTTATATATCTCCCTATCTCCATAAGCCTCCCTTTCTCTCTACCCCTTTCCCTATCCATTTCTATCTCTCCCACTCTCAACATTCTTCTTTTCAATCTCTCTCTCTCTCTCTCTCCATTCCTCTTCCCCACCCATTCTCTCTCTTACTTTCTATATTCCCCCCCTTCATCTCTCTCTCCCCCTCTTGGGACTCGCTTTCTCTCCCCCTCTCTTTTCCCTCTTTTCCTATCTCTTTCTCTCCTTTTCTCTCTCTCTCCCCCTCCCCAACCCTCCTCTCTCTCTCTCTCTCCTCATTTCCCCACCTCTCTCTCTTTTCCTTTCCCCATATCTCTCTCTCACACTCCTTCCTTTCTCTCTCTCTCTCCTTATGTCTACCCACATATCCCTCTCTCTCTCACCTTTCCTAATCCTCCCTTCCCATAAGAAAAAGAGAATGCTTGAGTAATGATAAACATAATCATCTACCCATCACCAAATGAAACACATGCACAACTTATGCCAAATGATATCTAGTTCATTACGACAAGTGAAGTGTACATGTCCAATAGAGGCCATTCAAATTCCAACCTCAAGTAAACTTCCAAACAATATTCCATCCAAAAACAATGACATAGTTAAAGAAAACATTCAAATGTTTTGAGATTTTGAGTTTCCATAGGTAAAATTAAAGAATTTAACGATTTGATAAATTTTGGTGAAGAGGATGCTCATGTGAAAGTTGAATTTGAACAATTAGATGTTCAACATAGAAACTAGAGAAATTTACATTACACTTCTAATCTCGACCAGTATGTGAATGAACTGCTACAATGTGAAGGGATCCACACTTTTGTCCACCTTCCTCATCTTTTCTATCTAGTGCATGACAAGAACTCTTCCATGTATTCATGTGGATTAAAGTTCTCTAGTGGGAATTAAATGTAAGATGCATAGACTAAGTATTTATTTGCAGTGCAAAAAAAATTTGAAATAATTTTTTGAATAAAAAATTATGCATCTAAATATCAATTATTCTTTTTTTTGTTAACATCACATTGTTTAGTTGTTGTTGGGAGAATTTTAGATATAAATATATTTAGAAGTTTAGACACTAGTAATAACAATGTTAGAAATATTCAAATTGTTTTTAATATAGTTAAAAAGAGTTCTCATTGAAAAGACTGTAATGTGGTTTGTCATGTAATATCATAATCTACTGTAAACAAGTCCACTAAGAAACATCTTATGATGTCACACACACCTCAAATTTTTAAAGTGAATAGAAAAAATCTTTGAAAGTATTCTACTGTAAGTGAGAAACCTTGACAACCCATGTCAAATAGATTATTTAGCTTTTTTTCATATGTTGTCTCATTCAACTATGAATTTAATTGATGTTGTTAAGGAACTAGCACAAACTTTTCAGCATGAAAATACAAGGCCTTCATGTAATCAAAATGATGTTCTAAAGTTGATAAAAGGTTGTAAAGATCATCAACCCCACATTAAAAAATTCTTTGACATGGCACAAATAGAACTATATGAGATATTAAAAAATGAGCATATGGAATTGAACCTATGCCAAATATCTTTTAAGAAATGCAAACCTTGGTATGTTAGAATATGTGCATATCATAACACATGTTGTAGACACCATGTAGAATTTGATTTTTTTTATGGCACATATGTACACATATGTCATGTTTTTCATATTAAGGTGGTGCATGATTACTCATCCATATTACCACAAATTTCATGGAGATAATATATTCATAGAATCATGTGTTTGAGGCCTTATACACAAGAATATTAAGAAAAATATTGGCTATATGGGACATGTTGTAAGTTCAGTGGATTTGCATTATTGAGGTGGTGCATTCATGAAAGAAAGGAACATGAATTTGGGAGGATGATAGTATATATGCATAGATTCAAAATATGTTACCTATGAACTAGATAACGACAAAGAAAAATAAGTATATTGCAATGGTGAAATCCCAAGTAAATCAAGGTATCCTTTTTTCTTATTGCAAATTCAAATTAAACATATTTTTTCTTATGACCTTATTTTTTGTCATCATGTACAATTATGTGATTCTATGAAGGATTTTTTTTATAAAAATGAAACATATGTTCAACATGTAGATGTAGTGTGTTGGCTTAGGGGGTCCTGACCTAGGTTCGGAGTTAGTTGCGCCAACCAACAAAACCATACACTATGAGCCCTTTCGGAAACAACTTGCGTAGTGCAGGCTGCAGTCTCACCTGAAGTAGTATGGGGGGATGCAAGAACCAAGTTTCTGCATCCAGAGACTAGTGTGATGTCTTATAACGCCCTGGATCTGCCTACATGCAGATTGATAAACTACTAGGGCTTTTCATTTTAACTTAGTTAACGCGACCTTCAGACCTTCGTGAAGATCCAATATCAATCCTTGCGGACCCTTTACAGTTGATTTACCTACTTCGTCCAACGAAACGTAACCCTAGATTGGATTTCATGTAGATCTACTTAATTCATTCGAAAACATAAGACAAATGATCTGAAACTTTGTGGAAGAGGCTAAGCATTCATTTCATACATTATTAAGACAGATTCAATAAATTTGCGTAGCAGTCAATCATTATTTCATTAAACATGTCATTCATCAACGACATATAACATAAACAGAAATACTCAGTAATTCATCGGAAAATTATATTTATCGATCTTCAATTCACTGATTATAGACTCAAACTTCCTTGCAAGCACAACTGCAGGGGTCTGTGCACTCATCTACAGACTCTACCTAGGCCTCTACCCACTCAATTGCAGATCCTTCCCTTCTACCTAAGTGCAGGAAGAAGAGCCTTCCTACCTTAGCTCCTAACCAAAACTCTTCACTGAACCCAATTCTCTATCAAAAATTACTTTGCTACCTCTAAGACTCGCTATGACTCATCTATTTATACTATTTCTTTATATAATACCATGGTCCCTAGACCATGGGAGAATCCAAAAGCCAACCAAAAACAAGGGGCTAAGGCCCCCTTGACTCTATCTAACTGTGTGCTCCACATCCACATTTTACGGATACTTTACAACTTCCTGGATATCTGTATCCGTCACCATATAAGGCAACGGGTGCCATTTCTGCTTAGGGTCTTTGCGCACTTTCATTGAGACCCTATGAAAATCAGCTTTGAATTATACATAGGCCAATAGCTGCATGTAGAAGGTAGGAGACAACCTTGGCCACTGGTTAACGACCATGTGCATGTCCATGTCCATTAAAACCTAAAATATTTTTTTCTCCTTAACACGCTCTAGATCTTTCGAGGCCCATAATGAGGCAAACCGCGCTGCCTCAGGAAATTGTTCTTTGTGCAGAGGAAATTGGCTATCCTCCAGTAACCTCCAAGAAAGCAAAACAATCGGTAAAAATAGGCAGGCATAGTTAAATGGCTTGATCTCCTCCTAGACTTCTCAGTAGTTCACGAGGAACTCCTGTCATATATACTTGGCCCAGCTGTATTGAACCCCCTTCGCGCACTAAGATGAGAGCGATATGATTGATGTTAGAACTTCATCTACACGACATTTTCTCATGAGATTTTCTGTTAGAATCTGAGCAGCCAACTATACTCCTAGGTCTAATATGGACGTGATAGATTACCCTCGCAAATTTTTTATCAGACCAAAATCCTTCTTCATCTTATCTACTAACTCTTTGTCTCTGGTTTTTCCTCCAAACTCTTTGACACAGTTCACGCCTTTGTAAGGTAGCTTTGTGATCCTGTGGATCAACATGTAGATGATGGGGATAGGATTGCCCAGCCATATGCACCCATCATGCACTACCGCGAGGAGCTCACGCACACAAACCATATTAATGGGGGAACGATGATAATGCAGCACTAACAACAGATTGAGAAACCCTGACTGCTCAACACCGCAGACCCATTTCATGGGCTCCAAAATTTTAACCCCCAGGTCATCATAGTAGGTTTTCTGCATATACTTGTGAGTCACCAAGTGTGGAAACTTTGTATGGTACGCGAGGTCCCAATATTCCATTTTAAGCAACGGAATGCGTGCCAGCATAGGACCCTCGAATAACACTTGTTGAGGCAACAAAGGTGTCAAAACTGAGAATTTTCCTGTATGGGGACCCTTCGTGACTTTAGTCTTTAACTTCCCGTTGAAGCCCCGAAAATCGGGTCGACAACAAGGGGGATACCCACCCGGTCCGGACCTTGGTTGGCAGCTCCTTATCCGTTTGGTATAGCGAGTCCGACTGGGGATAATGGGACCAGTTTGCCAATCTAAGGGTGTGTGTGTGTGTAGAGTTGGATTATGCTGATCTAGGAGTACTTAATGCTAATTTAATTCAAACTTCTAAACTAACTCTATACTATTGTAATCTAATGAGAAACAACACATCTAATCTATGCTAACCCGGGGTGTATTTCTTCTATTATGCGATCTAAAGAGATTTCGAACAATAATTGGTAACAAAGATCATTCAGCTATCATAAGAATAGAAATAAATTAGGATAAACCACTTTGCATAAAAAGTTAAGCAAAACAGCTGTGAACAACATATCGCATAATAAGTTATTCATATATCAAACACAAATAAATGACTCCACCGTACAGAAGTGCCAAATGGTAACCCACACATTCATGCATTAACATATAAACAACTGAAAACTGTATATCACTTTAAGAATATAAGCAGAAATGGTCAAGAGATAAAAGTACCATTTATGACTGGTTCCACTCATAAGCTTCAAGCAACAATGATTTATCTCTACTTGTTCTAACATCTACTAAGAGTACAAAAGTGCAACATCAGTAGCAAATATCAAATGCAAACATTGATAAATCTCGATCCAACCATTCATCAAAAACCCCCTCCGAGGGTGCAAAAGTGCATGTTCTGAGGACAAGTTTCTTGACAAATTTTGGACCCTTCTCCAAATGCCTGAGAAGGGTTTAAATACTGCTAACTAATTAATCTTAATTACATAAATTTAGGATACGGTTTTAAATGACCGCCCTTCTACTAAAGCAAAATTATTTCTAAAAATTGAATCTAATTCCTAACCGTTTCTGTATTTGCTCCTTAGTATTGTAAGCATGCAACATTCGCCTGGGAAGAGTCGGCTGGTCCTCTTCTCCTTTCGTTTGAGCTACGAAAATAGAAATAACAAGCGCTGGCACCACTTTCTGGTAAACTAGAAGATATTTTCGAAAATCTTACTCTGGCTTGGTGTATTCACTGTGTGTATACTTGGTAATAACCCAAATTTCTCTCAAACTGATTCTGCTTTTTCTATTTCGGTTTCCGGCCTTGCGAATGACTGAATAAGTTAGGGACTTTGCTCTCTGAACAATTTTCTGTATTGAAAACTGCCTCCGTTCTTTGTTCCGGGCTTTTCTTGTGCGTTTTCCCTCTTTAGCGCCTTCTTTCTTTTTGCTTTACCGGGCATAAGCTTCAGGATCTTTTGCAAACATGCTGCTTTTGTGCGCCTTTGATTCTGAGTTTTGGATGGCCTATTGACATCAGTATCTGTTGAGTGATACTCTGGAATCTGTGGTCCTGTTGCATGCAGCATCTGTTTGCGAAGGCATCTCTTCTCTGTTCTCCGAGCATTGACGCTTTCCCCTTTTCCTTAGATGTTTCCTGCACATTGCTTTATGTTATTTGCTGTCTTACAGTTTACGCAAAGAAAAAGAGTAATGATGATAAAGATTGACATGAAAGCTTTAAGCTCTAATGAATGCATAATCATGACACCCATAACGAACTGACTCTTCAAAAAACACAACACAATCCTTCTTGGATATTTTGGTGTACAATCATTAATTTCTTTTAAGGCGCGCGCCCAATTTTGGTCTACAGCCAGCTTTCCTTGAATACTGTGCCGAGGAAATTTCGCGATGGGTGATTTCTGCGACTCGCATCGCAGTATCGGGGATCGCGTCGTCAAGATGTGTCATCATAGGAATTGATGATCGCATTCATCGCAGATCGCAACATCGCAGATCGCAACATCGCGCTTAGTCATCCAATCATTGTGTGCTGCTTATGCGATGTTGCGATATGCGACGCCGCATACGGCCGTTGGAGATTCCTTAAGTTTTTCATTTAAGAGTGCTTCATAATATATGCGATGCGATGAATTTCGTGTCGCTTCTTCCCAGCTTATTATGCGCATAGGAAAACGTTTCACTCTCTTCTCGCGATGCGATACAACTTTAGGGAGTTAAAATACAAAAATTTTGATAAAATGTTTTTTTTTTTGATTTTTATTAAGGGTCCCCATTTGCTTGGTGTTACCGCTAATACCAAACAAAGAGGGGGGTTGTTGGTGACCACAACAATGGCGATTCACTGTGAAGAACCAGTTATCTCTGCTTTTCTATTGAACTTTAACTTCCAAAGCAGAAAAATTTTCATACGTCTAAATTTTGTTATGGACAGATAGAGTACATTACGCCTTATCCTATCAATGATATTTTGTCTCAACCTTTTCATATTCCAATTGTTTTTTTCCTCAGGCTTAGTCC
This sequence comes from Pinus tabuliformis, assembly GCA_031772625.1. NCBI lineage: Eukaryota > Viridiplantae > Streptophyta > Pinopsida > Pinales > Pinaceae > Pinus > Pinus tabuliformis. Next base: position 67,099,412 of record CM062804.1, on the reverse strand, counting down.
TTGTATTCACATCAGACATTACTTGGTCTTTTAAAGATAAAATAAGGTCTTCTCTGCGTGTTGGCTTTTTAAAATATGCCCATTTGTCGTAGGTAGAGCCTCTGCTGCCCGCAAGCGTCCATAGCCTCGACAGGGTTACCTGTTACCCAGCAATGATCCTTTATCCTGCTTAAGGCTATTTACAACTTTTCAGAGAAAAACCCCTTTTGACACTTTTTCCTTTTTTATTCTCTAAAGAACAATGTCTTGGTTTGGTGGCCAAATTATGACACAGTCATTCACTTGATTTACACTTTTGCTGAACAAGCTGGCTCGTGATGAGACCCCTTGTCTTTTGATTGCAACAATCTTGAGTCGTTGCCCTGTTTTGGTGGACAGTATTGGCAAAGTCAGCAAGTTATAATATCTGTGATCATGATAAGCCGGCTCGTGATGAGACCTCTTATTCTTTGAGATACAGTGTTTTCTCGGATTGTTCCTCTGAATGCTGCGATTTCCTTTAGTAGGGAGGAAGTCATTGTTTTTCCTTAAGAAAGCTCTGGACGACAATAATAGAGTTTGAAAACAGCAGTTTTACAGAGAATATTTATTTTATTATTGATACCTTTCATTGTGCTGATATAAAACAATTTTTTTACCAAAGGTTGCTTTCATCAAATTTTTTGAAGTTGAAACTAGTATCATAGCTAGGCTAAAGTTAAATCTACCTGTCAATAATAAAGATCAGATTATTCGAAAAATTTTGCTACTTGTACAAGCGAAAAAGCTCAAAATCTGATAGAGAATTGGTGTCTTTTTCATGAACCCCTTTAGTAACCATCTACAACTGGTTTTATTTATAAGAAAGAGAAAAACAAATAAAAACTAAAACTATCCTACAAAATAGAAGAGTGATCTTCTATGGAAAATATATTTTAAGGATCTGTCCATTAACAGGCAAAGAATCCCTTCTACCTGCTAAATCCTGCAACACAAACATTGATGGGCCTATGACTTCTACAATCTGAAAAGGACCAAGCCACATCTTCTGAAATTTTGTATGTTTGCCCTTTTCTTCATGAGCCTTATCCCATTTCAAAACTAAATCTCCCATCTGAAAATTCTTTCTGGTCCTTATGCTTGAGTCAAAAGAGGATTTTATTAGCGCTTGGTGATGAGCATGGGTTTTCTTAGCTTGTTCTCGTCGTTCTTCTAATTTAATTATTTCCATTTGTCTTAGATGTATGGAGGAAGTAGATACCTCATCGATGTGTTGTACTAAAGACAAAGAGGGGATGACTAAGTGAGTTGGAAGAACCACTTCTTTCCCATAAACTAAATTAAAGGGAGAAGTGCCGATTGAAGATTTCTTCGTTATTCTATCTGCCCATAAAGCATTTACCAACGCTTTGTGCCAATTCTTTTGATTCTGGTCAACTGTTCTTTTAATAATCCTGATCAGGTTTTTAATTGTTGATTCAGCCAATCCATTACCTTGCGGATAGTAGTTGGCCGAATATTTCAGTTTGAACCCTCTTTTAAGTGCAAACTCAGTCATTGTATTTCCAGAAAAGTATGAGGCATTATCAAACATTAAAGCCGTTGGCAATCCAAACCTAGTGATTATAAATTGATCTATGAATTCAATGATGTTTTCAGAATTAGCTGTCTTGAGAGGAACTGCTTCTACCCATTTAGTAAAATAATATGTTGCTGTGAGGATGTACCTATGCTGCTTAGAAGAGTGAGGAACGATCTCACCTATTATGTCCAAGCCCCACTGACTGAATGGTTGCTCGATGTTTACCGGCTGTAGCGGCATGGATGATTTCTTTTGTCTCCCTGCAGCAGTCTGGCAGACTTGGCATTTCCTCACGTAACTGTGTGAGTCTTTGAACAGCGTGGGCCAATAATATCCTACACGTAAGATTTTATGTTCAGTAGCATATCCAGCATAGTGTCCGCCTGCTGGTCCATCGTGGAGTTCCTGCAAAACCTTTTCGGCTTCAGTTTTCTCAAGACACCTAAGAAGCACAGAATCATAATTCCTTTTAAACAGAACATCATTTATGAGTTGATATTGTTTAGCTTTCAATCTCAGAGCTCTTTTCTTGGTGTGATCCAGGTGTGATGGAGCATACCCGTTCTTAAGATAATAAATGGTGTCAGCATATAATGATTCTGCATCGTTTAGGCTTACCTCATACGTCTGTACCTCTTCAGATGAATTCTCAGGAATTCGCGATGCTCCAGCCAACATTTTGCAGAAGCCTTGACCTCTTACAATGCTTGCTGGTTTGATCTTAAGATCGTATTCTTGTAAAGCGGTGATCCAATTTGCTCTTTTTTCACCCACATCCTTCTGTATTAGAAAATTTCTTACCGCTGGAAACGGTACTATGACCTTAGTATGGGCTTTAAGTAAGAAAGGTCTGAAATATTTGATCGCTTTGAAAACAACATATGCCTGTTTCTCCACGTCTGAATAGTTGAGTTCAGCACCTTGTAAATTCGAGCTAAAAAATGCGATTGGAGCTTCCGCTTTCTCTTGATTTGCTTGAGTTAGAGTCGCGGCATATGATTTCTCTGAGGCAAATGTGTATAAGATAAAAGATTCTGAAAAATTTGGGGTTGCTAAGGATGGAGCGTTAATGATAGCTTGTTTGATCAGGTTGAATGCTTCATGCTCATCTTGACCCCATTTAAAATTTGAATTCTTTTTAATCATGTTTTGCAAAGGAGAAACAATCCGTGAAAAATCTGGGACAAATCTCTTCACAAAATTGATTTGACCAAGGAAAGATTGCATGGCTTTTTTGTTATGAGATATGGATATTTCAGAAATTTCTTTGATTCTGTCAGGCTCAATGTGAATACCAAATTTTGACACTATGAATCCTAGAAGTTTTCCTTCACTTAATGCAAAAAAAGATTTCTTTAGGTTAAGTGAAATCCCATACCTTAAACATCGTTGAAAGATTTGTTTCAAGTCTTTGAGATGGTCGCTTCGCTTCTTGGAGTACACTGTTATATCATCCAGGTAAATCACTACAGATTTATTGACTAAACCCTTGAATGCGATTTCCATGGCTCTCTGAAATGTAGCGCCGGCATTGATCAAACCAAATGGCATCTTCCGATATGCGTATGTTCCCCATTTAGTTCGGAATGTGGTTTTTAACTGATCATCGGGATGTACCAGCACTTGATTGTATCCTGAAAATCCATCCAAAAAAGACATTAATTCTGAGCCTGCTACTGCCTGTAATATCTGCTCCATAGGTGGGAGGGGAAAATTGTCTTTTTGACAGGCTTTGTTTAGATTCCGAAAATCGATTCAGATTCTAATATCTCCGTTTTTCTTTCTAACGGGTACCATATTGGAGACCCATTTGGAATGTCTGACGGGGAAAATTATTCTGGCTCTTAATAACTTATTTAGCTCAGTTTTTATCTGATTTTCTAAATTGGGGTGGATTTTTTTGAGTTTCTGTTGGACAGGTTTTTCATTGTCAATCATAGGGATAGTATGTTGAATGATAGAAGTGTCGTATGTCTTCAGCTCATCGTAATTCCAGGAAAAAACATTTTTGTATTGTCTCAAAAGACGAATATACACTAGTTTTTCTTCAGGGGCTAGGCCGTGGCCTAGATTAACATTTTGTGGTTTATCATCGGTTCCTAGGTTTACTAATTTGTAGTTCAGAGTTGAACTATAGAGCTTAGGATTGGTAGACCTTTTAAACCGACTTTTCAAATCATATAAGTCTTCTAACTTAACCACCGATTTAGGTATAGCATTATTAGTGCTATTTTGTTGTATTTGTCAATCATGATGGTCTTCGTCAATTATCTGATTGGAGTAGGATCCTTCAGAAGTGAGGAAATTTACAATATCAGGATCGTCATTGAATACTCTCCAGTTTGTAATGTTGTCAGGGATGGACGGTCTAAAGATTAATTCTATTGAGAATCTATCTGGACTAAAATCTTCGGAGGGAATAAGTCTAGAGGCTACGTTAGCTAACAGGTTTGCGCTCGCATTTTGGAGTCTTGGGATTGACGAAATATTGAATGCTATGAAATGTTCAGTCAGATCTTGTACTAAAGATTGATAGTGTTTCAAATGACCTGATAGGCAATGTATGGTGTTACGTACCTGTTTGACGACAATCTCAGAGTCTCCGAAGACTTGAAGGTACTTAACGTTCAACCCGATTGCTTTGTATAGGCCTTGCACCAAGGCCTCATATTCCGCTGTATTGTTTGTGCAATCGAATTCAAGTCTGCACGTAAGCATGGTCTTATTTCCTTCTGGGCTAATCAAAATGCATCCTGCTCCTGCTCCTTCGTTATATTTAGAGCCATCAAAATATAATTTCCAAAACAAAGATGTATTTACAGGCTTATCTAAAAAATTAACACACTTTGAATTATCAGTTTGGGAAAAAATTTCGACTTGGGACAAAACTGAATTTTCTAAGTAAGGTGATGTATGAGCATTGAAATTGCCGAGGAAAGAATCTACCGAGTAATTGCCCATGATACTGTTGTTGTATGCTATTGCTTCATTTTCTCCCTCCAATTCCGTTACTATGTACTTCTGGTGTAACTCTTGTTCAACCTTTATTTGATTCGGTTTACCATTGTAGGGTAACCACATGTGCGACCAGTCGGTTGAGAAGTATCCATGGAGTTTTTCGGACCAATCCCTTCTAAGAATCAAGCCATAGAATTATGGGATATCAGCTACTAGAATGTCAATAACCTGACATACCTTCAGGTTAGACGACAATCTTATGGTCACTTGATTAAGTTCACCAATCACTTCGACTTGAGATCGATCAAGTTGAACTATTCGCACTGCGGATTTTTGTGGTTGAACATTCAACTTGGCACATATTGATCTGGGTAAAATATTCGTTGAAGCACCAGAATCTACCAAACAATTGTGCACATTTTTATTGAAAATTTCATAAGTGAGAAGAAAAGGGGGAGTGTGAGACCTTGATCTTCCTCCAATCAAGGCGATGTCATTTGGATCAACCTTATTGATCGTGTTGGTTGGAGGTCTTCCCATGTTGTGGGAAGCTACAGCTGTAGGCAAAGATGTAGTAGGCACGGCATGTAATTCTTTCATCATTATCTTCTATTGAGGTTTCAATTTGCTCAATTCATAAAGAGTGATATTAGCCCTAGTCTTTTTCATGTCATCAATAATATTGTACTCCATTTCATCTGACACAATCAGTGTTCTTGATGGAGGTGTTTGATCTGATTGGACTGGGCTAGATTGAGTCGCTTTAGCGGTTGTTTTCTTTGTTGCGACTTTATATTTTGCTGCAGGGCTTGCGCCCTTCTGCTTAGGGGTATTTTGGGGAGGATCAAGTTGATTTTTGCTTCGTGTGCTAACTGGAAATGCTTCTTGATCTTCTTCTTGCGGGAGGATGAAATCCCACATTCCTTGTAGTTCCACAACTTCTTCGTCATCGGTCTGCCCTTCAGTGGTATTCTCTTCTTCTTCCTCTTCTTCGGATTCGACGTTTGAGATAGCGTTGGGTGGTTTCACATCCATTGAAGGACTTCTTTTAAAAGCTCTGCAGGGCTTTTTTGAAGAAGTTTCTGCTACTTGTTTTTTTATGTCAATCATCTCATTGGACATGGTTTTTAACACTTTTTGTAATCCTTCCAAATCGAAAGGGTCTTTCGTTTGTTTCTTCTTGGGGTCTTCCTTGAAGGAGACTTTCTTAGATTTGTGTTCCTCTATCGCAGATCTTTTTTCCAGGGCTACTACGGGTTTCTCTACTGCTATCGCCTCTGTCAAGTTTTCAACTAAGGTTGTCTTATTTGCCCTATCCACGAAGATTGCCAAGTTTGATGGTAAGGCTGTAATATACCATTCACATCTTACTTCTTCGCTAGGTTGGGAAGCAGCGGGAATTTTGTTGAGGATTTTATTGAACCGTAAATTGAAATCTTTGATGGGTTCTCTAGCCTCGGCTTTAAGATTGGATAGGTCATTGATTAACGTCGCCGTTGATCTGTCATCACCAAACTTGGTAAGGAATTGACTTTGAAAAATGTCCCAACTTGTGATAGACCCGGAAGGTAATGAAAAGTACCATGACCCGGTTGTTCCTTGCATTGTATAGGGAAAACGCCGGACAACAGCATCCTCGTTGGTAACTCTGTTGAGATTGACAGAAAGCATGAAATTATTAATATGCTCTGCAGCTAGCATGCCTGCTTCTGGATTGAATTTGGGTAGCTGTTTCTCAGGATGGGCCGGTATTTGGCTCAGGGGTGGAGGCATTAAAACTGCCCCAGGATTGTTCCATGGAGACTGGGCCATCGTTGAGCTACTAGTAAATGAAAGTGCAGAGGATGATCCCTGAGGCTGGGAAGATGAAGATATTATGATCTTTGATGATTGAAGAGGAGGGGTTGTGGAAGATGGATGAGTGGTTTGGAATGAAGATGTGGGTGGCTGACTTCGCGGTGAGGGAGTTGAAATGGACGATGTAGATGAAAGAGTCTCACTGTCAGACTCTGGTGGTGTTTTCCTTGCTCTTTTCCTGGTGGGGAGAGGGAATTCAATTGGATGGATGCCAAATTTTTCACTCTTTAATCTGGTCAGGGAATGAGCAGGATTGTACTGCGAAGTCACGCTGCTTTGAGATTTATCAGACCTCTGTGTAAAAATAGAAAATCCCTGGAGTTTGCGAATTAGAGTTTGAACTTGAGGGGGTTCAATGGTAGATTGGTCTGAAATATTAGGGTATGTAGCAGCAGTTGATACTCGAGCGACTTCTGACTCTGGATTTAAACGTACTGGGGAAGTCGGGGGAGTTGATGAGGGCGATTTACTCTCAGAATGGTATTTAGATTTTGATTTAGGTGCCATTCATAGTTCGGGCCCTCCTTCTAGCGCCAAATATGTTGAAGCCCCGAAAATCGGGTCGACAACAAGGGGGATACCCACCCGGTCCGGACCTTGGTTGGCAGCTCCTTATCCGTTTGGTATAGCGGGTCCGACTGGGAATAATGGGACCAGTTTCCCAATCTAAGGGTGTGTGTGTGTGTAGAGTTGGATGATGCTGATCTAGGAGTACTTAAAGCTAATTTAATTCAAACTTCTAAACTAACTCTATACTATTGTAATCTAATGAGAAACAACACATCTAATCTATGCTAACTCGGGGTGTATTTCTTCTATTATGCGATCTAAAGAGATTTCGAACAATAACTGGTAATAAAGATCATTCAGCTATCATAAGAATAGAAATCAATTAGGATAAACCACTTTGCATAAAAAGTTAAGCAAAACAGTTGTGAACAGCATATCGCATAATAATTTATTCATATATCAAACACAAATAAATGACTCCACCATACAGAAGTGCCAAATGGTAACCCACACATTCATGCATTAACATATAAACAACTAAAAATTGTATATCACTTTAAGAATATAAGCAGAAATGGTCAAGAGATAAAAGTACCATTTATGACTGGTTCCACTCATAAGCTTCAAGCAACAACGATTTATCTCTACTTGTTCTAACATCTACTAAGAGTACAAAAGTGCAACATCAGTAGCAAATATCAAATGCAAACATTGATAAATCTCGATCCAACCATTCATCAAAAACCCCCTCCGAGGGTGCAAAAGTGCATGTTCTGAGGACAAGTTTTTTGACAAATTTCTAGACCCTTCTCCAAATGCCTGAGAAGGGTTTAAATACTGCTAACTAATTAATATTAATTACATAAATTTAGGATACGGTTTTAAATGACTGCCCTTCTACTAAAGCAAAATTATTTCTAAAAATTGAATCTAATTCCTAACCGTTTCTGTATTTGCTCCTTAGTGCTGTAAGCATGCAACATTCGCCTGGGAAGAGTCGGTTGGTCCTCTTCTCCTTTCGTTTGAGCTACGAAAATAGAAATAACAAGCGCTGGCACCACTTTCTGGTAAACTAGAAGATATTTTCGAAAATCTTCCTCTGGCTTGGTGTATTCACTGTGTGTATACTTGGTAATAACCCAAATTTCTCTCAAACTGATTCTGCTTTTGCTATTTCGGTTTCCGGCCTTGCGAATGACTGAATAAGTTAGGGACTTTGCTCTCTGAACAATTTTCTGTATTGAAAACTGCCTCTGTTCTTTGTTCCGGGCTTTTCTGGTGCGTTTTCCATCTTTAGCGCCTTCTTTCTTTTTGCTTTACCGGGCATAAGCTTTAGGATCTTTTGCAAACATGCTGCTTTTGTGCGCCTTTGATTCTGAGTTTTGGATGGCCTATTGACATCAGTATCTGTTGAGTGATACTCTGGAATCTGTGGTCCTGTTGCATGCGGCATCCGTTTGCGAAGGCATCTCTTCTCTGTTCTCCAAGCATTGACGCTTTCCCCTTTTCCTTAGATGTTTCCTGCACATTGCTTTATGTTATTTGTTGTCTTACAGTTTACGCAAAGAAAAAGAGTAATGATGATAAAGATTGACATGAAAGCTTTAAGCTCTAATGAATGCATAATCATGACACCCATAACGAACTGACTCTTCGAAAAACACAACACAATCCTTCTTGGATATTTTGGCGTACAATCATTAATTTCTTTTAAGGCGCGCGCCCAATTTTTGTCTACAGCCAGCTTTCCTTGAATACTGTGCCGAGAAATTTTGCGATGGGTGATTTCTGTGACTCGCATCGCAGTATCGGGGATCGCGTCGTCGAGATGTGTCATCGCAGGAATTGATGATCGCATTCATCGCAGATCGCAACATCGCAGATCACAACATCGCAGATCGCAACATCGCGCTTAGTCATCCAATCATTGTTTGCTGCTTATGCGATGTTGCGATATGCGACGTCGCATATCGGCCGTCGGAGATTCCTTAAGTTTTTCATTTAAGAGTGCTTCATAATATATGCGATGCGATGAATTTCGCGTCGCTTCTTCGCAGCTTATTATGCGCATAGGAAAACGTTTCACTCTCTTCTCGCGATGCGATACAGATTTAGGGAGTTAAAATACAAAAATTTTGATAAAATGTTTTTTTTTTTGGATTTTTATTAAGGGTCCCCATTTGCTTGGTGTTATCGCTAATACCAAACAAAGAGGGGGGTTGTTGGTGACCACAACACTTCCATACAGGGATATACTCTGGCAACCTCATCATAGGCTCCACCCCTTCGACATCAATATCCTAAATACCCTAGAATTCTTCCTCGTCTAGCTCCACTATTGGTTCTAGCTTCTTATCCTTTTTCCGGCAACAAAACCATTTTTTGGCTTAGGGGGTCTTGACCCAGGTTCGAAGTTAGTTGTGCCAACCAAAAAAACCCTACATTACTGGCCCTTTAGGCAACAACCTGTGTAGCACAGGCTGCAGTCTCACCCGAAGCAGTAGGGGGGGATATAAGAACCAAGTTTCTGCATCCAGAGACTAGTGTGATGTCTTCCATCGCCTTGGATCTGCCTCCACGTAGATCGATAAAATAATTGGGTATATCACTGCAACTTAGTTAACGCGGCCTTCATACCTTTTCGAAGGTCCATGATCAGTCCTTGCGGACCCTTAATAGTTGATTTACCTACTTCGTGCAATGAAAGGTAACCCTAGATTGGAGTTCGTGTAGATCTACTTAATTCATCAAAAAACATAAGACAGATGATCTGAAACTTTGTGGAAGAGGATAAGCATTCATTTCATACATTATTAAGACAGATTCAATAAATTCACGTAACAGTAAATCATTATTTCATAAAACATGTCATTCATAAGCGACATATAACTTAAACAGAAATACTCACTAATTTTGCAGAAAACTGTCTTTATTGATCTTCAATTCACTGATTACATAATCAAGCTTCCTTGCGCACACAGCTGTAGGGGTCCGTGCACTCAGCTGCAGACTCTACCCAGTCCTTCACACACTCAGCTACGGAGCCTTCCCTTCTCTACCTAAGCGTAGGAAGCAGAGCCTTCCTGCCTTAGCTCCTGCCCAAAACTCTTCACTAAACCCAATTCTCTATCAAAACTTACTTCGCTACCTCTAAGACTCGCTATGACTCATCTATTTATACTCTTTATACAATACCATGGTTTTTAGACCATGGGAGAATGAAAAAGTCGACCAAAAACAAAGGGCTAATGCCCCGTTTGACTCTATATAACTGCGCACTCCGCATCACATTTTGTGGAGACTTTAGATCTTTTACAAAATTTGTTACAAAAAATAACTAATTAATTCCATTCTACCCCTAGGGACCCCATCCCAATAGGCCCCCAACACAAATATCATGACTCGCCCTCGATTCACTAAGTCAGTTGTTCTACTTTCTGGGGAAGTTCGCTGAATGCCTTGGTTAATGCTTGTAGCTCTGCGATACTCTGCTTGGTTTCTTGCTGCACCAACTGGACCAGTTTCTTTCTGGTTGGCCCCTCCACTGCCATCTGTGTAGCCCTCTACATCTTCTGCATAGCCTTCAACTTCTCAAGAATGGTCTGTGAAAACTGGTTGGCTTCCTCTGTCCAAGGCTCAAGCCGTGCGCTGGGCACATAATTATTCTTCTGCAATTCCTGTATCTGTAGCAATTTCTCTTTCCCTTCCTATAGGTGCACAAAATGCTAGACTGGTGCCAACATCTGTGCTATCGCGCTGATCTCATGCCACCATTGCTACGCTTCCCTGAGTTATGTTCTCAACTATTGCAGCATAAGATCCTCCTGCAGTGTATCCTAGACGTATTGTGCCTAAGTGAAGAGCTTATCGCACCCTTGAATGACGACATCTAGCTGAGCCATGGATTCTTTAATTGTTGTACCCCATTTTTCGCTAACCTCTGGCGGCGTAGTCAGCTGCAACTTCAACTGTAGCTCAGTTATGTGCATCCGTAGGTCGAAAGTCACCTTGTTGACCTTTTCCTTTGAAGCGCGCACTACAACAACCAATTTCCTTACCTTGGCTGAGGCCTCTACATCATTAGGTATACCCAACTCAGGTATGGACTTGCAGGCCTGCTCGATCACTGTGACCAGGCTCTGACGTTGTGTGCGCAACTCCTCCTGCTCCTTCCCGGCCTGAGTCTTTTCGACAAAAAGTTGATGGTTGTTGACTTTGAACTCACTAACGCTAGTGAGTGCATGATGTTCTCGAATCTTTAGCTTATCAGCGACCCCCTAATGTAGTGCATTAAGAGACTCAATCAGTAGCACAGTAAGGTTCAGCCCCATGTCTTTTATTTCATGAAGCATCGCGCGGTGCTCATCTGACTCCAAGCAGACTGACCCTTCAGGTAAAGGAAAGACTTTGACATCCTAAGTCCAATAAATCTATGATATTTCACTCCTTCCCCGTGCCAGGCTTGCTTGCATGTCACTTGCCTTCCCGACATCCGCCTGAATTCTGTTCGCCTAGATCTGTAGCTCACATATATCCCTCTAGACGCTCCCAAGCGTCTACATGTATTGCTGCTCGAATTGTTGTAGCACCTCTGTCGTCGTGTAATGAATTTTGTCATTGATATCATCGAGATCACCCTCTATTAGCACCATGGGATCAACATGCGTCTACTTATCAGACTTTTGTTTCTTCTGCTGCCCACCTTGCTGCTCCTGTGTGCGCTTCTTCAAGATGAAAGGAGTGGTTTTCTCCTCACCACCACCTCCTCCTTGCTCTGACAACTCTTGCTCATCTGTGTGGTGGGAAGAAGACATCCCGCTTTCCTTTGCATCATTCTGTTCTTGCTCTTCCTATGCTTTGGTAGCACACTCCTCCTCTATATGAGCCTTATCTGCAGTTGTCGTAGCAGCCTCCTTCTTATTTTCTACAGCCAATGTGCGCACAACTTTCTGAGTGGCATCCTTCTGCTTCTGTGCAGCAAATATTTATGTGCCTATGCTTTTTCTTGCATCTAATTCTGTAGGTGTGAACCATTCCTACAAACAAAGCCCCACAACTTCCTGGATATATGTATTCTTCACCATATAAGGCAACGGGTGCCATTTCTGCTCAGGGTCTTTACGTGGTTTAATCGAGACGCTATGAAAATCGGCTTTGAATTCTGAATATGTCGATAGCTATGTTATAGACATTTTTGTGCCTTACAGAATGAAGCATGAAATGTCCATAATCTAAGGGATCCAAAGTCCCTAAACATGTTGTTCCTACCCCTAGGGGAACAAGGTCAGCAAACCACAGCAATCCAAACAAGTTCTCCACTGAAAATTACTCAAAAACAAGGCAATTCTGGATCATGTCAACTGCTCCACTGAGCATCTGCGCTGAATGTCAACTGCTCCATGGACCACCTGCGCTGAATGTCAACTCCAACAAAGGCTACCTGCGCTGAGCGAGTCTTGACATGTGGAAGTCTCATTCCTCAATGAGTCAATGCCCAGGAAGCTTCCAAAATGACACTTGGATCAAGGAATTCGATTGGTGATGAGTAAGAGGTTCTAGATCTCCAAGTGGAAGCAAGAACCTCCAAGTGGACTCGAGAACTGAAGAAGAACTGGAGTGGGAGAGGACACTAGTCACATCTCAGGCTGACTCATCCTCTCTCCAAACTCCTATATATGGATCTCTCTCCCATGAGATCCAGAGGCTGGAATCTTGTGAATGTAAAGAATTGCCGTTGGTTTGAGTTTAGAACTATTGGGTGATTTGCTTTGAAGGAGGTGAAGAGGAGATTTCTTTCTGCTGGGAAGGTGATGCTGGATTAGGCCTCTTATGGTTGTATCACTTCCTGAATCTTACTTCTTCCATTAATAAAGCATTTGAGGTTCTTCTATATGCATGTGTCTCAATGGTGTATTGTTATACTTGTGTATTTGATTTATTCTAATCCTTGAATCAATTATGAATGTATGCTTCTTGTAGTTTCCCTCTCTTGCCATTTTGCAGGATCTTGGTGTAGCTGGGCCAGTGAAAGAGCAAGGAGCTGGGGGCAAGCAGCAAGGAGAGAAGATTGGATCAATCATTAGCGAAAGACATCGGTTAGTGGATCTCTTTCTCCCCTCTTTTACATCTCATAAAGAAGTAATCTCAAATAGCTTTGCTTTGATTGTTGCTAAGGAACTATCACCCTTAGAGTGGGATAGGGTCATTCCGTATTGGATACTTTTCCCAACAACAAATTGGTGACTCCGCTGGGGATCGTATCTTGTTGGTTGTTTGTGTTTTTTCTATTCATTTCCTAAACACAGGGAGTACCGAATCGAACTGCATTTGGATCTTTCAAATGCAAAGTAGAGGGTAGCTACTCTAGCTCAGTTTTTGGGCATGTTTATGATTTGAAGAGCTGATCCACAAGGACTCTGAACAGCTCTTAGTGATAGCTTTTCATCCTCCTTTGAATCATCCTTTAGTGTGTACTTGATTGGTAGCTTTGATTTGGCCAAAAACTGTTGATTTTTAGCAATCTGTGACCCAGAACCTAAGAGAAACGAGAGTTTCTCCTTCATTGCAGGCACTGTGAAGACAGTCTGCATTTCAACGCAGGTCCCGAAGGGGCTACCTGCGCTGAACCAGTGTGGCCTTGTGCAACTGGGGTTCTCTGCTTTCTGTTGCCCTGTTTTCATCCCTGTTTTTGCTGCCTGTTATCAGTCAATGTACCCATCTGAAACCACCTTTCTTTGCCACTATTCCGCCTCGGTTGTATAAAGAAACTGTATTTGTTCTTTGTGTATTTCTTACATCATTTGCAGTTTCCCATAACGAAAGTGAACTAGTCTTGCTGTGGCCTCTTAGATCTAGACCTGTGATAAGTGTCATTCTGATCTTAAGAGTTAGTTTGTTTGTTGTTCGTAGCTGATTGAGCTTTTGCTTTTGTCATATGGTTTGAATTTATGTATTTCTAGTGTTGAAACAAGTAAATCTTAAGGTGTCTTTTGATTTTGGACAAAAGCTTGTTTGCTTTCACTTGAAATTGAATTCAAAGTTATACAACAACTTTCTTTTTGTAGTACATCAACATTAAGAAATAGAAAAGAAATACCTGCATTGTGCATGTGCATTTTGACAGCTTGCATGTTGATTTAGGAAAAAGTGCATTAGTGTGTGCTCTATGATCTGTGTGAAAAGATGATGTCTTTCTTTTCCCTCAGTAGTTAAGATTTTCATAAGTTGAAAAGATTGAAAAAGCTTGCTTCTCATCTTTAGACTGCATTTAGGAGTTGTACCATACATCTCGTGGTGATCCATAAAGGCAAACTGCTAAACAAGATCAACCTAAAATAAATTGAATTTACATAACAACACTTTGAAACATAACGCAAACACATAGAGGTCTAAGCTAGAGACGTGTTCCGGCGTCGTTAAACGTGATATCTTAGCGTTGAGTGGTTGGGTGATTCCTCCACGGTGAAGCGATAAGTATCAATATGGACTTGTGCTCCCACGTACCGTCGCATATATATTGGGAGACCCCTATAGGAATAAAGCCTTTATCCATAGGAAGCCGTGTCGGCCGCCCTACTGATCGCAATGCAGTGAACACAGCATTCACGAAGATCGACCACCCGTACCGTAAAACGTATTCTGTGGTTTTGCGAAAAGTTTGGCACACCCTCTGCCTAGAACTCCAAAGCAGTTTCTTTTGGCCTTTTTCAGACTCTATAACAGAAAAAGTCCATCCGAGCATTTGTCACTTCGGGCTCGTTAAAACATCGAAGGAGACTAGAGTCATCTTTAGCTTTTTCTCGACTCTTTAAAAGTGAAAAAGCAAGTTGTGTCTAAGCGTCGTTAAAATTTATTTTAAACGGGATAGTCATCACCACTCCCTCGTTGATCTTCGAAGTTAGTCTTTTGGCATCGTAAGTTCTTGTAGAATCGCTAAGAAATCTTTTGGATAGACTAGATATGTCTGAACAACCGTCGACATCTAGGACTGTGTCGTCTGACACAGCAGTAGAACCTCCTGCTGCTACTCCAACGATGTTCGCTGGTATACCATCTGTCCCGGCAAATTGTCAACAACAAGCCGGAGTCCAATCAGGGACGACGACATGGTTAGTTCCTATTTCTTCATCCGGATTATCATCTGGTATTTCTTATGTTGAAACTCAACAAATTGATCCAATGTGTCTTCAAAGGCCAATTTACCCTTTAGGTACTGGATTTCCACCATATGGAGGGCAGTATTCTCTTTCATTGTTCCCTCCCAGAGAACAACCATATGGGAGTTTACAACAAAGTTCAGGTCAAACTGGAATTACATCCAGCGGTTGGGTACCAATACTGCCTCAACAACCAAGGGTTGTATATTCAATGCAACCAGTCCACCCTGTGTCGAATATTCCCACCATACCTGCTATAGTGAATGTGTCGCAAGTACAAGCTCCACCTGTTGTATGTCAACCCCAAGTTTCTCAGGTTGCAATACAACAACCTCTTGTCTCAACGACTCAATCACAATCTCAGGGTAGTGCCTCCTTATCTGGAGCGACTCAGGCTCAAACAAGTACTGTGACTCCTCATCCTGGTCAATCATCCAGTATTGGTCAACAGAAAATGGTCCAACAACCAGAGCTGGTTCAGTCTCAACAACCGCCATTCCAGCAATCATATCAAGGACCTGAGCAACAAGTCTTTGTAAGTAATGGTCAACCATACTATAATGGTTATGCCCATCAACCTTGTCAAAGTTGTCAGCATTATGCTGGTTTGCAAAGACCCATTGCTCAGGCGATCCCATCTTATCCTGGGTATGCTTCGCCTAACCTGAATCAACAGTTGCCCTTTGTAGCAACTCTAGAATTACCAGATCTAAACCGGCTGACGAATGATCCAATTGCTTATGCCCCTTGGTGGCCAGCGATTCCACATAAACTTCCGTCAGATATTCCTAAATTTAATGGAAATCCGGGTGAAGACCCGTCGAATCATGTGATGACATTCCATCTATGGTGTTCATCGAACACCCTGAATGATGATTCGATAAGACTTCGCCTCTTTCAGAGGACGTTAACGGGTCCAGCGGCAAAATGGTACATTGAATTGCCTAGAGCTTCGTTCGACAACTTCAGTACCTTAGCCACAACCTTTTTAACCCATTTTCAATTACCAATAAGGTATGAAACGGGAACAGAACTCCTTACCAACTTCAAACAAACGACTGCCACCCACATATCTGATCATATACATGAGTGGCGACGTCGTCGTAGGATGGTAAAAACGTACGTTTCCGATCAGCTATTAGCTGAATGGTTTATCAAGTCATTACTTCCTGCCATCACGGAAGATGTGGCAAAGGGGGGAGTCGTAACGGAAGAGCAGGTTATCGCTCATGCGCAATATCTGGACTTGGTCTATACTCAGTCTGGCACGCTCTACGACAAAATACCTGACGCCCCTAGACCGGAATTCTCAATTCCTCCTCCTCCTAAATCAAACAATGACTCTCACGCCGGCGATGGCGTGATTAGAAAACACAAAATTTCTAGTCAAAATGCAAATGAAGAACTTCTTGCCTCAGAAGTAAATGCCATGTCGACCGACAAGGGCAAACAACTGAAGCAACCAGGGGGCAAGAAGAAAATGAAAGGGAGAAAAAGGAAACCCCCGGCAGGGTGTCATATATGCAATGAGGATCATTGGATGAAAGATTGTCCACATATAGCTGAAGTTAAGAAACTCTTTAAGAGTTCAAAAACCCCAGCAGTATTGACTAATCCGTTTCCCAACCCAGGTCAAAATCTGGTTGCTAATCAAAATGCTTCCCGATCCCAAGTGCTTATGTTGTCTGTCTCGAAGCAGAAAAATGATGCTTTGACAAGAAATAAAGATTACGGGAATCCACGGCTGTCGAATAACAAGGCTAATGAACAACCTAGTAGTTTGACGACAACTTTAACCAAAGTTGTGCCACCCAACATTCCTGAACCAATGATAAAGTCGCCAAAGGGAGTAGTACACAAATCGACATTTAATCCTCGTGCCAAAATAGCACAGAATTATAATATAATAAAGGACCTGGCTCAATCGTCGTCCGCTATGTCGACACTTGAGGTACCGCAAAATTGCCCCTCCCAAGAGCAAGCTTTATTATCAGCAATAGGTGGGATTGGCCCAATGGATTCCAATCTTGTGGCCTTTGATCATAAAGGATATGACCCTCAGTTACCAGCTCAAATAGCTTTCCTTATTCAAGTGAAAGCCCTCAACAAAACTGTTCATCGAACAATTATTGATGAGGGGGCATCTACATGTCTTATGTCGATGAGTTGCTGGAAAACTTTAGGCTCACCACCCTTGTCGAAATCATCAACTACGTTAAAAGCATTTGATGGACGATCATACACTCCATACGGGATTTTAAGTAACTTGCAAGTTGAACTGGGGGGCAAAACAGTAGGAATTGATGTTGAAGTAATTGATGGAAACCTCGATTACAACATCCTACTGGGAAGGCCCTGGATATATGCCATGGCCGCAGTTGTGTCGACCTACTTCAGGAAGATTGCATTTCCCTTTCAAGGAAGAATTACAGTCGTCGACCAACAAACTTTCCTCCCCGACAGTTCACAAGTTACGGGAAGCATTCCAATGATCCATGGAAGCGATCATTCGCTTCAAAATATTGGGGTAGGCCTCCTAAAAGACCCTGCCTTAATGGGTACTTTCGCCCTACCGCCTCCAAGTAATCTGGCGGGAGTGGCCACGGTGGAAACCTACAAAATGAAATCTTCTGTATCTAATGGATTCGGAAGATTCCTAAATATTTTGTCGGCATGGATCATCGCCCTAATAGAAACACTGTAAATACAGTGGGCTCCGAGGACGGTTCTTATCTCGTGTCAACCTCGTTAAAAAATGAAACAAAGAGTCATGAGGATAGTTCTTTTACTGTGTCAACCTCATTAAAAAATGAAACAAACCCCCTTTCCAAATCTCAAAGGTAAACCTTCATTCTAACCACCGAGCTGAATGCAATGAAGCTTGGGGGGCATGCACCTCGATTTGCGTTATTATGCTGGGGGCATGCAAACTTATCAACGAGCAGTTTTAGCAAAATTCATGCTCGTTAAAAAATAAACGCACAATTGAGCAGTTTTAGCAAGAGTTCATGCTTGTTAAAAAATAAATGCACCTGTGAGCAAGCTTCCCCCCAGAGTTCAAGCTCATCCAGAAAAAATGAACCGGTAAATAACCATTTGAGACCGTAAATTCATTAGCCATAAAAGCCTTGGTCGTGTTTGCACCGTCACCTCCACTTTTCATTTGGCCGATCATTCACCTCCACTTGATTGTTTACCTATTTTGAGGAACAGCTGCGAAGAGTGATTTCACCTAGCCATCCTTGTGACACTGCCGTGATTGGGAAATTCCAACCTGTACTTGGAATCTGCTGCTATCCCTGTTTATCACTCGTTCCTCAAAATACGAGTCTTCTTTGAGCTCTTTTCTTCTGACTCGTAAAATATGAAAAGTTTGCCGAGTTTTTGCCTTCCAGCTCGTTAAAATGACCGGAAGAGCTATCCCTCCTCTAGATTTTAATCTTTTTGGACCTTAGGGATTATTGCACAAAAAGATCGAGCGCTTGTCTAGTTCGGCTCGATAAAACTATCGAACATTCATCCCTTCTGTATTGTTTTATACTTTTTCGGACTTAAGGGATTAGATGACGAAAAAGGACCTTTGGAATTAACTTTACGTACCTTTTCAGACTCTCTAAAAATGAAAAGGACCGAGTTGTCTTTGTCGCTAGACTCGTTAAAATGCATTAAATAGCGAAAAACTTGTCTTTAGACGAGAACGAGTTTCCCTATCGCTAGGCTCGTTAAAACATAGCGATGGGCTTGCCCGAAGGGCAGGTTATAGAACAAGCATATGTTATCCTCCTCAAGCTTGACAAAAATAAAGAGGTACTGGTCAGAAATGACTAGGGAAAAATTGGGAGAACCTCAAAGCTTTAATGGTAGCAAGTCGCTCTTGAACATGACACTTTTCCTCTGTACCACATCAGGTTGGGTTGTTTCATTCACCGGTCTCATCACCATGGTCTCGCCAAACCATCCACATTTGGGGTAATGCTACCGATCCATCGCATCAGTGTCGTTATATGTTCAAGAGATGTTGTTCAGAAAGAGTCAACCGTGTCCCATCCACTACCATACATCATCTTTCATCTTTTCATGACCGCCACCCTGAATCATATTTCACAGATCATTTTCACCTTCATCACAATCATTAGCTCCATTCCGTGTCACTGATGTGGGATTCATTAAGGCCCTCCTTTGACGGATCGCTTCTTGTCGACTTCAGCTCATTATCCAAGAAGTTGATCTAGGAACAACCCCCTCAGTACTTTGAAGCTTGCATGCCTCAATGGCAAGTTTCTCACTTCCGGCGACAGGTATACATCAATGACCTTCGACCGAAAGATTCTGCGTGGTGTTCGACGCCAAGTCCTTTATTCACACCACGTGGATTGTACTGCCGTACCTTGAGGGTCATCATCATTATCGGTGATTCCTCTCGCGCTTGTTAACAGTTTACATCATTGACTGGTAATCAAGCGATGTCTTTCCATGTTCGACTCCAAGAAATTCTCACATGGATCGACTTGTACTTAGAGTGAAGATCGGACAAGTTTGAAGACCCCGGATCTAGTTTCATCCATCCAGGCTGCGATATATATTCAGGAAATAAAGACATTGACATGTGCAGCAGATGATCATCCTACTCAAAGGATGATAATTTCAACAGAGAATTATCAGTCTACCATCAGACGATTGTCTGTTCTATGTACAGAAAAATGTATTTATAAAGCTGAGCATGGGAATGCCCGCCTCAGCTAGATCATGAAAGCAGTATGAAAAATAATGTATTGTATTGTATCTTATTACAGGTCACCTCTCAGCGATTGAATGAACTTCGGATCCTCCTGATAAAGCATTTCACCCGATAAACGACCTCATACTTTAGGGGGCAACTGTTATAGACATTTTTGTGCCTTACAGAATGAAGCATGAAATGTCCATAATCTAAGGGATCCAAAGTCCCTAAACATGTTGTTCCTACCCCTAGGGGAACAAGGTCAGCAAACCACAGCAATCCAAACAAGTTCTCCACTGAAAATTACTCAAAAACAAGGCAATTCTAGATCATGTCAACTGCTCCACTGAGCATCTGCGCTGAATGTCAACTGCTCCATGGACCACCTGCGTTGAATGTCAACTCCAACAAAGGCTACCTGCGCTGAGCGAGTCTTGACATGTGGAAGTCTCATTCCTCAATGAGTCAATGCCCAGGAAGCTTCCAAAATGACACTTGGATCAAGGAATTCGACTGGTGATGAGTAAGAGGTTCTAGATCTCCAAGTGGAAGCAAGAACCTCCAAGTGGACTCGAGAACTGAAGAAGAACTGGAGTGGGAGAGGACACTAGTCACATCTTAGGCTGACTCATCCTCTCTCCAAACTCCTATATATGGATCTCTCTCCCATGAGATCCAGAGGCTGGAATCTTGTGAATGTAAAGAATTGCTGTTGGTTTGAGTTTAGAACTATTGGGTGATTTGCTTTGAAGGAGGTGAAGAGGAGATTTCTTTCTGTTGGGAAGGTGATGCTGGATTGGGCCTCTTATGGTTGTATCACTTCCTGAATCTTACTTCTTCCATTAATAAAGCATTTGAGGTTCTTCTATATGCATGTGTCTCAATGGTGTATTGTTATACTTGTGTATTTGATTTATTCTAATCCTTGAATCAATTATGAATGTATGCTTCTTGTAGTTTCCCTCTCTTGCCATTTTGCAGGATCTTGGTGTAGCTGGGCCAGTGAAAGAGCAAGGAGCTGGGGGCAAGCAGCAAGGAGAGAAGATTGGATCAATCATTAGCGAAAGACATCGGTTAGTGGATCTCTTTCTCCCCTCTTTTACATCTCATAAAGAAGTAATCTCAAATAGCTTTGCTTTGATTGTTGCTAAGGAACTATCACCCTTAGAGTGGGATAGGGTCATTCCGTATTGGATACTTTTCCCAACAACAAGCTACACGTACAAGGTAGGAATCAACCTTGGCCACTGGTTAACCACCATATGCATGTCCATATCCATTAAAACCCAAAAGATTTTTGTCTCCTTAACACGCTCTAGATCTTTTGAGGCCCATAACGAGGCAAACCGCGCTGCCTCAGGAAATTCTTCTTTGGGTGAAGCAAATTGGCTATCCTCCAGTAACCTCCAAGCAACCAAAAAAATCGACAAAAATAGCCATGCATAGTTAAATGGCTTTCTCTCCTCCTGGGATTCTCGGCAGTTCGTGAGTAACTCCTGACATATATACTTGGCCCAGTTGTACTAAACCCCCTTTGCACACTGAGATGTGAGCGATATGACCTGTGCCGAAACTTCATCCATGCGGAATTTTCTCATGACTTTTCGTGATAAAATATGGGTAGCCAACTATACTTCTTGTTCTGATATGGACATGATTGATTACCCTCGCGACTTTTTTATTAGACCAAACTCCTTCATCTTATCTGCCAACTCCTTCTCTTTGGTTTTTCCTCCAAACGCTTCGACACGGTTCATGCCTTTGTAAGGTAGCCTTGTAATCTTGTGGATCAACATGTCGGTGATGGGGATAAGATCACCTATCCATATGCACCCATCATGCACTGGCGCAAGGAGATGGTGCACACACACCGTATTAATGGGCTAACGATGATAATGCGACACCAATAGCATATTGAGAAACAATAACTATTCAACATCGCAGACCCACTTCATGGGCTCCAAAATTATAACCCCCATGTCATCATAGTGGGTTTTTTTCATATACTTGTGAGTCACCAAGTGCAGAAACTTGGTATGGTCTGTGAGGTCCCACTCTTCCATTTTAAGCAACAGAATGCGCGCTAGCCTAGCACCCTCCCACACCACTTGCTCAAGCAGTAAAGGTGTCAAAACTGAGAGTTTCCCTGTATCGAGATCCTTCGTGACTTTAGTCTTTCCCTTCTACAGAGGGATATACTATGGCAGCCTCATCATAGGCTCCACCCCTTCAGCATCAATATCCTCAATACCCTCGAATTCATCCTCGTCTAGGTCCACTATTGTTTCTGGTTGCTTATCCTTTTTCTGGAAACGAAACCATTTATTGGCTTAGGGGGTCCTGACCCAGGTTCGGAGTTACTTTCCAACCAACAAAACCCTACACTACTGGCCATTTCGGCAACAACCTGTGTAGCATAGGTTGTAGTCTCACCCGAAGAGGTATGGGGGGATGCAGGAACTAAGTTTCTACATCCAGAGACTAGTGTGATGTCTTCTAGCGCCCTGGATTTGCCTCCACTTAGATCGATAAAATCCTACGTCCTGTTATTGCAACTTAGTTAACGTGGCCTTCAAACCTTCGCAAAGGTCCACGTTCATTCCTTACAGACCCTTTACAGTTGATTTACCTACTTCGCACAACAAAAGGGAACCCTAGATTAGGGTTCACATATATATACTTAATTTGCCAAAAAGCTTAAGACAGATGATCTGAAACTTTGCAGAAGAGGCTAAGCATTCATTTCATACATTATTATGACAGATATAATAAATTTGCGTAGAAATCAATCATTATTTCATAAAACATGTCATTCATAAGCGACATATAACATAAACAGAAATACTCAGTAATTCTTCAGAAAACTGTCTTTATTGATCTTCAATTCACTGATTACAGAATCAAGCTTCCCTACACACACAGCTGTAGGGGTCCATGCACTTAGCTGTAGACTCTACCTAGTCCTTCACGCACTTAGCTATGGAGCCTTCCCTTCTCTACCTAAGCATAGGAAGCAGAGCCTTCCTGCCTTAGCTCCTGCCCAAAACTTTTCACTAAACCCAATTCTCTATCAAAACATACTTCACTACCTCTAAGACTCACTATGACTCATCTATTTATACTATTTCTTTATACAATACCATGGGTTTATGGACCATGGGAGAATGCAAAAGTTGACCAAAAACAAAGGGCTAATGCCCCTTTGACTCTATCTAACTGCACGCTCCACATCCACATTTTGCAGAGACTTTACATTTTTTACAAAATTTGTTACAAAAAAATAACTAATTAATTCCATTCTACCCCTGGGGACCCCATCCCAACATAGTGTGATGGTAATATTAACAATTTAGAATATGCAAGAAGCTATTTTCCCTTGGAAATATATTATCAACATGTGCATGTAATGTGATTGCAAGATGAACAATTTAGAATATATAGGGGCCCATGCTCCTTGGAACTATATTAATTAGAATACACTGAAAAATACCATAAAGAAACCATACTTTCTTAAGGAGGGATTTATTAGATTCGATCCATTGCCAAACACATGATAGAATATCATATTTATAATAATTGGATGGGTACAATAGATAACTATAACAAGATATTACGACTAGAATGATAATGACACCTACATGGTTACAACTGATACTTATTGGAAAACAACATTCTCTAGAAGAATGCATTGGAACTCTAATGCATTGAAATCACAAATCCAACCAAAAAAAATCAAACAACTTGTGTAACAATTATAATACGTATGATGAGGAATATTAAATATTAAACATAAATAGGAGTTAATGTCTCCATATCCCTCCCTTAATGAGTAATTGTCTTGATCCTTGATCCCTATTTGGTACAGTCTTCATCAACATATTTATCCACTCGTGAAATCTCATAGCTTGAGCTCCATCACAACCATCCCTACTAATAAATACTTCCACTTGATTCCTTGAAGATACAATTAATTTAGATTATCAATTTGATGTTTGTAATGATTGAACTACTTGTCATTCTATTGACATACTTCCATTTACCGAAATACATGGCCCACCACTGTATTTGACAAATATATAGGAAAACAATCTAGAAATTGAATGTACCAAGATTCAATCTTAGAAAATGACCTTCGTCTATATTCATCACTATTTATTTATTTCATTTACTTAAAAAAATGGTTTAATATAAAACAAATTGGCATGCTCATAGAGGTTGTTTTCAATATCACTATTACATTTCCTTTACTAAATTACAAAAAATAATCATGCCCAATGTCTTGTTTGAACTAGTGACAACTACATTATTAATCCCTTACCACCTTTGAGAGCTTGATGTCACCAAGCCTACATGCCTTGCAGTTTTCCAATCATCTTTGCTAGATCACAACAACTCCATGTTGTATAACACAAATTGCAGGTAATTGTTCAACCATACATAGATATATGCAAAACTACTAATTGAGTATGGATGCTTCTCACACTTCAGCAAACCCTCCACATAACCACACACAAACTAAAAAAAATAACTGCACACAACTAAACTAATTTAATCTACACTAGATTAATCTGACATCTTTCACATATTTATGGCCCCTCTCATAAGAGAGTTATGCCTAGAGCTACTGGCTACTAGTTCAGATACCAAATTAAAAAATAATCAAGAATACCATAAAGAAACTAAACTCTCTCGAGGATATATTTATTAGATCTAATGCATTACCGAACAGGTGATATAATTCCATATTTATAGCAATGGGATAGATACAACAAATAACCATAACAACCAATTACAATTAGAATGATAATGACACTTACATTGTTAGGGCCTCGAGTTAGGCGAGCGCTCATGACGAGCAACAACAGGTGAGAGAGTTGAAAAGACTGATGATGCCAGTACGGGCGCGCACGAGTTATGCAATGGGCATGAAAACATATAGGCAGACGCGTTGTAGCGACGGTCGCCCGTGTTCGGTTAAAAGCAACTCATGCTTCGTTAAAGGTGACTCTTGCTCGGTTAAAGGTAACTGTGTTCAGTTAAAGACGTGTGGATGACGATTTTAGTTAAAGGCGTGCGGATGACGAGTCACACAGATTCAACACACAGGTCGGTCAAACGAGTTGAGGATGTCCAAGGGCGTCTGACCAAATGAGTCACACGGGTTTAGCACACGGGTCGGCCTAACGAGTTTAGGGCATCTGTGGGCATCTGACCAAACGAGTCACACAGGTCGGCTAGGTAGAACACATGAGTTGGGTCGGTCGGGTGGAACACATAGGTCGAACGGACGTGTCGGTTCATAAATCGTTTTGGAAACAAGCATATATATTGAACAAAGTTAAGTTCGTTTAAGGTATCATCATCTCAATCGAGTTCAGAAGGGAAAATGAATCTGAAGTGTTCGAATTGTGCGGGTTAGCTGCAGGGCATGTGAGGACGCGACAGGGCATGTGCCCGCACGGACAAGCGTAACGAAGTTTTGAATGACTTTTCTGCATAAGTTTTGGCTGAACGAAAATCCTGAATGAGATATTGGAACGAGTTTCGACACGGGTTTGGAAACGAGTTGTTGAATGAGTTTCGATACATGGGTTGGAAATGAATTGTTGAAAGAAATTTGACCTAATTGGGCTACACGAACTGGGCGGGCTACACAACCTAGCTGGGTTGCACAACCTAGGCAGGCTAAATGAAAATTGTCGACCGTTCAAGATTCAGGTGAACAATCCAAAGTGCTGCATGACATGGGTAGACAAGTAGGCAGGCCTACATGATAGGCTGCACAGACTGGTGTGTCGGGGCAAATTGTTGCACAGTTGTAAAACATTATCGATAGCCCTAATGCTTTTATCGATAGCCCTTTCTTCATAGATTTGTTATCCATCGTTTTCAGATTTGACACCCTATTAAAGCTACAACTCATTAAAGTTATAGTTTCCTTGCTTTCACCAAACAATGATATGGAGCAATCATAGAGCTTGCCTTTTAGAACAATAATTGAGCTTGCCTTTTACAAACCATTTTTCCTGCACCTTCTATGTCAATCACTATGATGGTCAAATTTATTAACTTCTCATAAACGAATTTTGGTACTTTGTTCAGAATTTTGAAAGTTTTGAAATGAAGGGTTGAACTAATTTTAGAATTTTGGCCAGGTCAATTTACTTCTCAACTTTGTTGAAAGCTTTGAAATGAAAGGTTGAACTAATTGACATAAAATATGTGTAAGTATGGACGTTATATTTCATTAGTATGTAGATGTTGATAGTTAACATGTAAAAAAAAAACTTCCTGAATAAAGTATTGATAGTTCCAAATTAGAATAAAGAGAAGATCAACAATATGATAATCTCAAAGTGGTATTGAAGCTACAAGTGGTTGGAGTACACCAAGAAAGAATGTAGATGCTCCATGAAGCAATAATGCACTAAAAATATCAAGAAGGCAAATCAAGACATCAAGCAACTATAAAGATTATAACAATGTAAACTTTGAAACGGGAACTATAAACTCAAAACTTGAATTTTGGCCCAAAAACCTTGAAAAAACATGAAAAACAGTGCTAAAAATGAAAAGTGTGTATACTAGAACGATTGTTTTTTTTTAGGGTCAATTTTGAACATGTTTTAAAAATGACAGTGAAAACGATTTTTTTGTGTAAAAATTGTGCAAAAAACACCCTGAAAATGAAAAGTGCTGATATTGGAATGATGGCTTTTTTTTTTAGGGTCAATTTTCAACATTTTAAAAGAATGGTAGTAAAACCGAATTTAAAATTTCGATTTAATTTTTTTTAAGATTGTTAAAAAAAATCATTTTTATTTTAAAAACAAAAAAAAAAGACTCACACTACCCTATAAAAATATATATATAATTTTGATTCAAATTAAAAAAATTAAAATTAAAATTATTTTGTTTTTTTTATAGCACTCATAACATATTTCATTACTAATACTTAAAAATATTAACATTATGTGTATGTTCTTTTAAATTAAATGTTTTAGTTTATATCCATGCATCATACCCCTATATATATATATATATATATATATATATATATACTCTTTAACCAGTTTATTTAATAGATGAAGGAACAATATACAAATATAAATATAACTTTGATTTAAACTAAAAAAAAAAAAATTTAAAATATTTTATTTCAAATTTATTATAATATAATAGTAAGTTTTATAAATTGTTATTATAATCAATATAATTATTTTCATAAATATAATATAGTAATCCTAATATTTTATAAAATCATAATTAATTTTATAATATTATTTTTATACTTATGTGAATCTTGATTTTGGTTAATAGTGATATGTTATTTTTTTATGGCAAATATAATACATATAATTTTAAATTAATTTATAATTTAAATTTATTTTGTTAAATTATTAATTTCAATATAAGTTGGTGATTTAATCATAACAAATAGGGTTACAAGTTTGATTGATGAAATCAAAAGTGATATATTGCAAGAATTTGAAATAAAGGATTTTAGACAAATGTAATATTATTTAAGTTTTAAGGTGTGGGGTGAAGATAGTAAAACTTTGATCACTCAAAGTAATAATGAAAAGGAAATATCAAAAGATTCAATATGAACGAGTTCAAATTAATGTTTAATATATTAGAATATAATGCTAATATTTTCATTAATGATGATACAAAAGAAGTAAATGATACTTTGTATAGATAGCTAGTGAGAAGTTTAAATTACTTAACCACAACAAGATCTAATATTCCATATTCAATCATCATACTTAGTCAATTCATGGTAAATACACGTAAGCGCCATTAGAAAAACACCAAGAGAGTCATTCAATAACTAAAATGTTGTTTTTGGTATTGAATACACTAATTGTTTGCACTACTACATAAAGGGGGGTTTGAAGACAATATTGAAGACAATTTTTGGGTGAATTGTCTTAACTTGCGACAAAAAAAGAAAACTTGTGTATTGTCTTAAATATTGTCTTTAAGCGGGTGTCTAAAAAATTATTGTCTTAAAGATTATTATCTTAAAAATTTGTCTCTATAAAGACAATATCTAACACAAACATTATTACATCTTAGGAGACAATTTCATTTTTGTCTCTCTTGAGACAACACTCGGGATTAGAGACAATATGTCTTTAATACTAGCTATTGTCTATCTAGAGACAGTAAAAAAATTATTTAAATATCACTTCTCTTTCTAGAGGAAATATAAAATAATGGATCTAGAAATATCTCACCATTGAAATAAATCGATATAAAAACATTTGATTAAAAATAAACTACAAAATCTTTGATTAATTCATGTTAGGGCACAATGGAATCTAATGACTAACCTCCTGCAGCTTGTAAAGTAGATGCTCTTCCATTGAGCTAGCACACTTTAAAGAATTATGTGAACAGTTGTGGTAATCCCTAAAATTACATTTATATGCATTAATTTAAAAGAAAAAATGCTTGACACATGATCTATAATCTTTATAAAAATTGTAATCGTGCAGACCCTATTTTTAACTTACTAAACTAACTCAAGGGAGTTACCCAAATGTCACACCCTGCAACATGACCCACACAGCTTGTGAAGTCCATTCAATGTATTGTTGCAATGCCATATTATCAACACAAGAATGAATATGAGAAGCAAGGACCAATAATATCAATCATCCACAA
Organism: Pinus tabuliformis; assembly: GCA_031772625.1. Taxonomy (NCBI): domain Eukaryota; kingdom Viridiplantae; phylum Streptophyta; class Pinopsida; order Pinales; family Pinaceae; genus Pinus; species Pinus tabuliformis. The sequence goes on along the minus strand of CM062804.1, from coordinate 67,070,977 downwards.
AACCTGCTAACAACCTTGTTTCCATATTGCCAACATACTATATGTTGCAGGTGAATGAAATTTTCCTAATCACCTAAGATATTGATTTAAATTTCCCATCTTACATAATAATTGCAACCTGAATTTCAACCCATTTAAAATGAAGTATCTGTACAAAAACAAAGCTAACATAGTCCATCTAGACATTGATTTAAAATGCCCATTTCACATAATAATTCAAAGTAAAAAAAGCATTGGCCTAAAGTAAGTGGAAGAGTTACCAAGGAGACAATGGAAAACCTTCCTAAGTACCCCTAGGGTTCAAATTTGTTAAAAGACTTTGTAACATTTGAAGTCTCATCGAAAATCATATTAAACTATACTATTAATTTGACAACATAAACTATCATTACAAATTGCACAAATAAAATTTGTAGTAGAGATCTAACTCAAAGTGACAAAAAGTGGATATCAACTTGGAATATTAAACCAATATCTCAAAATCGAGGCATCATAAATGAAGAACAACTCAAGAGAACCAATCCTCCCAAAATAACCCGTAAAGTAGTGATATTAGCAAGTGGATCTATAGTGAAAAGATGTATGCATTATCATTCATTGGCCTCGAAAGGTAAATAGGGCCTCTCAAGCTCGCAAAGAGTCATATATATTGGAAAGGTACAAACATTGTTGAAATATTCATGGAATATTAGTGAAACAAAAAATTTATAGATTCCAAACACTTTGGAATCTAGTATTTCAGTACAGTCACTTCCAGTTTTTGGTGGTTCTACATTGTGGCGAGGGGTGAATAGTTTTTGTTGTCCTTTTGATACAAAGTGAGGTCTCTAAACTCCATAAAGGTTGTTAATGCCCTGTGTACATTAAGAATGTGTTTTTCATCCTATGTTAGACCAAAAAAGGATTTTTTTTTTTTTTTGGGAGGCGAGGGGGGGTCTTTTTAGTCTTATAAGTGTCTGTAAGATAAAATAATTATATCAATGCCCGAAAAATGACCACAAAACTTGCTCTATATTTTTGTAGTTTTCAAGAGAATAATTTGTTCCCTTGAAAACTACAAAAAATAGAGCATGTTGTGGGCAACCACACAAATCTAGCAAGTGCAAATAACCTAGAATTTAAATATAAAAAAGTGAATGTCTTCAAGCAACTTTTTCATTCCATTCTCCTACGCAAATGTGAGCCAACCAAAAAATAACTAGCTATGAGGACCCAATAAGATGCAGAATTTTTAGCTACCCTTGGAGTATTATTTTGTGCATTGAAATGGAGAGAAGAGTCAAGACATCGTCATTTATTTATTTACTTTTTTAAAATGTCATTTTACTTCATGAAACAAAGAGTTACATCATGAAGCAAGAGTTACATCTAACAACATGATTACAAGGAAATTCCCTAACTACAAAAGCAGAAAATGCTAACATATGAGTCTCTGCCACAATAAGCAGGAAGGTGTTCAACATCTTTATGAAAAACTTAGAATTTGGTGTTTACAAGCAAGGCCAATTCCTGCTCAAAAAGCCTCAATTCCCCTAACAGCTATGGGAGGAAGGTTCATCATGGAAAGAAGTCATACACCTGGATTTCTACAAAGCCATTAGCCACCAACTAAACTATGTGCCATAAAACATTGCAGTTGTCTGTAATTATCTGAGTGTCCCTAAGGAGAGGGTCTTTCCAAGGAAGCAAGACTGAGAAAACAATTAGATTCAACCTGAAATCATGCTCAAAAAGTCTTGGTGGACATGAATCTCCACTAGACATGCTCAGTTGGAGATGCACCTCTGCTGCAAAACTTGCATGCAGTATTTGTAATGCCAACATTATGAAACGACTTATTTATTTATCATTTTAAGTTTGTTATTCTTCATGCAATGAAATATATTATATAACACAACAATTGTTCACAATCTGAACCTTTAAACTTTTGATTGCAATGGATATCATAAAAATTGTGAACAAGATAAGATGTTTGTATACTAAATTACTTACCACTACAGCTTGAAATTCATCAAAATGGGTTGTTGTGTTTTCCCACTGGTAGGTAACCACTAGAAATGACAAATGACCTTTACCCTTAGTCTTAGTTTTTACCTCAATCTTTTGAATCTCCATGTATAAACAGTGACCAATAATGGAATCATCCTCGTACCTTAAAATCAATCCAACATATAAGTATTAGAATCAATTTATCACAGCGTCCTAAACAAATCAGATAAAGAATACAACATGATGAACACATCAATTATAAAAATAGTAAATACTCGAATAAAAAGACCTTGAATGAACCAAAAATAAACAAAGAGACAGGTTTGGCACAACAAGCCCTAGAGTTGTGGCTCTTTAATACCACTTTTCATGATCCTACCTATGGTCCCACTCAACAAAGCAGGCACCCACATACTTAAAATTTTGTTTCTTTTGTGCAATCTATTTCCAGAATCTCCACCTTATAACAATTAAGGATTTGGGTATAAGTTCTAAAATTGTAACAAATGAACTCATAATAAGGCTAAGATGGCCTTCAAATCATGAGAATCGCAACAGTCTATAAACAAGAATGAAACATCAAAGAATCCATAATATCTGCAGCTTTACCAGTAGGAAGTTCCATGTGAATCCCTCCCGATCTGCTCATTACGAAATGCTGAATTCTGAACTCCATGCTTAAGAGAACGATAGATTTGGGGTTGAATGTCCTCTTGCTGTCATGTATGAAAGGCCAAAAGATAATGGTAACATTACTTAGTTGTTCTCAGAAAGATTAAATGTAAGAAAAATATGCAACTAAAGAGAATCTGAAAAAACATGGATATAGATGTAATGGTTTGCAAGTATTGGCACCACCAAATAGGCACCCAATGATTTTTTTAACTGCAAAAACAAAAATCTTGTTATCTACAAACTATTTTGGAAGCACTACAACAGAGCTTGGATGTCTATCATGAGGCAATCAAGAACAATTTTACTTAGGAAAAATGAAATTTTATTCAAAAATATATATTATCGCCGAAAGTACACTAAAGGTAAAATACTAGCAAATTCATGCCTTTATTTATACTTGGTCACAATGTATGAAGAATGGAATCATTGCATTTTGATGATACCACCAAAATAGAAATGCAAACATGTTTTATACCTCAACTTGAATCTCACATAGCACTTTCAAAACCAACACCCGGTGTTGTGGGGAAAAGTATCCGACTCGGATGACCCTATCCCTACTCTAAAGGTGACAGTCTTTAGCAACAACTGAAAGTAAAGCTTTAATGTTTTCCTTTATGAAAGTACAGAGAGAAGGAAGAAAAGATTAACCAACCGGTGTCTTTCGCTTTTGTCGATCCTTATCCTCTCTCTTTGTCTCTTGTTCCCAGCTCCTTGCTCCCTTTGCCGGTCCAGCTACACACAGATCCTGCACAACAGAGAGAAGAAAACTACAAGATACATGTACTCATAACTGATGCATGGATTAGAGTGAATCAAATATACAAGTAAATACAATACATCAATGCAATACAAGTATATAGGAGAACATTCAAAGCTTTATTGATAAAAGTAACAGGGTTCTGAGAAGGTTACAACCATCAATGGCTCCAATCCAGCAGCACCTCCCCAGCAGCAAGAAGTCTCCTCTTCACCTCTGGAAAAACAATCACCCAATAGCTCTAACTGTAAACCAACAGCACTTCCTTACTTTGCACAAAATTCCAGCCTCCATAGACCTCATAGAAGAGCTCTATATATAGGAGAGAAGAAGAAAGGATGAGTCAGCTTGAGACTGACATAAAGCTGCCTTGTGTCCTCTCCCTCTTCAGTTAAACTTCAGTTCTTGAGTCCACTTGGAGATCCTTGCTCACACATGGAGATCAAGTACCTCTTACTCATCACAGGGCGAATCCCATGAACCAAGTGTCAGTTTGGAAGCTTCCTGGGCAATTGACACCTTGCAGAATGACTGTGCCACTTGGCCAATCTCGCCCAGCGCAGGTAGCCTTCATTAGATTTGACTTTCAGCGCAGGTACAAGGAGGAGCAGTTGCATTCCAGCGCAGATGCTCAGTGGAGCAGCTGACATGATCCAAAAATAGCCTGTTTTTGAGTGTTTTCAGGTGGAGAACTGATGGGAAGTGCTGTGGTTTGCTGACCTTGTTCTTCTAGGGGTAAGAACAACATGTTTAGGGACTGAGGATCCCTGTAATTATCGACATTTCATGCTCCATGTTACGAGGCACAAAAATGTCTATAACAGTTGCCCCCTAAAGTATGAGGCCGTTTATCGGGTGAAATGCTTTATCCAGAGGGTCCGAAGTTCATTCAAGTGCCGAGAGGTGCCCTGTAATACAATACAATACAATACATTATTTTTCATTCTGTTTTCATGATCTAGCTGAGGCGGGCATTCCCATGCTCAGCTTTATAAATACATTTTGGTACATAGAACAGACGATCGTCTGATGGTAGACTGATAATTTTCTGCTGAAATTATCATCCTTTGAGTAGGATGATCATCTGCTGCAATGATGTACATGACAAATGCTTTTATATTTCCTGAATATGTATCGCAGCCCGGATGGATGAAACTAGATCCGGGGTCTTCAAACTCGTTCGATCTTCACTCTAAGTACAAGTCGATCCATGTGAGAATTTCGCTGAAGTCGAACATGGAAAGACATCGCTTGATTACCGGTCAATGATGAAAACCGTTAACAAGCGCGAGAGGAATCACCGATAATGATAATGACCCTCAAGGTACTGCAGTACAATTCACGTGGCGTGAATAAGGGACTTGGCGTCGAACGCCACGCAAAATCTTCTGGTCGAAGGTCATTGATGTATCCCTGTCGCCGGAAGTGAGAAACTTGCCATTGAGGCATGCAAGCTTCAAAGTACTGATGGGGTTGTTCCTAGATCAACTTCTTGGATAATGAGCTGAAGTCGACAAGAAGCGATCCGTCAAAGGAGGGCCTTAATGAATCCCACATCAGTGACACGGAACGGAGCTAATGATTTTAGTGGAGGTGAAAACAAACTGTGATATATGATTCAGGGTGGCGATCATGAATGGATGAAGGATAATGTATGGCAGTGGATGGGACACGGTTGACACTTTCAGAATGACCCCTCTTGAACATATAACGACACTGATGCGATGGATCGGTAGCATTACCCCAAATGTGGATGGTTTGGCGAAGACCATGGTGATGAGACCGGTGAATGAAACAACCCAACCCGATGTGGAACGGAGGAAAAGTGTCATGTTCAAGAGCGACTTGCTACCATTAAACTTTGATGTTCTCCCAATTTTTCCCCAGTCATTTCTGACCAGTACCTCTTTATTTTTGTCAAGCTTGAGGAGGATAACATATGCTTGTTCTATAACCTGCCCTTCGGGCAAGCCTATCGCTAAGATTTAACGAGCTTAGCGATAGGGAAACTCGTTCTCGTCTAAAGACAAGTTTGTCGCTATTTAATCATTTTAACGAGTCTAACGACAAAGAAAACTCGGTCCTTTTCATTTTTAGAGAGTCTGAAAAGGTACAGAAAGTTAACTCCATAATTCCTTTTTCGTCATCTAATCCCTTAAGTCCAAAAAAGTATAAAACAATACAGAAGGGATGAGTTTTCGATTGCTTTAACGAGCCGAACAAAACAAGCGCTCGATCTTTTTGTGCAATAATCCCTCAGGTCCAAAAAGATTAAAATCTAGAGGAGGGATAGCGTTCCGGTCGTTTAACGAGCTGGAAGGCCAAAACTCGGCAAACTTTTCATATTTTACGAGTCAGTGAAAAGAGCTCAAAGAAGACTCGTCTTTTGAGGAACGAGTGATAAACAGGGATAGCAGCAGATTCCAGGTACAAATTGGAATTTTCCAATCACGGTAGTGTCACAAGGATGGCTAGATGAAATCACTCTTCGCAGATGCTCCTCAAAATGGGTAAACACACATATGGGGGTGAACGACCGGCCAAATGACAGTGGAGGTTGATGGATGAAAACACGACCAAGGCTTTTAAGGCTGATAAATTTACGATCGCAATGGTTATTTACCGAGATAGGTTCATTTTTTAATGAGCTTGAACTCTGGTGGAAACTTTTGCTCACACTTTTCTATTTTTTAACGAGCATAAATTCCGTGGTAAAACTGCTCGATTCATGGTCAAATTTGATTTTTTACTTTTACTAGCTTTTCTCTTTTCAAATGTAGTACTTCACCATCAATTGCTGCAACAAATTTTGTTAGAAATGGACAACATTTGCATGAAAATGAGATTATAACCCTAATATTTAACTTTAAACTGTGTAAAAAGTCATAAAAAGGTGTTTTTACCTCTCATTTACCATTTCATTTGCATTTTGCTTGTTGGAGCTCTGGAGGTGCCTCTTCTTCCTTGATTTTCACCAGCTGATTTCGGGAGATTCTGTGGACGATTTTCGGCGCCGTTTGGACCAGGTAGGAGCTAAACCTTAGCCCTTCACTTTCACGGTTTCCTTTTTCAGTTTCATGCACATTTTTCAGGTTTTCTGAGCCCCAGGGGTTTCATCAGGGCGCCCTGGCATCAGCGCAGGTTCTCCTTTCGAAACTTGCGCTGTATTTCAGGTGGTCTTAAGGCAGACTGCCTCTCAGCGCAAGGGGGAGACTCTCTGCCTGCGCTGGGCCTAGGAAAACTGATCCTGCATGTGTTTTTTGATGATTTTTCGCCAGTTTTTCATCAAAATTAGGAACTTACTCCTTCTCTTGTTTGCTTGTAGGGAACTTTGAACAAAATGTCCCTTACATGGCGAGAACGAGAACATGAAGCAGAGGACATGGTTGCACTCCATGACCCGGTCACGGTGAGCGCGCTTCGGAACTGTGGCCTACTGAAGTTCTTCCGTATCTCTAGCATGAGAGCACAGATTTCTTTACTGCAGTATATGCTTGATGCTTGGGATCCTGTTAACCAAGTATTCCAGATTAGGGGGAAAACCATCCCCTTGACCATAGAGGACATGTACTTCTTGACTGGGTTGTCAAGGCGGGGTGCCCCCATTTCTTTGTCAGGTACGGCTCGAGGGACTACTTCCACCAGAGACTATATCCGTCAGTATTGCCGGGAAGGTTCACAGCCGAGCAAAGACGGCAAGATCAATATCCGTGACATCACTGACAGGTCTCTTAGGTCCATTCTGTTTACTATTGGTAGGATGGCCGGTAGCGCAGCTTTACATGTTGCCAACAGATCTTACATGCAGCACGCTTTGGAGTGTCTCCAACCGAAAGCGTTTAACTGGTGTGATGCAGTACTTGCTCAGATGAAAAGTCAATTGACCAAGGTAAAGGACGGGAAGCTGAAGAACTTTGGGTTTGGTTCTATTCTGACTGCCTTTGCCTTGGAGAAAATCCCACTGATGCAGCCTCAGTACATCATACTTGACTTGCCTTCTCCGACCGAGCCACGCATGCAGAGGTGGGTTGACCACATGTCCCGACATGCTGGTCAACCTCAGATTACTTTTACTGAGGCCTTCTTTAGGTGGTTCGAGCGTCAAGAGATGGTGTTTTCTGAGTATCCATATGTGGGTATGGACTACCGAGGTGATCCGGACTTGGTGCTACCGGATGGCGAGCAATGGGGCGCTATTGGTAAAATCTCTGACCATGTTACTGCTTATTGTTTTTACTCATGATGTTATTGTGCAAAACTGATCAAACTCTTGGGTGCACGCAGATGTTGGTCCTGTTCGTTCAGCAGCTCGTCCACGATCGCCAGTTGCTGCCCCAGCAGCAGAGCCTGCTAGGCGAGTTGTCATTCGCGACCTTGGTGATACTGAGATACTTGCAGCTGTGCAGGAGCAGGTCGAGAGCCTTACTCGTGGTCTTCCGGATGTACAGATTGACGAGTTACCTTTACAGTTGCAGCGGCACACTATTGGCGTGCCTAGACGATGGACTCGTCTCTTGCGCATGATTGCACAGACCGTGACGTACTTTCATGAGCACCACTAGGCTAGGGTGCCCCCTAGCATCTTTTTGAGTTCTAGGTCATACGACCAATTTTGTTTTGATTACAGCACATCATGTACAAACTATAAACAGCTTTATATATTTTGATTTTCGGGGTTTATTATGGTTCATTTGTGATCCACTTGCATTAGCACCGATGCATCTCTTTTTATATATGTCGTAAATGTCTATCTAATACATAGTTTGCTAATGAATCTGTTAATGTGTTCAAGTTTCTGGAAATATGTTGGTATTGAATTGAATCAAACTCTCTTTCCAAAATCTTAACCCTTAGAAACATTCGATAAATAGCTGGATTGCGGACTGAATATATACCAGTGAGTTGTAGTATCACAAGCTGTGAGTCTAGCCTAACAATTAGTCGGCGTATACCATGAGCGATGGTATCAGAGAGGAGTTCAATCAACGCGCTATACTCAACGATGTTGTTCGTTGACTGCCCAATACACACACCTCTGAAACTCACTAACTCGCCGCTTGGATCAAAAATGGCCCAGGCTGCGGAGGACAAATTCCGCGAACTACGACTCGCCCCGTCGGCATATCCTACATATGTCTCAGAGAAATTCGACATCTGCAACAAACGAGAAGAGTGGATTACTAAACCGAAACAAACACTTTAGCGAAAACAAAATACAACAAAAGCACTCAGGTTACTATTCAGGCATAGTAACGCTTGAGGTACAACCCGTTGCGGGGTTGCGCCAGTGGTATCCCGTCATAATCCATTAACTCGTAGGCTCCTTTTGCTAACACCCTTTTAACAATATAAGGACCCATCCATAAGGACTTAAATTTTCCTGCTCCTAATTTGTTGGACTCTTGGTCGTAAAGCAAAACCAAGTCACCCTCAGAGAAGATACGAGGTTTGACATTTTTGTCGAACTGCGCCTTGACTCGTTTCTTATGGGCTTCGTTCGCCAAAGCGGCGTCACGACGGTTTTCATCCAACTGGATCAATTCCAAGAAACGAGCCTCTTCTTCTGAGGTTCCGGGGAGGAGGTCAATTGCGAGTTTAAGAGACGAAATTTCACACTGGATCGGTAAGACTGCCTCCAGGCCATACACCAATTGGAATGGTGTGAACCCAGTGGCGTTCTTTACCGAGGTTCGGTAAGCCCACAATGCTGAGTATAGGAGTAGGTGCCATCTTCTTTTGTGAACCCCGATCATCCTTTGCAACATACGCTTCAGGACTTTGTTGATTGCCTCAACTTGTCCGTTGGCTTGTGGATAATACGGGGTAGAGCTATCGTGCGATAGCCCTAGTTTGGCAGCTAACTCAACCATCATGTGATTGCGAAAATGCGATCCATGATCTGTCACTATAGCCTGCGGAACGCCGAACCTGGCGACTACATGAAAAAAAGAAAAGGGCAGCTGTTTCACCAGTGTTATCCAATGTAGGCATCGCCTCGGCCCATTTGGTAAAATAGTCAACAGCGACTATAATATACCCATGCCCCCCGGTCGAGGTGGGGTTACATTGCATGAAATCGATGCCCCACTTGGCGAAAGGCCCAACAGCAACTATAGGCTGCAAAGGTGCGGGCGGTCTTCTGGTTTTGCTATCAAAAATCTGACACGCATGGCAACTTCTGACAGCTATTATGCAATCTTTAAACATAGTTGGCCAAAAATATCCTGCTCGTAAGATTCTTTGTGCTGTTGCATATCCAGATTGATGCCCCCCGCACGCGCCTGAATGACAATCATTCAGGGCTTTCTCGGCCTCCTCATGGGTAAGGCACCTCCTCAGAACCGTATCGACACCACGACGGTAAAGTGTATCACCGACGATCATGTAGTCTTTAGATTGGTATCGTATACGCTTCCGTTCCGAGTGTGAGGTATTAGGCCTAAATTTTTGGGTTTGGAGATAAACAATGATGTCTCCATACCACTCATCGCTTACTGATATTAGAAACAAATTTTCATCCACGATTGACTCTTCTGATGTTTCATCGTTGGACGACGATGGGAGATCGCACAATAATTCCGCAAAAACTAGAGCTTTCTTTGATTTGGATTTTACAAAATCCAGATCAAACTCTTGAAGGATCGCTATCCATTTTGAATATTTGCCCCCAAGTAACTGTCGCGACAGTATATACGTCATGGGGTTGCAATCTGACAGAACGGTGGTTTTCCTAAAGAGGACATAATGTCGAAATCTTTGAATCGCTTGAACAGCAGCAAGCGCTAGTTTTTCAACATAGGAATATTTACTTTCTGTTTCATTTAAGTTTTTACTTAAATAATAAATAGGATGTTCAATTCCATCGACTTCTTGCACTAAGACCATCGCAATGGTCGTATCTGCTGCAGCTAGATACAGGTTAAAATCTCTTTGATAGTCCGGGGCGTACATTAATGATGCTCTTACTAGAGAATCTTTCAGAGCGTCAAAGGAAGCTTGCGCAACCTGGTCCCAGACAAAAGGTACATCCTTTTTCAAAAGACGAGTATAACCTTTGGCAAGTTCTGCGTAATTTGGAATGAATCTCCTCAGAAAGTTTGCTTTCCCTTGGAGTTTCTGAATCTGAAGCAAATTTGAAGGTGGAGGCAAATTAATGATTGCCTGAACCTTGCAGGGGTCGAGACGAATCCCATCCTTAGAGACTACAAAGCCAAGTAAACGACCAGAACCGACGCAAAACACACACTTGTGCGGATTGAGTCTTATCTTGTAGTGTCGGCAACGTAGAAATATCGCTCTCAAATGCCGCGGATGATCAGTCCGCTTCCGCGAATGAGCCGGAAGATCGTCGAGGTAAGGTTGAACGATGTTCTTGATGTCATGGAAGGCATAATTCATTGCCCTCTGAAACGTCGCCCCTGCGTTCTTTAAACCAAAGGGTAATTTTCGATAAGCGAATGTGCCCCACAGACAAATAAATGCAGTCTTAGACTGGTCCTGTGGGCGGATATTTATTTGATTATACCCGGAAAATCCATCCATAAAGGAAAAGATTTCACATCCGGCGCATTCATCAATTATCTGGTCGATGAAGGGTGTAGGGTAGTTGTCTTTTGGACAAGCTTTGTTTACATCCCTATAGTCGACGCACACTCTTATCGTCCCTTGTTTTTTCATAACAGGGACAATATTCGATACCCAATCGGTTAGCGGAACCGGGTAGATGAATCCAGCATGGAGAAGTTTTTCAACTTCTGCCTTAATGGCAGCGGCTTTCTTGGGGTGAACCTGTCGAAGCCGTTGTCTTACTGGTTTGACATCAGGGTACATTTTAATTTCATGTTCAACTATGCTCGAGTCAATGCCTGGCATTTCATCATATGACCATGCAAAGACATCTCTAAATTCGCGAAAGAGAGCACCATATATTTCCAGTTCTGAAGGGGAACAACTTTTGCCGACATGAATATTCTCTACAACATCAGATTTTGTCGAGATGTTTACGGCTACGGTCTCTTCAATATTGGATAGGTTTCGCTCTGAATCCACCGTATTTACAGTATTTGTTAGGAATTCAAACACTGAAGGGTGATATAGGTCGTGTTGAGTTTCTTCTTCATACTCTGGAAGAAGGGAACGATGGTGGTGATCGTTCCATGGTGCCCCCTCAATCATCATTGATTGTAAGATTCCTTCGTCAGTCCCATGAACTTTTGACCATGGATCTAATGGGGTACCATATTCTCCAGACCTATCTACCCAAACGCTTGACGAGCGTTGATTTGGGCTCGCCTCCCATGCCTGAAACATTGATTGCTACAATATTTCGATGGGGCTAGGTGGTAAAACCACTTGATAATCCATGGCGACCTTGTCTCCTGCGACTTTCGAAGAAGATACCATGTTGCATGTTGCTACAAACGGGATATCCCCTACATGGGAAGGAGGTGGCAGCGCGAAAGTTCCCATCATTGTGGGATCTTTTAGCAAGCCTACTCCGATATCTTGTATTGAATGGTCGCTCCCATGGATCAGGGGAATGCTTCCAGTAACTTGTGAACCATTAGGGAGGAAATTCTGTTGGTCGACAACCGTAATCCCTCCTTCAAATGGGAATGCGATCTTCCTAAAATATGTCGACACTACAGCTGCCATGGCATATATCCATGGTCTTCCCAGTAGGATGTTATAGTCAAGATTGCCATCAATGACTTCAACATCAATTTCCACTGTTTTTCCTCCTAGTTCAATCTTAAAGTTATTTAGGATACCGTACGGAGTGTACGTCCTACCGTCAAATGCTTTCAATGTCGTCGAAGATCGCGACAAGGTTGGAGATCCAAGAGTTTTCCAGCAACTCATCGACATGATACATGTCGATGCTCCCTCATCAATAATCGTTCTATGAACAGTTTTGTTGAGTGCTTTCACTTGAATAAGGAAAGCTAGTTGCGCTGGTAACTGAGGATCATATCCTTTGTGATCAAAGGATACAAGATTGGAATCTTTAGGATCCACTCCACCAATTGCTGATAACAATGCCTGCCTTTGGGATGGACAATTTTGCAGCACCTCAAGAGTCGACATAGCAGATGGCGATTGGGCCAAATCTTCCACTATGTTATAATGTTGTGCCGCTCTGGCACGAGGATTAAATGTCGACTTGTGTACTACTCCCTTAGGTGGCTTTATTGTTAATTCATGCGTGAGGGGGGGTACAACTTCTGCCGAAGTTGTTGTCGAACTACTGGGTTGATCTTTCCCTTTGTCGTTCGACACCGGCGGATTCCCATAATCTTTATTCCTGGTCGAGATCAAAGCATCATTTTGCTTAGAAACCGACAACATAAGCACTTGAGACGGGGAAGCATTTCCACTATCAACCATATTTTGACCTGGGGTAGGAAATGGATCAGTCAACACAGCTGAAGTTTGTGAACTTTTAAAGAACCTCTTTAACTCAGCTTTGAACGGACAGTCCTTTGTCGAATGATCATCATCGCATATATGACATGGATAAATTTGTTTCCTTTGCCCAGGAGGGTTTGAAGAAGTTTTTTGAGGGGATGACTCACCCTGTTTCTTCTTCTTCCCTTTGTTTTGTTTCTTCTTGCTTCCTGGTTGATTGGAGTTTTTGCCTTTATCCGTAGATACAGCATTTACCTCCGAAGCAAGAACCTCTTGATTTGCTTTTTGATTCGAAGTCTTACAGGCTTTCTTATTTGAATCCCTTGTCGACTTAGCGTTTGCAGTTCCAATCACGCCATCACCGGCATGAGAGTCACTATTCGATCCGGGAGGAGGAGGGATTGAAAATTCCGGTCTGGGGGCGTCGGGTATCTTATCATAGAGCGTGCCCGACTGAGTATATACTAAGTCCAAATATTGAGCACGAGCAATAACCTGCTCCTCTGTTACGACGCCTCCCTTGGCCACATCTTCTGTTATAGCAGGAAGAAGCGACTTTATAAACCACTCAGCTAATAGCTGATCTGGAACGTAGGTCTTTACCATTCTGCGACGACGACGCCACTCATGTATATGATCTGATATATGTGTGGCTGTTGTCTGCTTGAAATTGGTCAAGATCTCCGTTCCAGTTTCGTACCTTATAGGTAACTGAAAGTGTGTTAAGAAAGTCGTGGCTAGGGAACTGAAATTATCGAAAGAGGCTCTAGGTAATTCAATATACCATTTAGCCGCCGGACCAGTCAATGTCCTCTGGAAAAGGCGAAGCCTTATCGAATCATCATTCAAGGTATTCGACGAACACCACAGATGGAATGTCATCACATGATTCGACGGGTCTTCGCCAGGATTTCCATTGAATTTAGGAATGTCCGAAGGAAGTTTGTGAGGAATCGCTGGCCACCAATGGGCATAGGCGATTGGATCGTTCGTTAATCGATGTAAATCTGGTAATTCTAGGGTCGCCACGAATGGCAACTGCTGATTCAGGTTTGGTGAGGCGTACCCAGGATACGATGGAATTGCCTGAGCTGTAGGCCTTTGCATACCAGCATAATGCAACTGATGTTGATATGACTGATATGGCTGGTGGGCTTGGCCACTGTAAAGTGGTTGATTTAACCCGTTCTGAATATAGGGTTGCCCACTATTCGCAAAGATCTGTTGCTCAGATCCCTGGTACACCTGTTGAAACTGAGGTTGTTGGTATTGCACCATCCATGGTTGTGAAGCCATGTTTTGCTGTGCGACACTAACCGACGGACCAAGATGCGGGGTTATGGTTCCCGTTTGTATCTGTGTCGTCCCGGCAGTTGGCGATTGTGGTTGTGTTGCAGGATCAATGGGCTGTTGCATTACAACTTGGGGTTGACATACAACAGGCATCGATTGAACTTGCGACACGGTTACAATTGCTGGCGTCGTCGGGATACTAGACATAGGTACACACTGTTGCATGGAATATACAACTCTTGGTTGTTGGGGTAACATAGGTACCCAACCACTCGTCGTTACTTCAGTCAAACCTGAATGTTGTTGAAAACTGCCGTATGGGTATCCCCCCGGAAGGGGAAGTGAAAGGGCATATTGCCCCCCATACGGTAACAATCCGGAGCTCAAGGGTATAGATTGCCTTTGAGGACTGGATGGCCCAAACTGATTTCCAAAGGGATCAATTTGTCTAGTTTCAACATAAGAATTACCGGGTATTATACCGGAAGAACAAACTGGAACAGACCAAGTTGTCGTAATAGTCCCTGGGTGGACTCCTTCTAGCTGATGAGGGCTAGTCGGGACAGCTGGTATGCCGGCAAACATCGTTGGATTGACAGCAGGAGCTTCTGCTGTCGCTGTGTCATTTGGCACGGTCCTAGATGTCGACGGTTGCTCAGACATTTTAAGTCTATCCAATAAACTGCCTAACGATTCTACAGGAACTTCCTGTGGCGATGGACAAACTTCTGATGCAGAAGGAAAAAGAGTGGTGCCTACTCCAAAATGAGTTGGAGTATTTGCTTGCTGGTCCTCTACGATTTCCTCTATTGCGATCAGACCAGGAGGAAGAGGAAGACCGTCAGGTCCGTAAAAGATTTCTGGTGCCGAAGAAGGGGTTGCTTCGACAGCGACAGTTGTTTGAACAACAAGACTCTGTGGACCGATTTCAGATGGAACTGGTTCAGTTATGCAAGTACTTGTCTTCAGACTAGGATCAGTACAACTGTCCCTCTGTTGCTGTTGAACTTCTTCAATAGAGGCAGGGATTCCAGAAATATTAGGAGTGACCAGAATCTCAGATGTTGTCGGAACTGTTGTTCTAACTTTAATGGGAGATTTCGACCCGGTCAAGCGAGTTCGCTTTGTCCGTACTATTCTCGATTTCGGAGACAAAGACGGTTGACTCGCGAGTCTCCTCGAACGACGGAGTTTTAATTGACTTTCCTCCACGGTTGCGGATTACTTGATCAACTAAAATACAAAAAGGGGAATTATGTTTCCGTATTGAATGAATTTTATTAGACGCTTTTAGACACAACTTTGCTTTTTCATGTTTTAAGAGTCGAGAAAAAGCTAAAGATGACTCTAGTCGCCTTCGATGTATTAACGAGCCCGAAGTGACAAATGCTCGGTTGGACCTTTTCAGTTATAGAGTTTGAAAAGGGCCAAAAGAAACTGCTCTGGAGATCTAGGCAGAGGGTGTGCCAAACCTCTCGCGAAACCACAGAATACGTTTTACGGTACGGGTGGTCGATCTTCGTGAATGCTGTGTTCACTGCATCGCGATTAGTAGGGCGGCCGACACGGCTTCCTAAGGATAAAGGATAAATGCCTATAGGGGTCTCCCAATATACGCGACGGTACGCGGGAGCACAAGTCCGTATTAGTGCTATCGTCCCTCAGGAGGAATCACCCACCTTCGTAGAGATCGACAGTCACTACGTTTAACGACGCCGGAACACGTCTCTACCTAGACCTCTATTGTGAGCGTTATGTTACAATGCGTTTTTAGATTCATTCAATATATTTTAAGTTGATCTTGTTTAGCAGTTTGTCTTTCAGGATCACCACGAGATGTATTGGTACAAATTCCTAAATGCAGCTAAAATGATAAGCAAGCTTTATAATCTTTTTAGCTTTGAAAATCCTAACTACTGAGGGGAGAGAAAAACATTATCTTTCCACACAGAGCACCAAGCACAAACTAATGCACTTTCTCCTAGATCAGTCACGCAAACTTATCAAAATATGCAAATGCAAGATGCATGTATTTCTTTTCTTTTCCCTTAATGTTGATGTAGACAAAAAGGAAATTGTCGTATAATTTTCGAATTCAATTTGAAGCGTAAACAAACAAGTTTTGTCTAAAATGAAAAGACGCTTTACAAGCACTTGTTTTGACACTAAAAATGTATGAATTCAAACCATAAAATGAAAAACAAACAAACTCAAACAGCCATGAACAGTAATAAAACTAGCTCTTAAGATCACAAAGACACTTTTACAGTTCAGGATCTAAGAGGCCACAGCTATACTGGTTTGCTTTTCACAATGGGAAACTGTAACTGAAACAAGAAATACTGAAAGAACAATCACAGTTTCATCACACAACTGAGGCGGAATAATGTCAAGGAAAGTTGGCTTACAGCAAGTACAATGACAAGCAATCAGCAGCAAAATAACAGTGAAAACAGGGCTCAGACACAGTGGGAAACCTCAGGAAGACATAGCCTAACTGGATCAGCGCAGGCTCTGGTCTGTCAAATTGACTTCCAGCGCAGTTCCCGAAGGGAGTACCTGCGCTGTAATGCAGACTGCCTGTGGACAGCCTGCTCTGGGACACGAGAGTTGCGTTTACAAGGATTTCCGGGTCATAAAAAGCTCAAAAATGCACTGTTTTTGCTGAAATAAAAAGCTATAGGTCAAGTACAGGCTAAGGGATGTTCAAGAGGATGAAAAGCTATCACAAAGAGTACAAGAGTCTTTTGTAGATCAGCTCTTCAAATCATGAATCTGCTCAAAAATGAGCAAGAGTAGCAGCCCCTCTACTTCGCTTTTGATATAGTCAAAAGCTTTTCGATTCGGTACTCTTTGGTTCAAGAAATGAATAGCAAAGATACTACAAACACCAACAAGATACTAGGCTCCCCAGCGGAGTCGCCAGTTTGTTGTGGGGAAAAGTATCCGACTCGGATGACCCTATCCCTACTCTAAAGGTGACAGTCTTTAGCAACAACTGAAAGTAAAGCTTTAATGTTTTCCTTTATGAAAGTACAGAGAGAAGGAAGAAAAGATTAACCAACCGGTGTCTTTCGCTTTTGTCGATCCTTATCCTCTCTCTTTGTCTCTTGTTCCCAGCTCCTTGCTCCCTTTGCCGGTCCAGCTACACACAGATCCTGCACAATAGAGAGAAGAAAACTACAAGATACATGTACTCATAACTGATGCATGGATTAGAGTGAATCAAATATACAAGTAAATACAATACATCAATGCAATACAAGTATATAGGAGAACATTCAAAGCTTTATTGATAAAAGTAATAGGGTTCTGAGAAGGTTACAACCATCAATGGCTCCAATCCAGCAGCACCTCCCCAGCAGCAAGAAGTCTCCTCTTCACCTCTGGAAAAACAATCACCCAATAGCTCTAACTGTAAACCAACAGCACTTCCTTACTTTGCACAAAATTCCAGCCTCCATAGACCTCATAGAAGAGCTCTATATATAGGAGAGAAGAAGAAAGGATGAGTCAGCTTGAGACTGACATAAAGCTGCCTTGTGTCCTCTCCCTCTTCAGTTAAACTTCAGTTCTTGAGTCCACTTGGAGATCCTTGCTCACACATGGAGATCAAGTACCTCTTACTCATCACAGGGCGAATCCCATGAACCAAGTGTCAGTTTGGAAGCTTCCTGGGCAATTGACACCTTGCAGAATGACTGTGCCACTTGGCCAATCTCGCCCAGCGCAGGTAGCCTTCATTAGATTTGACTTTCAGCGCAGGTACAAGGAGGAGCAGTTGCATTCCAGCGCAGATGCTCAGTGGAGCAGCTGACATGATCCAAAAATAGCCTGTTTTTGAGTGTTTTCAGGTGGAGAACTGATGGGAAGTGCTGTGGTTTGCTGACCTTGTTCTTCTAGGGGTAAGAACAACATGTTTAGGGACTGAGGATCCCTGTAATTATCGACATTTCATGCTCCATGTTACGAGGCACAAAAATGTCTATAACACCCGGGAACCAGGATCAAGTTCCTTGTATGCTATGTTCTCCTCTCTACATAAGAAGGGAAGCCTCAGATCACAGAGAAATAAAATCCATAGAGTCACAAAAATATTTGAAGCTAAAACACTCACCCACAGGCAGAAATAATTGGAAATTCCCCTTCAGCTACCTATATATGAAAGTAAATAAACCACTTGGGTCACAACACATTTAAAAATTTGATTTCATTCAAAGTGGAATAACAGATTCTAGAACTACGTTGTTGAACTACAACGATCATGTCTTATTGTTATAACCTACCTGGTACTAGCAATCCTTAAGCTTCTTACATAATACAAACACCCATGTGTCACACCTGAGAGCATCTCTGCTTCCAAGAGGAATCACCTACAAGACAAAGAACTAGAGGTTGAGATGTATTTCAATTTATATGCTCAAATGATCTTATTTAAATCCACTGTAATAACAAAGAATTGATAAAAACAACATTTGATAAATGATGTGAGGATCAGAAGAATGCACAAAAAGTGATGCAATATTTGTTTCTGATTGAACTGACAAAACCAAATGCAATTATGATTATGAAAAATGCACTAACAAAGCAGCAAAACAGAATTTACAGCAAGCAGTAATTTCTCTTGAGGCTAAAAACAGAATGGAAACATATGCAAATATTAATTTAAGGCCAATCATGTAACCCAATGCAACTATATGATGGAAAACCTACTGATTTAAATGCAAAAACATAAATTACAGTGATCATTTATGGATGTCATAATAAATATAATGTTGTTGTTTTTGGTATTTTTGAATGTTTTCTTATGCTTAAATGCAAAAAAACTGAGAAAAAACATAATAAAGGTGAAATTACAACAAGCTAATCTTGCTGAATTTTATCTAAAACAATACTAAAATGACCTAGACACCTACTTAGATATGCCGAAGATGTACAGTGTTCAATGTTTGATGCAAAAATTCATTTTAAATGAGAGATCAAGAACATAAGATTCAGTAAACCAGTGCCTTTTATGGAGTCAAAAGAAAATGAAAAGATAAAAAGTGAATAGGGTGGAAGACAATCAGAAGCACATCACTAAAATCTTAGTAAGAACAAAGAATAAGCACAGATGAAAGCCTAAGAAAATATTGGTCGCAAATGAAAATCTGTCTTTATTATCAAAAGTAGTTGGTAGAACAAAGTCCTAACAAGTTTGGACAACACACGCCATGGTACAAATCAACTCTGCTCAATGGAACAATACTAGTAATAATACAACACAACCAATCCACCATCACAGATACTCCATGCTAGTACCTTATCTCAATCTCTCTATGAGGAATAAGCACAAAAGAAGGGAAAGATGAAAACACAAAGATCTCACACAAGAAAATCAAACCATTCTCTTTGCTTGTTACAATATATAGAACTAGAATGACAAAAGAATGAGGATGAATATTTTACACAAGAAAATCAAACCCTTCTCTTTTCTTGTTACAATATATAGAACTAGAATGAAAAAAGAATGAGGATGAGAGAGGAACCAAATAAGTTTAACTAATGATGTTTAACATCTTTTTTGTACTTCTATGTTTTGGTGTGACTCACTCTTTGGAATGATCTCCACAACAGTCAATATTTTTCCTTCCACTGCCTTCCTTGTAAGAACAAGCTTCTGCACTTTTGGCAGCTCTGAAAGATTGTAATCAACTTATTAGATAACACAGTAACTATCAAAGGGCAGAAGTAAAAGGAATCCTACAAAACAGGATTATAATCAGTTAGAAATTTTAAAAGAACATATTCTTGATAACCATTTGTAGTAAAAGTGAAAAATATTAAATTAAAATATATCACTACTCATTTCAACAAATTTCAACAATTTTTTCATGACATTAGATGTGCTCTTGTCCACATTAATTATGTTTTCAACAGAATTAATGTGGATGAAAGCACATCTAGTGTCGTGAAAAAATTGTTGAGACACGAGGAAAATCTTTGTGACTCCTTGTATCTCCTTGAGGAAGTGAAACCACTGAGGTGCTATGTGGAATTGATATTCTAGTTGATCAATAAAGGCAAGGGCAATGAAGAACTAACCAAGTTCTAGGGTGAAATCAGGAAAAGAGAGGGTGATGGCGATCAATGGCGATGTCGATTGGTTCATATACTGGGGGTTCATGTTTGTCATCTCTTTCTTGATTTTACCCCATACCTTGGTCAGTTTTTCATTGGTGCCAAAGTGATTGATGATTATACCACTATCTCTCAGCACTTCAACTCCCTCATTTTTATTGATCAATTAGAATACATAGCACCTCAACGATTTCACTTCCTCGGGGAGATACAACGAGTCACAAAGGTTTTCATCATGTTTCAACAAATTTTCCATGACACTATATGTGCTTTCATCCACATCAATTATGGGCAAGTGAAACATGTAGGTTCTCCTGTCAAACCGAATTTCATTGAGCTTCCCTCTATGTGCAGCGAATTTCACTCATCTCTCTCCAGTGAGCTCTACCGCATTCTGGGGTTTGGTAGATGTAATTATAGGTTGTCTAGTTATTAATGTAGACAAATAACTAGAGGTTGAGATGTATTTCAATTGATATGTTCAAATAATCTTATTAAAATCTACATTAATAACAAAGAAATTCCCAAAACATATTGATTCTCTACCCTTCCACATATTTATTATCTGCCTAAAATTGCATCACAATGGGAACTGAAATGTACTTAATAACAATCACACTGTTATTTACTAAAATAAAAATGTCCTTGATAACATATGCCACTTCAATAATCACTAAAAAAAGGTGTATTCAATGAGACAGACAGTCAAAACATCTGGCTTCATCTATTAAGCCCTCTGAGTATCAGTTTTTGAGCTTTGGCAAGGACATAATAATCACATTATCCCGCATCAAAAACCCAAAAATGGTATTGTAACCCCACCACTAAGCTTGAAGTAACAAATTGAGGAATATATTAACCTAACTCTTTCTTAACCTTAATCCCCATAGTCGTGGTTGTACTAATTATCGCCTCGCAGATTGATTCTAGTGGCATATACTCACAATAAGCATCAAATTGTTTGACCTTTGAAATTTCATAGATGTGTTTGAGGCTTAGTGTGGCTACAACCTGGTGATTGGGCTTACCATTGCCTGACTCAATTCCTGCATCCTTTTTCAAATACCATGTGACCGAGGGGATCTTGACTATGAATTGAAATGTATTGTCTTTGTAAGCAGTGTTACACAGTAATTTGTCACCATCCCTGTTACTCCTCTTGTCGTACCTTGGAGGACTCATCCCGGGAGTTATAAGAAGTGACAAAGTCTAAAAACACTTGCATTATGTTCCCCTGAGTATGTACTCCATGTTCCCTGAAGACACCTTCTGCAGATTATCCCTGAAAAGTGCTCTTTTTCCATTGGCGCAAGTCCACAGTATCTTACCCGCACCAATCATGGAGATCCTCAAAAGAGGGCGCGACCATTGGCGCTCTGTCTTAGAGCAACAGTCGCGCCAACCAAGTTTAGTCATGCTTTTTGCCTTAACGCACGCCCGACTGTTGTTTCCTTCATTACATGGAGCTTTTTGAAGATAAAAAATCAGCCTTATGTCGAGCTCTATCCTATCTCCATCTTTAATGGCTTTTGGGGGATAATGTTAATCCACAAAAGGTGTCCCGGTTCATCGTATCCTCCTCCCTTCTTCATCTATATAAGCTTGTCATTATGCATTGGACAAGCTGGTGATAGTAGTGATAATCGTTAGTCATGGAGTGTTAGATGTTGAGTTCTTGAGTTCTTGGAGGAATGCTAGTGAGTGCTAGAGAGGTTATGCTGCCGGAGAGGAGATGCATTGCAAGACACATATAGTTACTCGCCCAGCCAGGAGAAGGGTCAACGTCAGAACAATGGTTGTAACTTTTCCTGTTTATTATTAATTGATGAGCGACTGCTATTATAGTTCCAATCTCATTGTCTATTATGGTGATGTGTTGATTTATTTCCTTTCTGACTGAAATATAGTTGTGCCCTGGTAGCTTTTATGTTGGTATCTGTCTCTTCCTTTGCATGTGCAGGTGTTCGTTTATGATCTGTTGGAGCGAGGGAGCGGGGATATCAACTCTGCTTCAATCATAGCGTTGGACTCCAGGTTGGTCTTCTTGATTCACCTTTGATGCATAACTAGGAACTTGCGTAGCAGCGTGGTTTGATTTTGGCTAGTTCTGTTATAGGCTAGTGGGATCGCCTCTGTCCGCAGAGGGGATTTACCTGACCAACAATTTGGCGACTCCGCTGGGGAGGAGCTATTTGATTTTTGTCTTGCATGTTAATTTTCTTCTGCTTGCTTGAGTGAATGAGCTTCCTGAGTCAGTTTTGAGTTTATTCTTTACTGTTTGACCCATCTGAGCACTGTCAACCCGACCTGAGGTCATATCATTTATTTTTCTAGCCGGCAAGCTTAGTTGGCGCGGTTATTTCTCTGACAGTCGCGCCAGTTGGCGCATGTTGCTCAAAAGCAACTCGCGCCAATACTGTGGTAGCGCAAGTTGCAGGCTGACAGTCACGCCAGCTCTGTAAATTTTTCCTGTGTGTGGGTGGAAAGCTCTTTCAATCTCTTTTTATATCTCTTACAGCCTCTGGAACTGTGCTGAACCTCTGCTTGACTGGTCTTAGCCTTTATCCCTCAGCTGTTTGCTTATTTCTATTGATTTTCGTCTCAGCCCTAGAACATCTAGTGACTTTGCATGTCTAGCCTTCTGTGGGAAGTTTTGATCTCTTGATTATCCAGTCAACTTGTTGGTCGTGTTCTGCACCGATCCAGTGATTTGTTAAAGCTTGATCTTCTGTACTCTGAGTGATTCACTTCTAGCCTCTTTGGATTTCACTCGATTTCATTCGAACTTAGATTACATGGTTCAGTGAAAGTCTTTTGTGTTTTTCCTTGCTTGCATGGTTCATTTTGGTGTTTCAGAATTGGTTCTATTTCATTGAGTGAACTTGGATTGTGCATATCTCTTAAAATTTGTTTACATGCATCATGCCATCTTAAAGGAAAGAAAAACAAAAAAAATCTTTTGCATCATATTAGTTAGCATTTATTGTTATTTGTTGCTATTAAAAAGAAAAAGAAAAAATTTCATTTCTTGTTATTAGCTGCATTAGGATCTTTGTTGTTTGTTGAGTGATCACTTCGTTTGTGTAAAAATCTCAACCCTCCTGTAGATAGAATTCATCGAATCAAATGATATAATTTTGGCATATAGTTTGCATTTAAGAAGTTTTTGAGATATCACATACGGTAGGACCAAAAACTGAAACATAATCAAAGATAAACTTTAAAATGAACTCAATGAACATAACAACGCATTGGAACATAACGCAAATACTCTAGAGGTCTAGGTTAGAGACGTGTTCCGGCGTCTTTAAACCTGGTAGTTTATCGTCAAGTGGTTGGGTGATTCCTCCATGGTGAAACGATAGGTGCCAATACGGACTGTGCTCCCACGTACCGTCGAGTATATATTGGGAGACCCCTATAGGAATAAAGCCTTTATCCATAGGAAGCCGTGTCAGCCGCCCTACGATTCGCAATGCAGTGAACACAGCATTCACGAAGATTGACCACCCGTACCCTAAAAAGTATTCTGTGGTTTTGCGAAAAGTTTGGCACACCTTCTACCTAGAATTCCAAAGCAGTCACTTTTGATCCTTTTCGGACTCCCTAAACAAAAAGGTGCCTGTGAGCGTCTTGTCACTTCGTTCTCATTAAATATTCGAAGGAGACTAGAGTCATCTTTTATCCTTTTCTCGACTCTTAAAAAATGAAAAGGTTAAGTTCAGTATCTTAAAATTTATTGGCCACGATAACATCTACCCAATTAGATTTTGTTTGCGTTAGCTTGAGTAGGATTATTTCTCATTCAATGGCAGCCTTTCCGGCGCCCACCGGCCAAGGTGTTCCTCCTGATGGAAACCCTCGTCCATTTCCTTCTGTTGGAAATGTCAGTGTTCAGTATATCGCAACATTGTCTTTGCCTGGGTTGACCATTGGTTTACCCGTATGGTTGTTTTCAAACTCGATGGTCTCAAGTGTGGTGACTCCTGTTCCGCCACCGCCTCCTCCACCCGAACAACACCATGTTGATTCTAAGGTGGACCCCTTCCCTTCTTCACCCATTTCTGCGTCCTCATCTTCTACTTCGCCTGGTGAAACCGTGGATTTCACTAACCAGGTGGCTAAGAAAAAGAAGAATAAGACCAACAAGAAGAAGTCTCCTAAGGGAAAGGTCGCATCTACCACGAAAATATCTGAAGTGGAACCACCTTCTGCTCCTCCGCGGAAGGCTAAGTTTCCTTGTCGGTTATGCAAGGAGGACCACTTTCTTTCTGATTGTCCTGGTATTCCCAGGATCCTCGATATATGGTCCCGTGACCCGACTCACTCCTTGTCGTCGCCAATCGACGATACCTTGTCAGTTGGTAAGAGAAAAGGGAAGGTTCGTTTCCCTTGTCGACTTTGTGAAGGCAATCATCTCCTTCGCCTTTGTCCGCTTATGGATGAAGCCTCCCGTCTTTTGGCAAGTCTGTCAGCTCCCTTACCCAAACTACCCGCTGGATATCAGCGTCTTTTTGCAACTGCAGATCATCTCTCCACTAACCAAGTGATCAAGCATGATTCCTCTTTGGCCCAGCCTTTTCTTCCTGAACCTAGCTGTGCTCCGCCTGTTCCAGACCAGTCCCTGGTCGGAACGAGTGTTGATTTACATTCATCATCTACGCACCACTCTATTATCAAAGATGAACTACCTGAGTCCAAACCAAACGAAAGTCCACAGTTCCAGATTACAGTTGACCCGGTCTTTCAAAAGGTCCAGATTACAAGTGACCCGGTTTTGCCTACAGAAGTTCCATCCTTAGATGATCTTACACCTGAATCTAAACCAGACAAAAGTCAAAAGGTCCAGCTTACAAGTGACCTGGTTTTGCCTTCAGAAGTTCCAGCCTTAAACGATCTTACATCTGAATCCAAACCAGACAAAAGTCAAAAGGTCCAGCTCACAAGTGACCCGGTTTTGCCTTCAGAAGTTACCTCCTCAGATGATGTTATCACTGCAAAGAATGAAGATCCCACCGCCCAAATTCTATTTATTAACATAGATGATCAAGTGAGCATCCCTCTCATTCCTTCGCACCAGGAAGAAAGTCCATCAGAGTCATATCCGGCTGTCTATCCAGTCCCACCTCCAAGCAACCTAGTTGTTTCCTTCAATTGGGATCAACTAGTCAATCCTCGGTTACCAGCCTCCATACCATTTCGAATTATAGTTCAAGTCTACCGCATGGTTATGGCCGGTACAATTATTGATGAGGGATCTCCTGTGAGTATCCTTTCTTCAACAGCTTGGGAAGCACTTGGTTCCCCACTGCTTCTGCCTGAGATGAGAAACCTTACAGGTTTCCATCGAGAAACCACTCAACCTTTAGGAATTCTTCCCAATGTACCTATTACGTTAGAAGGGAAGACTATTCAAATGGGTGTCATGGTAGTCCAAGGTCCGTTAGATTACAATTTACTCCTTGGACGAGACTATATTTATCGCATACGTGCTATTGTGTCCTCACTCTTCATAGTGATGTGTTTTCTGCATGAAGGAAGGACGATCAAAGTCGTAGACCAACTTTCATTCCCCGGTTCACACTTCACATATAGTCATCTACCATTCCTAAATGGTCTTATTTCCACAGGAAATGCCCCAACATCCACTCTGTCATTCTGATGACGGCAGCTGCCCCGGGGGGGGTGGGGGCATGCATCCTCCTTCAAAATCGAGTCTTTCCAAGTAAAACTTCATTCCATCCACTCCGTGAATGCCATGAATCTTGGGGGGCATGTACCTCGATTTGTATGATCATGCTGGGGGCATGCAAAAAAAAAAAATTTACAAGCAAAGT
This sequence comes from Pinus tabuliformis, assembly GCA_031772625.1. Taxonomy (NCBI): domain Eukaryota; kingdom Viridiplantae; phylum Streptophyta; class Pinopsida; order Pinales; family Pinaceae; genus Pinus; species Pinus tabuliformis. Next base: position 67,044,895 of record CM062804.1, on the reverse strand, counting down.
TCTCCATGGTTCAAGCTTGTGTAAAAATGAACCCATTTACATCCCGTGATTGCCTTTTATTCGCTAAATTCTGCTAGATGAGCCTTGGTTGTTTCATTCCATCGCCACCATCTTTTTGGCCGATCATATGCTTTCACTTGGTTGTTTCTCCTTTCCTGAGGAACCGCAGCGATGAGTGGTTTTATTAGCCAGCCTCTTAACCTTTACATGTTTCGAGTAAGTTCCACCATTACCGGAACCAGTTGCTATCCTTTATACCACTCGTTCCTTCAGGACGAGTCGCCTTTACGCTCTTTTCTGACTCGTAAAATATGAAAAGATTGCCGAGTATTTTTCCTTTTTGACTCGTTAAAGAAAATAAAAATGGAGGTCTGCTTTCAGCTCTTTTCTGACCATTTAAAGAGGAAAAGATTGCCGAGTCGCTCCTCTTGACTCGTTAAATGGTAATAAGGGGCGGTCATTTTAAGTTCTTTTTGACGACCGTTAAAACGTAAAAAGATTACCGGGTTTTTGTCGTTTCAAACTCGTTAATGGTTACGAAACGACGTGGTTTTGACCGCTTTTTTACTTTTTCAGCTCGAAATCACTAATTATGAAAAGTACTCCTCGATCGTAATGATCGGGCGGTTCTTTCGGGTATTATTTTATACTTTTTCGGGCCCGAGAGACACAACTTTACGAAAAAGGACATCCCTGGAGTTTCCTTTTCTGCTGTCTTTTCAAACTCTCTAAACATGAAAAGACGCCGAGTTCTTCCTTTGTCAGACTCGTTAAAACTTAATGACATCGGATTTTGTCACAACACAAGCATATGCTATCCCCATCAAGCTTGTTAAAAATAACTGGGGTACTCGCCAGAAATGGCGGGGGGGGAAAGAAAATTTTTGAACCATAATTATTACCGTAACGGCAGTATGTCGCTCTTGAACATGGCACTTTTTGCTTTCGTGTCTGGGATGGGGATATTTCATCTCATATCTTTCACTTGCTTCCATGGACTTGGGTACCCTATTTGACCTCTCATCCACTCATTGCCTCGTCATCATGACCTTTGATACATTGATGTCAAATACTGCCAATTCCGTTAATGTGTCGCCGATATGTTCAAGAGAAGTTGACCTCTGCAAAGAAACAACCTCCCTCTGATAGTTCGCACAATCTTGATTCACAACATTATCTCTCTGTCTCGTGTCGATGATGTGGGAAACATTATGGCCCACCTTCGATCAAGGTCACTTCCTGTCGACTTCAACTCATTATCCAGGAAGTTGATCTAGAGACTCCTTTCCGGTGCCTTGGAGCCTGCATGCCTCAATGGCAGGTTCTTCGTGTTCGACGTGAGGTTTTCATCATTGGCCTCCGATCGAATGATTCTACGGGTGTTCGACTTCGGATCATTGATTCACACGCCGTAGATTGTACCTATAGTACCTTGAGGGCCATTGTCATTATTGGTGGTACCTCTCGCGTCTGTTAACAGTTTCCACTATTGACTGGTAATCAGACAATGTTCATGCATGTTCGACTTCAGCTCATATATTCACATGCTTGAACTTGTACTCTTGTTCGGGGCGAGATGGAGCGCAAGACCCTGGATTGTGTCTGTTGTAATCCAGGCGTGATTCTTGATACTTGACTCATTCACTGGATGGCTGCGACCATACCTGAGTCAATTCATTGATCCTAACCAGGTGGCTGCGTCCATACTATGGATCTAGATTATTTATGTACTCTCTTATGGATGGTTGCGACCATACCATGTACATCATGTAATTGAACTATCAGTCATGTCTCTTAATACAGATCCTCGGCGGCAGTAACTATATGTGCTCTTATGTGTTCTTGTGTGTTCTTGTAAAGCATTTCACCCCTCTCCACCTCTCGGACTTCATGCTTTAGGGCACATCTGTTACACAGTAATTTGTCACCATCCCTGTTACTCCTCTTGTTGTACCTTGGAGGACTCATCCCGGGAGTTATAAGAAGTGACAAAGTCTAAGAACACTTGCATTATGTTCCCCTGAGTATGTACTCCATGTTCCCTGAAGACACCTTCTGCAGATTATCCCTGAAAAGTGCTCTTTTTCCATTGGCGCAAGTCCAAAGTATCTTACCCGCGCCAATCATGGAGATCCTCAAAAGAGGGCGCGACCATTGGCACTCTGGCTTAGATGTCCCGGTTCATCGTATCCTCCTCCCTTCTTCATCTATATAAGCTTGTCATTATGCATTGGACAAGCTGGTGATAGTAGTGATAATCGTTAGTCATGGAGTGTTAGATGTTGATTTCTTGAGTTCTTGGAGGAATGCTAGTGAGTGCTAGAGAGGTTATGCTGCCGGAGAGGAGATGCATTGCAAGACACATATAGTTACTCGCCCAGCCAGGAGAAGGGTCAACGTCAGAACAATGGTTGTAACTTTTCCTGTTTATTATTAATTGATGAGCGACTGCTATTATAGTTCCAATCTCATTGTCTATTATGGTGATGTGTTGATTTATTTCCTTTCTGACTGAAATATAGTTGTACCTTGGTAGCTTTTATGTTGGTATCTGTCTCTTCCTTTGCATGTGCAGGTGTTCGTTTATGATCTGTTGGAGCGAGGGAGCGGGGATATCAACTCTGCTTCAATCATAGCATTGGACTCCAGGTTGGTCTTCTTGATTCACCTTTGATGCATAACTAGGAACTTGCGTAGCAGCGTGGTTTGATTGTGGCTAGTTCTGTTATAGGCTAGTGGGATCGCCTCTGTCCGCAAAGGGGATTTACCTGACCAACAAGCAGTGATGAGTATGAGGTGTCTTGGGCTTGTAGTGTTGACTGCGGGCATTAAACTCTTTGCATAATGTCATAGGGTTGGGGTGGGATTGACCTGGCGTAGGCCCAATAGGGGGCACCATTCTGGCTTGCCCCACCATAATGGTATCAGAGCTAAGGTGAGGGCAAGGTATCAGATCTAAGGTGAGGGAAAGGTATCAAAGCTAAGGTGAGGGCAAGCCCAAGCAAGGAAGAAAGCAATCACAGGAAGTTTTTTGACAATTATGACCTCCTTCCTCTTCAAATATCAGCCATCATGAAGCACTAAAAGTCCTATTGAAAAATTCTAGGTTGTAGATCCTAGAAAGGAAATGAGATCAAGGCCTCATCAATCAAGCATCTCTATGACAGAGCTCTCTATCAAATTGTTGGTCAAATGATCTATATCTAAGGCCTTTTGTCATGACTACAGCCAGGAAGCTTTGGTTGCTTTAGGGTCAAATCTTCTATTATGAAATCACCCTTGAATTGAATTTGGTTTGGAGATAGTGTCTCACTCGAAATTCCTTCTCTTTTGTAGGTTTATATAAAATCATATCTGAAGATATAAAGTTCCTAGCATATAAGCTCATATATATAATATTATACTTGAGCTCATTGACATGCCTTTGGCCTTGTATTAGGGCTTTGTCTGTCTCACAGAGAAGTATAAAAGGCTACAAAAGGTGAAGTCTCCTCGGCCCTTGTGGCATCAATCAAGAGGGTTTGAAAAAGAGTAGTGTTCGGGGTTTTCCATTGGGAAGATGCTTATTGAAGGTGAAGGATCAACCTTTGTGCATCTCTGATATTCTAGTATCAAAGGAAAGGGGGTTCATGACAAATAAAGATCATTTCAAGGATCTTGAAATCTGAAACACAACATTCTAAAATCTCATTTAAATAGGTATGATTGTTATTGGTATTAGCACCAATAGGTTTACACTGGGTGCCATCTGCAAAATACAAGGAAGTTCTCAGAGGTTTCCCTACAAGGTTTGAGTGGAGTGCCTTGAGGTACACTGGTAAGTAAACACTTGAACTTGAATAAAAGTGTATGCATTTAGTCTCCCAAAATTCAATGCCTCTGTCAAGGCCTTATGCTGGCCTAAAATTGGTTACTTCATGTTAATCGACAATGCTTCCCTGTTTTAGAGGTCAGACTACATTGATGTCTCCTTCAAGGTTATTTTTGGCAAAAGCATCCAATTTAGAATCAGAAAATTCAAGATATACCACATACCACAAGCCAGAGAGATGGAATTTTTATTGACTGCAACAAAACATTTCAGCAAAAGCTTTCATTTTATTATATAATGTTTCAAGATAAAGATTTCTCTTGTACCAAAACCAAACAGGTGGTTGAGGTGATATATTTGTAACAACTTAGGCTTTAAATGAACTAGAATTTTAATTGTGATAACACTTCTTACAGTCAGATATCTACAAGGCATGAAACCTGGCACCATCGAATTCCTATGAGTGGTATTAATTATCTCATAAATATACACACTCTAGAATCCACTGCAATGTAATGGTGACATAAAATAGTTTAGCTTTATGCAGGAGGTTCCCAAAATAATATATTTCAAGATCAGCATTACAAATGCCCATCTAGGAGTCTCTCCCAAAAAAATTCCATTTTACCATGAATATTTCAGTTAGCTTGGTAGGCTAGTTTGAGTGGAGTGCCTTGAGCTTCATGCAGGTGTCTCTGGGTTGATCTCGTGCACCAGTTGTCTCTGTTGTGTGCCTCACACAATGTCCCTACTGGGTTGGGCACTGTAATCAACACCAACATGTTTACACTGGGTGCCATTTGCAAAATACAAGGAAGTTCTCAGAGGTTTCCTTGCAAGGATTTCCTCAGAAAATAAAAGGAGAGTGTATTTCAGCAGCAGTTGGAAGAGAATGATTTATGGCTATAAGGTTATTCAACCCAACAACTACATCAGCATCAGAACTGAGAAACCAATTAGCAGTGGCAATGGTTAACCCAGTGATCACCAATGCCACATTGCACAAGTTTCCCCCCTTATTGCATACTCCACACATTTTAAATGCCACCACAAGAAGAGTATAGTTGTCAAGGAAAAAAAATTACCCTTCGAGAGCTTCATGTTGCCACAAAGAGAAGCCTGCTGCGATACTTCAAGATTTGTCAATACAAGTAAAGTGCCTCATCTAGTTGAGTCCTCTTGAGGCTCGGAAAGGTTATATTTGTCTAGTTTTTTACTATGAAGAGACAACAGCTTGGGTTCTGCTGCTATTTGGAACTTGGATGATTGCAAGGGCTACAACTTATGTTCTATCATGGCATAATGACTTCTCACCAGATTACATGTCTTAGCACTAATATCTACTTTGAATCAAGTATCCAAGAATTTTGGAACATCAAGCGTGTATTAACAAAATCATTAAACCATTGGTCAAGTGTTAGTGGGGACAAAACAGAAGCAATATTGCAAGGCCAAATTCTCACCTTTGTGTTGAAGTTAATCTGACATGGAATCTCTCTGAAATTTGCTAGCAACTCTTGGGACAGATCCATATTCTAAAGGAATCTATCTTAACTTACTGATGCTTGCTCCACTAGCCTTTCACCAAATCATTCATCAAAGTAAATTGCTTCTATGGAAACAAATAAAAGAAAAATGAGAATCTCATGCAAATCTTCCCAGAATCCATGAATCTGTTAAACACACACATGGCAGCAACATAATATGAAAGATAAAACATGAGAGTACATTTTTTATTAAAAATTGATATACATTTATAGTACATGGTTTTACCATTGGGTTTCACATCCCAAGGTCTCTTGGACTTCCTTAGTCTAATCCGCTTCCACACTAACCCATAGAGGATTAGGTTTCCAGCATTCCACCCCTTAATCTGAAGGGTTATGTATGAGTCCAAGAAGAGAGTTGTAATACAAAATGTGCAAAAAATGCATGGCAACACTAGGCTGAATGTGCTCTCTGAAATGTTGGTATAAAGGGCGGTGGTTTAAGGATGACCACCAACACTGGAATGCTTAATGCAATTGCTATAACTCTTCCAAAACTGGCAAGAAGTTGAAGTCTTCTGCTAGAGGAAGTGCTCCTATTGTTTTGAAGGGGGGAACCTTCAACCATGAAAGGGAGGTCTCACCCCACATAAAATGGAGAACTTCAACCTGAAATGGGAATTCTCAACCTGTGATGGTTTAAGGATGACCAACAACTCTGGAATGCTTAATGCAATTCCTGGAACTCTTCCAAGTCTGGCAAGAAGATGAAGTCTTCTGCTAGAGGAAGTGTCCCAATTCTATTCTTGGAATTCTTTTGAAACTGGCAAGAAGATGAAGTATTCTGCTAGAGGAAGTGTCCCAAATTAACAATTAAAGGCATGCTCAGGGGCATCTTTGTCTCTGGCTACAACTCTGAAACTGGTGTGGTAGGTTGTGGCTCAGGCTCGCTTGATGTGACTTTGAAGCTTGTAGATGACCATCATTTTCCCCCCTGTCAGATACAAGGTGAGATGATGGAGAAAAATCAACTGAAGACTGTTCAATACTCTGGAACAAGTTCAGACATATGACTGAAGTATCTTCTTGGCTGTTGATGCCCATTGCCAAGAAGTGATCCATCCAAGATGATTCTTTTTTCTTGCAGGAGGTTTGTTTCTGAAGCATTTGTTTGAAGAATGAATAGTTTTATGACAATGCTTGCATGGATGAAGATCAAAATTGTGATCTTTCAGATGGCCAACTCGGTCACAGTGTTGGCATTTCACAATTTCTTGTTGCGGAAGAGGAGCAGATTCTGAAACAGTTGGAGATGAACTGTCATGAAGAAATCTAGCACTCTGAAACTAAATGGGCTTTGAGTAATCTGGAATATGAAAGAACACATTCTTGTCATATCCAAGACCAGTTCTGTGCTTGTTGTGGACAAGCTATTCCCAAGGTTTGATGATGGGCTTGGGAAGTGCAAACTGAACTTCTACATCTGCATGTACAACTGCTGCTTTATGGGAGTCTCTTTCAATCTTCTGAACAGAAACAGGTTCAAAATGATGACTCCTTTGTTTTAATTCTTCTTGTTGTAGCTGAGATTCTAGCTACAAAAAATCAATTTTCTCTTGTGCATTTTGTAGACAGACCTGAATTTCGGTGAGAGGAACTTTGCTGACTTTTAATGTATCATGAGTAGTAGACAATACTAGAGTTTTGAGGAACTCTAATACTTCATTGATTCTGGCCATTTTTTTCTTCAATGTCAGAATTACACCTTAAAAACTGATCACAACTACTACTCAATGCAGAAAAGTAATACCCACTCACAGTACACAACAATATCCTTTATAAATGTGCAACAAATGATCAGTGTGCAACCAGCAAGCACCAATTACAATCCATTACATAAAAATAAGAGTTTACTCATGACCAACACTATGTTCGGACAATACAACTGACTAAACATTCCTCCACAAAAGACTACTTTTAATTGTCAAAAACAATCATTGCCTTTATACAACCCAGCAAACTCTTATGTAGCAGTCGAAGTAACAAGGAATCAATGCATATATATGTAGATTGTGTTTGTATCCCTTCGACTTCCAAATCTACAGGTTGCTTGTATTTCGCATGACACACAAGTGCCACAAAATTATGTTAATTGAAAATACTACAAGTATACAAACTTTAAGCCTTCTGCAATGTCTTGAAGCATACCAGGAAGCAACTTAAGTATTCATTCAACACTATAATTCTTTCTTTCCCAAAATTTTCAAGGAGCCAACAAACTAGCCAATGCAGATTGGTTCTTATTGAAAACTTTTATATTTCAACACCTGCTGCAAACAAAAATGCCAAAATACCAGTATGTGTTCCTACTGGAAAATCCTTTTATTTTTTGACTTCACTCTTTGAATGGCATAAATTTGTTCAAACTCAGAACCGCTCCTACAACTGTGACTCTTCTACTGACATAAATTTGTCTTCAATGCACATGTAAAATTTATTGAAACCAAATCACATATTTAACTCCAAAGTATAGCGAGCGCACATATAGTCATATAATCTCAACTGATCCATTGTATGCAATCCTATGAATCAACAACATATATGTAATTAAAGGCATATATGTTCACCACATTCAATTCAATATATATCATTGAAAACACACATAACCAATTCAACGCTTTGAATTGACCAGTGTGAACAAATAACGCAAAAATATATAGTTTTAGAGAACGCCCAGGTCCCCCAACAGACACACAAAGAATGAGACAATAAGATGTATATGGACGGTGTTATACTTATGGATAGTGTTCAACAGCGTATATAACTGGACAGTTAATGTATATAACTTGGAGCAGCCTTCTTTGCAGTTGGCTTCTTTGCTGGGGCAGTTGGTTTATTAGCCTCTTGTATGCTCTTCACAGCCAATAAATCACTTCATAATATCGGTCCCTTAGTGAGGTAGGTTCAGCTTCACACTCAGAATTCAATATGGCTCTCAACAGTGATAGAATCTCATCCCTTTTGGTAGAATTTTAATCCTGATACAGGGGTCGAATGGCTTTCACTGAGCTCAATTGATTTGAAAACAAGAGATTTGTACCTAAATTATATTTATGCAACACTACAATAGCTTCATCGATAATCGCACATATATCAGAAGATGAAGAGACTTGAATGCATATTCAAACCATCCACTCATTTAAAATTGAGCTTCAATAGAAATGGAAGTGAATGACCAAGAGCCCACTGGTGATCCAAAAGCGTAAGGATACATCGGCTATAGGAATAGAGTGGGCAATGTCCGAATTGTTGAGGAACCCACCAGTGATCCAGAAGCGTAAGGATGAGCTGCAACGTGTTGTTGGAATGGGGCGCATGGTGCATGAATTTGATCTTCGTCGCCTCCCTTATTTACAAGTTGTGGTGAGAGAAACGCTTAGACTCCATCCACCAGCTCCAGTTGCCATTCCCTACATTTCCGAAGAAGCCTAGGAGCAAGATCACCTCAATAGTTTCGAGTGTGTTGGGATCAATATAGATAGACCCTTTCTTGTCTTTGTTAGGCAAACAACCCATCGATATCCAAGTCTGACGACTCCTATATTTTCATTATCGGTCAAGGAAGCACCAGAAAAACAAACTTGCAAGTTATCCGATGTATTTGACGATGTTGGACTACCATGGAGCCTCTAAAAATTCCTTGTAAAAGATCTGGTTATACTTCTTAGCTGCCTGGTAAGCCTCATATTCTAACTGTGGGAAGAGGCATGTGTATAGGTGTTTTCAGATTATGGTTTCACCGTATCAAAGGAACACATAAAAAGAGAGTTATATAAACAATGAGTAGAGATGGAAAGTCAGAGATTTGCATGCCCTCACACTTGATGGCACTGCACTAACAAGCGATTGAATCCAATATTTCTCAACATGGTGGGATGTGTAGATCATAAGCCATCAATAGTGGTTTTATCCAACAGAAAGACAAAGATAATGGATTGCACACTTGTTATAGTGGAAATAAATGATATATGAGCTAAATATTCTTGAGAGATTTGTTTCAGGACACAGATATTTTGAACACAAAAAAATGAAACAAAAGAAACATCGAGGGATTAAGAATCCATGTGCAATTAGGTATAGATGATCAAGTAGCTATGTAGTGTAGCATTACAGAGACATTAACTATGTCAGAGATAATCTCAACAAATGTTACAACAGGGCACATAGGAGAACGTTACCACAGGGCACTTGTACGTAGAAACGAATTAACGTTGATGAAAACTTTTAGGAGGACCATTGAACATTCACTCATGCGCAGACCAAGCACTCAATACCAAAAATAGGGAAACAATTCTACCAGTAGACAGGGCAGAACTGATACACGAATAAAGGCCACAGTAACGCTTTTGAGATTCGGGGTTCGTACCAGCGAAACATTAAGTGTCAGCATTCTGACAAGGTAGCAGTCGAGCAGAGAAAACCGTCATGGGAATAATGCTTGGCTGAGAGAGGTTTCAGTCTGCAAAATATGCACAACAGAGGGACAAATCTGATAGGAGTTACTGTACAGAAAAATAATTTGAGACCTGCGCACCCTGGTATGAGGGAAAGATTGCAGTTTTTCTATATCAGGAAAATAGGCAAAGCTGCAAGACAAGCATGCATGGAAGGGCCACAAAAACAAATGGCTCACAATTGGGCAGGGCAGGAGATCACCTGCTCTGACACCATGTTAAACACACACATGGCAGCAACATAATAGGAAAGATAAAACATGAGTGTACATTTTTTATTAACAACTGATATACATTTATAGTACATGGTTTGACCGTTGTGTTTCACATCCCAAGGTCTCTTGGACTTCCTTAGTCTAATCAGCTTCCACACTAAACCATAGAGGATTATGTGTCCAACAAATTCTACCCACGTATACAAGAAAAACCAATATCCTCAAATAACCAATTTCCAAGACATTGCTCATGTTTGTATGGCAGGCATGTCTTCCCCATTTCCCTTACTAGGTGTTTCCATGGGAGATGAGATCAAGAGAAGCAACAATTTTAAACTCCATGAGGTGATGACTTCCCATCTTATATCGTAATTCATCTTATGTGTTGTAATGTTGAAGGCACCCCAAAAAATTGAATTCAAGCTCTCAATAAATGTTGGGTCAAATATTCTTCTTTTGCAGGAAATCTAAGTGATGGGATTCTCAATGCAGAATGACAAGGATGGACAGCATGTGCAGTATCCCCTTTGTTGACGTCTTTCATTCTAGATAGTGGGTAAGGCCCGCTTTCCAGATGTTCTTAAATGACAACTTTGATTGCTAGAACAGTATGTGGTTTTTGTTGTGTACACTTCAAATGACTTGTTGGCATAACACATTTTTGGGATTGGATGTACCAGTCCTTACCAATAGCTCAGTGAATCATTGGTGATGATTTAAATATTTGTTCACTGGACTGATCACTGAACTGGGGATAGAGCCGGAACTCTCAAGGCCATGAAAAGGAAAAATAGGAAACATTTGAATTCTATGTTGGAGATTTCAGACATCAGACATTTTAGAAATCAATCTCAAGAAAAAACTATTGGAAATAGTGGGTTGCCATGGATGGTCCAGTCAACAAAGAACAATAGCTAGACTGTAAGCGCAGATGGATAGGCCTTATGTCATCTTCACTAGTAGATCTAGACAATCTATCTTAGTGCAGGATTTCGTTAGTGTCCAGCTAGTTATTTTTACCACAATGGTTATTTGAAATCCCATGTGTATTGACAACTCAAGTTTCACTTTTAGTTTTAAGAGTTATAATGTCAAAGGGACTAAAATCAGGCAAAGTTGCTACCAAGGACAATGACACTACAAAAAAATGTTTTCAACGTTTAAGATAAAAACAAGTTTTTGAGAGAACCATGTATGATGACCCTTGAAGCCTATTCATAGCTAGTTACCTATGTCTTCACTAATTCAAGGTAGCTAGATCCCGCCCTTAATTAGAGCAGTTAATTTAGCTATTATTTTAATATATTTTAATTGACCAAAGAAAACCCAACTGAAACCAATATGGAAATCACTATTGTTTTTGATATTATATTAGCCCTCTCTGAGAGTCCGAAGTAATGAATAGAGTGTTTTCTTTCCATTTTGTGTCTCTATCTTTCCTTGTGTGTTTTCTTATCACTAGTAATCATCGGTAAGGAGATCTTGGATCATCATCATCACAACTATGTTGGCATTATGAGACAAGTGTTGTCCTTGATGGCAAATCACACAGATGGTAGATCATAGTGCAGCAGATCAGTAGCAAAGATTTGATGATCAGACTACAAAGAATGAAGAAAGAAGAGTATATATGCAGGTCAGAGTATATACGCAGGTTCACTATATACCAAGTAGCGTATACACACAAGTTATACGCAGGTTCACTATGTACCAAGTCGCGTATATACGCAGGTTCGCTATATACCAAGTAGGGTATACACGCAGGTTATACACGCAGCTTCACTAATACAAAGACGCATATACACGCAGGATTGTCGATAAAAAGTCGCGTATGCGTATGCACGCACTTTCATGCACGAAAAAGCGCGTACATGTGGGAAAGCTTATTTTTGGGTCCGTGGTATTGAGACCTGTGGTTTTGGTCCTTGGTATTGCGTCCGAAGTTGTTGAACCCAGGTATTGGGTCCCTAGTATTGTTTTGTTATGGTTTTGGACCATGGTATTGAGAAAGGGCTAAGACTATAAAAGGAGATGAAGATCATTAGGCAAGAGTATTCAGAAAGTCTTGAATATCTGATGGAGTATGAGATCCAGTATGCAGGTTATGGGTTGATGATGTGTTGCTTGATCTGAGCTAAGGAGGGATCTCACCGGTTGATGGAGAACAAGATCTAAGGATAGATCAGGATCAAATGGTTTGAAATGAACTATCTCTATATGATTGATTATGCTTATTCTAGATCTGTATACTGACGCTTGTAATGATCTTAACTGGGTATAACTTAAGTTTTAAATCGCTGTAAGTCATGATTGAATATTTATAGATCTGTACGCGGGTTGGTTTTGGTATAAGAGCGTATGTACGCGGGTTTGATTCATTATAGTAGCGTATACCAATTGAGCTATGATGTTTGAAGTCACAGGTGGTTCTGGTTGTTGATGACAGTTCAATGGTGTCAGTATTCTGCATATCCTGTTTGGTTGATTGTGTTTAGCTTCAGTATTGATGGATGAGAACTAATATTGGATCAAGATCATAATGACTCATATTTATGTGATCTGATGGACTAGATCTGGGTGCTAACACATATATTATCCTTGTATATGTAATGATCTGGTTACGTCTGAAGTCAGGAAGTGCAGCGAAGTTATGAATAAGTAATTAATGACATATACGCTGGTTCACCTTGATGAAGTTGCGTATACACGCAAGTTCAGCACTTCCAAGTAGCATATGCACTCTGATGCATGTTTTTGATGATACAGTTGATTTGGTTATTATTGAAGAGTTCTGTTGTCTGACTGTGTTGATTGACAAGGTTTCAGTGTTTCAGTGATTCAGAGATTGATGATGCTAGTAGTGATTATTTTGAGCTTCAATGATAGTTATGGGTCTAGTATGAAAATTTTATGAAACGTGGCCTTGAGATTATAGTGTTGTGCTTCAGGAGTATCCAGTCTGAAAATGTATGAAACGTGGTACCCCGAGGAGAGAAGATTGTAGGCAGGCGCCTACGTACTAGTATCTTAGCTAGTACAAGAGCAAAGGGGGTTGGAGCTCCCTTCCAGGAGAGTCTGGAGAATGAGAGAAGGTTGTGGCCTTCTGCAGGTTGTAGCCTGCGTGCTGGTAAAGGACTGCACCAGTACATTGTAAAAGAAGTTTCTTAATAAAGGAAGATAGAAACGAATTGCAGCAGGTGGTTTTCACCCACATTGGGTTTCCACCTTATATCATGGTGTTCATGTGTGTTGCTTATGTGTGTTTATCTATCTGTTTTACTACTACTGTTGACTGTTAATATGGCTAATAATGTTCTGATGCATCCATTGAAGATCACATAACTGAATCATGAGTTTAATGGTTATACACTAGTTTCAATAGACACAGTCGCGTATATACGTGGGTATACTTAACTGAAGTAGCGTATATGAATCTGAGTATGAAAATGAAAAAGTTTTATTGTTAGATAATACTGATTCACCCCCCCCCCGTCAGTATTATTTCCAATAATTAGTTTCAGAGCAGGTTCTTTGGTAGAGGCTTGATCACTTAAAGGAGATCCATGGAACAATGGGAAAAAAGCTTAAGAAGAAAGCACATAAGCAGAAGAAGACATCACAGAAGTACTATGACAGTGGGAGAATCGATTGGGGATTAGGTGTAAGAAGCTCTTCAGATTCAGAATCATTTCAGAATGAAGATGAACTATCAGGTATGAATTTGCTATCCTCTGATGTTCCAGCTATCTATCCATTTGGAAAAGATGAAAGTGATAGCGAAACAACTGAATTTTCTCTTATGGGTGAACAAGAAAGATATCAAATAGAGGCAGAATTTAAAAGACTTTCAAATAAAATCAGAGATCAACAAGATCTATTGAACAAAAGGGAATGTGACTTCAAAGAAGAAGCTACCAAACTAAAAGCCCAACTAGAGGAAGGAAACAAGGTAAGGAAGTTATTCAAGGACAAATATCAAAAGTTGCAAGATGAAGTAACATCACTAAGAGATGAAGTCAATGAAAGAAGCACAACCATCAAGAAACTCAGAGATAGATCCAGTTACTATGAAAGTCTTGAAGCCACGATCCGCTCACTAAAGGAAGATCTTGAAGAATCAAAGAAGCAGAATAAAGATCTACTCCAAGCTATTGAAAAACAGGTAAACGAAGTTATCAGCTTAAAATCTCAGCTGGAATGTGCCTTCAGAATTCATCAAATGCAGCAGGATCTGAATGAAGAACAAGAAAAGGAGATTCTCAAACTGAGGCATCAGTTGGAAGAAGGAAGGAAAGCTGAAGAAGACATGAAGAAGCAATGTCTAGAAAAGGAAGAACAACTTCAAGTTGAGGTAAATATCTTGAAAGGTAAATTAGAAGAAAAGGATAAACTGTTACGATTTCAAGATAATACTAAAGCCTTGGATGATATTCTTAGTAGTCAAAGGTCTCCTGCTATCAAGACTGGTCTTGGTTTTCATGAATTTGTTGAAGGTGAATCTAGTTCACAAGGTGAGGCAAGGAACTCTAAAGAGAAATCCAAAATGATCAACAAGGAGATGAGAGGTCAACCTCATCAACAATCAAGGAAAGAGATTCTTCAAAGAAAATATCTTACTCCTAACTATGGTCGGCCATTTACTCAGATGAATAATATTGAATGTTATGAATGTCATAATCTTGGACATGTTGCAGCTAGATGCAGAAGAAGGATGGTTCAAGATCATCACACAGAAAGATCATCACATTCCAGGTACTTCAATGGATATTGTTTTTCTTGCAATATGTTTGGTCACAAAGCTGCTGATTGTTACAAGAGGAATATGAAACATGTGAGATGTTATGCATGTAACAAGCTTGGACATATAGCAAAGGAATGCAGGAACAAAGTACGGACATCACACCAAAAGGAGAAAACATCATCACACTTGAAGATATGGAAGAAGAAGGAAGTACAGTCAGAAAGATGTGGCACAACACAATGTACTCAAATATAACATAGCACAGACATAACAGACTCAGAGGGAGCTGAAAGTATAAAACTTCAGTGTCCTGAATCTCATACGCAAGTTTCATAAAGGGAAGTCGCGTATATACGCGAGTTAGACACTGCAAAGTCGCGTATATGTCAGTCTGAGGAAAAGCAGTGGGGACAGGCTCAGAAAAAGGATCTGATATGATTCAGTCCATTATTTGCTCTATTGGTTAATAGTCACAGTCTGCTGAGGATGTGTGGAAATGTTTTTGATACTTGTAAGATGTTTAGAAGTGTTTTGATCCTAACTTGATGATGATGATGTCTTGATGCTTATTGCTGATATATGCATGATCAGATCTAACAGATGGCACAGGTTGAGGGGGAGCATATGCCTTTAATAATTCATTGTTGGCATTATGGTTAATAGTCCTTGGTGATGATGCCTATATGGCTAAATGATATATCTTGCTATGATGTGGTTATGAGTTGTCCATGATATGATTCTTGTGGTTACATGGTTGATGTCCAGATCATATTTATGGATTGATTCTTAGATGGTGCATATATGATGCTTACATGGTGATCTTCATAAGGAAAAGGAGAAGTACAAAGCTTGAATACACAGCTTCATTACTTGATGATGAGTCTCTCATATGCTGTTGCCGTCATATGCATAAAGATCATGATGCAGGATTCCGATAGTTCTTGGTGCTCATGTGGATGAGGATTGTTGAAGCTGATGATATAAAGAAGCCTTGACAAAAGATCTTGAGCTCAAGATACATAGCGCTGGATACATGAATGATTACTCAAAGTTGCATTGTTGGAGACATGATGATGATGATCTCTTACCTATATGTTGATAGGTTGATACTTACATAGGTTGATTGATGCAGATATTCCCATGTGATGATACATGGATGATCTTGTTGATAAGATGGCTATGGTGTTTTACACATATTATATAATGTGAATGATTTTATGATGATGAGTTGATATCTATCTGCAGACATACCCTGTCATAGGACATTTACAGGTTGCTGATCTGGAATTGGCTGTACGCGAGTTTCATAAGGAGTATCCGCGTATATACGCATGTTTCTGTGGATACAGTCGCGTATATGTTGGTTTGAATAAAATCAGTGGGCCAAACTCTGGATGAGAAGAGTCTAATATGGGTCTGACAGAGACCATCTGGCATAGCTTCAAGGAGAGAAGATAAACTTCTAATAATGCATTGATGGCATTATCTTAGAAGCTCTTGGTTCGTGTACACAAGCTGGTTTTTGGTTTTAGGTAGATCAGGTACAGAATGCGAACAGAAGGAGATCATGGTTGCTGATCAGAATAGTGATTGATAGATGATGCTTATATTAGTTATTGGTGACTTTCATAAGTCTTGTTCTAGATAATTCGTCTCTATGTCATGTATATCTTCTTTCTATCAAGGTCATGTAACGGCCTATTTTGGTTTCCCCACTATGCCTGGGATGAATGATGTAATGTACTTGGTTATCATATGTAAATTTCTGATGTATCCCCACTTGGTTGGGTAGATGACTCAATTCTGGTATATCCCCACTTGGTTGGGAGATGGATGTATGAGTCTTTGGTGCTAGGAAGGTCACTTATGATGTATAGAGTCATGTTCTTTCTTGTAGAACATCTGTTTGCAGACCTTGCTTACAGTCAGGGGGAGCAAGAATGGCACACTTCAGCAAGAGCAGAGCTTTCAGCATGTACTCAGAGGGAGCATGGACAGATTGGTACACCTTGGCATATACAAAAGGGGAGCACATTCAGAGATTTCAGCAGGTACTCAGGGGGAGTATGGACAGCGGAATGTTTATCAAGAAAAGAGAATATCTTGGTCCGCCCTTTGCCCTTGATTTCAAAGGGGGAGAGTGATTTGGTGTTGTTGCCATCAAGTCCAAAGGGGGAGATTGTTGGCATTATGATGCATGTGTTGTACTTGATGGCAACCCACTCATAGAAGATCAACTCACTTATATATATAACTAGATGAATCTACAGAAGAGATATCAAATGATAAGTTCTAAGTGTGACAAGCTAGCTTTGCCATCAAGTCCAAAGGGGGAGATTGTTGGCATTATGAGACAAGTGTTGTCCTTGATGGCAAATCACACAGATGGTAGATCATAGTGTAGTAGATCAGTAGCAAAGATTTGATGATCAGACTACAAAGAATGAAGAAAGAAGAGTATATATGCAGGTTAGAGTATATACGCAGGTTCACTATATACCAAGTAGCGTATACACACAGGTTATACACAGGTTCACTATGTACCAAGTCGCGTATATACGCAGGTTTTCTATATACCAAGTAGGGTATACACGCAGGTTATACACGCAGCTTCACTAATACAAAGATGCGTATACACGCAGGATTGCCAATAAAAAGTCGCGTATGCGTATGCACGCACTTTCATGCACGGAAAAGCACGTACATGTGGGAAAGCTTATTTTTGGGTCTATGGTATTGAGACCTATGGTTTTGGTCCTTGGTATTGTGTCCGAAGTTGTTGAACCCAGGTATTGGGTCCCTAGTATTGTTTTGTTATGGTTTTGGACCATGGTATTGAGAAAGGACTAAGACTATAAAAGGAGATGAAGTTCATTAGGCAAGAGTATTCAAAAAGTCTTGAATATCTGATGGAGTATGAGATCCAGTATGCAGGTTATGGGTTGATGATGCGTTGCTTGATCTGAGCTAAGGAGGGATCTCACCGGTTGATGGAGAACAAGATCTAAGGATAGATCAGGATCAAATGGTTTGAAATGAACTATCTCTATATGATTGATTATGCTTATTCTAGATCTGTATACTGACGCTTGTAATGATCTTAATTGGGTATAACTTAAGTTTGAAATCGCTGCAAGTCATGATTGAATATTTATAGATCTGTACGCGGGTTGGTTTTGGTATAAGAGCGTATGTATGTGGGTTTGATTCATTGTAGTAGCGTATACCAATTGAGCTATGATGTTTGAAGTTACAGGTGGTTCTTGTTGTTGATGACAGTTTAAAGGTGTCAGTATTCTGCATATCCTGTTTGGTCGATTGTGTTTAGCTTCAGTATTGATGGATGAGAACTAATATTGGATCAAGATCATAATCACTCATATTTATGTGATCTGATGGACTAGTTCTGGGTGCTAACACATATATTATCCTTGTATATGTAATGATCTGGTTACGTCTGAAGTCAGGAAGTGTAGCGAAGTTATGAATAAGTAATTAATGACATATACGCTGGTTCACCTTGATGAAGTTGCATATACATGCAGGTTCAGCACTTCCAAGTAGCGTATGCACTCTGATGCATGTTTTTGATGATACAGTTGGATCTGGTTATTATTGCAGAGTTTTGTTGTCTGACTGTGTTGATTGATAGGGTTTCAGTGTTTCAGTGATTCAGAGATTGATGATGCTAGTAGTGATTGTTTTGAGCTTCAATGATAGTTATGGGTCCAGAATGAAAATTTGATGAAATGTGGCCTTGAGATTATAGTGTTGTGCTTCAGGAGTATCCAGTCTGAAAATGTATGAAACATGGTACCCGGAGGAGAGTAGATTGTAGGCAGGCGCCTACGTACTAGTATCTTAGCTAGTACAAGAGCAAAGGGGGTTGGAGCTCCCTTACAGGAGAGACTAGAGAACGAGAGAAGGTTGTAGCCTTCTGCAGGTTGTAGCCTGCGTGCTGGTAAAGGACTGCACCAGTACATTGTAAAAGAAGTTTCTTAATAAAGGAAGATAGAAACGAATTGCAGCAGGTTGTTTTCACCCACATTGGGTTTCCACCTTATATCACGGTGTTCATGTGTGTTGCTTATGTGTGTTGATCTATCTGTTTTACTGCTATTGTTGACTGTTAATATGGCTAATAATGTTCTGATGCATCCATTGAAGATCACATAATTGAATCATGAGTTTAATGGTTATACGCTAGTTTCAATAGACACAGTCGCGTATATATGCGGGTATACTTAACTGAAGTAGCATATATGAATCTGAGTATGAAAATGAAAAATTTTTATTGTTAGATAATACTGATTCACCCCCCCCCCTCTCAGTATTATTTCCAACAAACTAAAGATCTTAGGAGGATAGTAGGGTGATGACAAAATATAGGAATAGAATAAAGGACATTTTTAAGCACTAATACAAAGAATCTTTACTTAGGAGTGATGCTAATAGAAATGAAGCCAAGGAGCATGAATTGTTGGAAGCTCTAAGAAGAATGGCTAAAAGATGATTAGTCACATTTGGATGCATTACCTTGTGAATTCTACTTGATCCCTTGGTTTGTGCTTGACGAGGAACTCTTAAGCATGTGCCAAGGGGCCTTGGAAATAGAGTACAATAGGAGACCAATTACTTTGCTTAATGTCTCCTATAAGGAATTAGCTAAAGTCCTAGCCAACAGAATCAAATATATGGCTACAGTACTTGTTCAGCATGAGAAAACAAGGTTTTTTAAAGGTTGATTCATCTTATAGATAGCCTTATCAGAGCCAGGGAACTCACTGAATCAGGAAGAAAATTGAATAAGAAATGTTTTTTTTTTTGAAGATTCACTTGATTGACTTCAGTAGAGCTTATGACTTCAGTTTAAATAATTGATACACGCTCATGGTAGGTATAAAGAAATATTTTTACTCGAATAGTAAAAACTCTTTTATCAAAGCCGTTAACCAAGGTTTGTGTTAAAGACTATCTACCAATGGCAATTCATATGCAAATATCCATGAGTGAAAGATGTGCTCTAAATCCCTATTTACTTGTGAAATATGCATCAAGGTTCCTCTAGTGCAAGGACAGAGCCCAGGTGTTCTTATTACTGAAGTTTTTGAATATTCATTTTGCTCTAATACCTTTCCCTCACCTTAGCTCTGACAAGGACCCTGGCATAAGGCATTTCCCTCGTGTATTTTAAAAGGTGGAATCCCTCTTTAACCCTAAGTGAGAACAACTAGATGCAGGGCCAATATGGTTCAGGCTCTCGAGCCTCCCCCTTCAACGTTGGATGGCAGATGTCTTTCAGTGTATAGGGGATGACCTTAGGACTTATCTTAACTTTGACAAATCGACAAGGGAAATGTCTTATGCCAGGCTCCTTGTCTATCTCGACACCAAGGATGGATTCGTGGCAAATCTAATACTCCAGACTAGTTTTGAAGTGCACGGTATGGACTGACCTTTTGATATGGCTAGTTCAATTCCAAAATATTCTAGACAACATAGATAATACATAAAGATAGCTCTAATTGATTACGTAGATCAACTAAGAACAAACTGAGTTCTTTAGGTAATTTAATTCTGTTTTATTTAATTTCCAAACATGAATGAAATTATTTTTTTATCTTATCTTATTTAGAAATAAAAAGTAGGCACACTAAGAAACGAAAGGAAAGTAGAAAGCATGAATCATAGTAGATTTGAGTAAAAGAAACCTTACCATATTTACGGAGAGTCGGACTCAGTTTATTTTTCACAGATGACCAAAATGGAGCTACATTTTTTGACCAGTCTGTAGTTTTGATATTCTGTTGGAAACATCCACAATCAATTAGAGCATTACTAAATGTACTCTATTTCATTATCAGTTGTAATATTTGATTTATTTTACAGCAAAAGTATGACTTCACCTGTAGTGACAAATCTTGTGCCATCTTCACATAGTCAGCTGTGGAACACCAAGAAAGAAGGCAACATGCGCGACTAATGTTGTCCAAGGGCTCCTGATGTCAATTCAAAATTTGTGATGTCAGAGCACAACACTTAAACATGTCTCTCTCTAAATTGGAAAATATTATGCATCTTGCCATGGATGCAAATTTAAGGTGTTTAGACTTCCTAAATTGTGGGAAAATGTTTTCTAATATATTTGTATCCAATACTAGCCCCATAATTTCCATTGGATCTTCATATTTATTGGGTTTTAATTGATGCATCGGGCGAAGTAGACCCATAGGCTAGTTTCAATCCACATGGCTTGGTTGTAACCATGTATATTTTCACTAAACTAAAGGACCCCTCCACCCAAGTGGCCTTCTACTATTTTGAGTGATTTATTTATGCGAAAAGAATTGACATAATGCCTTTTAGTCCTAGTGCAACTCACAGTTTCTTATTCATGTACCTTCTCACTAGGCTGCAGAGAGGTCTTCCCTATCAAGAGGTCTCTATGGTAGTAGATCGTCATTATTATCAAACCACCAGGAGCGGCTACTCAGACCAGATCTTTCATAAATTGTTAAACAAATCTAAACATAGACATCACTTCCTATGTCTGAAATAACATAATATGTACTATAAAATGTTCTTGAAATACTATGTTTAAAATCAGACTCATGTCAATTTACAGAAGGAATAAATGCAACAAACAAATCTTAAACCTGCCTTTTCTTTATCTGGCATGTGCTCCCCACCTCCATTGCCCAAACCAAATCAAAGTGCCCATATGGAAAAGGCTGGTCTAATGCGTCCACTACTTGAAAATCAACCTGTGCAAACATGGGAAAAATAAACTCTAGTTTCAGTACAAGAAACTGAAAAAATATTGAAATCATGATAGACTAATTCCAATCTAAATTGAAAATTCCACACCCCACATCTACCACACACCTCAGCCACTTCGACTTGTCATCTTCAACAAAATAAACATTCGATGTAAATATTCACATCTAATAACAAACATAATATTACTGAATTATTACAAAACTGATGGAATTAAATATAAAGTTGGGACAACTGGTAAGTGGTGGTTTAATTATTGGAACAATATTTAAACTTATTAGATGGTAAATTTCAGGAATATTTCAAAATCTGAGAATTATAAAAAGGGTAAATATAAAGGGCAAATGGTGGTTTAATTAGTGGAACCATAGCTAAAATTATGGAGATTGTAGATTTTAAAAATATTTCAGAATCTAAAAATCATAAATAAATAAATAAATGAAAAAATTAACCCTCTCTAATCATAAAAAAAAGAATCAAAACAATTGAACCCTCTCCTCTTCCATTACATTCATGAAATTAACAAACCATTTAACACAGAGTCATTCATCATTCATGTAATAACCTAAACCCATTGATTGCAAATTCCAAAAATATACCAAAATCAAAACAAACTGCCTACATGAAACAATTTACCCCTCTCCTCCTCCAAGATATTCATGAAATTAACAAATCATCATTCATGTAATAATCTAAACCCATTGATTGCAAATTCAAAAAATATACCAAAATCGAAACAAACTACCTGCATGAAATCAATAATTATGTAACGAACCAAACAACAATAATATGAAAATTAGTTCGCTATTTCTAACCAGAAATGGCTAAACAACAATAATATGAAAATTGGTTTGCTATTTCTAACTAGAAATGGCCACAAATTTGAGAGCCCCTTGGACCACTCTTGGACCATTCTCATAGTGGCGACTGTATAATGAACCAAACAACAATAATATGAAAATTGGTTTGGTATTTCTAACCAGAAATGGCTGCAAATTTGACAGTGGTGGTTGTGTGATCCAGAAGATTGTGGGAAGGAGGAGGGATGTAATAGAAGCTGAGGTGCAAACGATCTCCCCAATCAGCCTCCCACCCACACGAGAGCTAATCATAGAACTGCGCAACATCCATCTGAACATAGCTCACCAACGCTCACCTCACCATTGTCCTCCACCATTTCTGAACACAAATCATAAGTGGATTTTCACAGGTACTTAAGGGCTTGTAAACATTTATGTCAAGAGTGGATGAATTATAAAGTTCAAATTCGGATAAGTGCATCAAGAGATTGAGTTTATTTAAAATTGGGCAATAACCATCAAATTTTCCAAAGATAGAAATTCGATAAGAGAACTAGAGTCAGATAGAGACTTACTGCTGCGAGAAATGGATACAGTCAAAAGTTCTTTCCCAAGGCTTGGCGGGTCGACGGGCTTGAGGAATTTTTTTCCCCTCTTCCCTAGATTTATCAACAGCCTTTGCTGCAGCAGCCTTAGAGGGGTTTTTCTGCCTATGCTCAGGAAAATGTTTGATTCCTAAGGGGATGTCCAACAACCGAAGCTTTCTCATCAGCTACTCGAGTCCAAAATTTCTGGAATAGGTCTATCAACCTCTTTCACTGCCTTGGAGGAGAAGGCGACAACCTAGAGAGAGAGAAGGGCATTTTTTGGGTGACGATGGAAAGGAAAAGACCTGCTTGAACCTTATGTAATATGTGGGTCTGGGGTTCTATAGCGAAATCAAGGATCCGCACAAGATCCAATTAGGTGTCCCATTCTCTGCACAAAACCCCAACAATCCCCTGCCTCTGTCAAACTGGAAGGGAAAAATAAGATTTGTGGAAAATCCATTTGGAGCCTCAAACACATTGGAAGAGCCCATTTGGACTTCATTGAGAGTCTTAGCCACATTGACCTAATCCTTGAGAACATTGTTCATTTGCTTAAAGCATGAGCTCTGATACCGAGAAAAACTTAAAACATAAAACTATTGAGTTACGAGGACTAGCCATTACAGGAACCTCAAATATAGAAGAAGTTTCCATGTGTTTTTAACATGCTACCGAAGGCAATAATCGTCGAGAGCGAGTGTCAGTGAAAGGATAACAAAGTTACATGAACTCGTAGCAAAACACTGGTTTCCATTGCTGGAACCTCCTCCAGAATTCAAAAATCCATGGTTTAAACAAAATTGTTGAAAGCTTCTCCGAAATTTAAAAATCCAGGGTATGAACAAAATTGTGCTGCCCATTGTTCTTCTTCCATTCTTGAAAGCTCCTCGAGGGTTTGAAAAAAAATGACATCGCCCACCTCGAAATTTTATTTGGTGACTAGTACGCGGGAGACAAAATGTCTTAAGAACCCATTGTTCTTCTTCTATTCTTGACAGATCCTCGAGGGTTTGAACAAAAATGGCATCACCCACCTCAAAATTTTATTTGTGACTGGTACGCGAGAGACAAAATGTCTTAAAAAAAGGTATTAAATTGCAATGGTATGTTTTAACAAGCTGATATGAAAAAAAAAAAAAAAAAAAAACCTTCTACTTCCTCTCATTGTCTTCCATGGGGATGCATAGGTCTTAAATTGCCATTGTATGTATTGACAAGCTGATATGAAAAAATGAAACTAATTTCTTCTAATTCCTCTCTATGTCTTCCATGGGTGATCTAGGAGGATCTCGAGACACCAACGAGATGGATAAAGGCTTGAAATTCAAAATGGCAGAAAGGAGAATTTGATAGGATCAGTTGAGAGGGCTCGTCTTCCCGATCGCGGTGGCGCAAATGGTTTGTCAATCTAAGCTCATATACGAAAGATAGAGCTCTTCAAAAATTGGTATAGTAGAGGAAAAGTGAGACCCACAGTGCCCCACATGGCAACCCATCATTCGCCTCCTAAACCTGTGCAAGAGACATTTTAGTTATCACTACTCACTATATCAAATAAAAAAAAATATACAATAATCAAAACCATATCCTAATATGGTAAAAGTTATAACCATAAATCACAAAATATTAAAAAAAACAACAAAAACAAAAACCAACGTATAGGAGGAATACGTGGCACACATGGAAAGGGTCATTAACAAACAAACCCATACAAAGTAAAAACCATAAACCAACGTATGTGGAAGGTCAAAGCATTGCAAAGGGAGTAGTCTTTAACGCGACTTTTTGAAAGCTTTTCTGGCGATTTTTTCCGGTGAAAATTCGGCAGTAATTTATTGGAATCCAAGTTTGATAGCTAATTTCTGCACAATGAAACCGTCCCAAGGGTTTTTCAGGGTACTGAATCCGAATATGCAGTTAAAAAACCATTTTAACTGCAACAAATCATGATTTCATGTCAATTTCTTCCACCGGATTCCGTCACCGGAATCTCAAAAAGTCGCATTATAGACAACTCCATTGCAAAGTATGGTTGTATTAAAGGAATATGGTTGCCAGCCAACGTATGCCATTTGTGGCACATATCCCAACGGACATAACGTATGCAGGTTCCCAACAATGCAACAAGAAGCTGCTAAGGTTAAACTGAAAATGGTAAAGTCATACCACTCCAACGAAGGTTCCATACATGGTAAACGTAACAAGGTGCAACGGTTCCCAACACGGTCTCAACGGATATGGTGGATGGGGAGCAGCCACGTGGTGGTCCCGCCCCCAATAAAGTTTAACAGACATAAAGTTTTAGCATAAGCCTTCAACGTACTCAACGTACAGCACAGCATGTTCCGCAGGTTTGGGGATGGTTGAGTGTGGTCCCGTGAAGTACGGGCCCACTCCTCAATCAAAAGTTAAAAAATATATTTTTATATGCATATATGGAATGCAGTTTTTGATATGGTTATGTAAAAAATGGGTTTGGTAATTTAAACTCATTTTTTTCCCATTATGACATAGATCAACGGGCACGGATTTTGAGATCAGGTGGCGAAACTTTGAGCCGTTGAGAAATATTGGTGGAAGGTGATTTTGGCCCAGACTCAAAATATGGCAAGTTTTATATGGATTTTTCACCTCTCGGCGACGTGAATCCATTGGTGGTGTTAGTTTCTACAACAGAGCTCTCAAATTTTCGGGCATTTTCCAACATGGAGGTATAATGCTCCATTTTTGTAATTGATGAATGTAACTTCTTTTGATGCTATTTTTAATGAATGAAGGCCTCCCCATTGATCGAGCAGTGCCCGAAGACGTAGTCTAGGAGGGATGAACTCCATTGTCAAGTTCTTGTCTTATTGTCTTCTCATGTGTTTCTTCTTCTTCTTCTCACATGTGCACATTTAAGTTTCTCTTTGGTTAAGCTACACATTGTTTATGTAATTCTTATAATGCATCTATAAACAAAAGATAACCTAGATCAATGGGGATGCATATGCCCTTGATTCATGTAGGTTTTGTTGATATTAAGGTCAATATATTTGAATGAATGGTTTATAATAGATATGGGCAATAGTTTCATCAATGTTATTGGTCCCATCAAATATATTTTTGATACATTATGGATATGTTTTTAGATATTTTTCATCAAATTTGTGTATATATTTTTTATTCTTAAATAAATAATGCTTTTGGTGTATATTTTTTTATTCTTAAATAAATAATGCTTTTGGTGTAATACTGAAAATTAAATTTTATATGATTTTATTATGATAAATTTAATAAATAAAAATGGTTGAGACAAAATGAAATTTTAAGATAAAATTAAATAAATGTCTTAAGAAACTATTCACGTAGTAGTGATTTGATGGAATGGAATCATTTTTTAATGCTTTGGAAACTCTTTTCCATGATGTTTTTAGACATTTCTTTTCTTTCTAAATAGTTTCACCTTTTTTAAAGGGGGAAGAGGCGATAGTATCTTGTAGTAGTGATTAAATAAATTGGAATCGTCCTTAAATGTTTTGGAAACCTTTTTCCATGATGTTTTCAGACATTTACCCTCTTTCTAAAAAGTTTCACCACTTTCAAAGGGGGAAGAGGCAACAATCTCTTGTTGCTCTTTCACAAAAGGTGTTATGTCACCCCTTGTGAAAGGGACTAGAGTGACATGCTTCAAAATGTCACATTCTGCCATGGTTTGAGTCCATATTTTAAGCCAGTGAGGTGGAAGGGTCTCTAAGCTTGTTTAGGTGTACAGTTAAAAATGAACATTTCATTGTCATTCTCATCTTCAAAAAAAGTTCATGGGAGAGCTCAATATTCTCTTTTTATCAATCTGATAAATAGTTTACATATGGAAGAGGGTATATCTTGGGTACAAACATGGGCTATAAAGGTTGGGGTGGCATAGGAAAAAAATAAAAAGGTCCCTTGACAAATGTAGATCCTCTCAATCTCCCCCCAGGAATAGGCCTCGGTGCAAAATGGTTACATGACTCTTCAAAGGAAATTTAGGATGAATATTGTGTTCGCAATCTAAAGTTTCATGAAGAAAAGAAGGGAAATGATATTGTTGGGACTTTTAAGAAGAATTTAAAGCAAGATACATAAGCTCAGAAACCCCAAGGAGAAACACAAGATAAACATACGAGCTCTAACCCTCATCCTGATTCATCCAATGCTACTTCTTAACAACAAGTCTATTATTGATGTTGGTGGATAAAGGAAAGAAGGAGAAGGATGCTAATGATAGGGAAGGGAGAATGAAGACGAGATAGATGAGATTGACCTTTCCCCTAGACAACACCATTTACCCTATCCCGCATAGTCTGTTTCCTCTTCTTAATGAAAGGCATATTACATTAACTATTTAAATAATTATAAGCTTTCCCAAATCCATCGTGATGATTTCATTAGGGGAGCAGGCAACACAACGAAATCCAAGGGGCTCTAGATCTATCTACTTCCCTCCTCTCGGTTAGGTCTTCGAAATTGATTTCCATTCAAACAATTTTGAATAGGCAAGGCAGAAAGAGTAGGAAGTGCAGTTGTATCATCTCTTGTGCCACCCGCCCATCTCCCCTAAATGAAAGGTCTCTTCGCCAATGCTTCTCTAGTCCTAGCGCCTCTGCATAATTCTGGTCCTAGCGCCTCTACACAATTATTTTCCTTCTGTCAATCAATTGGAATAAAAATGATATGCATTGACATGATTGTCATTGCTTCACAACATTGAGTATCTGAGCAAACATTTGTGTGCGAAATCGAATGAAGCCACACTCTGATAAGAATTTGTGATATAGGGTTTGGTGGCAAAGAGAATGTGAAGTGAAGACAAGTGGAGTATGGTGTCTAAACATCTGTGATCCATGTTTAAACCCTCGAAAACCTTTTCGGTAAACAAGATATGTGTTTAAAGATATACTCTTAATTGGTAAACATAAGATGTTTGCTAACTAATGTTAGCATTCATAAACTGAAAACTCTATGAGACTCTTTGTATTAATTAACATTTACTCTAAATTTCAATATGTCTTGCCTCCATATGAGGCCAAATAAGACCTCCAAGTTACGTATTGGTTGAAATAACCATTGGATAAAGCTCATAGGTAGATGAAAAAGTGTTTTATAAAATATAAATCTAAAACATTAGGTTAAATTGAATGGATTAATTTTGGTTTTTGTGCAGGAATAATGCAAATTCGAACGATTACAATAGTCCCTGCAGCCCCAAAGAGGGAGGGACTAATAACATGTTTACTAGCTTTTAATAACATGTTTACTAACTTTTATAGTATAAAATGATGACATGACCACACTAACCAACAAGAAAATGTACTTGCAAGGGAATTAGGGTTTTTACAACCTCTCCTCTGTGAGGGGAACGTTGTCTTCATTGTTCCATGACTCTATACAATAAGACAAAATATACATAAGGAAACCTCTCATCAAGTTCATTTCAACGAGATGCTTCTGGTGATGTAAAATTTCTCCTCAAATGGGATTTGGAATCATGATATATGGTGTTACACTTATTCATAATGTAATCATGATTAGGCTTGTAAAGAAAGTAATGTTTTTGTTGAACAGGTGTATAAAAATAAATAAAAAATCGAAGATGGATATTAAGTGTGAGATCTTCCAAAATAATAAGCATGAGAATGTGAAAATTCCAAGTGCAGAATAGCTACTACCAATTCCATACTAAAGGGTGGAAAAATATTTTTATAGATAGCATAACTTTAGGGTATTTCTTTGATTTCAAACATGAGAAGATTTCAGCAAGGAGCCTCCTTTATTTTCTCTCAAAATGGGGAATATGATCAAGGAGGATCACAACACGAGTGTAGCCAAATCATTCTCATAAAAAGTTAAATGGCTACATGTAATAAATATGAAGGTGATATATAGTGGGCCATTGACATGTATTTGAAGCCTGCAGTTTTTTTTATCATGACTCAATATGCAATCAAAGATTTCAGCAGAATACAATCAAGTTGAGCTTGGGTAGAAGTTTCTGAATGAGAATTCATGCCTTAGTTTCTCTTGATGAATAATTATTGTAGTAATTTGATATATGATGTACACCTATAGGGCATTTCAATGATATTATCTAGGTGAGTAAGTCATATCATGATAGCACATCACAAGAAAACTATTCACTAGAAACAAAATTTTCATTCTTCTATCTTCCTCCTCTATGACCATTGTTGTTTCTGTTGTGAGATTAGGGGCTTCCTCTTTTGATGACAATGAGTAGCCCTTTTCATGTGGTATGTGCTTATGCCTTTGGTTATTTGGGAAGTTTAGTGTTCCACATATCAGATTTTGGGAGTTCATTCCACACAGTCAGTGTGTCACTATTGCATCGTACTTTTGAGTCACACTAACCTACTTTGTGGTCATTCACTGGGTGTTAATTTTATCTTATTTATCTATGGAATTATCCATGGAAAACTAAAAAATAAAGCATTGAAAAATGGATAAACAATGTCGTTTGTTTGAATCTTCCATGTACTCACTCTCGTGACATAAATGTAGTTATTACTCGCTTATCCTAGACGAGCTTTTCCAAAATTCTCTGGAAGTTTGCCTCATGTCAAGCTTCCATACAATTTTTACTGAGTTTATTTTTAAATTTCGACTGAAGTTGTAGTTTAGTATAGATAAAGGGTAAAGTGTGGTATAGAAAAATATCTCATGTAAGACCCTGCATGTGAAATCTTGTGTATGCATAGATCATACTATGCTCCACATAGTGACCCTATACCTCCAAGTGTTCTTCCGTGTTCTACCATTCATACCTACAATTAAGCTCAAGCATCCTATAGACCTTGAAATGAAGTGGATATGCTCCTTTAGGTTAGAAATTCTACACCTTTTCTGCCTCGACATCATGGTAAGGAAAACAAATGATCCCATATGGATTTTGATCTAATGCCAAATAGAGGTTAAACATGAAAATGAATTTAGGTTGAATAAAAATGAAACTACCTAACAGATGAAGACATTGTTGCATGTTATTAAATAACAAATTTTGTTATAGAGGAAACTCACCTTGCATTTATGTCCCAAAAAGGCATCCAATGCAAGACGAAAAATCCAAAACAACATGTAAAGAACAAAATAAGGCTTTGACAGAAATTAATCTATCAATAGGTTGGTCAGTTTCTAAAAATATTTTTGTCCACAAAGCCAACTATTCTAGGGGATGAAAAGCACATCTCACTATAGAATTCATGTGCAAATGGAATAAGGTGACAAATGAATAGCTCCAAAGTGTTGTAAGAAGCACCCACTCAATTCCAATGACAAAGAAGATATCCCAACTTTGCACTACAACAGGTAAAAAGTATATAATGCTACATACTACATTACTAATAATCTTGCTCCTATATTCACAACTATAAGTAATGAATTTTGGTTAATATATTTATGACATATTATTTGAGATTATTAACTAGTAATTGCACCACATGTTGCAAAGGAAAAGTTGTAAGGCAGTAGCGTAGGAAAGAGTAGCATTAAATTGTAACTCTTCCATGATGACAATGAAAGCGTCAGTTGCAACATTTGGAGCAAAAATCATTGATGTGGTTGATACTCAAAACCAATTCAACAATTTCAAACATTGTGAAAGCATGCAAAAGATTAAGAACTTTGTTCATGAAATAAGAGCCATTTTAAAACATTCTCTCGTGGTCTTCGAGATCTACAAAGATCACTGTGAAGAAACCCTTGGCCCTTAGTTGAAGTTTTGTTGGACCCACCAACCTCCATTTCTTTTGGATCCATTTTACTATATCTTTCTCCTTCGACTGAATGTCCATCAACTTACAAATCAGGGCATGATCCTTCATAAACTTCCATGATTCCTTCAGTTGATTATTGGGAATGATGTACTTGGGGTTTGATGTCACCTTGGGGAGGCACCGGGCCCACAATCTAGACTGTAATTTGGCCCCAAAACAGGGTTTCCTTTGTCCCAAAATATTTTGTAGAGGAACTTTTTGGCCCATTTGTGGGTTTCTGCGATCCCATAACAACATTGTGATAGGAGGGGATTACAGTTGTCCTTGAGGTGCCACTCATATGGCTCATCAATGGAAGCAGTTGAGAAGAAAAGGGGAATTAAAGCACTCATATCTGAAGAAAAAAAAATCACAGTCGTGATTCAGTAAAAAAACCTGTAAGGGCAAAGACGACATGCAAATAATTTTACTATCAATGGTCGTTTCTAAAACATAATCAAGAATAACATAATGGAATATTAGCACCGCATTTGAAAGTTGAAAGAAACAAAAAAATTATGATAATTGAGATATTGTGTAATATTTGATTCCAATGTCAACAAAAGATGTCCAAGCATTCTTTTTGCTCTATCTTGCAATGATAATGAAAAGTAGTAGACAGAGATGTAGGGCGTGGTCCCTCTTTCCCATTGTTCATCATCTCCATAACTGGAGCAAAGATCATGAACCAGATATAAGATAAACTAAAAAACACAATGCTCCTTCAATCGTGTAAAACAGTAGTTGTTAACTTTAATTTGTTAATCAGAAAGAGAAGCGTAGAGATTCAGAAGTGAAAGAGAATTGAAGAAATTATAAAGCATATGTTACATGATCAAATGTGCACTGCTGATAGAAATATCGTTGATTGATGGTCAGGAAATTGGTATCACCACAGCCAGGTCTACACAAATTCTTGGGTATTTGATTTTCCGCAAATAATATAATTGCAGTTATAGGCACATCGAAGGCATCATCCAATTAAGTTGTGTCAAACATTATCGTGAAAGAATTGTTGTCATTCTGGAGACCACTCAAATGCGAGGGCCAAGCAAGACATTATGCACGTGGGGTTTAGGAGTCTCCAATTGCTTGTCTTCTAGGATTACGTCATCTAAAAAACATCATTTACTAGATCATATATCACAATAGTGTGTTACTTTACCTTCAATCTAATTCTCACGTATGTAAACCTCGATTTATCGACATGAAGTTTCATATATTCCAAGTTTAGTCCTAGCTTCTCATTTGATGGAAGAACATTGGAATCACTAACTATTTGTGAGTTGTAGCATATTTTTATCTTGTTTTCTTTCTTTCATTTTCTTGGTATATGGTCTTTTTTTATACATGTTTTTCTTGCCTCTTTGTTTCACTCACTCACAAGGGAGAACTACATCAAAATGCATGGAAATGAACACATAAGAGTGCGTTCCAAGGAGTGCTAATGAATTCAAGTGTGCCAAGGACGAAGTGTGCTAGGAGAAGTTCATAATATGATTTTCAAGATACAAGCCTATGTTTGCGATAAGGGGCTTGACAGAGTATTTTTAGACAAAGGGAGACTTTTTGCTAGGCACAACACTATTTTTCCTTTAGCTATTATTTGTATATGACATGTGGCACATTTTGGCCAAATGCTCATGTTTTAAACTATTTTATACAGTTGCATATTATACATTATTTTGTATAAGTTTTGGGGCACTCAACTTTTGTCAGCTTATATCATGTGTGTCTTGTGCATCTTGTGGTTCTTACAAACTCTTAGTTAATGCTCTATTTTTATATGAACTAGACATACATGTGAAATATTGTCTGTGTAAGCTATGTTGCTTAGTTTTTTTATGTCCATGGCTAGATGCGATCCTTGTCTTGGTAAGTTCTTAAGTGGGACAAGTTGAGCTTGGACATGAGTGCCCTAAGATGAGTTATAGGCAATTCTTAGGTGAACAAGGCACAATCTACTTGTATTAGGTGCAATTGGTCTAGTTATTGCAACCGAAGCATACCAATGTCACATGAACTGTAGTAGCTAAGGACTTGATTGGGTTCCCAAGTCATGAAAAAATGTAAGGCTAGTTGTGAGGGTGTGAGTGCCAAGGCGTGCTAGGGAATGATAACATGTGTGAGATACTGTAAATTCATGTCAAATATGCTAAATGTGCCAAGTGCTAAGGCATGCCAAGATGTGCAAGGGTGTCACAATATATGCATGACTTGAAAACCAATAATTACTTGTCAACTTCAAAAATCCATTTCTCCTCAACGACAACTCAGAATTAGATGATTCTCATTGCGTTAGAATCATCTTGATGAGCACTATCATCCTTATCCATCACATGTCGAAAAATCATCATGGTTTTGGCCCAAACATCAATGGGTGGAAAACCCATACTTGGGTTCCAAGCCCCCAAGCCTGCTTGTGGCGCTTTGACCTCCAACACTCGAACACTAGGGCTTGGAGTACCTCCCAAGCTACACAAAAATCAACATTGCATACTTCCAAATGAAATTTCTACCGATCATGGTTTTGGATGTTGTCTCCCCACCAATGTTTGCAGTTTATGTGAGATGCACTGATCAAAGCTTAGATGCAGATGTTAGGTAGCTTGGACGAGTCTTAAATCCCACTGGCACCAACGCTAACCACAACTCCATTGTCAAAGATAAAATCATTTTCCTTGGAGTTGAATTTGGGTTTTCAAGCTAAAGCATTTAGAGTTGAAGTTGGGTTGTCAAGCTAAAGCAGAGGAGAGGTTGTGCACCCTACTAAGAAGTCTAGAGCTACAACTAAATCTGAAGGTAGCCATTGATTTTTCTCAGGAGAAGAATAAGAAGACTAACAAGTGTCTCATTCCTTATACACCACACCAACATGCACACATCCATCTAGCCCTCTTCAATGTTTCCATGGTTATAGGTAGCATTTAATGTTTATAAACTAATGTTAGCATTAGTTTCAAATCTTGGAAATACGAATCAAATAAATGCATGGAACAGAGATATTGTATGAATAATATCAATGATATGGTTTGTATTCCTTGGGAAGAGGCCAAATAATACCATCAAATATCTTATTGGTCCTCAAAGTTAAATTGATAAATTTATAGGTTGAGAACAATGGTCATTTTATGAACATGGTAAAGTTCATAAAAACTTTGGATTAATATGCACAAGTACTAATGCTAACTAATACAATCGATTACTATAGTCCCATGTCATAGACGAAAAGGACTAATAAGAAAAATACTCCCATCTTCATGTCTCATAGATTAAAGTCCAAACTCTAAAGAGAGACTATGAACTACAATGAATTAACAAACTCTCAATGAATTTCTTGCTCTATTGAAATATTTTGAATTTTGTAATTACTTATATATATGGTTGATGTTATTTCTTGTCTAGAGGTAGTGTGTGTTGAGTGCACTCTAAAGATGTTATTTAAAAAAAAATCTCTAGTGTTCCTGAGGGTTTTCAAGGAATCCCTAGTGAGGGATGTTACATGCGGCAACTCTTTAATGCTTTCTCTATCCCACTTGCATAATTTGTTGCTATGTTTCAACATGCTTTGTTTGTTTGATGTTGTGGAAAATCTAATAGATCATTTTCAATAACCTCTTCAACATAAGTGTGGATGCAGCCTCAACCATGAGTGAGAATGATGAGTCACGAAGATAGGGTCAGTTTTGAGACTCTCCTTCGAAGGATCTAGCTCTGGCCATATGGCATTTACTGGGCTTCACTCATCAGCTTTGAACACTGTTATTCTCCCATCATGGGGTTTAAGCACATAACCATTGAATGTAGTCAGTAAAGTTTCTTTAATTAATTATCACATCAATAGCTCGGAAAATAGATTTTTGGGGCTCTGCACAGTGAGTCTAGCAGGGAAAATAGTTTTTCAAGGCTCTGCATGGTGAGTCCACTCCAAGGGTTCCTCTAGTGTGGAGACAGTAAGGCCATGGGTCTTTTTCAAATCTCCAATAAATCAAGAGACTCCCAAAACTCCATCCTTGTGCAAATATTGGCTGAACAAATGTGGGACCAACAATGCCTATTGCTATAAATCCTCCTTACCCAACAATAACATTCCTAACAACAACTAAAAATATGGATTTTTTTAGTATTATTGTGCATTGATTCATATTTACTTTCATGGCAGGTCTTCAATGTTCATTGTGGAAAGAGCTACATATTGTGATGGATCAACTACTTGAGAGTTGATATCAAGTGAGGTAGTTTTAGTCCAAATGAATAAAAGCTTATCATTCATTTGCATACCATTTTTAGAAACAGGTTGGTTTAAGTTTCATCGATTTATTAGTTCTTGGTGGTGCATTAAAGGATTGACATTAAGATATATTTTAATGGATTAAATATGTGCAGGTGGGCATACATAGCATTCCATCCACCTAGAAGAATAGATAATGATATTTAAAATTACTAGAACTCTTGGATAAAGAAAGAGATTGTTAAGGGTGAGATAATCTCAAATAATATTGAGGCTTCCAAAGTACATATTAATTTTCCATAGTTCTTGTTCAAAGAATCTGCATCTCTCAGCAATGAGAGTAAGATGCTAAAAATTCAAGAATTTTAACCATCTCTAGAAACAAAAAATGTAAGAACCATAATTTGCAATATATATTACAATGGCACAATGATCTACAGGTTCAAGGACTCCCAGTTTCAAATACATTGCATGGCTACAACAACTTGAACCCAATTGAAGGTTCCTTTTGTTATAATCCAAATTCAAAAAAAAGTAATGGACTTACACTACATCATCCATGAATAAGAGTGACTACATGAGATCCCTGAATATGGCACTGTTAATTTATTCTCTTCATGAAACATTGGATCCTGTTGATCATGCTAACATAGCTAGATTGTTGGAATCTAGTTCCAACTATAATGGGGTTGTTTTAGGATATTTCAAGTGCTTATACAACAGTGAACATTATAACCATGGCACTCAAAATAGTTGTATATATTTTCCTCCACTTTATGATGCCAGTGAAGAATCTACAACCATTGATTTAAAAGATAGTGACAGCAATTCAATAATATATCTGGAGAAAACCAAAAAATGAGATAAATATAGCCCAAGAAACATGAGCATAAAATGTGAACAAAGTAATTTAAGATGAAAGAAGAGGAAACAATTATCCAATAAATTGAAGATAATAAGCCAAACACTAGGAATAGAGCAGCACTACCTCATTGTCCACTCTAGGAAAGGTCTTTCTTGAAGATATAAAAATTTCATTTACATCAAAATATTCCCACCAAATCATGAATATATTTAGATAGACTTACAAATTTTAATCAAATTATCTAGAATATAAAACATCAATATGAAAACAATGATCAAATGGGAAGAGGGGTAGATTTTAAATGTGTGTAAGAACCAACTCTTGAGTTCAAAAACCTAGATTGTAGTTATACCGTCATCCAAGGTCTTCATGCATAGCTCACTAAAGGTGTATCAAGAGGCTATTAGTCTCTTGGCTATAGAATTGGACTGTTTTATTTGTAACTCAGAGAAATGGAAAAGTTGTGGAGACAAGCTGCATTCTTCTTCTTTCACTGGGCCATGACAAATGAATAAAGCAAATAGTATCAACCCCTTGGAAAAGGAAAGTTGAGAAAAACAAATACCATGAACAAATAAAGAATATAATGAGTTGAAGGGCTAAAAAACATACCACCCATAACAAACCTTTCCATCCAAATATTATTCTATGTTGGGCCACAACAAAACATTTCGATGGAAAATTCAAGTAGCCTACTACTACAAAGGAAATTCAAACCCCAACTTCTTGTTCCACTTCTAATTTTACCCAAAATTACCTCATATTTAAAGGTATCACCATATCTTAAACCAAACAAAATTAAAAAACAAAAAGATATCCTTTGGAGAAATAGGATCATTAAACGAAATTGAACCATACATATTAGTGAACCTTATTTTGTATATTAATACTAAGATGAACCTATTTTTCTATTGGAAAGAGAGAAAATTTCATATACACTAACAAATCCTTATACATTACCTACATTCAAATGAGTTAATAAAAATTAATGTGATCCAGATTTGAAAAGGAACGCAACAAATTACAGAGACAACCATAAATACAGAGATGCAACAAAAATAACACTTCATTTCATTAATGTAAAATATTGAAATATGCTTACAAACAGAATTGGAAATAAACTAGCTCGGGCGATGGTAGCTTATCTCTGAGGAGGGATGTGGTGGCTACATGCCTCTGAATTGTTTTACAATGAGGCTTGAAGGCCTATTTATTGTTGAGAAACAATGGAAAACCCTAAACATCCAAAAATCTAACCCTAGAAGATGAAGTGCCAAACTATGGGCCGCGTTTGGGTAAATTGGTACATCAACTTCCGGGGGTCGTAACTTTGGCAGACGATCTTCGTTTGACACGCACAATACCTCATTATAAAGATCTATCCAAGGAATACAACTCTGGGATGAGAAACTTTAGTCCATGGTCCCATGTTGCTCCCAATTTTTCCAAAAAACGCCATTTAGGGCCTCAAAACGGTTCCGGAAGTTGAGGACCCAAAAAACTGCTAAAAATAGTAAACTGTGCTACAATTAAGGAAACTAAAAAACTGAAAGAAACAATGGTGGGTGTCTAAGTGGAATTGGTGGGTGGCCACCAATATCCACCTGGATCATTCCTCCCCCCTTGGGAAGCAACGGTCCCCATTGCATTGAATTCCTCCATGAGATGAGGAAACTTATGCTTAACTTGGTCCCTGGTGAGCCACTTGCCCTAGTTAAGGAGTTGGCATGCTTTGGCAACTCGATACAGTTGGCTCTTCTATTGGTGAGTGTGCTTGATCTGCTTGTCCATGATCCGATTAGTTTCAGCTTGTTCCATGCAATATGGATTTAACTCTGTTGGTGTGAGTTTTTCTGCAATGTCGGATGTGTCTAGTAATGGTGGAAAGTGTGGCCGAAGGCGGTCCACATTGAACACTAGGTGTAGTCTACGAAATGGGGGAATGTTGAGCTCAAATGCATTGTCTCCCACAGCCTTGGTAATGGTGTAAGGACCATATTAGAGTGGTTTAGTTTTTGATAGGCTCCGTTAAGGTGTTTCTTTTGCAAATGCAACCAAACTTTGTCGCCCACCTGAAACTTGTGTGGTACCTGAGGTTGATCATGTTGCTGCTTGTACTTGGCATTTGATTTCTCCAAAATGTCGTGGTCCTACTGGAGGATATGTTGGATGTGTTCAATGAAGTTGTTTTCTTTGTCTATTTTGGACTGGACATGAGCAGAATCTACCTGAGTAGCTGCAAATGGCATGGCCATGTCAATGGGACATAGTGGATGGAATCCCAAGCCCACCTAAAAAGGGTTGTGGCCAGTTGAGCTGTGGAGAGCCCAGTTATAGTTGTGCTAAACATAGGGGAGGCTCTCATCCCATGTGCATGGATGCTTTGAGTTGTACATGCACAGAATATGTACGATCATCCTGTTGACAACTTCTGTTTGGTCATCAGTTTGGGGATGGAAGGCTGCGGACTTAGTGAGTTTGGTGTCCAGCATCGACCAGAGACTCGACCAAAATGTACTGAGGAACCTGCTGTCCCAATCTGAGATGATAGACTATAAAATCCAAAAGTGTACCCACACTCGTACAAAGAAGAGTTTAGCAGTGGCTTCTACTATGATATTCTTCTTGCAGACCGCCATAATGGCCATCTTCGAGAACCTGTCGACGACCACAAAAAAACAGTCATTTCCATGCTTAGTAGAAGGAAGGTCCGACATGTAACCCATGGAGATGGATTCCCAAGGTCAACTAGGGGTAGGCAACAGAGTATAGAGGCCTTGCTTCTCGATGGTTGGTTTAGCAATGGTGCAGGCAGTGGAGGATCTAATGTACTTCCCGACATCCTGTCGAAGATTTGTCCAATAGAAATACTTCTAAAGTACTGTCACTGTTTTCTCGACCTCGAAATGCCCAGTAGCTCGACTACAATGTGCTTCCCAAATCATCTTGGCATGCTCGCTTGAAGGAACACAAAGGTGACCCAGGTGGTATAACAGTCCATCCTAGAGGTGAAAATCTGGAACATGCTGACCCTCCAAGAGTGTCTGGTATGTGTGGCCGAATTCTAGGTCGTTTTTGTAGAGAAGTGGCCAATCAAAAGTATCATGCCCACAAGAGTTGAGCACGGTGGTTAACGCCATGATCAGTGGTCGACTGAGGCAATCTGCAACATTATTGGTGTTTCCCTTCTTATACTTGATATTCAAATGGAACTATTGTAGGTATGTGGACCACTTCTGATGGCGATCATTATGCAACTTCCCTTTGGTCTGCATGAACTGCAGGGGCCGGTGGTCTATGTGGATGATTGTTTCCTTCCCTAAAATGTAATGCTTCCATTGTCGGCAGGCCTGCACAATGGAATACATCTCTTTGTCATAAGTGGGATACTTCTGGACTGTGTCTGAAAGTTTCTCACTGTGATATGCCACTGGATGCTCGTGTTGAGTAAGGGCTACCCCAATAGAATAGTCATAGGCATCTGTCCTGATCTCAAATGGTTGTTGCAAGTCTGGTAATGCGAGCACTGGTGTCGAGCAAAGGCAATGTTTCAATTCTATGAATTCCTTCTGTTGAGATTCAGACCAAAAGAATTTTCTTTCACTCCTCCCTTGGTGATTTGACTCAAAGGCCAGGTGATATGAGAAAATCCCAACACAAACCTGCGGTAGAAGTTGGCAAGACCTAGAAAGTTATGGAGCTCTGTCAGAGTGGTTGGAGATGGTCGATCCTGAATGACTTGAATCTTGGCTAGATCCACATGCACCCCCCGTTCATCAATAATGTATCCCATATATTGAACTTGGGTCATGCCAAAAGTCCATTTCTCCAAATTTGCACATAACTTGTGTTGCCGTAGTGTTTGGAGAACCTGTCGGAGGTGGTGGAGGTGCTCTTCCCAACTTTGGCTAAAGATCAGGATGTCCTCCAAGTATACCACTACAAATGAGTTGGTGAATGGCCACAATATGTCTTCCATTAGC
Source organism: Pinus tabuliformis (assembly GCA_031772625.1). Classification (NCBI taxonomy): domain Eukaryota; kingdom Viridiplantae; phylum Streptophyta; class Pinopsida; order Pinales; family Pinaceae; genus Pinus; species Pinus tabuliformis. The sequence continues at coordinate 67,005,094 of CM062804.1, read as the reverse complement.
CTCATGAAGGTTGCAAGAGAATTCGTCAACCCAAAAGGCATAACCAACCATTCGAAAAATCCCTCCTTGGCTTTGAAGGAAGTATTCCACACATCGGAGGGTTCAATTGGTACCTGGTGATATCCTGACTTCAAACTGATCTTGCTGAAATATTTTCCCCCCTTCAGTTGGTCCAGAAGGTCATCAATTTGTGGGATCGGGTACCTATTCTGGACAGTGATCTTGTTCAACGCCCGACAGTCAATACAGAGTCTCCAAGTCCTACCCTTCTTCTGTACCAACATGATTGGGCTCCCATAGGGCGATGAACTCGGTCAGATGTGACCTTTCCTCCAGAATGGAGTACCGACAGATTGGTCCATTGGGCAGCGACATACCTGGGGTTAGATTGATGGAGTGCTTGACCAGATAGTGTAGAGGAACCCCTGCGGGGGAGGTGAAGATGTCCTCGTACTCCTCCATGACCTTTTCCATCTATAGTCATCATGCGGAGGGGCCCTCTTTGGAGGTCATGGCCACTGTCTTCTTCTTTCCTTGAGGGCGTATCATCAGGAAAACAAATTTCCTGGTTTTGGAAATGAGCTTACTGCATTGTTTTGCAGTAACCAAAGAGATGGTGGTAGACGGTGCTACCTCCGGTATCCTGTACAACTTATTTCCCAAAGTAACAATAACAACATGAGGCCTTGACTCATACACCGCATGTCGCTTCCACAAGTATGGTTGGCCTAATAATACATCACAAACATAAAGGGGAGAAACATCACACAATACCTCATCCGTGAAGCACTTGATGTTGTATGGAAGGTGACACTGCTGGCTCACGCGAAGATCTCGTCCTTGGTGAAGCCACCTGATGGTGTACGGTTGTGGATGTGTTGTGGTCGGTAAGCCCAGCCACTTCACGACCTCTACCGAAATGAGGTTCTTTTGGCTCCCGCTGTCGATAATGAACTGTAGTAGGGAGTCCTTTACCCACATCTGGGAGTGGAAGAGGTGCTCCTCCTCCTCTAGATCTTTGGGTTCCTCCTTCTGGATCTTCGTGGTGGAAACAATGGCGTTGGGCTCCGCATCGATAATCTACTTCCCTTTGTCATTCCCCTTATTAGGTTCTGACTCAAAGTCGGAACATGCATCTGATTCCAAAGACTTTAGCTCAGCCACCAGTGGTTGCTTGGCCCGACACTCACTTGTGTTGTGAGTGAGCACTTATGGAACTCACATCACTTTCCCGTGTCCTTCTTTAGCTTCGCGGTGTTGTTCTTTGCTTGTGGCTTTGGCAGGTTGTCTTGGGCCACCCCGCCTTGTCCTTTTCCTTTGTTCAACGATTTGGGGGCGCCTTGCCCTTGCTTTGGATTTGCAGATCCAAAGTCTCACTTCTTCTATTTAAACTTTTGCTCGATCTTGACAGTGTATCGGTATGTCGTGCCGAGTGAGGAGATGTCTAGGAACTCCATCTTGTCTTGGATGTGCCTATGTAGGCAGCCACGGTATTTTAGTACCAAATGCAGCTCAGAATCCTTGATACCCAACTTTGTGCGAAGGGTATGAAAGATATTGATAAACTCTGGCACATCTTGGTCCCTTCCCTACCGCAGTGTGGTCCACTTTATGTATTTATCCTCATAGCTTCTGACAGGGTAGTAATTCTCCTTGATGGCATTTCGGAATGAATTCCAAGTGGGTGCAGCCGAAAACAGTGAGGTCGTACTTTCATCCTTCTACTCGCAGTAGGTTTCCCACTATTCCTTGACGTGGGGGGTGGCTTTGAGAAGAGCGAAATTAATCTTTTCCCGGCCGAAAAAATCAAGAACAAAAAAATACCCTTCTAGCAGATTTAACCATTTATTTACAGTGTCTGCATCTGTCTGACCCTCAAATATGGGAATGTAAAAGTTAACTTGTACCTTAAAGGGTGTGAAGCTTCTAGAGTAGCTGCTGGAAGTAGATGTGTCACCCCTAGGCAGCCGTTGAAATATCTGGGCAAAGTTATCCATCATTGCATTCCTTTGTTGCTCGAGGGCCTCTTTGAGCAAGATTTTGATAGGATCTCCTGCCCCCTCCATCTTTATTTTCATCTGCAATGGGAGGCCGTCGGGATTTGCAAGGCTGGTCTTGCAAAGGTTCGACCAGTTCAAGCCCTAACTCCTTATATCCCAACCTCATTGGGGACATGCAAAGAAAAACATATAAAGAGAAGACCGCTCTGTTACCACTGATCCGGATTTAAACAGGAATGCAAAAAATTACAGAGATAACTGTCATGCGGAAAGAGTCATTAGTGCGGACACAACCGACCTCCCTAGAAGCAAAAGCTTTCTAGTGACAAACAAGACAAATAAAGCTACTTTTCTCTAAACATGCATTGCAATTAAAAGTAATCAGGGGATCTTTAACATACCTCTAGTCCAACGCTTTGTAGTAGTCCAGCCTCGCCGATCCGGATGAGCTCCTCCTTCTCTTCGAAACCTGCATTCACTAACAAGCCAAAAGATTAAATAACACCTGATAAAATCATAAAACAATACATATCTATCATATGGACCAAGGAGTATATGAAACAAACCATGAATAACAATCTGTTGAGAAAAATAAGTTCATTTGCATTAAAAGGTAACAAAAGGAACCATTACAACCTGAGCCTTGGTGTTGTGCAAGTCCCTCCTAGGGTCCAGCAAGAGTTTTCCTTTACTTTGATCAGCTCACCCACTCTCAAATAAGGCTAGGAAAGGATGGGAATATCTCCTCTCAAGCTTTACAAGGGAGTCCTAATTCCAGCAGCATCTACCCTTAGGAATGTTCAGCTTTCAACCTCCCTCCCTTTGGCCCAATGCCTGTATTTATAGTGCTCTAGAGGAAGTTATTCAGGTCCACCGTCAATGGGATAAGCCCCTCTTTGGATGGGATAGCTCGCCTCTTGATGGGATAAGTTCCTCTTTGGTAGGGATACATGAACCATCTGGAGGCGCTCCATACACGTCAAACAAGCTTCTAGAAGGCTCTAGAAATGACCACAAGTAACTTTTTTGGAGTGAAACTTGCGCCTTTTGACCTTTACAGGAGTACGCACCCATTGCTTTACATACAGAGCGTACAAGTACGCAGGTATTGTGAACTTGGAGTGCGTACATGCAGGTAAGGCTAAGAGAAACTGCGTACCCAAAGATATATATACTTTTAATGACTTTCTCTCTTTCTTGAAGTTTGACATGGAGAGCAGAGGTATGAGGCTTGCCAAGTAGGATAGTATGACAGTTGATGGAGCCATACTAACTGCAAATAGTCATGGTGACAAATTTTAGTGTAACAATAACCATAAATACAGAGATGTAGCATAAATGATACTTCATTTCATTAATGTAAAATACTGAAATATTCTTACAAACAGAATTGGAAATAAACTAGCTTAGGTGATGGTAGCTTATCTCTGAGGAGAGATGTGGTTGCTACATGCCTCTGAAATGTCTTACAATGAGGCTCAAAGGCCTCTATATTGTTGAGAAACAACGAAAAACCCTAAACATCCAAAAACCTAACCCTAAGAAATGAAGCGCCAAACTATGGGCCCCGTTTGGGTAAATTGGTACATCAACTTCCCAGGGTCGTAACTTTGGCATACGATCTCTGTTTGACACACATAATACCTCATTAGAAAGATATATCTAAGGACTACAACTTTGGGATGAGCAACACCGGTCCATGGAGCGTTGTTGCTCTCAATTTCCCAAAAAAACATCGTTTAGGGCCTCAAAACGGCTCTGGAAGTTCAGGACCTGAAAAATGCTAACAATAGTAAACTATGCTACAATTAAGGAAATTGAAAAACTAAAAGAAACAATGGTGGGGGTCCAAGTGGAATTGGTGGGTGGCCATCAATATCCACCTGAATCATAATGGCACCAGGAGAGCGATGATATTATGTTTTTGGTAGAGATCTTTCATCTCTTTGTCCAACACCAAGATTCTTCTTGTCTGTTGCAATAAAAATGGAAATCCCCAATGGAGATCATTACCTTCACAACTACTCCATTTCTACTAGTGTCTTGGGCATAAAATTGAACTCTTTCCCACTATAGCTATTAGATTCCATTTCATTGAGCTACAGTGATAGGTGAGAGCTATGCATAGCTCACCAAAGGTGTATCAAGAGGCTATTAGTCTATTGGCTATAGAATTGGACTCTTTTTATTTGTAATTTAGAAAAATGGAAAAGTTGTGGAGACAAGTTCCATTCTTCTTCTTTCACCTGGCCATGTAAAATAAATGAAGAAAAATAGTCTCAAACCCTTAGAGACGGAAGGTTGAGAACAAAAACTAGCATGAACAAACAAAGAATCCAATGAGCTAAGTCGAGAGGGGTATCCCTTTGTAAACAAGCATCCATAAGCTTGTTAGAGTTAGTATGAATCTTTACTAGAAGTTGAGTATTCTCCACATCACCAACCACATCCAATGGAAAGGTACCAACCCCTACAATACAAATGATGTCTCCAAATAAGGTGCAGTCAATACCAATAATATCATGTTTTGAATCTATTCTCAAACTTAAATGCCTTGAACTCTGATGCAAAGAGGTCATCATCAACTACAATCATACCAACTAAATCACACATGTTATTCATTTATTTATTGGAAGCTTCACCATCATCAACAAGGTCTATTGTTGGATTCATCAATTCATAAGTCACTTTGCAGTCACCATCCACATGTGTCTCGCCACTGAAATCCCACTGCACAACTGACCTTCCACTAGATCCTCCAATATTTGGAACTAGTTTAACTGAAAACAACTTGGGATAACTAACTTTGGTAGCTACAAATTAGCAATCCCACATGATTAACTAAACTCTATCTCCTCCAACTCAAATTTATTGAGTAAACCGAGTGACACAAGCCATGTCACACACGTTAACTGCATCCAAGTTATCTATTGACGTGGAAATTCAAATTTTATCAATTTAATCAAGGCAAATTCAAAATGAGAATTTATTTCTCCATTTTTCAACACTCCCTCTCAGCAAGAAAGGGATTATCAACCACCCCTATCCTGCACCTGCGGAACTCAAACTTCCCTCTTGAAAAAGTTTTTTTCAAAATGTTAGCATCTTGTTCCTCTATCGGAATGTAGTGTAGCAACATTATCTACCTTTACACACAGTCCCATAAATGGTGATACCAGATATCTATATGCTTGGATCGATCGTGAAATACAGGATTCTCAGAGAGTTTGATGCAACTTTGATTATCACAATAGATCACAGTTGGATCCATCATCTAACCAAACAGTCCAACAAGTATCTTTCTTATCCATATCACCTCACATGTTTCTTGACTTGTAGCCATGTATTCTACTTCTGCCGAGCTAAGCACCACATATATTTGCTTCATGTTGTACCAAGAAACAACTGTAAACCCAACACTGAAAATTCCACCTGATGTACTCTTTCGATCTTATGGACTTTGCGCCCAATCTGCATCTATGAAGCCACACAACTTCACTCCCTCTACCCGTCTATACCATAGTCCAAATTGGGTAGTGCCTTTGAGGTAATGTATAACATGCTTAACCTCCTTCCAAAATAATTTGGCTGGCCTAACTATAACTTGGCTTAGCTAGTTTATTGCATAGCACATATATGGTCATGTGTTAATAAGATACATGAGTGAGCCCATTGGTTGTTGATAAATGGTAGCATCCACTTCTTCACTTGAAGTGACATCCTCCTTCCTCCAGTTGTTTGCTAGAGGTGTCTCTGTGGGTTTACATCTCTCCATGCATAATCTCTGTAGTATCTCATTTTCATACTTGCCTTGAGAGACAAACAATTCCCTGTAGTCTTCCCATACTTCCAACCAGAGGAAGTACTCCATGAGACCCACATCCTGCATTTCAAATAACCTTGCAAGGTCCTCCTTGCAAGATATGATCAACTTCTCATCATTAATTAAAATCAAATCAACAACATATAAGACAATAATAAGAAATTTACCTTCTATTAAGATGTGATTGAGGTTTGCATCCGCTTCAATTTTGGTGAAGCCCAAACCGGTGAGATAACTATCGATCTTGGTGTACCAAGCACATGGTGCTTGTTTGAAACCATACAATGCTTGCTTGAGTCTACACACATGAGACTCTCATTAAAATGTCTCAAAATATTTTGGTTTCTCAATGTACACCTCCTCCTTAGTAACCCTATTGAGAAATGTTGTTTTTACATCCATCTGGTGGATCTTCCACCCCATTTGCATAGCCAGAGCAAGAATTGATCTAATAGATGAGTACCTTGCTACAGGAGAAAATGTATGCTCATAGTCAATTCTTAAATTGATATGTTTTTGTCTTAATTGTTAATTGTCTTAAATGGGTTTCGTCTTAAGTGGCCATTGTCTTAAATATAAAGTTTTGTCTTAAAATATTTTTGTCTCAAATTGTTTTTGTCTTAAATATAAAGTTGTCTTAAAATAATTTTGTCTTAAACTGTTTTTGTCTTAAATATAAAGTTTTGTCTTAAAATATTTTTGTCTCAAACTATTTTTGTCTTAAATATAAAGTTTGTCTTAAAATATTTTTGTCTTAAATACAAAGTTTTGTCTTAAAATATTTTTGTCTCAAATTCTTTTTGTCTTAAAATATTTTTGTCTTAAACTCTTTTTGTCTTAAATATAAAGTTTTGTCTTTAAATATTTTTGTCTCGAATTATTTTTGTCTTAAATTTTATATTTAAGACAATTCAATTGATATTAAATTTTAATGTAAAATAACTAAAATAAAAAGTGACTTTTTGAGACAAAAGATTTCTTTTGTCTTAAAAAAATATCTTAAAAATGTCCTTGGTGTAGTAGTGTTGAATGCAAGCTTCACAGGTTATTTGGAATTTGATTCAGTGGGTGATTTAAATGAGAGAAAGTTAACCACTGGATATGCATTCAGTATAAAATTAGGGATTGAGTATTGGTGTAGAAAGAGGCAACCAAATGTTTTATCTACTAAAGTTTAGCACAAGGCATTGTGCAGTGTTACACGTGAGAAAATTTGGCAAAGGTTTATTCTTAAAGATATGGGAGAATGGTAGCCATCCTTATCTAGAATGAAAATTCCATCAATATTCTAGAATCTAATGGACACGAGTGAAGTCAAACAATTGACTTTGCTCTTTTCCGTCAAATTCCAAAATATTCTTGAAATTTGCACTCAGGTTGTGTCCAAGTGAGAAATTTAACGACCATGAACTGAAATTCAGAGATAACCAGAACTATATGCAGTAAGAACAAAACTGAACCGGAATACAGTAAAAGAATTTGGAGACCTACCTGAACTGCTGCTTGCTATGGTGTTGCTCTGGTGATGTTGATGGTGTTGTGGTTGCTGCTGATGCCAATTACCGGGAAACCAATTCCACCCAGCCTAGACTGAGCAAAGCCTGGTTGCTCAATCCAGTAAGCTTCCCACAGAGGCTTACCGTCCCCCGTGCCCAGAACCTCAGACTGATTATAGCTCTTCTGATGGCAAAATCTCCCTCACTGCTCAAATCCTCCTCTGGTTGCACCTGTCTTCTCCCCCCCCCCTTCTCGGTTCAGTTCTCCCCGTTTTAACTACGGCGTGGCGGTGGCCGCCCTCCTACCTGCAACCACCGCCTTCCCTCCTCATGACACGCCTTGCATGCATTCGAGACCATCAGATATTTGTACTGATCAGTCACGCTTCATTAATCTGTTCACGCTTCATTAATCTGTTTTATCATATTGTTCATATATGCATTTTGATTATATAACAAGGTTTGATTCATGTGTCCCTTTTTTATATAAGTTTTAAATTAAATTTTTAATATAAAGTTTAAATTTTTATATTTATTATAAAGTTTGTTTTATGTTTATTTTTATTTTATATTATTTTTTTTTTGTATGAAGTTTATTCATATAAAGTTTAGAACTTTAATTATTATAGAGGGGTCGTTACATACACTCCCCCTTAGAAAAACTTCGTCCCGAAGTTAGAGTTTTAAGTTTATGATTTTGATGGATAAATTTTACCCTATCCAAGTTCCCAAGCTATTCTAAAATCATCCTATCCTTCCTAATCTCTTCCGCTCCCATCCTATCCGTCCTCTATTAGAGTATGCCATGGCGTCAGTTTTACTGACCTAACCATTCATAAACTCTAAGGTGGCAACGTCGATTATACCGACCTGATTCCCAGTAGGCATCCGGCAGTCATCATCACACGTCTAGGGGAGCGTGATTCACACAGTCCTCCCATGACTCCAGGGTTCGGAGGATAAACGATGGGCAACACCTCCACCCCTCTCAATGGAATTCAGGGCTAACACCCTATCATAGAATCACTTGGAGCTTTAATTGTTCTGAGGTTCTGTCATCACGTGGTCATCCCGGTAACTGTCTATTACCTGCAATTCGTACGCTTATCCATGCATCCGTAAAATGTGCATCAGCATATTCAAATAACTCACATATTATTCCTTTATTAATTCATTTTTGATACTACGATACAACATATTTTCTATATTCCACGCATGTCTTTTGTCTTTTATCTAGAATGTATTCACTTCCTGATTTCTATCCCATTGATCATATTGACATGTATAAATAAATCAGATCTATAATATCTTGATTTCTATCAGAAGTATAATCATTCAACTGTCTTAACTTTACTTCAACATTTATAATTTAGTAAAATGAACCACATATATTGTTTTGGTATCCATGTACCTGCAGGAATTAAACATATATTATGCCCCAAAATTTCACGTTGATCCATAATCATTCAAAATGTTTCTGAATCTCTGATTGTAGTGAAGTGAATATATACTAAACAAAATTTAAAGTTCTTCAAAATTGACATAGATTAGGGTATCTTTGGCATATGCCCGCTGTATCTTCCCAAGTTGCTGATCCAGGACTATACTTGTCCCATTGGACCTTAACTTGGTCCACCAGGCGGTTCCTCAGCTGTCGAACCCTACGTTCCAGCATACATAATGGTTCGACCGTTACGACTCCCTCGTCCGATACCTGCAATTCCTTCCATTGAAGGTTATGAGATAGATCAGCTATATAATGCCTTAATACAGAAACATGAAATACATTATGAATTCTATGCAGGTGGGGTGGCAGGGCAAGACGGTAGGCAACAGGTCCAACTTTTTCCATGACCTCAAATGGTCCAATAAATCGAGGTGACAACTTTGTCCCTTTTCCGAATCGAATAGTACTTTTATTTGGTTTGATGCGGATGAAGACCTGATCCCCTACTTCATACCTCCTATCAATTCGGTGAGCATCCACATAACTCTTTTGTCTATCATGTGCTTCCTTTAATCTTTGCCTAATTTGTCTTACCTGTGCTTCCATTTCATGGATTAATTCTGGCCCTATTATCACTCGATCTTCTAACCTGTCCCAACTTAATGGAGTTCTGCAAGGTCTACCATATAAAGCTTCAAATGGGGGCATCCCAATCGAACTGTGGTAACTGTTGTTGTATGCAAATTTGACTAAGGGTAAGTACTTTTCCCAATGTGATTGCTGATCCGTCACATACATTCGCAACATGTCTTCAAGTACTTGATTTACCCTTTCAGTTTGCCCATCAGTCTCAGGATGGTAAGCAGTGCTTAAATTTAACTGAGTACCTAAGGTTGTTTGCATACAAGTCTAGAATCTAGAAGTGAATCGCGAATCTCTATCGGATATAATCTTTTTAGGTACTCCATGAAATCTAATAACTTCATTTACGAACACTCGAGCTACGTCAGCAACATCGTAAGTATCTCTTACTGGAATGAAATGGGCGCTTTTTGTTAATTTATCCACCACTACCAAAATGACATTGTGTCTTTGAGAAGTAAGAGGTAGTCCAGTGATAAAATCCATCGAAATGGTCTCCCATTTAGACATAGGAATGTCGTGGGGTTGTAAGAGGCCCGCTGGGTGACAATGATCTACCTTTACTTGCTGACATTCCAGACATTTTGCAACAAATTGAGTGATATCACGCTTCATGCCTACCGAAAAGAAGAGTTTCTTGGTATCCGCATACATCTTCCCTACTCCAGGATGAGCACAATATACTGCTCTATGGGCCTCCCCAAGGATGGTATCTCAAAGATCTTTATCATTAGGAATATACATCCTTCCATGGAATCGTAAGATCCCATCGCTTTCTAATTTATATCCCTCAGATTTAGATTCTTTTACCCTATTACCTTCAAGACCTGCTGTTACCTTAAAATATCAGCTGTCCTTTATAAGATGATCCAGTACTTGTTGTCTTAAGTCTACTTTAATGGGTATGAGAGAGAATATCCGAGGTCTTCTGCTTAAAGCATCTGCTACCACATTCTCCTTTCCCTTAATGTATGATATTTCGAAGTCATATTCACTTAGGAATTCGCTCCAGCGCCTTTGTCTGGCATTTAAGTCTCTTTGGGTGAACAAATATTGTAGACTTTGATGGTCGCTTTTGAGAGTAAAACTTCGTCCTACTAGATAGTGCCTCCAAATCTTTAAAGCTAGCACTACAGCGGCTAGTTCTAAATCATGAGTAGCGTAGAGTTCTTCATGAGGTTTTAACTTTCTGGAAACATAAGCTACCACTCCCTTATCCTGCATCAATGCTGCACCCAGCTCTTGTTGGGATGCATCAGTACATACAGTAAAATCTTTGTCCATGTCTGAGACTCTTAGGATTGGTGCACTAGTGAGTAGTCTTTTGAGTTCAGAGAATGCTTTATTACATTCCTCGGTCCATTCGTACATAACACCTTTGCGCTGAAGGGTGGTAATTGGCTTTGTGATTTTGGAGAATCCCTCCACAAATCTTCGGTAATAACTGACTAAACCCATAAAGCTTCGTATCTCATGTGCATTTTTCGGTATTGGCCAATCCATGATCGCTTTTACCTTCTCAGGATCTACTAAAATCCCTTCACTTGATATGATGTGACCCAAATAATGAATCTTTTCCTGAAAGAACGAACACTTGGATAGTTTTCCATATAACTGATGTTCCCTAAGGCAAGACAATACTATCTGCAAATGATCTTCATGCTCTTTCTCATTCTTGGAATAGATGAAAATATCATCTAAAAAGACTTGCACAAATTGATCAAGGTATTCACAAAAAACACTGTTCATAAGATTCATGAATACGGCTGGTGCATTTGTTAATCCAAAGGGTACCACCGTAAATTCATAGTGTCCAAAACGTGTCCGGAATGCAGTCTTAGAAATATCATTTTCAGAAATCCTTAGCTGATGGTATCCTGAGCGAAGATCAATTTTTGAAAAGACCGCAGCTCCTTTCATTTGATCGAAAAGATCATCGATTCGAGGCATAGGGTACTGATTCTTTACTGTAGCTCGATTCAAGTCTCGATAATCTATGCATAATCTTAAAGATCCATCTTTCTTCTTCACAAAAATTACAGGAGCACCCTAAGGTGATGAACTAGGCCGAATATGCCCTATATTCAATAGTTCCTTTAATTGAATTTGCAATTCCTGAAGTTCTGGAGCTGTCATTCTATAAGGCGTTTTAGAGATTGGTTGGGTACCTGGTTTTAATTCAATAGTGAGATCCATTTCTCTTACCGGGGGTAATCCAGGTAGTTCTTTTGGAAATATATCCGGGAATTCGGCTAACACCGGATATTGCTCTAAGGATGGCACTTTTCCATGGCTTACTTCTTGGATTGCATAAGCCTGACAACCTTTCCTTAAACAACACTTCATCTGCGTTGCTGAAATGTAGCGTAAGGAAACTTCCCTCCTGATTCCTTGGATTTGGATCACTTCTCCTTCATCATTTATGCCTAGGATCCTTTTCCCATAACAGTCTACCCAAGCTTGGTGAGCTTCTAGCCAGTCCATACCTATGATAAGATCATACGTTCTTAAGGCCGTGACATAAACTTTCAGTTTAGTCGCACAGACCCCTAGGTCAATTTTGCATTGATCCACACTCAAGCCCACGGTTTGGAGTTCTCCTGAGGCCAGTTCCACTTGGTGGAAATCATTTTGTCTACGAGCTGCCAGCCCACATTTGTTTAATTCATATGATGAAATGAAACTATCTGTGGCACCAATGTCAAATAAGATTTTGAGTTTTATACCATTGATAATACCTGAAGATTCCACTACCGTGGATTAATGTGCTGCTTGGTCGTTGCCGACTACTACATGAATTCTATGATTACTAGGGTTGTTTGATATCGGTCCCTTTCCAGTCCTATGCAATATATTCAGTGAAGCTTCTAGGCAGTCGCGTTGAAAATGCGGTCCCCCACACCCCCAACAATTAAGCTGCGTTGACCCTCTTGAATCGGGACGTGAATTTCTAGAGAACGAGTTTCGTCCTCTCATGTTGATTCCTCTCGGATTTCTTCCTCTAGTGGCAGCCCCTCGAGATGACCACAGACTGGTGTTTGATGATTCCGCGGCTATAGTGTTTACTACCATGGAAGCTCTTGTCCCCACATTTCTTGGGGTAAACCTGTTACCGTAAGGTGACCTCGAGCCACCTTCTCTGAAGAAGTTTCGGGGTGTCTTTCCTGGAAATCCTGGTTGGATAGGCCCTGTTGGCCCCATATCTTTTTTGATTCCAAGATGTTCTTCTGCATAACGACCACATTCGACTGCCTCAGCTACTGATGATGGTTTCCACATGTTTACCAAGGCTCTGATGCGAGGTTTTAACCCAAATATGAAGCGTTCAACTTGACGTTCATAAGAGTCTAAGTAGTGAATGTATTTTACCAGCTCCATAAACCTTATCTCGTACTCTTCCACCATTTTACCTCCCTGAATTAATGTATGAAAGGCTCTGGCTTGCTGTTGTTGAAAGTATGGAGGTAAATACTTTGCGCGGAACCTTTCTTCGAATATTTTCCAAGGGACATTATCCGATGTAAGGTGTAACTGCTTCTCCAGATTTCCCCACCAAATCAAGGCGCTTTCCTTTAATTGAAATAAGACAATTTTTGTTTTTGCAGAAGAAGAATATTTTCTTAACCTAAAGCACCGGTACATTCCTTCTAACCACGCTTCAGCGCGCTCACCTGCTCGACCTCCTGAGAATTCAGGGAGTCTAATTTTCTGAAGCTCCCTGGAAATGTCTTCTCTCGGTCTTCTGGGCTCATAATTATATGATTCTGCTGAACTGGTGGCTACATGCTGAAATTCCTCTTTGGTTTTTGCCTTAGTTGATTCCTTTAATGTCTCCAATAAGGCTTCCAAAGAGTTCATTATCACAGTCAACTCTGGCGCTGGGGCGTTTGATGTTGATAACAGTCTAGGTGGTGACGATTGTGATGGGGATTATGATGGCGACAGTGGCGGCATTAATGGTGGTGATGCTGCCTGGTCACGTCGTCGTCGCTCATACGCACTTACCATTGTAATGGTCCCTGAACACATAATAAAATTTCTATTAAAATTTGAGGTAGACAACCGAATTTAACACAAAATTTTCTTTTGCAACTTCACATTTGTAAATGGGTTTAGTTTTGCTATTTTTATCCACTAGGCGGATCTTACTGGTACGAAGGTCAAGGAGGGTGGTCTCGCGACCTCCTTGTCCTAATGCAGGGTATTCGATCCTAATATGAATAATGCAGAAGTATGGTTATAGACTCCTAACAATTGGGATAATTTCTCTGTCTAGGATGTGATTTGCTTCAGTGGAGGAATCACATGAATAATACTGTAATGAATTCGTTTAAAGATTTTTCAAATACAAAACACCCAGATTCCTCAACTTGGATATGGTGACAACGCAAGGAGCATTAACAAGCTTGCTCGTTTGGCCCGCAAGCAAGGTCTTTATGATGTGTCACTGAGCTGAACAAAATGCTGGCTATTTCACACGGGAGTTCAAGCACGAAAGATTTGTGAAAATAAGAGGACAAGCAAAAACTGATTTAGAAATGAGAGGGGAATTAAGAACTGGGATCAATTTAATTAATAGTACCAATCTGGAAAATTTTCCAAGTCAGCACCGGGCAGAGATTTTCTGCCTTAAGGGAGAATATTTCCAGAAAATGAATAACGGTACCTATGCTAATGAAATTAAGATATCTGATCTTGTTTCTTGATGAAATATTTCTGGTTTTAACAATAATTTCTGTTATCATATGATTTTTGTGTTTTAGATTTTACTAGTTTTGATTGTGACTCTTGATTTTAATTTTGTCACATATTTGATATACATACATGCATATGACACACTTGGGACACCTACTAACCTGGATTTTAAAATTGGCATCCCCATATATACCCGTACGGCCATCAATGGATTTCGACAGCCGTGGGGATTTATAGGACTATAAAATATCCTTATCAAAGTTATATTCTGTGAAACTCACTATTTATGATAAAAATGATGGTTTTGCAGATGAAGCATTAGAAGAAGACTTTCGGGAACAACTGGAAGAATGTGATAAGGAGTTGTTCACTGTCCTCCAAAAAGGGACCTACTGTACCTTTCTGTCGAAGATGACAAGGCTGTTTTTAAAGAGAATGCAACAGATCCACAGTAAGAACACCATGGCACTGGTGTTCTTGATCAAGAATAGAATAATTCAAAGAACGATGGCATTGATGCTATGAAAGGCAATCCTCTTGAAATCATTGAGGAGGTTGCTATAGATCTAGCAGAACTTTACACAAAAAAAAACACATTAATGAACACCTTGAACAAGATTTATTCATTGCACAAAATTGAGACCAGTCATATTTCCTGTGTTATGACTGTCCTCCAGATTTTGATGAAGAGGTTGGCCGTGACCATAAAGAAAAAAAAAATGATATAAGCCAACACCTTCTGAAAATGCGAGTGACAAAAATGATATAAGCCAACACCTTCTGAAAATGCAAGTGACAAAGCATCCCCACAATGGCATTGATAAAATTTCAAATGGACCATGCTTCGAAAAGCCACTAAGCTTTGATGAGAGTCACAAAAACAAATGGGATGACCCAAGAAGGGAGCCGTCTGGTGGCGCACATGATCAGGGAAAGTGGTATTCCAATGTCATAAAGGACAAATTTGAACAATCTGATGAATAATCTACTACATGGGGCTCTGTTGCAATATACTGGTTGACCTTGTAGTAGTACAGCTGGAAGAGGAATAGACAGCTCTCCTATTGAAGGCTTTGGAGAGAAAGAGGGAAAGTTTTTTCTGAGGTAGCATTCATACCTTCGTGAGTTTAATAACGGGCATCCTATTAATTCACCCATCCAAAACAGTCCAATGATTTTCCTAACTTTAGATCTATATAACCGTTTTATAGACTTATACAGTGCTTGCGCTAAGGACCACCTGTTTTAAAATTGTATGTTGAGCCACAAACAGTGACGTACATGTGGGTTAGAGTTTAAAATATCATATAACTCCATTTAATGTTTTAATTGAATAAAAAACATCTTCTGAAGGTTTTTAAAGCCATAGTCAATGGATTGGTTGATTTCCATCCACTTCGAAGTGGGCTGTGACAAATTAACCGTTTCGAAATGTTAGAGCTGTGTATTAATGTTCTTGCAATTCTGTTATCACTCCATTGCATGTTCCTTGATAAGAACTATTTCAAATTATTTTTTTGGTGAATCCTTGTTGTATTTGTTGGTAAACTGAAATTTCTCTCAGGCCTCGTGAATATAACTTTTAGTTGTGCACACTTACTGGTCTCTGATGAATTTGTATTTCTGAATGATTATGCAGAGTTGGTTAAATACTATAATGATGTCTAAAAGGAGCGTGCATTTGACTTTGCAAATGATGAAGCCCTTGGGATGTTATTGGAGCAAAAGCGCAAATGCTATTTTGCAAGTTTTGAAGGTTCTCCAGTATATGATACCGGAAAGGCGGCTGTTGTTGAGAAGGTCAATCACCATAATAGCATAAAAAAAATGAGCTGAACCTCAACCTGGTCCAAATAATGAGAAGGACCTTGAGCAAAAAATAAAAATAAAAATAAATTATGGCGAGAATAGTGATTCTTTCGCTGAAGATATGGATTTAGATTCGGCAATGAGCTTTTCACTTGCTTTGGATTCCCACGTTAGCATAGCTGATAAGATTGAAATGAACTTCAGATTGAGGAAGAAGGACCCTCGATTATTTCTCTCAGGTCGTTGTGCAAGAAGAATTCAGAAGGCGTGAATGAAAGTATAGGCCAGCAGCTCAGGTTGCACGATGAAAATGAGGGCTCACTGTATAATAAGTGTCTCTTTTTTTTTTAAGCCAAATGAATAATATACAGGGGAGACCTCCCATTTACATCGCTGGGGTTCGAATCTCCGGACCCTTTACCCAATGAAGCGTGAACGCCATGGCCGGTCGGAAGTCGGGAAGGTTTAAATAATCAACTGCTAAAATCGGCTGAATTTTCTGGGTCCATGTCTATCGTAACCTCCAGCGTATGGTTTTCTACCGAATCTCGTCGTATGAAAAATGTTAGTCTATGTCATTGTGAATGAATGAATCAAGTGAATTTGGATTATAATGGCGGCGGTGCAGGGACTGGAATCTCCGGTTCTATCACGCGCGGCTCAGCCTGCTGAATTACTGTAAGCACCGTTGAGACTCACGCGTTGAGGGTTTTATGGTACACACCGCGCTCGAAAGGATTGCAGTGATGAGATGTTGCACGAAATGGAGGTTTGAAGTTCACTCCACATTTCAGTTCGATACAAAGTGCTGAGATGGTTGCAGGTAGACGGGCCGTGATGAGAAATTGCACGAATGAGAGGTTTCAAGTTCCCCCTGTAACTCGGTTGATACAAACCCTGAGACTGTTGCATCTACTTATTCCAGAACGAATTAAATCATAGCAGAATTAAATCACAAGCGTACACGAGCGTAGGCCTGGGAGGTCCCGAAGGTTTGAACACGGGCTCCGATACCATATTTAACGACCATGAACTGAAATTCAGAGATAACCAGAACTATATGCAGTAAGAACAAAACTGAACCGGAATACAGTAAAAGAATTTGGAGACCTACCTGAACTGCTGCTTGCTATGGTGTTTCTATGGTAATGTTGATGGTGTTGTGGTTGCTGCCGATGCCAATTACCGGGAAACCAATTCCACCCAGCCTAGACTGAGCAAAGCTTGGTTGCTCAATCCAGTAAGCTTCCCACAGAGGCTTACCGTCCCCCGTGCCCAGAACCTCAGACTGATTATAGCTCTTCTGATGGCAAAATCTCCCTCACTGCTCAAATCCTCCTCTGGTTGCACCTGTCTTCTCTTCCCCCCCCCCTTCTCGATTCAGTTCTCCCCGTTTTAACTACGGCGTGGTGGTGGCTGCCCTCCTACCTGCAACCACTGCCTTCCCTCCTCATGACATACCTTGCATGCATTCGAGACCATCAGATATTTGTACTGATCAGTCACGCTTCATTAATCTGTTCACGCTTCATTAATCTGTTTTATCATATTGTTCATATATGCATTTTGATTATATAACAAGGTTTGATTCATGTGTCCCTTTTTTATATAAGTTTTAAATTAAATTTTTAATATAAAGTTTAAATTTTTATATTTATTATAAAGTTTGTTTTATGTTTATTTTTATTTTATATTATTTATTTTTTTTGTATGAAGTTTATTCATATAAATTTTAGAACTTTAATTATTATAGAGGGGTCGTTACAAGAAAGGAAAGAAGTACCTACAACTACTAAGTGTAACAATCAATGTTCCATGAAATTGAACCCAATTTATTATGCAAGATAAAAGGACATTGAAACTTGGTATTTTTTGTAAGATAAAAGGTTCAATTAAAAGTGATTGATGTGATATATTGTAGCACAAAGGAGAATATGGTTTATATGTTCTCTAAGCTGTTTGGAAGGAAAAAGTATATATATATATATATATATATATATATATAGCCCCAAAGGGTTAGCTCAATCCGTCAAATTAGTGCCTCGCCGATCAAGAGGTCACAGGGTCAATTCTCCCCGAAGCCCTTGGGGTTAGGCCTAGTTATTGGCCGTGGGGCTTAATTCCCTTCGAGGTTGATCAACCCAGATATTTCTGTGGATATAGTAGCCACCCAATGACCAGGGTTTCCGTGAACCACACCAAATATATATATAGGCTATGTATCATAAAAAAATTATTTATTTATTCATTAAGGGAGATTGTTAGAAATAAATGAAGAAAATTAATTATTGGCATGTATTTGCAATGTTGCTACCAAATTATGAGGTTGTTAATGTGGAAGCAAATAATTGAGAGAGTTTGTTAGAGAAGTGGTTGTAAGAATCCAATTCAATTTTTAAGGGATTTGTTGATCTATAGAAAGCCTATATATGTACATATATATTTCCATATTGAATATAAGAAATAGAGAGCTAGTTCTTTGCATACAATTTAATTTGTTGCGTGTGGTTAATTTTTATTCTATCCCTTAGAAATAGTGGATCCCCCAATCAGCACTTGCCAGTTCGTTTTTCGTAAGAGGATAAGGATGATATTAAACATGGGGATGAGTAGCTTGTAAATGTTATAGAATACAAATTGCACATGAATGTTGTGTTCTCGTAATCCAAAACCTATACGTATTTGAACTTCTTGTACGTGTGAATTATCTTGTATGTAAGACTCTTATTAAGGTCTATCTCATTTTGTATGTAAAACTCTAATTAAGGTCTTTCTTGTTTTGTATGTAGGATTTTTATTAAGGTCTATCTCAGTATCCATACTTGTATGTATGCATGAATTCACTGTAACCCTCTCAACACGTAATAAATGCACAAAGCTTTCCAATATCTTTAAAAACTGATAAATATTAGGAATCTAAAAGCAAACTGGGAAGACAAATAAACATTGACATTCTAGTAACTGGCATTGTTATCATGATATTTAAAGACCCAAGCAATTATAACAATCATGCACTTCACTCTCAAGGATTCACCAATTATGATGTTCTACTTTAGAGTATGGCTTTCAAAATTTTAGTTGAAATATCAAAATTATTAAATGGATAGTAGAGGTTTAATCTCCACAAAATATGTGAGAATGTTCTTAATAACAAATTTAGAATTGTAATAAAAGTTTTAATTAATTTATTTATAAAAATTATGGCCATTAAAATATTTATTTGTTTGTTGAGAGTCTATCTTCAATTCAAACTTTGGATAAGGTTTATTGACCTATATTACTGGTTTTATGGAATAAATTTATTTATCACTCCAAGAAATAGTTTAATTGTGTAATCTATCTTTGGATAAGGTTTATTGACCATACTTATATTATTGGCTTTATGGGATAGATTTATTTATTACTCCAAAAACTAGTTTAATTGTATAATTTATCTTTGGATACGGTTTATTGGCCATACTTATATTATTGGCTTTATGGGATAAATTTATTTATTACTCCAAAAACTAGTTAAATTATAAAATTTATCTTTGGATAAGGTTTATTGACCATACTTATATTATTGGCTTTATAGGATATATTTATTTATCACTCCGATAAGAAGTTTAATTGTAAAATTTATGTTTAGATAAGGTTTATTGACCATACCTTTATTATTGGCTTTATGAGATAAATTTATTTATCACTTCAATAAATAGTTTAATTGTAAAATTTATTTTTGAATAAAGTTTATTGACCATATTTATATTATTGGATTTGAGTAAAGTTTTTTTACCATCTTATATTATTGGTTTCCAATAAAATTTATTGACCATACTTATATTGTTGAATTGAGACTTTTGTGATCCATATCAAGTCTATGAGAAAAAATTTTCAAGCATAAATCACATGATAATGCATTTGTTGACACCTTTGGAACCAACAAGTGTGGTTCATCGTTAGGACAAGTTGAAGAATCACATCATGGCTACATGTTAAATAGGGATAGCAGATCTTTCAATGGCTAGGTTTGACTGTAAAACAATTATATTATACTAGACTAGACAAACGACTATAATTGACCAAGAAACGGTTAGATTTGACTAGTTAAATTATTTAATTATAATAATATTATTAGATAAATAGTTATTCAATGTATTAGGGTTGATATCATTATATTTTATAATGTTCTGAATGTCATTAAAGTTTAGAATGCTACAAACGAAAATTATTTTAATACTTTTCGGTTGGTATTGTGTGTTATTTTAAGTAAAATGTTAACAAATATTAATAGATATAGGGATTATAACTATTAGTAATTGTATGGGTTTAATATTGACGAAAATAATAATATTAATTATTATTATATTATAATAATATTATTCCTATTATTAATGGTTTGGGTAGCTAATTAATATAAATTTATTAGTAAAGCTATCTAATGTGAACATAAACTTACTACTTAAATTTAAATAATTATCTTATACTAGATAATTTTAACCCATTCAGATAGTCATGAAAAGGACTATCTCATAAATATAAGGAAAAGAAAATGAGGGAGATTCCCAATGAGGACCAAAAACTCAAATAAGAATTAAGGATAAAGAAAACAGGTTAGTTAGAAGCTTCACAAGAGGATAATAAGCGAGACAAAAAATAAAATAGAAATTTAGATCAAGTCATTAATAGAGGAAAGGGAGGAAGGGGAAGAAACGACTACGAAGAGAGGGGAGGGATCTAGCAAATACTGATCTTCCAACCATCATCTCTATTGAGATTGCTTGGCCTTTTTTCAATTTCAATGGCTTCTCTAAATTTTCGGTGATGGAACTGTGCAACCTTAGCAATAACCTGGGCCTCCTCAATACAAACATGATGTTTAGTCTTCTCTGCATGCTCCGCTAGTGCGGAAGACTTGGTTCTCCTATGTTTTAGGTCTGCTGCATGCTCATTAATCCTTTGATTAATAGAGTGACCAGCCTCACCAACGTAGGGGGTCCCACAGGAACAAGGAATAATATAGACACCCTTCATGTCCTTAGGGTTGCCAGGATCCTTCACTAATCGAAGGGAATTACAAATGGTGTTAAGGGGTCTAAAGGTCGAGGGAACATTATGCTTCTTAAGAATCCTAGCAATCTTATCAGTGGTCCCTTAGATGAAAGGTAGATGGACCCTTGGGACTCGATCTTTAGGTTCTTTTCTAACTACTGAATTCTTGTAGGCTTTAAGGAAAGCCTTCTGACCAAGGTGTCTACTATAACCGTTCTCAATAAAGACATTAAGGAGATGGGATTTCTCTTTATCGAAGCTCTTTTCATCAGAGATCCTTAGGGCACGAGTAGCGAGGGTGTTGAGAATGCCCAACGTTTGAGCAGGGAAATGATGGGCACTGGCATGCAAATACTGCTCAGTATGTATTTTCTTCCGAAACACTTGGTGGGAGAGGGAACCTTCAATATTCTTCGAAATAAGAAGATGTAATATTACCATTTAATTGTGTAATCTATCTTTGGATAAGGTTTATTGACCATACTTATATTATTGGCTTTATGGGATAAATTTATTTATTACTCCAAAAACTAGTTTAATTGTATAATTTATCTTTGGATATGGTTTATTGACCATACCTATATTATTGGCTTTATGGAATAGATTTATTTATTACTCCAAAAACTAGTTTAATTATAAAATTTATCTTTGAATAAGGTTTATTAACCATACCTATATTATTGATTTTATAGGATATATTTATTTATCACTCCAATAAGTAGTTTAATTGTAAAATTTATCTTAGATAAAGTTTATTGACCATACCTTTATTATTGACTTTATGAGATAAATTTATTCATCACTTCAATAAATAGTTTAATTGTAAAATTTATTTTTAAATAAAGTTTATTGACCATACCTATTTTATTGGCTTTGAATAAAGTTTTTTACCATACTTATATTATTGGTTTTATTGAACATACTTATATTTATTGGTTTTATAAGATAAATTTATTTATCACTCCAATAAATAATTAATTATAAAATTAATGGTGATAAAGTTCACTGGCAACTACCATAAATTTGTTTATCACTTCAATAAAAAAATTAATAGAGTTCATTGACAATACCGATAAATTTGTCCATAGTCCATAAACGTAAATTTAAAATACAAGAACATCAGATTTATCAAAAAGACCCACATAAAACATCCCTTCGTACATAATCGAACTACCATAACTTCAAGGGAATTTGAAAGTAAGTGCACATTATACACCATCAAGGGAATTTGAAAGTAAAGTGCACATATATTGAACTGCTAGGCAAACGGTAACGGGGAACAGACTTTATTTTTAACACTCACAACTTTTGGATGGTGCAGGCATATCAGTAATTAGTAGAGATGAAGAGGAAGGCGAGGAGTGGCCTTGGCGACGAGAGGCACGGCCTTCTGCAGGGCCAGGCCGAATGCTTCGTCCATATTGAGCCCCTCCTGATTTGGTGGCACATCCCAATCGAAAGCATGGATCAACGACCCCAGATTGTACTCCACCATCGTAATCCCCATGCGAGTACCTGCACAGATGCGCCTGCCTGCCCCGAACGGGATGAGCTCGAAGTCATTGCCACGAGGATCGATCTTGGAACCCACAAACCTCTCAGGATTGAACTCCTCCGGCTTCTCCCACACCTCCGGATCTCTCCCAATCCCCCAGATGTTCACCATTAGCCGAGTGTTCTTGGGAATGTAGTAACCGTCAACCTCGCACGCTTCGGTGGAAACGCGCGGAAGGCTGAGCGGTGTGGACGGGTGCTTCCGAAATCCCTCTTTGCAGACGGCCACAAAGTAGGGCAGGTTCGCAAGGTCCGACTCCTTCAGTCTCCTCTCACGCCCGATCACCGTGTCCATCTCCTGATGCACCCGCTTCAGTAACTTGGGGTTGTTGATTACTTCCGCCAATGTCCATTCAATCACGCTGCTGGACGTGTCGGTTCCTGCTGTGAATAAATTCTGCAAAACAAAGAATGTATGGATTAATGCCATGAGACAAATGCATCGATCAACAATAATTTATAATTTTTACACAATATTTACCAAGGTGTAAAGTATAAAACTCATCAATCTAGAAGATTTGTCGGTTTAATAGCTTTATGTAAGAGATCTTAACTAATCATCCTAATCCTAAAACATGGTGGCAAAAACTGGATCTAGCATACTTTCAGCGAAATCCTGTGCTATCATCAATACACAAATATTCAAAACGTTATCAATTTTCAAAACATTACTTTCAGCGAAATCCTGGCCTGTCATCAATACTCAAATATTCAAAACTTGATTCAATATTCAAAACATTACCAGCAGTAGAGCTTTGATATGAACATCGGAGAGCCTCCCGCCTTGTCCATCGCAGTTGTCTCTCTGAGACATCACAACGTCTAGGAAATCGGGCTTAGACGCTCGTTGCTTGGCCGTGGACTGGTGTTCCTCTATCATCCTCTGTATGAGTGCGTCCCATTTCTTGTGGAGCTTCTTCATACCCCGCTGGATGCCCTGCAAGTCCATCCACGCCACCGATGGAATGAAGTCTCCGATATTGAAGTATCCAGCGCAGGTCATGAGTTCCACCACCATGTCCTTGAACTCGTTCGCCTCGTCCCCTTCCGTCTCGAACACCCGCTTGCTCAGAATGATCTGCCCGATCATGTTGGCGGCGCAGATGTTGAGGAGGTCCGGCACGGTTACCGTCTCGCCGCGTTGCGAGTGTTTGAGAATGTTGCGGAGCATGAAGCCCATCTCCGCGTCTCTTACCGGCTGCCAATCCTCCAACGCCTTTCCTCCCAACATGTGCATGTTGCACACCTTGCGCTCCATCTTCCACCGTCCTCCATACGCTGCCCACACCATGTCCTGAAAGGGAAAATAAAAATTAAGAAAGAAAGAAAATGATTTAAGAGGCGCACATTTCGAAAAAGTTTTACAACCTAATCCATCAAAGTCAGCTGCTGAAAGAAAATTTAACTGAAATGACATTTTGAAGCATGCACAAGCAAAAATTTCAACGGAAACGGGAAGAATTCAATGAAAAAAACGTACAACCAGTGTACGGTAAGCACCTGGGAATCGTAGGCGATGTACGTGGCTCCTGCATTTCCCGGGCGGTTGGAGAAGTTTATATCCAAAGTCTTCAGAAACGCCTTAGCCGCAGCGGGCGTGGAGGCCACCACCATGTCGGAGGTTCCCAGTTTGAGATAGACAATGGGTCCGTATTTCTTATACATGTTGTAGAGAGTAACGTGAGGCATCGCTCCCAGCAATGGCAGACTTCCCACCACTGGCCATCCCGATGGCCCCGGCGGGAGTCGCCTCTTCTTGAGCTTCAAGTTCGATCTGAAAACATAACGAAATCCAATGTAGAGAGCAAGCCAAGAGAGAACCCACAACATAAACTCGTTCAAATTCAAGGAATCCATGTCTCGACGACTGCTTCAGTGCCTCTGCGTACGATACTTTGGTACGTGCGAGTGTTATCTATATAGAGAATTTCCAGTTTCTCATTAGTTGGGTGGACGACCATCACGTGCACGTTAGCTGTGCACCACATGTTCAGCTACCTCCCAATGGCGATATTTTCCGTCTACCGATCCCCACCATTTTGTTGATATGATCTTTCAATGCGTCTTCCTGCCAAAAAGAATCCATGGCGTTTGTCCACGCAATAGGCCTCTTTTTAGGATTTTTTCATAGCTGTTTTTGAATTTTAGAAATTACACTAAAGTTTTCAAAAACATTTAGAAATTGAGTAAAGTTTTCAAATTCATTAGAAATTGAAAAACATTACTATTATAATTTTTTATATTTAAAAATACAATTTAAATAATAAAATTATTTTATTGTGATTTAAAAAAATATATATCAACTAGAGTGGTGTTCTTAATTCAGAAAAAATAAAGAGCATTTTGTCTCCTGTATAGGCTATTTTTAGCTATTTTTTAGGTTTTTTAAAAAGATGTTTTTGAATTTTTGTTTATAATTTAATTAGTAATTAATAAGATTTTCAAATTTATTTAGAAAGTGAATAAAGATTAATGTTTATAAGTTTGTTAAAATTTTAAATTTATTTGTATATTTCAAAATACAATTTAAATAATAAAACAATATAACTTTTAGATTGTTGAATTGAGGCTTCTGTCATCCATATCAAGTTTACAAGAGATTTTTCGGCCGTAAATCACATGATATTTGTGTAAATCACATGATATTTCATTTGTGGACAGGTTTCAAACCAACCAATGTGGTTCATCATCAGGAGAAGTTGATCCAGGTTTGCATGTTAAAAAGTCAGAGTAGAACCTCCAACTGCTATATTGACCACATTATATTTGTGTAAATCACATGATATTTCATTTGTTACAGGTTTCGAACCAACCAATGTGGTTCATCATCAAGACAAGTTGAAGAATCCGATCCAGCTTTGCATGTTAAAAAGTCATAGTAGAACCTCCAACCGCTATATTGACCACATGATATTTGTGTAAATCACATGATATTTCATATCCAGCGTTGCATGTTAAAAAGTCAGAGTAGAACCTCCAACGGCTATATTGACCACATGATATTTGTGTAAATCACATGATATTTCATTTGTCGACGGGTTTTGAACCAACCAATGTGGTTCATCATCAGGAGAAGTTGAAGAATCAGATCCATCTTTGCATGTTAAAAAGTCAGAGTAGAACCTCCAAGGGCTAAATTTAACTGGGTATGAGTTAGTTGGACCAGGGTCATAAAAATAAGTTAATTAATATATTAAATAGAACTTAGTTATATTAATCTAGAGGGACATATGACCCCACCTTTAATATATATATATATATAGTAATTTTAATTAGTTGTTAAGTTAATAGTTAGTTATAAAAGGTATTAACTAGTTAATAAATAAATTAACCTAGAAGATAATTTAAAAAAAAAAAAAAAAAAAAAATTAGCCAGATTTAATTAATTGTTTATATGAATTCTTAAACTACCTTATAAAAATTTATATATATATAATAAATTAACTTTATAAAGATAATAGTTAGTTATAAAAGGTATTAATAGTTTAAAAATATTAGAATAAGTCAGGTTCGAAAGAATAAAAATATTTTAAATAATCAGATAAAATTATTGTATATCTAAATGTTAAATTAACTTATTATTATACAAGTAATTATATTTTCTATCAGTTAAAATTATTAGATGAGCCAAAAAACGAAGGGGGAGGAAGAAAGCGACTAGGAAGAGAGTGCTGGGACCCAGCAACTACTGATCTTCTAGCCATCCTCTCTATTGAGATTGCTCGGCCTCTTTTCAATCTCAAGGGCATCCCTAAATTCCCATGATGTAACTGCGAAACTCTAGCAATGACACTAGCCTCCTCAATACAAACATGATGTTTGGTTTTTTCCGCATGCTCAGCTAAAGCGGAAGTCTGGATGTGATTCTTAAACTTGTCCTGATGATGAACCACACTGGTTGGTTCGAAACGCATCCACAAATGAAATATCATGTGATTTACCCAGAAAAATCTTTCATAAACATAATTTTTAGATTTTATAAAGAAATATCAACTAAAATTGTAAAATTGTGTGTTTACAAAATTTCATATTGAAATAGCCATTTAAATAAGAGTCGTCTTTATTTGGGATTTTTTCTTTTTGGAAGTTTTTTTGATAAGTCTAATTTCTCTAAAATTGAAATCAAAGCTTGCTGGATAATCTACCTTAAAAATTTTTCAAAATGCCAAATCCATATATAATCAAAAACACAATTTAAATAATACAAATTAAAATTTCATATCAAATTTTTCTAAGATATTCTAACACCAAAAAACTAACAAATCACACTAAAAACAATTCCATTCAAATATAAATAATTAATAATAATTAATAATCTTTACTAACTATTAACATTGGAGTTGTCTATAATGCGACTTTTTGGAGATTCCGGTGACGGAATCCGACGGAAGAAATTGAGGTTAAATCTTGATTTGTTGCAGTTAAAATGGTTTTTTAACTACATATTTGGATTCAGCACCCTCGAAAACCCCTGGGACGCTTTCATTGTGCAGAAACTAATTATCAAACTTGCGATTCCAATAAATTCCTGCCGAATTTTAACCGAAAAAACTCACCGGAAAAACTTTCAAAAAATCGCGTTATAGACAACTGCATTAACATTCGCTAATCAAAATCTATCCTGGCCACCAATATATCGTCAGACCCCACACAAACTGTCATATCAGAAACCAGAAAGGATGCAACAATAATGCACGATACCGACAAAATAGAAAATTCGGAGGTAACAGTCACGACTCCTTTGTGAGGTCCCACATCTTCCATAAAGTGACGTAATGGAAAATGACGGACGCATCCACTAAGGCCATTTAAATAAGGAGTTGTCTATAATGCGACTTTTTGAGATTCCGGTGACGGAATCCGGCGGAAGAAATTGAGCTGAAATCATGATTTGTTGCAGTTAAAATGGTTTTTTAACTGCATATTCGGATTCAACACCCTGAAAAACCCCTGGGACGCTTTCATTATGCAGAAACTAGTTATCAAACTTCGATTTCAATAAATTACTGCCGGATTTTCACCGGAAAAAATCGCCGGAAAGGCTTTCAAAAGTCGCGTTAAAGACTACGTCTTTAAATAAACCCTAATTGTATCCAATTCACGTTTTAGGTATTTAGGAGATTATGCAGTATTTATCAATTAAATATATAATATTTTTTTAATTTCAAAACTTATTTATTTAAAATCCTTCTTAATAAATACATACATATTTAGAAATCAATCACTTTTTAAAATTAGTACTCTATTACAAATTAATACACTGCCACATATTTTTCCCTTTCCTATTTTCTAGGTTTTTATGTTCCAAAAATGAAATTGGAAAATGGAGAAACTAGTGAACTTTTGATTCTTTTCTATTTTTAAAATAAAATTAAAAAATGATAAAATTTCTTATTTCACTATGATTTTCTAATTTCTTTCTTTTTGCATAGACTCCATCCCA
Organism: Pinus tabuliformis; assembly: GCA_031772625.1. Lineage (NCBI taxonomy): Eukaryota > Viridiplantae > Streptophyta > Pinopsida > Pinales > Pinaceae > Pinus > Pinus tabuliformis. The sequence continues at coordinate 66,977,154 of CM062804.1, read as the reverse complement.
ATACTATATTTTTGTGTAGATATTGTCATTCGCTTGCTATGTTTTTAATGAATAATTTGTCCATGTTCTTGAATGAATAATTTGTCCATCTAGGTAAAGTGCCAAGATTTTGGGAGTAATATTTTATGGTTGTGTAAATATTGTTATTCCCTTCTTCTGTTATTGAATGAACAATTTGTCAGGTAAATTTCCAATAATTTGAGTAATATTTTATCAATTGACCATTTATTTTAATGAATAATTTGTCCATGTTCTTGAATGAATAATTTGTCCATCTAGCTAAAGTGCCAAGATTTTGGGAGTAATATTTCATGGTTGTGTAAATATTGTTATTCCCTTCTTCTGTTATTGAATGAACAATCTGTCAGGTAAATTTCCAATAATTTGAGTAATATTTTATCAATTGACCATTTATCCTAAAACCCAATCGAATTTCAATAAATAATATTGTATTGATATAGAATTGACAAAGCAAACTTGGTAACTATGGTATAAACATTATAAATATTTTTATGTGATATAGTAATTTTTTTGAATAAATTGATAAAAATTTGAGTATATGCTATTCATATCGAATTGACAAATTTTCATATATTTTTTCCTTATTTAGGATGAACTTGGTAACTATGGTATAAACATTATAAATATTTTTACATGATATACTAAATTTTATTGAATAAATGGTAAATACTCAACAACTTAAATCATAATTTCTCTAATGAGATTTCTATTAAGATTTACTATAAATTCTAACCTAAAAAAGAGGCAAAAAATTGCTATACTAAACTGCTCTATCAATAAAATCCACAACAAGTATGTTGGTTATAAAAAAATATATTTTTACCTATTATATAATTTCTACATAATGATGTCCTTATAACTCAATTCATTATTATTAACTTTTTAATGTTTTCTTTTGATTTAAAAATTTGTTAAAAACTTAATTGTTTGGTCCAAAACTTTTATTTTCATCTTTTTTTGTTGGCAATAATTCCTTAAACTTTAACTACAATGACTTGGCAATAATTCCCATTGTGAATGCCTTAATTATATTTATATGAAAATTGTTACAATGTAAACGAGAGAAACATGGATTTTTTTCAATAAGATAATGTGAATGCCACAATAGGCTAGTATAGGCCACACCCATTGTGAATGCCTTAATTATATTTATATGAAAATTGTTACAATGTAAACGAGAGAAACATGGATTTCTTTTTACAATGTACATGAAAGGAATATGGGGAATTACTTCTGGTTTATTTCTAAACTACAATTACATAACGAACAATTTTCTACAAGATTCTCTATCTAATCCCTAAAGAAATCGAGGGCCTACCTTTTATCGGTATTATCTTCTTCTTCTTACACTATCAATCCAAATTTTCTCCATTGTACCAAATCTTTGAACCTAAAGAAAATTCTAAAGAAAATTGCAAAGCTCTTTTAAGCTTGTTTGAATAACCTTTTGAAGCTTCTTTCATCCTTGAAAATTGCAAAGCTCTTTTAAACTTGTTTGAATGACCTTTTGAATCTTCTTTCATCCTTGGTACCTTTGACCCTTAGTACTTTTGATGCATTATGCTTTTATATGAGTGAAAATCTCTTGAACTGATCCAAAATGGATTTTGGATAGACTCCTAAGTCTAAGTGTCCCTCACAGAGGAAAATGAAAGTCCAAGGAAGTTCCTCGACATAGCCCCATTGCAGAGATCTTTTCATTTTGAATCTACTACAACTTTAATGGGCAAAAATGGACTTAGGATGCAGAAGTTATCACTCAAAGAAGATGCCCTTTGTTCCTTAGAAAAAGAGGCAAAATCCCCTAAAAATGGCAAAAAGCCCTTATAAAGGGAAATCGCGTAGGAAAAAGGCAAAGGGAAGGACTTAAGCGAAGGCGGAAGAAACCCTGATCCATCGATTCGATCAATCGAATCAGAGGTAGACACATATGCAATATCGAGACCCTGGATCTGGCGATACCGATCGTGCGATATGCCGATCATCGATCATGCGATACGCTGATCGCTGATGATCGGATCGGCGAATCGGCATCGGCGACGTACAAAACTCCTGGGCTGTATGTGACGCGATATGCGATAGTGATCGCGACGGGCAATCTCAGCCGTCGGATCGCGAGAAGAATAGATGGCCAAGATTAAATCGGATCAGTGATTGCTGGACCTAAAGGATTTCATAAGCACGGTTTATAAAATTTGAAATCCAGAAAAAGGGATTTTCCTGTGTATTTACGCATTCCTACTATATAACCAGAATACAAAGGAAAACGCCTAAAAGCAACAAAACCGAACCGAAAGGGGAAATAAAGGCATGATCTATATAATTTGAGTTCCATAAAGGAGGATTTCGGGCGGGCCTCAAGCAGAAAATGGTTTTGGGCTTGCTCCGCCCGATCCCATATAGTGAATGACACGTGGCTAGCCGAGGAGAGAGGAAAACCGCCTTTTCGGGTGGGTAACCTTTGTGCTCCTAAGGCACCCGAAATGGGATACTGACCGTTGGATCAAGGATCCCGCAAATCAACAGTGGAGATTGCGACTGTAGCCAAAGGCAAACCCGAAATGATTATAGGGTGGATGTGATACATTTTCAAATCCGATAAAAAGGATTTTGTCCGGTTTTTGAAGGTTTTCCCATGTATTTAGGATTTTTCCCAATACACCAATGAGATGCAATATGGCGCCTAATCACAGACCCGATAGGGATTTAGGGGTGATTGAATGCAATTTCACGTTCGGAATATGCGTCCGATAGTGTATTTTCCGGAAATCTCTGTGTAAGGCAATTTTCTCAGTTTTCAGGATTTCGCCATGAAACGACCCCGATTCCTTCAGTAACTACTCCTGATCATCATGCCACGCTACAACAGGTGTTTTTACAGGCAATGATGCATTTAGAAGCCACAGAGCCGCAGATCCAGATGGCCAGTCGAACAGACAAGGAGCAGGGAAGCCGAAGAGGCACAGAGAGATGATTGAATGTAGGGAAATGGCTGGGGAAGCCAAAAAGCTGGGAAAATGCCTCAAAGGAGCCCAGAGAGCTCAATTGAGAGAGAGTTGAATGCTGAAAGCAGTTGCAGAGCCGAGAGAGCAGAGAGAGAGTGAAAGCTACTGCGCAAAGTAGCCGAGGGAGTCACTTGGAGGTCAAGTGAAAAGCCAGAGAGCTGCAGAGAGCCAAAAAAGCCAGAGCGAAGAGCCAGAGCTAGTAAGTCGAGAGCTTCAAGAGTCAGGGATAAAATGGTGTCTAAATCCATTATTTCTGTATAAAACAGTAGAGTTGAGCCAAGAGCTTGTAAAAGGACTTTGCCATAATCCCAGAGAGCCTACTTGAGTTGACTAGAGCTCATAGAGACGTAGCCCAAGAGTTTTGGGTGAAATCCTAATTAAATTGTTGTCGTAAGTGTTGTTCCATTGCTGCATTGTTTATATATATATATATATATATATATATATATATATATATATATATATATATATATATATATATATATATATATATATATATATATATATAGATATGTTGTATCAATATAAATAACAGAATTTTAAAGCACATAAACAGTTAAAATAACCTTAAGCATACACCTTATTTTCAAGCACATATTTACTTCTGCATTGGTTAATCAAAAAGACTTGGGAATAAATAAGATTTGGAAGTGGGAGAGGTTCTTATAAGTTAGACAAGAAGCCTAAGTGCCCCATTTTCATATTAGGTGGTATCAGAGCCTGAGATTGATTAACCCCACCTTCAGGAAGGTGATATCAAAGCTAGTTATACCAGAGCAAGTGGTATCAGATCAAAATGCTTGATTGACAGAGCAAAGATTGCTTTTTTAAAAGGTGTTTAAACAGTCAGAGGTTGATTGTATTCTTGTTTGCAGACTGATTATTGTTTGAGTTTGCAGAGGTGAAGGGAAAGTTATTGATAGCTCAGTCCAGGAGAGGACAAAAAGGAAGAAGGGATGAAGGCATTCTTCTTATCCCAAAGGACCTCAAGGAAATCCTTGAAGCATAAGAGGTTTGTTGCAAAAGGTTGCTAAATAAGCTCTTTGTTAGTCCTGTTTGAAGTTCTTTTGTTCATTGGCATAATGACAACTTCTACAAGTGAATCCTCAAGTTCCTCTTTCATCACAAGACTCTATGATGGAGACTTGAAGTAAGACTTGTTCATCATGATGGACAAGGTGAGAGAAATGTATGAGGATGGAAGGAAGAGTAGCATGCTTAGAGAGAAGTTGAATTCCATGAAGGAAGAGAAGCAGTTGATTTCTGATAGACTGCAGGAAATGGAGAGGCAACTTCATATTGCAAATATGAACCTGAAAAGGATGCATGAGTTGGAGTCACAACTCTTTGTTGCCAAAGAAGACTTGGTCAAGTATCAACTTGAAGAAGAGGTAAGCCATTCCAGTTTGTCTTCAAATTCCTCTAAGAATTCTTATATTGGTTCTTTTGAAAAACATACCAAAGGCATAGGTTCCAAGCTAAGGTCGAAGATGGGATATGAAGGAAAGGGCTTGGGTAGACATGCACAAGGTATTGTTGAGCCAATAATAATTGAGGAAATTCCTAAGTATTTGGGTCTTGGCTATGGACAAGCTTATGGAGAAAGTTCCAAAGCTGCCATGAAGACCATTAAAATAGCTCCAAGAAGAAGTTGCATTGCAGGTCTTCAAGAGTGTGAAGGTTGTATTCAAGAGGAATGCAATAGCTTGAAACATCATTTGCAGGATGCAGGTGTTCAGAAGCACACACTTGAACCAGAGAGTTTGGGAGACTCTAACAGCCTTGAAGAGATTAATGGTGTTTCAAAGGGAGACACTTCTTCATTTGCTTCACCTCCTCATGAAGGCAATAAAGGTGAAAGAGGCAGGTATAAATCTGGTTCTAAACATTTTCCTTTTGATTGTGCAAAGCATGATAAATTTCCACATAAATATGGGAAAAGAATTGCATGTTCCTTTTGTGGTTTGGATAACCATAGTGTTTCTTGATGTTGGAAGAGAATGGCCACATACGGGAAACTTTTGAAGGAAAAGAAGCAAGAAGCCAAAGGTCCATTGGGCAAGGAAAATCATGTTATCAAGAGGATGCACATGTGTTGCACTTACTACCATAAGCAAGGGCATCTTGCTGAAATATGTTGGACTCTGAATCCAACAATGTTTCCACAAAAACTGAAGAAAGTGGAAAGAGAAAATGGCAGAAATGGGAAGGAAGATTCCATGACTGGTGTGTCTCAGGATGATTCACATGTTGATGCTGATGTGCAGATAAAGGTAGTACCTTTGAAAGGGATTGGTGAGAAATGGCTAGAGTTATTATCCAATTAAGGTTGCATGTCTATTGAGGCATCTATTTGCATTTCTTTGTTAATGAGATGCAAGTTGCAGGTTCTTACCAAGAAGGTGATTGGAAAAGTTGAATAGGACACTCACTTTGTTGCATCTACATTAGATTTCATTTTAGCTTCGAAAGTACAGTGTACTTAAGTGAAAGTTGAAGGATGAAATGCATGCATGAGCATGATGTGCATGGACACAGGGATGTTGATGTTTTCCTTGTTTGAACATGTATGTGTAATTAACTTGTAGGGTTGATTGCTTTGACATGCATGTGATGCAATGTTGACTTGGGAGAAGTTAACTTGGTCTCCAAGATGGAGATAATAATGAAGTGTTTCATCTTTTGAAAAGAGTCCTAATGGTCTTTTTCTACATGCTTGACTTGTTGAGATTGCAACAAGATGATGGAGCTTAGTGAAAAGAGTCGCCTTCACTAAGTGGGCCCGCAGGCTATTTTTGGCGCAAGTCTATTTTTAGACTATGTCTATTTTTAGACATATGGATCATGTCTATGGATTGCAGGTTGCTGTTTATGGATGATTGGTCAAGTTGGGAAAAATAGATGGACTTCTATTTTTTATCAAAGTGTGAGTGATCACAGTGTGAGTGATCAAAGTCTATTTTTAGACTGGCTGTCAAAAATAGAAAAGTCAAATATTATTGTCTCATAATAATATTTGGACTATAAACTTGATCTTATTCTCTTGGAGCACTTCAGTTTGAGCTATAGAGGTGGCACATGCAGCTGTCAGAAGGAAATACGCTTTTCTTATGAGTTAGTTGAGTTGTTGCATGCATGACTTCAGTTAGAACTCAATTAGTTGTGTTTGGTGGAGTTGATTGTGGAGTTGATGGAGTTGTGTTCAGTTTGACTTGGTTAAACTAGTTGTAATTAGTCTAACTGCAAATAGACTAATGATGAGTTGTTAAACTAATTATTAACTCATGATGCAACTAATGAATACATCAGTTAACTCAGTTGCATGTCAGTGCATGTTCAGTTCAACAGAGACAGGTGGTAGAGAATCAGATTGCTATCAGTTGTGACTATAGTTGTGCACCAGATCTTGCACAATCAAGGGATTGAGTATGCCAATGAGTTTGCTCCCGTATTTGCCGAGTATTGTAGCCTTTGCTCACGTCCAACAAAGTGTGAGTGATTATTTTGAGGTGAAATACGAGTTTGGTGAGCCATTCTCATCAGTTCTTGAGCAGGTATTGAGCAGTGGAGGCAGGCAAGCAGTGGAATAGATTTGGAGATCAGATCTGAGCTGTATTGTGTGTAACAGGTGGAGCTGGTACTGGATTGCTTGTGATAAGCATTGTACTTGTAATGTTACATGGTCTCAATCATTAATATACAGATAGTTGGGGTTTTTAGCGAGATGCTTTCCCCGGGTTACATACTGTGTTAATGTGTGAATGCTCTTGATGTTTTATTGTTATTGATGCTGCTATATTGATGATCAACGTAGAGGAGCTTATGTATTGTGTATGTATTCCGCAATAGTACATGATTAGGATAATCTCTGTTGAATATGTGTTAAATTATTCAAAATTTCTACATGGTATCGGAGCTGCTTGATTTGTAGACGAGATTTTTACACGATATCAAGCGAGGATTGATCATCAGATCTACTATTCAGGAAGTGTTTACATTCTATTTCTTCAGGCAGAGTCTGTAATCGGGCCAGGTAGCCTCTGGATTCATCCTTCCTTTGGAAGGTGAGATATCTGGTGAATGCCCATACAGTCAATCTCTGTACGAGAAATATTGTGTTCTCACGAATTCTAGATCGGAGTCGGTTGAGTTTGGAGCTGGTGGAAATCGAATTTGCAGCAGTGTTGTTGAAATGTCTTTCAATGGATTACAAATGTTATTCCAAAGCAAGAGCGACCTGGCGCTCAAGGATAAACTCAGTAACAATAAAGGTGAGAATGGATCTTCATCAAAGGTATCTGATGAAGAAAATTGTGCTTTGGTTGCCAAAGCAAAGAAAGGGAAGAGCAAGAAAGCTTCTCAGTCTGGTGCGAAAGGCAAGAAGCAGGATATGTCCAAGGTGAAGTGTTTTCACTGTCACCAGCACAGACACTATGCCACTAATTGTCCGCAAAAGAAGAAGAACAAGTAGGCTGCTGGATCTTCAGCAGGAGAGGCTCTAGCCTCACAGTTTGAGCTTGATTCTTCATTGATCGCATGCTTGGTTTCAAGTGTGATGGGATCAGTGTGGTTCTTGGATAGTGGTGAGTCTTTTCACATGACGGGAGATAGAGATTTGTTCTCTGATCTGGAGGACAAAGATCTTGGAGTGCACATCGAGATGGGTGATGATGGTAGATACAGTGCGACCGGTATCGGTACCATTTCCTTTGAGAGGGATTCTGGTAAACCCTTCGTATTGAAGGAAGTCATGCATGTTCCAGGATTGACGAAGAATCTCATCTCAGTGGTGATGTTAGAAGACAAGGGGTATGATATTGTTTTTAGCGAGGGAAAGGCTTTCCTGCGCAGCAAGACAACTGGTGAGACCCGGAAGATAGGGGTTCGAGTGAGGAACCTTTATCAGTTGCATGTAGATGGATGCGCAGCAATGGCGGGCAAGGCAGAAGGATTGGTGAGCCGGGATGATGGCGAGTTGTGGCACAGGAGATTGGGTCACCTTCACCATGGAGCCTTGAAGATACTGCAGCAGATCACTATAGGGCTTCCTAAAGGCACACTTGCGCAGTCAGATCAGTGCAAGGGGTGTACTTTGGGGAAGTTTGTGAAAGCCACCTTTCACGAGAAGGATAGTCGCGCCACGACGATCCTTGAGAGAATTCACACAGACATGTGTGGACCTTTCTCAGTTGCTTCGACAGCAAAACACAGGTATTATGTGATTTTTGTTGATGATTTCTCTCGTAAGTGCTGGATCTTCTTCATGCAGAAGAAGAGCGAGACATATTCAAAGTTTTGTGAATTCAAAGCACTGGTCGAGAAGGAGTCGGGGAAGAAGGTGAAGGCTCTTAGGAGCGATAATGGTGGTGAATACATCTCGGAAGAGTTCAAGGATTTCTGCAAGGCAGAAGGGATTCGTAGAGAGCTCATAGCTCCCCATAACCCACAGCAGAACGGGGTAGCTGAGCAGAAGAACAGAACGATCGTGGGTGCTGCATGGGCAATGTTGCATGATCAGGGCCTACCCCTTCACTTGTGGGCGGAAGCATGCAATACAACAGTTTATGTGCAGAACCTTTGTCCTCATAGGATACTTGGTATGAGTACACCCGAGGAGGCTTATTCTGGTAAGAAGCCTGATCTTTCTCATTTGAGGATTTTTGGTGCTAACGTTTACATGCATGTGACGAAGGATGCCAGAAAGAAGTTGGAGCTGACCGCAAAGGTTGGGATATTTGTGGGGTACACTGATACGCCCCACAACTATCGTGTGTATTTTCCAGACAGTGGTAAAGCTGTTGTGCGACGGGATATAAAATTTCAGGAGGAGAAAGCCATGAAGTGTTCGCTTGAGAGGGAGCTACACTTGCATGCAGATGAGGAGCTATTAGTTCCTAAGGATGAACTTCAGGATGTGGATCAGCCACAGGATGAGGTTCATGGAGTGGACGAGTCCACTCATGCAGTGCCAACCATCAGAGGGCGAAAGCGCTTGACAGAAGCTGAGCGACTGGCTGAAGATGCAGAGAAAGTTGTAGGACCACCTACAGCCCAATGCAGGCAGAGACAGTCACCTGATCGGTACATTGGATACATGGCTCTTATGAGCAAGTGTGTTGTGACTGAGCCATCCTCTTTCAAGAAAGCTGTGGAGGATCCTGCATGGGTAGACGCCATGGTGGAAGAGTATGATTCTATTGTCAGAAACAGTGCATGGGAGATTGTTCCTAGACCGGAAGGGAAATCAGTGGTGGGTTCATGATGGATCTACAAAGTTAAGCAGGCAGCTGACGGGAGTGTGGAGAAGTACAAGGCAAGATTTGTTGCCTGAGGCTTTTCACAGATTGAGGGGATCGATTATGAGGAGACCTTTGCACCTGTCGCAAGGTATTCTTCCATACGGACGATTCTTGCTCTCTCAGCGCAGATGGGATGGCACATTCATCAGATTGATGTGAAGACTGCGTTCCTCAATGGAGTCATTGAGGAGGAGGTGTACATTGAGCAACTCGAAGGCTTTGAGGTCTTCAGCAGTGAGTCGCATGTGTGCAGGCTCAAGAGAGCGTTGTATGGGTTGAAGAAAGCACCACGTGCTTGGTACACACGGATAGATAGCTATTTCACAGGACTTGGATTCTCCAAGAGCGAGGCAGAACCTAACCTATACCAGATTGTGGTGGAGGGTAAGTTGCTTATCATTGTACTGTATGTTGATGATTTGATTCTAACGAGTGATGAGATGTTGATACTGTCATGCAAGAAGGATCTTGCTACAGAGTTTGAGATGAAGGATTTGGGCCTCCTTCACTATTTCCTAGGATTGGAAATATGGCAGCGTAGTGGTGGACTGTTTGTTTCTCAGGGCAAGTATGCTCGGGAGATACTAGAGAAGTTCAACATGCATGGCTGCAAGCCTGTTGATACTCCTCTTCCCGGAGGTTGGAGGAAGGAGGATGCCACTGTTTATCGACAGTTGGTGGGGTCGCTGATGTATTTGGTCAATATACGACCCGATATATGCTATGCAGTTAACCAGCTTTCACAAGCTATGGTTAAGCCTACCAATCTCTTCTGGAAGGCAGGCAAGCATGTATTGCGCTACTTGAGAGGCACATCGGGATATGGTTTGTGGTACAGACAGGAGGATGAGGTGAAGCTATGTGGCTTCATGGATGCAGATTGGGCAGGGAGCCCAACGGACAGAAAGAGCACATCAGGAGGGGTCTTCAGTATCGGATCGACAACAGTTTCTTAGTACAGCAGGAAGCAGAGATCCGTGGCACTCAGTTCAGCGGAGGCCGAGTATATGACAGCAAGTTTGGCTGCATGCGAGGCTATATGGATGAGGAAGATCCTGGTTGGTTTGTTCGGTTCTCATTTGGATCCTACTGTGATTTACTGTGATAACCAGAGTTGCATTAAACTCTCGGCTAATCCTGTATTTCATGATAGATCTAAACATATTGACATCAGATACCATCATATCAGAGATTGTGTGCAGCGAAGGATCATGTTACTTTCGTACATTCCAACGGAGGATCAGGATGCTGATATTCTGACGAAGGCTCTCACTAGGAGAAAATTCGAGTACCACCGAGGCAGGATAGGGGTTGCTGATAATCCATATCTTGTCAAGAGGGAGTGTTGAGATTGCAACAAGATGATGGAGCTTAGTGAAAAGAGTCGCCTTCACTAAGTGGGCCCGCAGGTTATTTTTGGCGCAAGTCTATTTTTAGACATATGGATCATGTCTATGGATTGCAGGTTGCTATTTATGGATGATTGGTCAAGTTGGGAAAAATAGATGGACTTCTATTTTTGATCAAAGTGTGAGTGATCAAAGTCTATTTTTAGACTGGCTGTCAAAAATAGAAAAGTCAAATATTATTGTCTCATAATAATATTTGGACTATAAATTTGATCTTATTCTCTTGGAGCACTTCAGTTTGAGCTACAGAGGTGGCACATGCAGCTGTCAGAAGGAAATATGCTTTTCTTATGAGTCAGTTGAGTTGTTGCATGCATGACTTCAGTTAGAACTCAATTAGTTGAGTTTGGTGGAGTTGATGGAGTTGTGTTCAGTTTGACATGGTTAAACTAATTGTAAGTAGTCTAACTGCAAATAGACTAATGATGAGTTGTTAAACTAATTATTAACTCATGATGCAACTAATGAATACATCAGTTAACTCAGTTGCATGTCAGTGCATGTTCAGTTCAACAGGGACAGGTGGTAGAGAATCAGATTGCTATCAGTTGTGACTATAGTTATGCACCAGATCTTGCACAATCAAGGCATTGAGTATGCCAATGAGTTTGCTCACGTATTTTCTGAGTATTGTAGCCTTTGCTCACGTCCAACAAAGTGTGAGTGATTATTTTGAGGTGAAATACGAGTTTGGTGAGCCATTCTCATCAGTTCTTGAGCAGGTATTGAGCAGTGGAGGCAGGCAAGCAGTGGAATAGATTTGGAGATCAGATCTGAGCTGTATTGTGTGTAACAGGTGGAGCTGGTACTGGATTGCTTGTGATAAGCATTGTACTTTGTAATGTTACATGGTCTCAATCATTAATATACAGATAGTTGGGGTTTTTAGCGAGATGCTTTCCCCGGGTTACATACTGTGTTAATGTGTGAATGCTCTTGATGTTTTATTGTTATTGATGCTGCTATATTGATGATCAACGTAGAGGAGCTTATGTATTGCGTATGTACTCCGCAATAGTACATGATCAGGATAATCTTTGTTGAATATGTGTTAAATTATTCAAAATTTCTACATGACTTGAAGGGTAATTTGTCTTAAAGGCATGTTTTGTGGGCTTTTTATCTAGTCCATCATTTGTATGTAGATGTAAGACATGGAGGTGTTCACACGCTGTGAAATCTGTTTCTTATGTTGAAGTAGGAGTTTAGGCCATCTAGTCGTTGTCTATATTTTTGTTGTTGTTAGCAGTTGTTGTTGACAGCTTGTCAAACAGATACAAATGAAATTTTTGTGGAGCAGATGAACTTCACATTTGTTTGAGACACCTTGGATCAATGATCAAGGCAAAGAAGTTCAAACCACCTTCTATGACCATTTCAGCAGAAGCTCTGTAGGAAGGCAAGGAGGAAGATAATTCTTCCTAAGAAGACCAGCCCATCTAGGAAGGGAAGTGGTCAGAGACTTTGGTTCAGGGACACTATGCAAGGCAAGGGTGTGGAGGCTGAAAGAAGAGGGTGTTGTTACTCTCAGGTACTTTTCAGATCAGTATATCAGTCTTTTTGAGACCAAAAGTTCTTTTAGTGGGAAGATGTGATCCAAAATGGATTTTGGATAGACTCCTAAGTCTAAGTGTCCCTCACAGAGGAAAATGAAAGTCCAAGGAAGTTCCTAGACATAGCCCCATTGCAGAGATATTTTCATTATGAATCTATTACAACTTGAATGGGCAAAAATGGACATAGGATGCAGAAGTTATCGCTCAAAGAAGATGCCCTCTATTCCTTAGAAAAAGAGGCAAAATCCCCTAAAAATGGCAAAAAACCCTTATAAAGGGAAATCGCATTGGAAAAAGGCAAAGGGAAGGAATAAAGCGGAGGTGGAAGAAACCCTGATTCGCTGATCCGATCAATCAGATCGGAGGCAGACACATATGCGATATCGGGACCCTGGATTTAGCGATTCCAATTGTATGATACGCCGATTGCCGATAATGCGATACGTCGATCGCTGATGATCAGATTGGTGAATTGGCATCAGTGATGTACAAAACCCTTGGGCCGTATGCGACATGATATGAAATAGCAATCGCGACGGGAAATCTCAACCGTCGGATCGTGAGAGGAATGGATAGCCAGGATTAAATCGGATCAGCGATTTCCGAACCCAATGGATTTCATAAGCGCAGTTTATAAAATTTGAAATCTAGAAAAAGGGATTTTCCTGTGTATTTACGCATTTCCGCTATATAACCAGAATACAAAGGAAAACGCTCGAAAGCGATAAAACCGGACCTGAAGGGGAAATAAAGGCGCAATCTATATAATTTGAGTTCCGTAAAGGCAGATTTCGGGTGGGCCTCAAGCGGAAAATGGTTTTGGGCTTGCTCCGCCCGATCCCATACACTGAATGACACATGGCTGGCAAAGGAGAGAGGAAAACCTCCTTTTCGAGCAGGTAACCTCCGTTAAAACGCCCGAAATGGGATACTGACCATTGGATTAGGGATCCCACAGATCAATGGTGGAGATTGCGACTGCAGCGAAAGGCGGACCCGAAATGATTATAGGGTGGATGCTATACATTTTGAAATCCGATAAAAAGGATTTTGTCAGGTTTTTGAAGGTTTTCCCGTGTATTTGGGATTTTGCTCAATACACTAATGCGATGCAATATGGCACCTAATGGCAGATCCGATAGGGATTTAGGGGCGATTGAATGAAATTTCATGTCCAGAATATGCATTCGATAGTGTATTTTCCGGAAATCTCTATGTAAGGAAATTTTCTCAGTTTCGGGATTTTGCCATGAAACGGCCCCGATTCCTTCAGTAGCTGCTCCTGATCATGATGCCACACTGAAGCAGGTGTTTTTACAGGCAATGATGCATTTATAAGCCACAGAGCCAGATGGCCAGTCGAACAAAAAAGGAGCAGGAAAGCCGAAGAGGCACAGAGAGATGATTGAACGCGGGGAATGGCTGGGGAAGTTGAAAAGCCAAGAAAATGCCTCAAAGGAGCCCAGAGAGCTCAATTGAGAGATAGCTTAATGCTGAAAGCAGTTGCAGGGTCGAGAGAGTAGAGAGAGAGTGAAAGCTACTACACAGAGCAGCTGAGGGAGTCACTTGTAGGACAAGTGAAAAGCCAGAGAGCTACAGAGAGCCAAAAATGCCAGAGCGAAGAGCCAGAGCCAGAAAGCCAAGAGCTTCAAGAGCCAGGGATAAAATGGTGTCTAAACCCATTGTTTCTGTGTAAAACAGTGGAGTTGAGCCAAGAGCTTGTAAAAGGACTTTGCCATAATCCCAGAGAGTCTAGTTGAGTTGACTAGAGGTCACAGAGACGTAGCCCAAGAGTTTTGGGTGAACTCCTAATTAAATTGTTGTCTTATGTGTTGTTCCATTGCTGCATTGTTTACTATTATATGTGTGTGTGTGTGTGTGTGTTATATCAATATAAATAACAGAATTTTAAAGCACATAAATAGTTAAAATAACCATAGGCATACACCTTGTTTTCAAGCACATATTTAATTCCGCGTTGGTTAATCAAAAAGACTTGGGAAGAAATAAGCTTTGGAAGTGGGAGAGGTTCTTGTAAGTTAGACAAGAAGCCTAAGTGCCCCATTTTCAGATAATGAACCTAAGGTGAACTCAAGCATTATTGATCAACTTTATTTCATTTATTCTTATTCAAAAAAATATCTTTAACATATGCATTCAATTAGCGTATTCTTTTTTAATTTTTCCATTCAAAAAAAATATAGCATATAAACAAGGAAAATAGTATATTTATTCATATTAAAAAAAATCTTTAATATATACATTCAATTAGCTTATTCTTTTTTAATTTTTCCATTCAAAAAAAATATAGCATATAAAGAAGGAAAATAGTACATAAATTTTGATAGAAGTACATATTCTAGGTAAATTAATTTGGAATTATTTTTGAAAAAATAAAAATGTAGTTTTTCGTTTTTAACTTGGCCAAAATTTATGAATTAATTTAAAATGTACAACAACTAGCATTAAATTTCTAGTAATTAAAATGTGAATTTCACACTATTTCTAAGTGGATGAGGAAATTATATATATATATATATATATATATATATATATATATATATATATATATATATATATTCATGAATTGAGTTTATATCAAGTGGTTAGGAAGAATGACTGAGATCTTCCCCACCTAGCACCACTTTCCACAAAGTGACATGATGAATTTTGATAAAATGATTTTGAGCCTACAGTGTAATGTATCGAAACATGTATATTCTTCACATGGAATAAGGATATTTTGAATATATATATATATATATATATATATATATATATATATATATATATATAAAGTGTTAATTGGGTGAATAGTTAGGAATATATGATATAAATATACATATAGACCATGTATAAGCTTGATATGATGAATTAAAATTATGCGAATATTAAACAGTATAATATAAAATGCTCCAAAATGGTTGTGGAGAGGATATCTTTCCATTAAATGTGAAAAGAAATAGGGATGGAGACTATGAAAAATAAAACCCTTTTATTGCCAAGTTTTATCCTTAGAACTCATCTCTTGTTTTACCATGTGTCCTAAATAAGTGATCCGTTGACTTTTAGAATCAATCATTAAATGCATGTAAGAGGATGGTGGAAAACTATTATTAATTTGTAAGAGTGTACATTTAGTAGTTAGAAATAAGATTAGCCATCATTTCACCAATCCATCATTTGATGGGCTCTAGAATCTAATTCGTGTTTGCATATTTAAACACTTCAAAGTTATATATATATATATATATATATATATATATATATATAGTAAATTTAAGTGTTTTGTATTAATAGGAAAATTCAAAGATTTCATAATTGAGACCATAAAACCACAAAGGAAAATTTTTATTGACTCGGGTTGTAGATGTTGGGTATTTATATTTTCTATTAGAATTTTTTTCTAGACCTAGGTTACAAAATTTAAAAATATATCCACCAATAGAAAAATTGATACTACAAGCCATACTTGTTGGTGAACTGTTACAAAACAAAACATAGAAACAATCGAAGCTAACAAGAGTAAACAACATTAGGAATCCTGTGAAGAGTTAGGAGCAGGATCCCTGACACTAGATGTAGGTGGAGCATCAATGTCTGGGTGAGAGAGGAGATGTCCTTCAACATGAGCCAATCTCGAGTCCAGTTTGTCCATAGTAAATTGTTGGTTCCTCAACATCCTCTTAATGTCTTATAGCAAAGAAAACACATTATAACGTTCAACTTGTTTGTCTTTCAAAAATATACCAAGTAGGTTCTTCAATTGCGAGTGAATGATGACGTAATTGATCTCGAAGCCGAAAAAATATGGTGTCTCCCCTCCCACCTGAGTTTCCAGCTTCCTAATTTCTCTCAAAGTGCATGTAAGTCAACCCCTTACCAGAGACTCGACATCAACTAATCCTTACCCATAATGATTTTAGACTCGAGAATCTCTCCCAGAAATAGACGAAGAACCAGAGCAAGACCCAGACCTAACAAGAACTTATACACCTCGATGGAAAAGAGATAGACACAGATTATAAAAACACAACTAAGCAAATTACTAATATCTACAAATCCTAGATGGGGGGTGATACTAGCAAGTTAGCAGCCGTGAGCACATTTTGAATTCAATGTAGAACTCCACCTTTAAGATTAGGAGCGTCTGGGAGGATTTCCTCCATACAATTGAATGTATTCTTGCTTCTAAGATTTCCCAACTTCCATTACGAATTGAAAACACCAACTTATCACATGGCTATCATATTATCCAATATCTCATCCACCTAAATTAAAACGACCCAGACACAACTTCGAGAACCAAGTTTCTTTCCTTCCACCTGAGAAACCCACCACCCTCCACTTCTCTCGCATCAAACAAAGCACACACCTTACGAAATGCAAGCTAGGAGTGAAGTTGATACCAGGCCCCTTTAGTGGCCTGCTCTCTTTTCCCAAGATCCTTTTCTCTCTCAGAATCTGATTGCGTCTCTACCTATTCACACTCATCTAAACGTTGTTTTCATTTCCTTTCTATTAAATCGAAAATCGTTTTTCATTTGGCACGAGGAAGTCCCTATACTTCCAAACAAAACCATCTCACTTTTTATGTACTAACTCTCCACACTTAATTCACATGGATTTCGATTTCTACAAAATTGTATCATGGGCCCCTCGTTGGAACAAGTCAGAGGTCGATAGTATGATGGACACACACACACACAAAAAAACATACCCATAGGGTGACTACAACAAACACAGATCAGACCCGACCTAGTGTCAATATCACTATCCTCTTGCTGGCTAGTATTATGTGCGAATACTCAACTACCAGTAGATTCACAATGTAAAGTCAAGGTTAGGCTAAAGCTTGTTTTCATGGAGTGAGAATATATTGAGGGGGGGAGGGCGGAACTCCGACTATAGATATGATGCATTAGTCTTAGCCCTGCCTCCACACCTTGAGCTTCAGTTGATTTCTGATTCTTTGAATATTCGAGAATCAGACGGATATTGGCGCAGTTAAAAAATTGACCTCACCCATGTTCGTCTGATTCCCGAATATTCGGGGAATCAGCAATCAACATAAGGATGCCCCTGCACCCTGAGCTTAAGTCGATTGATGATTCCCCCAATATTCCTCCGCATAGGTATTGCTTCACACTTTTACAGGATTTTCGAAACTCTAAGACGGCAGTTCCAGTCTTCCTCTAATGCAAAGTCAATTCCTTTCTTATGTGAACTTCTTTGCACTCAGCGATTTGTACAAGGGATGGATAGCATCTTGTTCATCCCGCTAGATATTTCTTGGGTGCAGTAGTTTTCTCAACCATCAAATACTACTTGACCAAATTCATATAAGAACTAATTGATGGCTCCCCAACTAAGTAAAGATATAGAGGTTGCCCTGGACTTTCCTCACCAGTTGTCAATTCACATAATCATTGGGCTAACTTGGTTGATAACTCTTGTCCTTCCCTTCGTCACTACTTCGGTCTCAGTATTTTTTTGGTCCTCTTTATTAATCCCACAATATTTACCATCTACTCTTCTTTGACAATGGGCTCTATAGTCCTCCTACCATTCTACATGACTACACTCTCGCTAAGGTAATTCCTTCGGAACAAAATTCCTAGAACTTAGAGCATAGAGTAGTATTCTCCTACTACTTGGTTTCTCAACATAACTAAAGTTGTGCCATATACGTTACCCCAAGCCTGGATCAATATAAGAAATGCATCTGTTCGGAAAGGCCTCGATTCTGTAATATTTTCCCATGAAAAATATCACAGGCACATTAAACCTGATAGAACTCAAAAATATAATTATTTTATTAAAACTCAAATGAGATATTTACAAGATTCCATGGATCGCTCCACAAGCTACTTTCTATCACACAAAAACGCATTTACACTAGATTATTCAATTGGCTCTCTACTTGATTGTCTAATAACTATCTTGCCTATGTCCTCTCTTGAATATCTCTCCCATACATAAAATATTACAATAAAAAATATATTCCAATAGAAATGGGACACTTTCCCCTAAAATCTAAAGTCAATTACATCTAATTAAATACTTGTTACCTTTGTACATGCCCATTTGGAAAAATTTCATCTCATCAAAACTACCTTACACCTATCATTATCTAGAATCAGGCCACCTATACACATGTCAGACTCCTAACTTCTAATATTTACAAAGTTTACAATTTTAGGGAAATTATTTTCCCTTTCGAAATTTGGGACCCTTTGGGTTTGTAACAAATGATGTGGACCAAGGGTTTTGTTCCCGCATCAGACTCCTTGGGTGGAATGAATATGATCTTCTAGTCATGCATCCCCTGGATCCAAAACTTTATGTTCTTGTTGACTTCTTACTCGGTTGTCTTGTTGCATTGTTTTTGTCCACTTGCCAGGATCCCAAAATCTATGTTGTAGTTGAAAATCCATGCTTTGATATTGCCTTGTTGGTTCTTTTGTTATAATTTCTTACTATTCATGCTTCTACACTTTATTTTGTAGCTTCCCATAAAAATTTTTGATGTACATTTGTGCAGTTATCTAGATCATGATATTGATTACCTCCTCCCTATGCTATTTTCCTATCAAGTATCTTTTCCGTCAACTTCCTTGTTTCCTCCTTTCCAATGCCCAAATCATTCCTTTGTTGGATAGTACTGATAACGTTGCTTAGCTACATTTGTAAAAATTCTCCTTGATCGTCTTATGAGAGATTGGCTCTCATCTTCTCCCCATTCTTTACAAAAAATACCTTTCTTATCAAATCTTAATTGATCACCATGTTTTATGTTTGTATCCCTTTGATTATCTTCCAAAACAACTCCATAGTTAGCATCCCTCTACTTGCAATGAAACATAATTTCATTTTTATGGGACAGACTTGTCCCCTCTCCTCTGATCTTATCTTCTTCTTGCAACAACAACAATTATATCTCCTTTAGTGTAGCTTCATGTTCCTTTTCTCTAGTGCCTGCATGTATATAATTAATTTCAATTTCAAATTCCAACTTCAAGTAAACATCCAACCAATATTCCATCAATGACATGGTTAAAGAAAACATTCAAATGTTCTGCGATTTTGAGTATCCATAGATAAAATTAAAGAATTTAATGATTTGCCACTTTTTGGTGAAGAGGCTTCTCTTGTGAAAGTTAAATTTGAACAATTAGATGTTTAACATACGATCCCAAGAACTTTCCATTACACTTCTAATCTTGACTAATAGGTGAATGAACTGCTACAACGCGAAGGGATCCACACTTGTGTTCACCTTCCTCATCTTTGCTATCTAGTGCATGACAATAACTCTTCCATGTATTCATGTGGATTAAAGTTCTCTAGTGGGAATTGAATGTAATATAAATAGACTAAGTATTTGTTTACAGTGCAACAAAATTTTCAATTTTATATAAAGATAGTTAGAATTTTAGACACTAGTAATAACAATGTTAGAAATATTCAAATTGTTTTTAATACAATTGAAAAGAGCACTCATTGAAAGAATGTAATGTGGTCTGTCATGTAATATCATAATCTATTGTAAACGATTCCACTAAGAAACATCTTATGATGTCACACACATCTCAAATTTTTAAAGTAAGTAGAAAAACTTTTCGAAAGTATTCTATTACAAGTGAGAAACCTCGACAACCCAATTCAAATATATTATTTAGCCTTTCTTCATATGTTGCGTCATTCAACTATGAAGTTAATTGATGTTGTTAAGGAACTAGTACAAAATTTTCAACATGAAAATACAAGGCCTTCATGTAATAAAAATGATGTGCTAAAGTTGATAAAAGGTTGTGAAGATCATCAAACCAACATTTAAAAATTCTTTGACATGGCACAAATAGAACTATATGAGATATTAAAAAATGAGGATATGGAATTGAACCTGAGTCAAATATATTTTAAGAAATGCAAATCTTAGTATGTTAGAATATGTGCATGTCCTAACACTTGTTGTAGATACCATGTAGAATTTGATTATTTTTATGGAACATATTTACACATATGCCATGTTTTGCATATTAAGGTGGTGCATGATTACTCATCCATATTAACAAAAATTTCATGGAGATAATTCATTCATAGCATCATGTGTTCGAGGCCCTATATACAAGAATATTAAGAAAAATATTGTCTATATGGGACATGCTCTAAGTTCAGTGGGTTTTCATTATTTAGGTGGTGCATTCATGAAAGAAAGGAACATGAATTTGGGAGGATGATGGTAGATATGCATAGCTTCAAAATATGTTACTTATGAACTAGAAAATTGGAAAGAAAAATAAGTATATTGCAATGGTGAAATCCCAAGTAAGTAAAGGTATCTTTTTTTTCTTATTGCAACTACAAATTCAACATATTTTTTCTTATGACCTTGTTTGTTTTCATCATGTACAAGTATGTGATTCTATGAAGGAATTTTTTATAAAAACGAAACATATGTTCAACATGTACATGTAGTGTGATCGTAAGATTAACAATTTAGAATATGAAGGAACATATTTTCCCTTGGAACTATATTGTCAACATGTGCATGTAGTGTGATTGCAAGATGAACAATTTAGAATATATAGGGACCAATTTTCCTTAGAACTATATTAATTAGAAGACACTGAAAAATACCATAAAGAAACAAACTTTCTTAAGAAGGGATTTATTAGATCCAATCCATTGCCAAACACACGATATAATCTCATATTTATAGTAATTGTATGGGTACAATAGATAACTATAACAACCAATTACGAATAGAATGATAAAGACACCTACATGGTTACAACTAATACTTATTGGAAAACAACATTCTCTAGAAGAATGCATTGGAACTCTAATGCATTGAAATCACAAATCCAACCAAGTAACAATCAAACAACTCACGCAACAATTATAATACATATGATGAGGAATATTAAATATTAGACATAAATAGGAGTTAATATCTTCATATCCCTCCCTTAGTGAGTACTTGTCTTGATCCTTGATCTCTATTTCATACAGTCTCCATCAACATATTTATCTACTCATGAAATCTCATAGCTTGAGCTCCATCACAACCACCCATACTGAGAAATACTTCCACTTGATTCCTTGAAGATATAATTAATTTAGATTATCAATTTGATGTTTGTAATGATTGAACTACTTTTCATTTTATTGACATACTTCCATTTACCGAAATACATGGCCCACCATTGTATTTGACAATTATATAGGAAAATAATCTAGAAATTGAATGTACCAAGAGTCAATCTTAGAAAATGACCTTTGTTGATATTCATCACTATTTATTTATTTCATTTACTAAAAAAACCGCTTGATATAAAACAAACCCACATGCTCAAAGAGGTTGTTTTCAATATCACTATTACATTTCCTTTACTAACTGAGAAAAAAAATCATACCCAATGTCTTGTTTGAACTAGTGACAACTACATTATTAATCCTTGACCACCATTGAGAGCTTGATGTCACCAAGCCTACATTCCTTGCAGTTTTCCAATCATCATTCCTAGATCACAACAAATCCATGTTGTATGACACAAATTCCATTCAATTGTTCAACCATACATAGATATATGCACAACTACTAATTGAGTATGGATGCTTCTCACACTTAAGCAAACCCACCACATAACCACACACAAACTACAAATAATAATTGCACACAACTAAGCTAATCTAATCTACGCTAGATTAATCTGACATCTCTCACATATTTATGGGCCCTCCTATAAGAGAGTTATGCCCAGAGCTACTCGCAAATAGTTCGGATACCAAATTAGAAAATAATCAAGAATACCATAAAGAAACTAAACTCTCTCGAGGAGATATTTATTATATCTAATGCATTACTAAATAGTTGATAGAATTCCATATTTATAGAAATGGGATAGATACAACAAATAACCATCACAACCAATCACAACTGGAATGATAATGGCACTTACATTGTTAGGGCCTTGAGTTGGGCGAGCACCCGTGACTACCATCGATGCGCAAGAGAGTTGAAAAAATGGACGATGCGGGTACAAGTGCGCCCAAGTTGTGCGATGGGCATGAAAACATAGTGGCATGCGCGTTGTAGCAACGGTAACTCGTGTTCGGTTAAAGGAAACTCATGCTCAGTTAAAGGCGAATGTGTTCAGTTAAAGGGATGTGGATGGCGAGTTCAGTTAAAGGCATGAAAATGATGAGTCACAGGGTTCAACACACGGGTCAGTCAAACGAGTTGAGGACATCTGACCACACAAGTCACACGGGTTATCCAAACGAGTTGAGGGCGTCCAACCAAACGAGTCACGTGAGTCGTCTAGGTGGAACACATGGGTCGGGTCAGCTGGGTGGAGCACAAAGGTCGAACGGACATGTCAGTTGATAAGTTGTTTGGGAAACAAGCATATATATTGAATGGAGTTAAGTTCCTTCAAGGCATCATCATCTCAACCGATTTTAGAAGGCAAAACGAGTCCAAAGCGTTTGGGTCATGCAGGTTAGCTACAGGGCGTCCGAGGGCGTGAAAGGACATGTGCTCACATGGACGGGTGGAATGAAGTTCTGAATGAATTTTCTACATGAGTTTTGGCTGAATGATTTTCTGAACAAAAAATCATAAATGAGATTTTGGAACGAGTTTCGACACACAGGTTTGGAAACGAATTGCTAAATGAGTTTTGGCACACGAGTTGGAAACAAGTTGCTGAATGAAAATTTGAAATGGGTCTATCAATCGAAGTTTCTTCATGACGCAGGTGGGCTGCACAACCTAGGTGGCCTGTATAACCTAGCTGGGCTGCACAACTTGGGTAGGCTGAATGAAAATTGTGCATGCGTTAAAAGACTGGTTCAGGATTTGGGTGAACAATGCAAAGGGTTGCACGACACAGGTAGACAAGTGGGTAGGACTACACAGCAGGCTGCACAGATTGGTGCGCTGGGGCAGATTGTCACATAGTTGTAAAACATTGTAAACTTGTAAAATAACTTGAAGATTTTTATAAGTATATTGGGCAGATTGTTCAGGAGTTACCTCTCCCCTTCATAATCTTGTATACACTGTCACATTGTTGTTCTAGATGAATTCATACATGTTATGAAGTAGATATTAATGGAATTTAAATGAATGTATTTCCACTGCATTTATGTGAAGAAGTGAACACTTAACGAAAAATAAACTAAGTGTTCGTTATAGACGTAGTTCGTGAACCATAGTAGTGTTGAAATGAAAATGTTGGGCGGTGTCGCACCTCACCTATAAGTGGAAATTGAGTCACCACTAGTGTGGGAGTGTGACATACACGGTTACAACCCATACTTATCCAAAAACAGTTAACTAGATTAATGCATTGGAACTCTAATGAATTGGAACAACACATTTCTTTCAAAACTAACTAACTAACAATGAAACAATCTACATAACAATTACAATACATATGATAAAGAATATTAAATATTAACCACAAAACAAGTAAGAATCAGTATCTCCGACAATATTATTAATTAAAATACACTCGTTAACCACATAATCCAAAATTAATATTATTATTTATATTAAGTTACCATAATAAGACATATCATATATAGTCCTAGGTCAAAAAGCAATCGTGATAAGAAGATAATAGTTTAAGAGACAAACTTGCCATCACATACCACATTTGCAACATTGTTTTAAAGGGTCACTAGCACTGAAAATTAAAAGACTAAGTTATTGATGCATTGTTAAACTAGAGGACGTGCATAAACTTTGCATATTAAAACAATAAGAACCACACACTTCATTTTTATCACCTCTCTACTGCACTTGAAGTACGATTAATTAGAAGAGATGGAGAGGAAGGTGACGAGAGGCCCGACCTTCTACAGGGGATGCCCAAAGCTTCATCCTTGCTGAAGCCTTGTGCATTTACGAAATGATAGGTGCACAACACGTTACGTAAACAAGTTAAATTTGCCACAGGTGGCGCCGTTTCTTCTGCTCGGCATTTCTTGGTTGCTGCAATGGATAACTGGTATTGGAAAATAAACCAATGGCCATGGTTCATGCCCTTAATTTAAAATGGAAGGATCTATTTCAAAAAGCTTGATGAACTGCATGTTTCAAAGAAAATACAATTCACAAAAAAACTATTCATGGGAAAACCTAATCTCATAGAGATTATATACCTGCTCATTTAATTAATCAACATCGTACTATTTCGTTATCTCATTTCTATCTTATCTTCTTGCACGATGCCTCAGAAGTCATCTTTCATGCAAAGTCTTAGGAAAATACTAGTTTTCTTTGCTAACTAATACTTTTATGGATAGTCCTTTCTTCATAGATTTGTTATCCATCGATTTCAGAATTGACACCCTATTAAAGCTACAACTCATTAAAGTTATGGATTCCTTACTTTCATCAAACAGTGATATGGAGAAATCATAGAGCTTGCCTTTTAGAACTATTATTGAGCTTGCCTTTTACAAACCAATTTCCCTTCACCTTTTATGTCAATCACTATGGTCAAATTTATTTATTTCTCATAAATGAATTTTGGTACTTTGATTAGAATTTTGGTCAGGTTAATTTGTTGAAAGTTTTGAAATGACTAGTTGAACTAGTTTTAGAATTTTGGTTAGTTCAATTTACTTCTTAACTTTGTTGAAAGCTTTGAAATGAAATGTTCAATTAATTGAAATTTTTACAGATCTTGTTTCTATATTAAAGTGAAAACTACAAGTCTTTGATTTGTTGGTTCCCAAGTGCCAAGAAGATTGTTGTAGTATAATTGCTATAAGAATCTTTCTTTGCAAATTGTATATAATCGTTGTTGTGTGGTAGGTGTTGATGGTGTTGGACCCGCCAACATGTCAGGGGATCTACCCAGTGAGAAGTCCCAATTAGACCTCAGATTGTTTGGTGTAGGAGTCCCAGCAGTGGGTCGTATGGTATCGCCTTGACCACTGTTTCACGTAGAGGAAAATAAGATGTCCCTGATGGTAGCAAGGGTGTGACATATACAACAAGTCAAGGAAGGTGCATGAGCAGTTCTAACACATGGAGGGTGAGGTGAGTGTGCCCTTTGGAAACATGTGAAAGCATGGGGTTAAGAAGGGAACACACGAGCAAAGATGCATCACAACATGGAAGGCAAGTAAGCTAGCAATCCAAAGTAATGGTTAAACCAATAACACATTTTAGTAAGATTCGTACATACACATACAGAAAATAACTACACATGCATGCGTAAGCAAAAAGATACATATATCATTTAGAGTAAACAAGATAGCTGAAATACAATACGACATATGCATGAAATGTACTAGCTTTGTTATATTAAGAAGTGTAAGTTTCAGTCATACAATACAACCATGACCAACCACTAGTTCCGACAGTGGAATGTTACAGTCAGTGCCGCCTACTCCTCCAAAGAGATATACTAGCTTTGCACAGTGGAAAAGCCAAGGCTCATTACAATATTGTCCAAGCTTTCTCTAAGACACTCCTATCGGAAGCATGGTTGACCAAAAGCCCTTACAATGAGTTATGAGGGACTATATATAGCAAAGGGTGGGGTGGCCCTTAACATTCCCCTTTGTGATAGTTCAACTACCCTCATGACTCTTCATCTACTCTATGACTGTTACATCCAACTATTGACACTTGAACTTCCACTTGACAAAACATTACATACAATCTACACATGTACCCATGTGATACAAAATCGGCTTGAGAAAGCCATGCAAGACATCACTATGACTTGGACCACTATGGGAAGACCAGCTCTTCGACATCCTCACGGTGGTCGATAGTAGCGAACTAACGCCAAGCTCGATAGTCCGCAATGGTGTCCGTGTACTCTAAGGTGACATCTTTCTGGAAATGAACTCTCGCCTCCATAGCTTAAGCTCCTCTGTCCAAATCATCTAATAACATGTGCATCATTGTCTTGAGTGCGGCCGAACTAGTAACATACTGATGCATGGTGTCAGCATTGATCACCAAATCTGGGCTGGTGGCTATGTGCATCAGCTCGTCAAAGTATGAGTCAAGATCCAGTCGGACTTGTGAATTTGTCTTTGCCTGAGTGAGAGTCCCAATAGATCGGATCGTGTGTGCGCGCACAAAAACATCCATACTCCTAAATTCCCATGCATGGGAAGCCTACAAATTAGTGATGAGCTGCGGAAGATCTTCATAATTCCAGATCTGACTCGGGATGTGTGCCTTCAGCTCGACCGCTTTGGGATTCATCATCTTGGGTAAGTGTATCAGGGCTCCCTTATATCTCATTTTCCATGTTTTCATGTAATCAACAACATCATGCACACTCGACAAGATACGTGCTCTCCTAGCACATCACTGCTGCCAACCATTGAGATGGACAACTGCCTTATGCATAGTACCAAACTTGGAATAAAATGCCCACATGACTGTGTCAAGGGACAATACTTCACCCAGTATTTCCTTCTTCAACTCTTCTTTGGTTGATGTTGTAACTAGTTCTCCTCCCCCCTTGGCCGTCTATAACTCCTTAGCCATTCGCTCATTTTCAATGATCAAGAAGCAAACACTCGATCTAGGGGCTTCGGCATATGCTCTGGTAGCATCGGCCAATGTTGTTGGGTGCTTGTGCACATTAGACACGATCACTCGTTCCTCAAACTACACAGGAGATGTGTGATCATCCGGAGTTGACACTCTGTGAGATTGCAAAACTCTATGCTGGGACTCATCAAATGAGATGTTGTGCATCTCTCCTTTCAGATAGTCTCCAAGGATTTCAGTGTCTCCTTGGTCGCTTTGGACTTGCTCCACTTCTAGATCCAGTGAAGCTAGTGGGTTGACCTCTTGGTGATGAGGCATGAGGTCAATGTCTTTCTCTAACTCTTGTTGCTCCATGTCTGTATCCATCTACTCAAGTGTTTGTTCAATCTCATGAGCGAAGTCCTGCTCCTATGACTGCTCACCATGTCTGCTTAGTGCCAGTTGTTCGGAAGAGTTGACTACCTGTACAAGCGCATTTTCATCTGTCTATACGTGTTGCACCCCTTGTTGTACATGTTCTTGCTATGCTTCCTTCTCCTATCTGCGCAACTCCCGTTCCTTCCGGAGTTGCTCCTTCAACTCATGCAACTCCTTCTTTATTTCCTCCATTCTCCATTTTTCTTTCTGCCTTTGCATGTTCCTATTGTTGCGTTGTTGTCTCTTTGCCTCTATTTCCAAAGCTGCTTTCTACACAAGTGGGTCTACTCAAAACTTGTAGCTTTGTTCCTCCTTCATGGTGTCAACAATATTCCTCTTTCCTTTGTCGTGCACTGGTATGTTTACCTCTGCTACTACTATTGTTGGTGCTCTTCTGGATGCTGCTTCATGCTACTTCGCTAACCATTCCACAATGATGCCGACCGGTTCATTGGGCCTAGAGAAGGTGTAACAATATCTCCATGGGTCCTCCTATGCCCAATGACACGCCCCGTGGATCCACTGAAATTTTACTGTTGCGCAATGATCTTTTACAAAACAATGCGAGTCATACCGATTGTAGCTTCAGGTGTCAAAAGGATATTTCTTGATCTCCTCTACTTTGACATTCACATGCTTGAAATTCCATATCTCGTATAACCCAGTCTGCAATGGAAAAGCAGGCCAAGGTTCGTTCTTATTCTAGTGTAACCTGACTGATAGTCCTACCGAGATATGGTATGATACTTCTTGCATGACGAGCTTGTCCATGGAAAACTTCGGCAAAACATGTGGAGGCTTCGCCACGTTGTACATCTGTATGAAAATGAGGAATATCAATCCGCTATGTCAATCAATGCCTCCATTGCGGCCTTCAACATGCAATGTGGATCCTGCTCAAATATCATCTTGTACACTGGGGTGAAAAAATGATATGATAGTTGTGTGATAACTCCTCTGAAACTGCATTCAGACAATATTTTACAATAAGTGTTCACATAGGTCTCTGCCGATTTCCATGCCCATTTCAAGCCTAGGAACTCCTGACGGGCACAGATTGCATCCAAGATGTAAGTGAACATGTAGATTTTTACTTGGTGACCTTTGGGTGGTTGCTGAGCTCTTGCTACCTGTTCCTTTAGCCTATGACCCAACATGCTGGACCAGTTGCATGCTTTGCCTTCACTGGCTAGTTGTTCCAATGCGATCACCCAACTCTGTGGGAAGGTTTCTGTGCTCTCTTGGCCATACAAGTGAAATGAAAAGATGTCCAAGTGTTGATACACCTTCCATAGTATTTTTGTCTTGTAAACCTGGTTGGGTTTCATCTTGAATTTAGCCGACTCCTTTACCCAGTTCTTCAATATATCCCTAGAGTTGGCATTGCTGTTGGGTATGTTGAAGGGTGTCTCCATGGTGATCACTGACTTCGACATATGGTACATCTATTCATAATCTTCTGCCCTAAAGTTAGAAAACTCTGTCTTGCTGAAGCTACTCAATGTCATCGTCTCAGGATCAGTGTGTAAGATGATCCACTGTATCATGTTCGAACATGGGAACACGGGATACTTGCATGAAATTCGATACAAGTCGGACATGTGAATGTTCACATAGACTTGGTGGTCTTCGTGGTCTTCCCCAAATGTGCATGCAAATGCATCATTGACCTCTTTCCATTTCAGCATGATATCCTTGTCTACAGTCAACTTGGTGTCTTCATCGATTTACAAACTTGTAGACACTTGCTCAACTGTTGCTCCAGTTGCAAACCTTCGGTGTCCTTTGATCTTGCTCTCTTGGAGGCCATTGATCCTGAACTACTGAGAGGCAGACAAATACCTGCTAGATCTGGAGACATCGCGACATGCATGGCAAAGGAATCTGTCAGCGAAAACCAAAACAAACTCGAGGAATGACATGCAACATACCTGGGGATCGACTGGCAAGGATTGCGCAATTTTTCCTAGGAGGCGGGGAGACTAGCTATTGGAATTGCACAAAAGGTAGTTTGGACTACTGGGAGGCTGGCTAGCTGCTGGAATTGCACAATCTAGATTTTCTTGCTGGGTGCTGGGATTGCGTAATGTGCAATTTCAGCTGGCAAGGGTTGCAGGCCCAGTGACTGCATTGCGCAATTTTCTAGGCCAACAGTCATTGCCCCTCAAAATTGCACCATGCAAGACTGGAGGAAAATCACTGGGTAAAAAAGAAAATTTTCTGCGAGGAAGGTAAAGCCTTCCCTCTTAGGATTGCGCAATGTTGTCTTGGTGAGGCAGAGTCCGGGCCAAAGTTTCCCAGACCCGCTGATGGGAAACTGAAAGAAAATTGGGATGTGAATGCATGGTGATATTGAATGTAAGAAGGAGTGAATGATCGTGCATGCAAATAGTGAATGTAAGATTCAGAAAAATAGAACAACAAGCATGTGTGTGAAGCAAGTTGGTGAATCAACAATTGTTTGTGCAAAACAATGTCATGCATGCAATAGCAATGAGATGCTTACAAAAGATGAAATGGTGCTAGTACAAGTTAATATGCATGCAAACGACAACAATCATTCACCAAAATCAAGCAAAAAACACTCATACAAGCCAAAACACAAAAAGTGACAAAAATGTTGCAAAAGACAAGTTAAGCGGACTTATCCGTAAATAGTTGAGCTAGATGTGTCGATGACTCCTGGATGGTTTGTGGGATGTCAAAGCTCCAAGATCAATGTGAAGAAGTGAGCTTTGAAGCGTCGAATAAATAAGTTTGAGGCTCATGACGCGCATGCCACAAATCTACAAAAAAACAACACTTGGAGGAAAGTTTCTAAAATGATCTTTGCATGTAACCTCCAACTACTAAAAATAACTCCCTGAAATCTAGGGATGCTTTTTGCATGTTGCTTTTTTCTATTTTGGGAAAAATAAGGCCATGCATGCAAGTCAATTTTTCTTGGTCCTAGGTGGAACCAATCAACCCGAAGGCACATGCAAAAACTAGCCTGACTGAGGGTAACTTTTGCGCAGCTTTTGGGAGGAATCTAGATTGGCTGCCCAGAGGGATTGTGAAATTTCTGGGAGGAGCAGCTGACTGCTGCTGAGAATTGAGCAATTTCTGGGCTGAGCAGTCCTGCTGGGCCAGATTGCGCATTTTCTGAGCCCAACAGGCTTCTAGTTAAGATTGCACAATTTCTAGAGGGAAGATTGGTTCCCCTCTAGAACTGCGCAATTTCTTGAGGGAGCTGCTCAGCCTACAACTAGACCATGTCCGGAGAAACAACGTGTGAGGAGAGTGAAACAAGCCATCACGCATAGGCTATCATGCTGCTAGAAAACCACTGAAGCTCATGTACTTAACAATGGAAGACATAGTGTTGAGGGTGGTTGGTATGGAGGCTCCAAAACAAAGCTAAGGAAAAATTTTGGAGGGTGGTTGTGGCCGCTACAACACTTAGCAACACACTGGTAGGAATCCAGCTCTTTGAATGGACCTTGTTCGTGAAAAGCAAGGCTAACACCTCCGGAAGTATTGTTCAGTTCTCTGTTCATCTTGGTTTCCACACTTGCTTGATTGTGAGATGTAGCATCTGCCAAGCTCTTAATCGATGGACACACATTCCAAGTCAACACAGTTGTTTTGTTGGGGATGAGGGGTATATTGGTGTTCAAGCAGTATAGTTGTCAGATTCTTAATTTCATCTCTGGTGTTTCTCCGTTGCCAGTAGGCCTAAATAGTTCCCCGACATAGTAACACAAGAACACAAGCATCGCTCCGCTGCCAGTGAGCCTGGTCAATACCCCGGCGGAGTTACTTGCAGCACCTCTCTGCACAAGAAGCCTTTCTCTTCTTTTGCCTTTTTCATTTTCATTTTGAAACTTTTCACTTTTCATTTTTATCATTTTTCATTTTCATAACTATGCATAGCACTTATTCATTTCAAAGGCAGAAGAGGGATCTCGACTTATTGAGAGCAGAAGAGGTTGTTCCTTTAAAGAAGTAATTTATATATACCTCTGACGTTCTTGTTAAGGTTTCCCCCTCACCTTAGTCTACTTGACTGAGCTGCCAAGGGTTAACCCAAAACCAATCGACTAGAGTAGGTGATATTAGTTAGCATGGAAGCATTTGTGTTTTCACCAAGATTCACTTCGAATAGTACGTATTTTTCATTGGAATATCATGGATTGAAGATAACAAGTTCTTCATACATAGGTAGGATGACAGATAACCAAGTATTGGTAACTGCACAAGTTCTCTTGTGCTTTACCCAGCTTGTTTCAAGAGTCAGACACGGTTTCATGCAAAACTAACCTACCAGCACAAAACAAGCAAACAAACAAAAAACAAAGCAAATGAAGAAGTAAATACGAAAGAAAAGCAGAAAGGAAACAAGCCAGCAAAAAACAAACATGCGAGGTAAGTAAGCAAACAACCAAAAGCAAACACTACTCCTACTCCTAAGCTAACGATGCATGGGCCTAATCACATGAAGTAATACTTACAAAGCAGCCACCGGCGCATTGGTTGCCCCAAGTTGGTGAAGGCATGGTTCGCGAACAACAGAATTGTGTGAACCAGTAAACAAGAAAGATATAACAATGAAGACAAACACACTCTAAGATTAATTGTGTCCATAGAACATAAGTGAGTGCAAGTACATGACATGTAATCCGTGGAATTATTGTGGTGTTGTGCGACACTACGTGCAGCTATGAAGCATACACATACTCTTGACTATGACATGCAAGCAAACGAAAGAAACAAAGACAACTTGCATCATGCACATGTGCTTGCTATGTAAGATTCCTCCAATGCATGAGTGATGGGATCGTGTAGTTCAAGTGGAGGAAGTATGATATGTCTGTGAGATTGATCTTCAATACATATAGATGAGTGATGAGGAGCCTTGGGCGTTTCAAAATTTTCCTAATCAGAAGTGAAACCAACCTCAGCATAGCGAGGGCCTGACATAACCATTAGCTCTGGCTGAAGTGCCTCGATAGTCTGGGGGATTTCGACTTCATCGACAGATAGATCATCATAAACAAGTGGCTTCGAAAAATCAACTGCGATAGAATCATCATCGTGATTGAATACGGGAGTAAATATATCACGATAGCTAAGATCAACAAAATCAACTATTTCATCAACATCCTCATGATCTGATGAATCAAACATAGGGGTAGATGAAAAGCGGATAAATTCACCCTCTATGTTTCCAGAAAATTCATATGAAAAGTCGGCTGGATTTTCAATGAATAATTGGTCCTCTTCGTTATTGGATGTTGGACTGACATTCAGTGTGTTCTGCGAATGATCAACAATGGGTGCATCCGTAGATGGAGATACACATGCGAAATCATGGATGGTAGGTTCACCAAAGATGTCAAGAAAGAACGGAGGAGGCTCGGACAGAAGGAAGTCATCCTTCGCCGAGTGTTGATGGTCAAGACCCCAGTCATACTCTTCATGAATGACAACACATGTTGGTTGTGCAACACCAACTTCGTTGATGGATTGATCCTCATTCACAACAAGTGTAGAGTCTGGAATGGAAGAACACAAGATAGTATCATTTGGAGGATCATCCGAGTACGAAGATGGAGGTTGAGGTACAAAATGCATGTGACAACTCAATGGAATCACAACCAAATCTACATGAAAATTAAGCGAAGTGATGTTGGGAGGATGTGATAGTTGAACAAATGTGTGTGCCTATTCTCCTGCATCACTCTGCAGTGGTGGAGCTATTTGATGAGGGGAAGGTGGAGAGTCACTAGTGACAGCGACCGTAACCATTTGTGATTGTGCAACTGCATCACTGAAGTATGCTGAGTAGGGATTGGGCTCAAAATTCTTGTTAGGATGGATGGATTTGTTAAGACAATACTCTAATCTATCCCAAAGATAAGTAAATTTTATTTGGCTTTTAAGAGCTTCAAACTACAAAACGCAGAAGCGCTGCCAAAAATCCATAAGCGATTCATGCAGGGCCTTCCGTAATTGTAACAGTTTTTGGTCAAGAGGTTCTAGATCAAAATGATGGAAAGTAGATTCAATGAGATCACAGAACTAATTGAGTGAGTGCACATTGTCAGCCAGTAGGCTACAACACCATCTTTGTGGGGATTTGTGAAGTGTGTATGCAAGCAGCAAACTGACCTCTTCTGCATAAAACTCATCTACATTCTCAAGGAACGCGTAGAATTCTTCTAAGTACTCAGGCCATGCCACTTCACCTTCACCATCATATGCGAATTTAGACAAGAGATCAAAAAAATCCCTCGTCATGTTGATAGGTTCGGCATGTGAAAAACATTGTGGAGGGGTGAGTGTAACAGAATCCATGATAGATGTGAAAAGGTTCAAAATAGGATGAGAGGACACAACTTGTCATCTAGCCCGCCTTCTAGCGCTGTAAATGTTGATGGTTCTAGACCCGCCAACAGGTCAGGGGATCTTCCCCGTATGAAGTCCTCACTAGACCTGAGACCATTTAGTGTAGGAGTCCCCGCAGTGGGTCATACGATATTGCCTTGACCACGGTTTCAGACAGACAAAAGTAAGATGTCCCTGTTGGTAGCAAGGGTGTGACATATGCAGCAAGTCAAGGAAGGTGGATGAGCAGTTCTAACACATGGAGGGGGAAGTGAGTGTGCCCCATGGAAACCTGTGAAAGCATGAGGTTAAGAAGGGAACACACAAGCAAAGATGCATCACAACATGGAAGGCAAGTAAGCTAGCAATCCAAAGTGATGGTTAAATGAACAACACATTTCACTAAGATTCATACATTCATATACAGAAAATAACTACACATGCATGCGTAAGCAAACAGATACATATATCATTTAGAGTAAACCATATAGCTGAAATACAATACGACATATGCATGAAACATGTTGTCTCTTTTATATTAAGAAGTGTAATTTCTAGTCATGCAATACAACCATGACCAACCACTAGTTCTAATAGCGGGGCGTTACAGTCACTGGCGCCTACTCCTCCAAAGAGATATACTAGCTCTGCATAGTGGAGAAGCCAAGGCTTGTTACAATACTCTCCAAGCTTTCTCTAAGATACTCCTAACAGAAGCTTGGCTGACCAAAAGCCCTTACAATGAGTTATGAGTGACTATATATAGCAAAGGGTGGGGTGGCCCTTGACATTCCCCTTTGTGATAGTTCAACTACCCTCATGACTCTTCATCTACTCTATGACTGTTACATCCAACTATCGACACTTGAACTTCCACTTGACAAGACATTACATACAATGTGCACATGTACCCATGTGAGACAAAATAGGCTTTAGCAAGCCATGTAAGACATCACTATGACTCGGACAACTATGGGAAGACTAGCTCTTCGACATCTTCACGATGGTGGACAGTAGCGAACTGATGCCAAGCTCGGTAGTCCACTATGGTGTCCGTGTACTCTAAGGTGACATCTTTTTGGGAATGAACTCTTCATCTCCATAGCATCCAGGTACACTGCTTGAGCTCCTCTATCCAACTTGTTTGATAACATGCACATCATTGTCTTGAGTGTGGCTAGACCAGCAACACACTGATGCATGGTGTCTGCACTAATCACCAATTCTGGGCTAGTGGCTATGCGTGTCAACTCGTCAAAGTATGAGTCAATCTCCAGTCGGACTTGTGCCTTTTTCTCTACCTGGGTGAGTGTCCCAATAGATGGGATCATGTGTGAGTGCATAAAAACATCCATACTCCTGAATACCATGCATGGGAAGCCTGCAAACTAGTGATGGGCTGTGAGAAAACTTTATAGTTCCAGATCTGACTCTGAATGTGTGCCTTCAGCTCGACCGCTCTGGGATTCATCATATTGGGCAAGTGTAACAGGGCTCCCTTGTATCTCATTGTCCATGTTTTCATGTAATCAATAACATCATGCATGTTCGACAAGATACGTGCTCTCCTAACACATCACTACTACCAACCATTGAGATGGACAATTGCCTTATGCATGGTTCCAAA
This sequence comes from Pinus tabuliformis, assembly GCA_031772625.1. Classification (NCBI taxonomy): domain Eukaryota; kingdom Viridiplantae; phylum Streptophyta; class Pinopsida; order Pinales; family Pinaceae; genus Pinus; species Pinus tabuliformis. Next base: position 66,941,906 of record CM062804.1, on the reverse strand, counting down.
CTTGGAATACAACTCCCACATGACTGTGTCAAGGGACAATACTTCATCTAGTATTGTCTTCTTCAACTTTGCTCGAGCTGATGTTGTAACCAGTTCTCCTCCCTGCTTGGCCATCTATTAACTCCTTAGCCATTTGCTCATTTTCAGCTATCAAGAAGCAAAAACTTGAGCTAGTGACTTCAACATATGCTCTGGTAGCATCGGCCAATGATGTTGGATGATTGAGCACATCAGACATGATCAATCATTCCTCAAACTGTGCAGGAGATGTGTGATCATCTGGAGTTGACACTCTGTGAGATTGTACAACTCTATGTTGGGACTCATCAAATGAGATATTATGCATCTCTCCCTCCGAATTGTCTCCGAGGATTTCAGTGTCTCCTTGGTCACTTGGGACTTGATCCACTTCGGGATCCGCTGAAGCTGGTGGGTCAACCTCTTGGTGGTGAGTCATGAGTCTGATTTCTTGCTCTAACTCTTGTTGCTCCATGTATGTATCCATTTGCTCAAGTGCTTGTTCAATCACTTGAGCGAAGTCCTGCTCCTATGACTACTCACCTTGTCTGCTTGGTGCTAATTGTTCAGAAGAGTCGACTACCTCTACGGGCACATTTTCATCTAGCTGTACATGTTTTGCCCCCTGCTATACTTTTTTTTGGTGCACTTCCTTCTCCTTTCTACGTAGCTCTTGTTCCTTCCAGAGTTACTCCTTCAACCCATGCAACTCCTTCTTTGTTTCCTCCATTCTCCATTTTTCTCTCTGCCTTTGCACATTCTTCTTGTCACAATGTTGCCTATTCACCTCTATTACCAAAGCTACTTTTTGCATAAGTGGGTCTACTCAGAACTTGCATCTTTTTTCCTCCTCCGCGTTGTCGACAATCTTCCTCTTGCCTTTGTCATGCACTGGTATGTTTACCTCTGTTATTGGTGCTTTCCTGGATGTTGCTGCATGTTGCTTCGCTAACCATTCCACAGCGATGTCGACCAGTTCATTGGGCTTGGAGAAGGTAACAATATCTCCATGGGTCCTCTGCCCAATGACATGCCTCGTGGATCCACTAGAACTCTACTCTCGCGCAATGATCTTTTACAAAACAATGCGGGTCATACAGATTGTAGCTTCGAGTGTCGAAATGATATTTTTTGGTCTCCTCTACTTCGACATCCACATGCTTGAAATTCTGTATCTCATTTAACCCAATCCGTAATGAAATAGCGGGCCAAGGTGCCTTCTTCTTCCGGTGCAACCTGGTTGAAAGTCCTTCCGAGTTGTGGTATGATACTTCTTGAATGACGAGCTTATCCATGGAAAAATTCGACAAAACATGTGAAGGCTTCTCCGTGCTATACATCCGTATGAAGGTACTAGACGATGAGGCATACCAATCTGCTATGTCAATCAATGCCTCCATTCCTACCTTCGACATGCAAGGTGGATCTTGCTCAAATATCATTTTGTACAGCGGGATGAAAAAATGATCTGACAACTGTGTGATAACTCCTTTGAAGCTGCATTCAGACAACATTTTACAACAGTTTTTAGAGAGATCTCCACCAATATCCATTCCCACTTCAAGCCCAGGAACTGCTGATGGGCACAGATTGCATCCAATATGTAAGCGAACATGTATATTTATGCTTTCTAACCTTTGGGTGACTGTCTAACTCTTGTTTCCTGTTCCTTTAGCCTGTGAGCCAACATGTCGGACCAGTTGCAAGCTTTTCATTCACTCGCCAGTTGGTCGAACACGATCACCCAACACTATGGAAAGGTTTCTGTGATCTCTTGGCCATACAAGCGACATGAAAAGATGAACAAGTATTGATACACCTTCCGCAGTATCTTTGTCTTGTACACTTGGTTGGGTGTCATGCTGAATTTGGCCAGCTCCTTTACCTAGTTCTTCAAGATATCCCTGGAGTTGGCATTACTGTTGGGTATGCTGAAGGGTGTCTCCATGGTGCTCACTGGCTTCGACATATGGTGCATCTGTTCATAATTTCGTGCCCTGAAGGTAGCATTCTCTGTCCCGCTGACACTACTCAATGTCATCGTCTCAGGATTAGTGTGCGATACGATCCAATGTATCATGTATGTGCATGGGAACACAGGATACCTACATGCAATCCGGTACAAGTCGAACTTGTGAATGTTCACATAGACGCGGTCTTCGAGGTCTTCTCCAAATGTTCCTGCAAATGCATCATTAATCTCTTTCCATTTCAGCTTGATGTCCTTGTCTACAGTCAACTTGGTGTCTTCATAGATCGGAAAACTTGTAGACACTCACTCAACTGCTGCTCCAGTTGCACTTCCTTTGGTGTCCTTTGATCCTGCTCTCTTGGAGGCTATTGATCCTAAACTGCTGAGAAGCAGAAGAACACCTTCGAGATCTGGAGACATGGCGACATGCATGGCAAGGAATCTATCAGCTAAAACCAAAGAAAACTTGAGGAATGACATGCAACATACCTAGGGATTGACTAGCAAGGATTGCACAATTTTTCCTAGGAGGCGGGGAAATTGGCTGCCGAAACTATGCAAAAGGAAGTCTGGACTGCTGGGAGGCTGGTTGGCTGCTGGAATTGCGCAATGTGTAATCTAGACTGGCCTGCTGGGTGCTGGGATTGCGTAATGCGCAATTTCAGCTAGCAAGGGTTGCAGGCCCAGTGACTGACTACATTGCACAATTTTTCTGGACCAACATGAATTGCCCCTTAGAATTGTGAAATGCAACACTGGAGGATAGCCATTGGGCAGAAATGCGCATTTTCTAGGAGGAAGGCAGAGCCTTCCCTCTTAGGATTGTGAAATGTTGTCTTGGTGAGGCAGAGTCTAGGCCAAGGTTGCCTAAACCCACCGACGGGCAACTGAAAGAAAATGGGCATGTGAATGCATAGCGATACTAAGTGTAAGCAAGAGTGAATGACCATGCATGAAAATAGTGAATGCAAGATTCAGAAAATGGAGCAACATGCATGTGTGTGAAGCCAGTCGTTGAATCAACGACTATTCGTGCAAAACAATGTCATGCATGTGACAACAGTGATATGCTTACAAAAACTAAAACGGTGCTAGTAAAAGCTAATATGCATGAAAACGACAAAATGCGTTCATAATCAAGTAGACAACACTCATACAAGCCTAAACAAAAAAGGCGATAGAAATGCTGCAAAAGAGAAGTTAAGCGGACTTACCCGTAAATAGTTGAGCTGGATGTGTCAAAGACTCCTCGATGTGCTCTGGGATTTAAGAGCTCCAAGATCAATGTGAAGAAGTGAGCTTTGAAGCATTGAATAAATAAGTTTGAGGCTCATGTCGCGCATGCCACAAATCTAGGAAAAAGCGACAATTGGAGGAAAGTTTCTTAAATGACCTTTGCATGTAACCTCTAGCTGCTAAAAATAGCTCCTTAAAATCTTTTTACATGTTGTTTTTTTCTACTTCGGGAAAAAGTAGCCCATGCATGCAAGTCAAGTTTTCTCAGTCCCGGGTGGAACTAGTCAACCCGAAGGCACATGCAACAGCCTGCCTGACTGAGGGTAACTTTTGCGTAGTTTCTGGGAGGAAGCTAGGCTGGCTGCCCAAAGGGATTGCACAATTTCTTGGAGTAGTTGACTGCTGCCCAGAATTGCGCAATTTCTGAGCTGAGTAGTCCTACTGGGCCAATATTGTGTAGTTTTCACTTGGAAGGTTGACTGCGAGGATTGCGCAGTTTCTGAGCCCAGCATGCTGCCAGTCAGGATTGCACAATTTCTAGAGGGAAGACTGGTTCCCCTCCAGAATTGTGCAATTTCTTAAGGGAGCTACTTAGGCTGCAGCTGGACCAAGTATGGAGAAACAACCTGTGAGGAGAGTGAAACAATACATCATGCAAAGGCTATCATGCTGGTAGAAAACCACTGAAGCTAATGTACTTGACAGTGCAAGACATGGTGCTGAGGGTGGTTGGTAGGGATGCTCCAAATCAAAGCTGAGGCAAAATTTTGGAGGGTGGTTGTAGCCACTACAACAGTAGGATAAACTTAGATTTTGGAGAAGGTTCATGGGTTAGAAGTCATATTTATTTTTATTGGTCATGATAGACTTTAGGTACATCGAGAGGTGATTGGTGTTGTTACCAATGTTTTTGATAGTTAGAGGTTGTGGAATAGGAAGGGAAGGATGTTAGTTTTGTATGCCCAATAACCCTTGCAGAAAAGGAATTCTCACCCTACCACATCAATTCTTACTATATAGATATGTACAAAATTTACATGAGTAGACATATTTTATATGATTACTATATAGATATGTATAAAATTTAAATGATTAAATACATGCTTCATATAGGTTTTATGATTACTTGTAATAGAGATTGGTTTAAAACCTAACATGATAAAAATAATAATGATAAACTCTATCTAGTTAATGGTAGATTTTATGAAAAAAAGTATGATAATGTATTTAGAAAATTGGGAATGTGAAGCAAATTAAAAATATAATCTATACCATGGATTAAAAAAAATCTATTCTTAGTTTCAATAATCACATGTCAAGGTTTAAAAGTTGAATTTGTGAAGCTAGCTTGTCATGTGAAGGATATACAAGATCACTATAAAATCTCATCGAAAACAAATTAAGTGGGAGGCTTATACAAACTTGATACTACTATTGAGATTCATCAAGATCTTTTATTTACAAACATGTTTGTAATAGAGTTATGGCACTTTAGATTTGGACATTTAAATCTCAAAGATCTATTTTAATTCAATGAAAAAATATGGTGAAAGATCTTCCACTCTTTTAAAATGAACATGATGAAGCAATGGTTGTGGATTGAGAAAAATACATAGAAATGAGTTTCCAATGAGGATAGATAAATGGAAAAGATATTTTCTTGAATTAATACATACTAATGAAAACTAAATCACTTGGGAGGAGATATTTATACTCTAATATTCATTGATGAGAGATGAGCTTCACATGTGTCTATTCATAAAAAAGAAAAGTGATGTTTTGAATATTTCATAGTATTTTAAATATGGCTAAAATGCAAACAGGAAAACATATCAATATACTTAGATCATATCAAGGGGGAGAATAAAATTCAAGAGAGTTCTTAAATTCTTGCAAAGACAATGGAATTTATAAATAGTGAATGGTTCCACATACCCATTAGAAAAATGGTGTGGTTGAGAGGAAGAGTAGAACCATAGTACAGTGTGGCAGAAGCATACTCAAATATAAGAATATTCCTAATATTTTGTGGGATGAAGCTACAAGAATAGCTATGTATCTATCAAATATAAGTCCAATCAATTTTTTAGATCATAAAACTACTTATGAATCATGCAGTGGATATAAAGTCGTTGTTAACCATTTGATAGTTTTGGGTAGTAAATCATTTTACCACATCCTAAAGGAAAATAGAATGAAACTTGATGAAAATTCAGTCAAATGTATTTTCATTTGTTATTCTTCGCCTAACCAAAAAGCTTGCAAAATGCATAATCCTATTACTCATAAAATATTTGCAAGTATGTATGTTAATTTCATGAGTATGTACTATCAACATGTAAAAAAACTTCATGAATAAAGCATTGATAGTTCCAAATTAGAATAAAGTGAAAATCAACAAGATGATAATCTCAAAGTGGTATTAAAGCTACAAGTGGTTGGAGTACGCCAAGAATGAATGTAGCTACTCCATGAAGCAACAATGCACTAAAAATATCAACAAGGAAAATCAAAACATTAAGAAACTATAAAGATTATGCTTTGATGTCTAAAATCTTGAGCATTGAAGAGATTTTAAATTATGAGAAGGCAAAGGATCAAAATGTATGGATGGATGCTATGCAAGAGGAATATGATCCTATTATGAAAAGTGATGCTTAAGTAGTAATTAAACTTCCTAAAAATAATTTTCTTATAGGCTTAAAATGGATGTATAAATCTAAGTTCAATATCCATAAACGAAAGGAATATGAGGACACATTTGCACTTGTAGCTAAAATAAATCTCATTAAACTTATAATTTCATTACCTACTAAGCACAATTAAAGCTTAAATTGAATGGATGCGAGGTCATCATTTTTTAATGGTGAATTAAAAGAAGAAGTGTCCGTTGTTCAACTAGAAAGTTTTGTAAATTATAAATAAGAATATTTTGTATGCAAGTTAAAGAAAGCACTATATGGTCTCAAACAAGATTGGAGATCATGGCATATAAAAAGTGATCACTTTTTCTAGCGAGGATTCATCAAAAAGTATAGTGGTTGAAACCTTTACATAAAGGAAGATGAATATGGTAATGAAGCTTTAATTTCATTATAAGTTGGTGATTTAAACATAACAAGTAGTTTTACAAGTTTGATTAATGAAATCAAAAGTGATATATTGCAAGAATTTGAAATAAAAGATCTTGGACAAATGTAATATTATTTACATTTTAAGGTGTGGGGTGAAGATAGTAAAACTTTGATCACTCAAAGTAAGAAAGAAAAGGAAATATCAAAAGATTCAATATGAATGAGTTCAAATTAATGTTTAATCTATTAGAATATAATGCTAATATTTTCATTAATGATGATACAAAAGAAGTAAACAATACTTTGTATTGATAGCTAGTGGGAAGTTTAAATTACTTAACCACAAAAATATCTAATATTCCATATTCAATCACCATATTTAGTCAATTCATGGTCAATACACATGAGTGCCATTAGAAAAGCACCCAGAGAGTCATTCAATACCTAAAATGTTGATTTTGGTATTGAATACACTAATTGTTGAATGCAAGGTTGACATGTTATTTAGAATTTGATTGAGTGGGTGATATAAATGATAGAAAATCAACCATTGGATATGCATTTAGTATAAAATTAGGGATTGTGTATTGGTGCAAAAAGAGGAAACCAAATGTTTCATCTACTAAAGTTTAGCAAAAGGCATTGTGCAGTGTTACCCATGAGAAAATTTGGATAAGGTTTATTCTTGAAGAGATGGGAGAATGGTGGCCATCATTATCTAGAATGAAAATTCCATGAATATTCTAGAATTTAATGGACAATAGTGAAGTCAAACAATTGACTTTACTCTTTTCTGTCAAAATCCAAAATATTCTTGAAATTTGCAATCAAATTGTGTCCAAGTGAGAAAGGAAAGAAGTACCTACAACTACTAAGTGTAACAATCAATGTTCTATGAAATTAAAGCCAATTTATTTTCCAAGTGAGAAAGGAAAGAAATACCTACAACTACTAAGTGTAACAATCAATGTTCTATGAAATTAAACCCAATTTATTATGCAAGATAAAAGGACATTGAAACTTAGTAAATTTTTTTTTTTAAGAGAAAAGATTCAATTAAAAGTGATTGATGTGATATATTGTAGCGAAAAGGAGAATATGGTGTACATATTCTCTAAACCATTTGGAAGGACAAATTTTAGTATATATAGATATTTTCTAGGTATATAGATGATGGGATTCTAAGTATTTTAGCAATGTGATGAGTGATATATACACGTGGGATTCTAATTACTTTAAAATCCGAAGAGCCCATATTTTATAGACCCCACATTTTCAATAAGGTGACGTATTTGCAGAATGCTAGATGCACAGTTTATTCTGTAAACAATTCAAAACTGGCACATAAATATAGTCATTGGAAAAAGGGACTGACAGATTAGATATTAAGACAAGCGCTATATGATTTTAATAGTCTAGTATGATCTTAATAGAGAACAAACTGCACGCATATATATGGTGTGTTTCTCCTGCTCTGCATTCTGTCGGTCGCAGCGATGAATAACCAACTGGTAAGAGAAAATAAGGCAATGGCAATGGTTCATTCCCTTAATTTAAAATGGCAGGAATTATTTCCAAATTAGCACGAACCTCAAAAATACACTTTCGGAAACAACCGTTCATACCTAACTAATTTATTTAATCACCATCTTACTATTTCGTCATTTCATTTCTATCTGATACGATGAGTAGGAAATCTTTAATACTTTCATGTGAAAGTTATTTTTTCATAGATTTGTTATCCATCGTTTTCATGGGAGATAAGGGACAACTCAATATAGTTCTAAGTTTCTTCGCTTTCACCAAACAGTTATGTGAAAGACAATGGTTAAATTTATTTATTTTTACAAACTTTGTTAAGAATTTTGGTTAAATTTATTCAATTATTAAACTTACATGAGAATTTTGAAATGAAAGGTTCAATTAGTTATATTATTGGTTGACATTATCATCGATTTTGCTTTTATGTTTTCACAAAGAGTTTCATTTTATAGCTTGTTCTAGAGTTTCCTCTTGATATCTTTTAACCTTTTTTTTTAGCCATAATTTTTGGGTTTTTCTTGGAAATCTTCTTTGATTTCTTATTATCCTTTTCATTTATTTCCTAAAGAGTTAGATTATATAGTATAAGATATTTAAGCTCTAAATACACGACTTTACTATTAAATTTATATTAATTTGTTACCCTTACCTTAATTAAATAGCATTATAAAAATACAATAAATCCTTACAAGTACTAATGTCCCGAGTAATAATAAATCTAGTTCCATTAGATTACTATATATTGAAACCCTAACAATTGATAGTAAGAATAATTCCTTTATCATATCGAATACTACTTTTAATATAGGTTGTATATCATTATAGATATTCCCTTTTCATGACTAATATGAAGGGATCCAGTCTACATAATATAACGATAATTAAAATTATTTTAGTCCTTACATTTAATAATATTATCCATAGATCTATTAAATTTATATTAATGAATATAAATTTAACATATTTTAATATATGTTAAATATTAATATTCCCCCTTATCTTGAATAATCTGAAGGGATCTAGTATATATAATATAACGATAACTAAGATTATTTTAATCCTTAATTAAGACTAACACTATAACATTATTATAATAATAATATAACATTAATTATTAGTTATTATTAAACCCTTTCGATTACTAACTATTATTTCTAGCAATTTTAATATATTATTTCTAGCAATTTTTAATATAAATATTAACTCAAACATTGTTAACTTTTCACTTAAATAACATATGATAAATATTAAAATAATATTTTAGCATTATAATATTATATAATTAAAATTGATTAGTCATATCTAGCCATTCTTGGTCAATCTTAGCCGTTTATCTAGTCTGACCTAATATAGCCGTTTTTTTTTCAATATAGTCGTTTTTTAGTCAAACCTAGCTGTTGGATGATCTGCTAGCCCTATTTAATATGCAACCTTGATCTGGTTCTTCAACTTGTCCTGACAATGAGCCACACTCGTTGGTTTGAAACGCGTCGACAAATGTTCTATCATGTGATTTACGCCGAAAAAACTTTTCTCCTAGAGTTTCATTTTCTCATGCTTTTATGCTTTTATAAAGAGTTTCATTTTCTCTTTATTTAATCATAAAATTAAATGATTTAGTTTTATAAATATAGGTTGAAATTTTGAATTTTTTTATATAAAAAAATTATAATATTAAAATTATTTATTTTTATAAATTTGGTGAGAATTTTAAAATGGTTTTATTAAGATTTGATAAATAAAATTTTGGAAAATATCAATAAATGATAAAGAAGAAAAATTGCATTACAATTATGTCTATATTTACATTAGATATTATCTATATAAACTAGTACAACCACGTTAAAAATATTAATGTGATTGATATATCCGAAGGCTTCATAAATATAACCAAAAAAACTATTGTAATAAGATGAATACCTTACTCATGCACATATTTACATAATTAACCATGTATAAAAATGTTATGGGTCAAATTTAACTTAAGAAAAAAAAGAATTACACATCTTATTGTAAAATTGACCATTTTGATAAACAAAATTTGCTTGTATATAAATGAATGTTATAAATAATAATGAGGAAATTATTAGAATTGGAATAATTTCAAATCCCTAGGAAATTGGTGGGTAGGGGTCCAAGTGACACTAATCTACTTTTTTTAATTTATTAAAAGTATGGACTATTTTGCCAAATAAAATTTGTTTATATATAAATGAATGTTATAAATAATAATGAGGAACTTCTCGTCGATGAACTTATTAGAATTAGAAACTCAAATCCTTAGGAAATTGGTGGGTGGGAAGCCAACAAATCTAATTTTTAAAATTTATTAAAAGTCAATGCAACCCAACAAACTCTATAATACACTACAACCATTGATAAAAATTAAGACTAAGCATATGTTGAGCATATTCCCTTGAGAATCAATCTAGTCCCTCAATTAAAAGTCAACAGATCCTCATCCAACTTTTTTTAGTACAAAAAAAACTAGATATATATATTATTATTAGAAAGGAATTTACATCAGAAGCCCTTAGGCCATCCACATACATAACCCATATGAAATGTGGAAAATATATGATTAGCAAATTCAGTAGATGAAAAAACATTACAACATGCCAAAATACAAAACTTGATAACTTGCTGCAATTCCAGAATGTTGCTATCAGAGAAAGAAACAAAATCAGCAGTAAATATTGTGGCAAGAATGAGCTTCTATAGGATCAAAAACATGTATTCACAAGTTGTAGTAATTCCCCCATAGGAAGGAACTGTAGCATTTGTATATCCTGTAGGCCGTGCCACCCAAATGAAAACTGAATGTACACTAATCAGAGTCATACAATCCTGTAGTACTAAAGGATTGGAAACTTGTTTTTACACCATCTAACGAGGAGAGCAAGGGTCCCTCGTAGAGGACACTGTTTCTGCCCAGTGGCCAAGCAACAAGTTCAAAAAACCAAAAAGGGAAAGTGTGGCAAAGATATTGTCACAAAAAAACATCATATTTTTACTTTAGAACAGATCAATCAGAGTAATGGCACCCCCTGATGATTGACAGAATCAAAAGTCTGTACAGAATTGCATAATTTGTCCAAAATTTACAAAAAAAGGGAAGGACTGTGGGTGTATTTGTACAGGAGGTTAACCCAGGTTTGTAAATTCTTCCATCTCAAAAATATTCATTTCCCATGAGATTTCTAGCTTCCATATGTCAATGCCGATCTGAAAACCTTTTTTTGATAGACTGTCTGCTTCCTTGTTGAGGCTTCTTCTGATATGTTGAATTGTGTATCTATCCCGAAGATTCCACATGTGCTTGATTCTTTCTATCCATCCTTGGAGTCTGGGATTGTTGATGAAAGCCTTCTGCAAGACATGATCAATTATAATCTTTGAATCTCCATCTATGTGTAGTATGGGGTTTCCTAGGAAACTGTTGAACCATAGAAGACCCCATAGAGCAACTGCTTTAGCTTTTGTGTTAGTACCAGCACCATAGTTCTAGAACATCCTGTATGTCAAGTCAGCATTAATAGCAATTAAAAAACCACAAACACAGGTGTTTCCTTGTGCAGCCCCGTCAACAAAACCCATAGGATAAATGAAGTGAGTGTCATCCTTTATTCTAGGATTAATTTGAGAGTGTATTGGGTGAGCAGGAAAGAAAGATAAGTTCAAGGCTAAATTTTCAATGATCACAGAGAAATCCTCCTTGCTGTTCTGGAATAAGATTCTGTTCCTCCAAATCTAGATTGACCTTAAGAAGTAGAGAGGAATAATACGCCAAGAAGATTTTTGTCTACTCCACCAATTTAGTGACTCTCTAATGCAAGTATGTTGTATATAATGGAATCCCATAAGAGAAGATATCTTTTTCCAAACATGAGTGGTGGGGAGGCAGTGTAGGAATATGTGGTCATTTTCTTCTGAATGGTTTTTTCATATGTAGCAAATGCTTGGGCCATACCAACTCCCTTTTTGTAAGTTTTCCCAAACAAGGTTTCTGTTATGATAGACAAGCCAAATGAAAATAATAATTTTGATAGGAGCTTTTGTTTTCCAAAAGGCATGAAGGGTGTGGTGTTTCCCAATCCTGGCAATCTTGTTTGATAAATCCTTATAGACCTCAGCAACAATTATGTTATCTGATTGCATTTTGCCCGACCATATAATTCTTTCCTAAGTACCTGTTCGACAAATGCCTAGATGTTTCATTTTGGTGATGGCCTTTGTCCATTCTGCCTCCAAGTGATGAGATAAACCTAGATCATTGGAAAATTTCCACATGGGGAGGGAATCTTGCCAACCTTTTATGACTTGGCCCCAGAAGAAAAGACCCTGAAAATTCAAGAAATGTAAGATGTTGATGGATAGGGAGATATTCGATTCAACCACCAAAATAGGGTCAATGCCTATAAGAATTTTATTCCCATATTGGAATTTCCATGCCAGATGATGTATGAAGTACTATTCAATTTTTTTGAAGCTTAACCAGATTGTTGAGCCATGTTTTATGCCTATTGAATGAAGGTAGTACCAACAGGTGAAATCTTTACTCTTAAGGTATTTTTGTTGTATGATCTTACTCCATGAGTTTGTTCCAAATAAACCCCTCTAGAGGGATTTTATAAGTAAAGCTTGGCCAAAACGATGAAGATCCATAATAGCCCATCCACCCCTGTCCTTAGGAAGGGTTATATTAGATAATTTGGTCAGATGGAATTTTTTCCTATCATGAGAACCTGCCCAAATTAAGTTTGCTATAAGACAATTTATGTCATTTATCATGGAAACAGGAATGTGAAATAGATGAGCCCAGTAGACCCCCAACTGAGCTAGTAAAACTTGAGTCAGGATGGCCCTACCCCCTATGGACAGACATCTAAATTCCCACCCTGAAATTCTTTTATAGAACTTGTCAGTAACCCAATTCTAGTCAGAATTCCTATAACACAAAGGATTAAGTCTATAACCAAGATACTTTAGTCCATGTATAATGGGTTTGGCCTCTATTCCAAATAGGTCCTTAATATAGGCAAAAATTTCCATTTCAGATTGACTATAGTACAAAATAGTTTTATTAGAATTTATGCATAGTCCCGAAGCATTTGCAAATCTGCTAAAAATATGAAATAGATTGGACCAAGTGAAACGACAGATCATACCCAATATGAGAATATCGTCGACAAAGAGGTTGTGTGAGATATTGATGTTGTTTCCTAGCTTCAGAGCTTTGAAGTTGTCTTCATGGACCGCTTTTTTAATATGCAAGCTCAGACAGTACATTACCAGAATAAATAGGAGTGGTGATAAAGAGCATCCCTGACGAAGACCTCTGCCCACCCTGAAGAATCTTGTTGGTAGTCCATTGATGATGATGGAAAAATTTACATTGTCGACACAGGCCATGATCCAGTTTATGCATTTGGACTGAAGACTAAACTTGTTGAGAATGTCAGGCTAGGCAGTAACTCTCCAAAGGCAGAAAAAACTGATTCGTCTGATTATTCCATAGGTAGGTTATTGTTATATACATTAGGAGTGATTCTTCAGTTCATCTTCCGATGACTGTTCACATTCCTGATTTATTTATTTACAAATTCCCTAATCATGAAGATTAGGTGTCAACATTCCACCCCCTTAATCTGAAGGGACGTTGGTGAGTCCAAGCATCATTCTGAATCGTTCAAGCTTTTCCTTTCCAAGTGCTTTGGTGAAGATGTCTGCAATTTTCTCATTTGTGGAACAATGACGGAGATGGATTGTTTTGGCCTCAACATGATGTCGAATCAGATGATATTTAGTATTGATATGCTTTGTTCGATCATGGAACTCTGGATTCTTGGCCAACTTTATTGCAGAGGTATTATCAATCATGAGTGGAGTTGATTGTACTTGTTTTACCTGCAAATCTTCAAGAATTTTCCTGAGCCACACAATTTCTTTCGTTGCTTCAGCTGCTACCACGTATTCTGCTTCATTTGTGGAATCTGTTGGAACTGATTGTTTGCGTGATCTCTAGGAGACAGGTCCTGATCCAAGACTCATAGCATATCCTGAAGTAGATACCCCAGTTTCTTTGTCTCCATCGAAGTCTGAATCAGAGTATCCAATCAAGCTGAAGTCGTCCACCTGTGTATACTTGATTCCAAGGTCTTGAGTTCCCTTCAAGTACCTTAGAACTCCTTTTGCAGCAGACCAATGTCCCTCACAAGGCTTTTGCATGAACCTGGAGAGGATTCCAACAGTAAATGAAATGTCTGGTCTGGTAGTAGTGAGGTAGATGAGACTTCCTACAAGCTGTCTATACTTTGTTGCATCCTCAAATTCCTTTCCTTCAATAGATGTGAGCTTTAAGTTTTGTTCCATTGGAATAGAAAGAGGATTGCACTCTGTCATGCCAAATCTGTTTAACAAATCTCCAATGTATTTCTTTTGAGAAAGAAATATGGATTTTGGATGTTGGGTTACTTCAATGCCAAGATAGTAATGAACATAGCCCAAATCAGTCATTTCAAAACTTTTCCCCAATTCCTTCTTTATGGATGAAATGTAGCTTTCATTGTTTCCTGTCATTAAAAGATCATCTACATATACCACAAGATACACAACTGTTTTGCCAACTTTATTGACAAATAAAGTTGCATCATCAAGATCAAAATGATTGAAGTTGAGTTTCAGAAGATGCTCAGTTAGTTTTTCATACCAGGCTCGCGGTGCTTGTTTGAGGCCATACAAGGACTTCACAAGTTTTCATACTTTATGTTCATGTCCTTTCACAGAAAATCCTTCAGGCTGGGACATAAAAACATTCTCTTTTAGATCTCCATTCAAGAATGCAGTTTTTACATCCATTTGATGGACTTTCCAACCGTTCTGAGCTGCTAGTGCAAAGAGTGTCCGGATGGTGGCCCATTTTGCTGTGGGGGCAAAACTTTCCTCATAATCGACCCCTTCCTTCGGTGCAAAACCTTTTGCCACAAGCCTAGCTTTGTGCTTATCAAGTGAGCCATCATCTTTGTACTTGTTCTTGTAGACCCACTTGCAGCCAATTGGTTTGGTTCCAAATGGAGGATCAACCAGCTTCCAAGTGCCATTCTTTATGAGGGCATCATACTCCTTTTGCATCGCTTCTTTCCATTCATCATGAGAAGAAGCTTCTTTGAAGGAAGTTGTTTCAAAACCTGTAGACAAGTTCAATTCACAATCATAAGTAACATCCATATCAACAGGTGAATTAGAGTCATCTACATCACCTCCATTTTGTCGGTTTGAATTTCTGGTTCCTGTTTTTCCAATTTCATCAGGATGAACACTTTCAAGTGTCTTTGTTAGCCACTTTGGGGGACCTTTCTGAGATGGTCCAGGCTTCTTTGTTGATTGAGTTGGGACTGAATCAAGATTGAGTCTCCCAATTCTATTAATTACATCACTTAAAGCATCATCTATTGTTGGAGTTTCATGCAGAGGAGATTGTTCTTCAGAAGAAGATTCCACATGTTGATCTAGTATAGGAATCCCCCTTTCAAGATGTGGAATCTGATTATCAAATTCTTGAAATGATTTCGTTTTTTTGAATCTATCAAAGCGATCAAGTTGCCACTCAACAACATTGTCAGATTTGGATGATTCAAGAAAAATGACATCTCTAGATACAACAAACTTTTTATTTACTTCATCATAGAGGCGGTATGCTTTAGCGGTGTTTGAATACCCCAGGAAGATACACTTACAACTTCTAGCACCAAGTTTGTTTCTATGTACCTTTGGTATGAAAGCATAACAGGTGGAACCAAAGATCCTGAGATGTTTTACCGAAGGAACATGTCCATACCACAATTCATAAGGAGTCTTGTTTCTTATAGCATTAGATGGACATCTATTCTTTATATATGCAGCACATAGAACAGCATCAGCCCAAAACATTATCTTTACATTTTTTAAGAAAAGCATGGATCGTACCATATTTAAGATTGTTCTATTCATTCTTTCAGCTACACCATTCTGTTGGGGATTATAAGGCACAGTTGTTTGATGTTTGATCCCATGTTGGTGAAGAAAGTTTTCAAATTCATTTGATGTATATTCTTTTCCATTATCAGTGCGAATAGACCCAATATGAGATTGTGCATCATTTTCAATCCATTTATGAAAATTCTTGAATGTTTGAAAAGCATCAGATTTGTTCTTCAATAAACAAACCCAACACATTCTGGTGTAATCATCAATAAATGTCATGATATCTTTATTTCCATTTGCAGAAGGAACAGGCATTGGACCACATAAATCTAAATGAATGAGTTCAAGCTTCCTATGTGCTCTTGAATGTGAATCATGAAAATACTGTTTGCTATGCTTTCCTAGAATGCAAGCATCACATTGCTTATGTTTCCTAGGAATTGTAGGCAAACCAGCAACACCATTTTTCTTCAATAAGCGGAGACTGTCATAGTTTAAATGTCCAAATCTAGCATGCCATATAAACTTGATGGAAGTGTACCTTCTTCATGATGAGAAATATATGAGAAATTTTGTGAATGAGCAGAGGTTCCTTGCAGTTTGAGAAGCCTTTCTTCTTCTATTCCCCTCATGACAAGTGAGTGGTCAGATGCTTTTCTTACCTCAAGCTTTCCATCAAACATATGAATGGAGTGACCTTACTGACGGATGTGAACCAAGGATAGCAAGTTTCTTTTGAGCTGTGGGAGATATTAAACATGATCCAGAAGAAAGTCTGGAAGACCAAGCAGTTTTAGCCTGATTGTGCCAAGCCCTGATGGCTTGAATTTTGACTGATCTGCAAAGTATACTACTCCATCAACATTGTCAGTGAAATCTTCAAAAAAAAAATTTCTATGAGTCATGTGACAGGTTGCTCCTGAATCAAGCAACCAATCATTTTTTTGAAGAAGCAAGTGAAGCATTAAACAAATCTTCATTTACTCCAATGTTACATTGTGCCTTAATATAGTGAGCGGATTCAGGTGCTTTACCTTTGTCTGTATCATCAGTTTTGCCTTTCGGCTGGTTTCTTTTCTGCTCAATTTTGTCCCATGGTAGCTTGCATGTAGAAGCATCATGTGATCCATTTCGTTTCCAGCGAATGCAATGCAGATATGCCTTTTCTCCTTGAGAATGTCTGCCCCCCCTGCCTCTGAAGTATCTTCCTCTTCCTCTTCGTCCACCTCTTCCTCTTGTAGAATCTTGAGCAGGATGCTTTTCTTTATGAGCAAGGAAAACAGTCTCTTTAGAAGATTCAGGGACTGTCTTCTTTCCAAAGGCTTTCTCTCTTTCAGCAAACTTTTTCACAAGAGAGTCAAAGGTTATATCTTTAAGATTTCCATTTGCTTGTAAAGACTCAAGATAATTGGAGTAAGTAGGATAGAGTGCCTTGAGAAAAGCAATAAGAGGGATATCCAGCTCAACCTTAGTGGATTTGATATCATGCATTATAGATTTTACTTCAGATGCAAGAGCAAGAGGATCATTATTTTTTAGTTCAAAAGTGAAGAGTTTAATCATGAGCTGAACAACTTCAAGTGCAGAATGTGAGTCATAGAGTTCTTTTAGCTTTTGTAAGGCTTCAAAGGCAGTTGAATATGATGAAATATGGCGACTCACCTCTTCATTTACAGATGCTGCGATTAATGCATAAGCTTTGCTATTCTTGTTTTCCCAAATGACGAGTTCTTTCTCTGAGGTAGGCTATACTGGGTCATTGTCTCCTTCTCCGACACACACTCCTTTCCACAACTCAATGAAGATGAGGGTGTGTTTTATCATCCGAGACCATTCAGGATAGTTCTCCTTGCCAGTGAGAACTATTCCTACCATAGAGATGATTGAATGCATTCTGTAAAAAAAACTTCTGCTGATAGAAAAAAATACTTCTGTTGATATACAGTGAAATTGTACTCAAAAGGGCAAAAAGATTTCAAATACTTTTATGTACTGTTTCTTCAAATCCCTCCAATGTTTATAAAAGTATCCTCATATAATATATCCACCATATTCCATTCTACAGAAACGCATTCAAATATCTACAAACTATTCAATATATCTATATATATATATATATATATATATATATATATATATATATATATATATATATATATATATATATATATATACAGCGCTCAATCCTTCAAAACGTTCAACACACAGATTCAATGTATCAATTCAACACGCTTAATTTCACTAGCACATTGTTTTGTCGGAGTAATGCACAACAAAACATCCACGGAGAAGGCTCAACGCACCATGGGCTCACCATATGCCATTACACCGAAAGAAACCTACCATATTGCTCCAATTCAACGCAGACGAGAACTCAAAGGCCACAAAATACGGTTGGTTACTCGAATATCATATCGTGTTGGCCGAGTAATTAATGCTTAAATAATTCACCACGGGTTAGCCATCACTATTCGCAAATAGAGAATTCAAAATAGAGAATGAACGGGAAGGGCACTATTCCAAATTTTATATTGCTTTGACCAGCGCACAGAGAGTATGCAGGTCAGACCAGTGCACATCACAGTCATACGTCCAAAAACAAGTACAACATCCCTTCTTATACCCAACTGCGAGCATATTTTTCATGCACACTGTATTGACAGATGGATTCTTTCAGAATCCACTTGTCCTCTTTGCAAAAACACTGTCCAGCCTAGACAGCCAGTTTTGGAATCTGCTTAGAGTAGAACAAGTTTTAACTGCAAGCTCAGAACCCAGTACTTCAGGGATTCATGACAGTTTGAATTCGGAGCAAGGGCAAAGCGCAAGTTCTGGTGAAGAATTTAACTTACAGAAACCAACGGCTATATTATCTTCGGGTATGCAGGAGCAGATGACTGCAGAAATGGATGAGGCAACCCGATCGACCTGAGCTCCAGCCACGATATCTTTCCATCTCCGTTAGCGTCAAATTTCTTAAAAACATCTTCCAGATCTTTGACAAGTCGGGTGGATGCAAGGCTGGAGTCAATGTGATTCGATCTGCCGCTTCCGAAGAAAGAAACCCTCTATTTCTTTTTCTTCTACTAATAATGAATGGCCTGCACGCTTCAATGCTCAGGTCTACAACTCTGAAATTGATTCATTGACGTAGCACAGTGGAAGAGGAAACCATTTCTCCAACGGAATGTACACAGAATAACGCCTTTTTTTTGAAACGTTTATGACATGGCTCTGACTGTTCAAAGAGCGACAGAGGCAGAGGCAGAGCAGCGCTCTGGACAGAGGCAGTGGCAGTGCTCAGGACAGAGGCAGTGGCAGTGCTCAGGACAGAGGCAGTGGCAAACTATTTCAGGATTGAGGCAGAGCAGCGATCAAGACAGAGGCAGTGGCAAAAATTAAGGGAGTTACAACTATTTTTAGAACTGGCTCTGATACCATGTTAGGCCCGGCAATAACTCTCAAAAGGCAGAAAAAACTGATTCGTCTGATTATTCCATAGGTAGGTTATTGTTATATACATTTGGAGTGATTGTTCAGTTCATCTTCCTATGACTGTTCACATTCCTGATTTATTTATTTACAAATTCCCCAATCATGAAGATTAGGTGTCAACAGAGAATTAATCTTAGAAAACCCCAATCTAGACAGTCATATGCTTTTCTGAGATCCACTTGGAGAATAATCGCATCCATGTTTTTTTTGGATGGAGTGCATGCTTTCCTGAGCATTTGCCACCGAATCATGAATGATTCTATCTAGAAGGAATCCATGTTGTTCAGGAGATATGTAACGAGAAAGAGTACCTCGCCATTGCTCTGCAATGGTTTTTGATATTATTTTATATATAATGTTGCACCGAGAAATAGGTAATCCGAGAAGCCTTCAGCAGCTTTGTTTTTAGGGATGAGGGTGATGTAAGTGGAGGTTATCTTTTGATGAATGAAACCCCTATTTCTTGACTCCTCGATCATACTTAATAGGTTTGACTAGACCATACCAAAAAAGTGGGTAAAAAACTCAATGTTCCATCCATCCAGACTGGGGCTTTTGTCATTCTTAAATGACTTAAGAACCCTCAGCAACTCATCCTCAGAAACTTCCTTAAAAAACACTTCATTTTTCTCCTGATCAAACATGGTGGGGAATGGATCAATTCCCCAAATCATATCTTCCACATAAATATTTTCACTTCTTTTATAAGCATTTTGAAAATAGTTTATAGCAGCATTGCTTATTTCTTCTTGATTCTGGAAAATATGACCATCTAAATCCTTCATACGCCATATGGAGTTAATATTCCTATGGAAATTGGCATATCTGTGACAAAATTTTGTATTTCGGTCACCTTCATTTAACCAGAGTGCCCTGCTCTTTAATCTCCATGTGGCTTCTTCCATCAATAGAATTTGCTTCTTCCTGTGTTCCAATTCTTGGATTCTTGCTTGGATGGAATCCAGGAGGATGTGGGTGGACATGTGGGACTGAAGAAAATCTAGTTGGTCTTAGATTTTTACAAGCTCTCTCCTGCTGTCTCTAATTTTCTTCCTCTGCCACCATTTTACAGATCCCCGAAGGGAGTCTAGTTTTTCCATAATATTGTGCATGGGGGGGGATCCTGTAATAATAGTATTTTCCCAAGTGTTGAGTACCAACTTGTTAAAGCCAGGATCGTCTAGGAGTGTTCTATTAAATTTGAAGGGATACCCCAAGTTTGGTTCCCTATTCCTCCACTTCAGAGTGATGGGTCTATGATCTGAAACATAGTTGCTGATGATGTTCACTCAGACATCACCCAAACGTTCCAATAGTTTCTCATGAATCAGAAAACGATCCAATCTTTTTGCCACATAGGCCGAGCGAGAATGATCATTGTCCCATGTTTAAGAAATTATGGAGGGACAAACATCAACAAAATTGTTTGAGAGAATTGCATTTTGAATTTTCCATGCAAGCGGATCCACTTTCCTGTGCCGACCCCAAATTTCATCAAGGCAAAAGGTGCAGTTTAGATCCCTTGCAATAATGAGAGACTCTATATCCATCAAACCAGAAGCTATGAATCGGTCCCAGAAACTCATTCTCTCTCTATAAGGGGCATAAGTATTCAGAATATGTATATGGCCCGGAAGACCGCGCATTTTACCTTCCACGAGAATACTAGAAAAACAATCAAAAGCTCTTAAATTGATCCGTCTCGGGTCCCATAAGGCCACCAGACCCCCCGAGAGACCCAAATCGGCCGTAGCAGTAATATACCAGGAAGGGAACATTCTACGAAAATATTGGATAGCATCCGGGACATTGTGCATTGTTTCTTGGATAAGGATGATAAAAGGATGTAGGGATAAAAGGATGTTTTTGAGGGCTAGGTATTTAGGGGCAGCCTCCAGACCCCGAACATTTAGGGAAATGATACACATCATGCTAGATATTTTTCAAGCATCCATGCTCTAAGGGCCCGTGAGTGGGGAATATCGGCGATGGGAATGTCAACAAGAAATCTGTCCAAAGGAGAAGAAATAGGATTTTTATTGGATCGCCCCCTAAAATGCCGACTCCCACGATTTTGATTTTTGTGAATAGTAATGTTCCCCGCTGAGGTGGGACTAATATGGGGGGAAGAGCTGCCTTCCGATTTGTGTATGGTGAGCGTATGGAGATCAAGAGTTTTTCTTTGTAATAGAAGTTCAAGATCACTCCCAACCGAATTTGTCGGTGAGACAGTAGGGGAGTTTGGTGGAGTAATACTTAGGCAAGGGCCTTTGCCTTTTGATTGCCAATGGGTAGGATTTAGAGAGGCCACGTAAGCAATTTGTGAGGATGATGGGATATCCGGATATGGATGAGGAGTTGCTAAAGGAATTGGAATGTCCTAGGGAGCTGCAGGCTCGGGGGGCGGATGAGTCATAAAAGCTGGTGGACTGTCGGAGTATGGAAAGTCTGATTTAGCCGAATTTATCGGAGATGACGGAATAGTAATAGGCGAAGAGACAAAAGATCCAAAAGCATGTGGAAAATAGGACGACTGATAGGAAATTTTATCTGAATGTTGGATAGGATGCTTATGTGTCCTGATTACTTTCTCTTTTTGTATCTGACTTCCCTGTTGTCCCCTCTCTGAGATATGCCCCTTGACTCCCTTGTAGCACCTTTTACCATGTAAACGTCCACCCAGATGAAGAGGACATTGTTCGCGCATATGGCTAGTTCTGTGATAGAAAGAGCATCTGAATGGAACCCCCCAATAATCCAGCCTTTGTTGGAGGAAAGTATCACCCTAGGATAGTTCAATGTGGTCCAGGAAACCCCCTCTATAATCTTTTTCAATAAGTATCCAAGCTACTCTTTTATCCTGTGCCCCCAGACAGTGAGGATCCACGTATATAAACTTTCCGATGGCATTTCCAATATCCATAAGAGCCTGCTTTGTCCATAATTCTAGCGGGAGACCGGGTAATTTTAGCCAAACTAGTTTATTGGAGGGGGTATTGCGAAGGGGATTGTACCCAATATACCAATTATGTAGGGCAAGGAAGCTTTTTCCATGAATCCATGGGATGGCTATGATTTTTTCCAAATCCTCCTCACTGAGGAAGTGAAAGTTGTACCATCCCTTCAAAAGTCTAACAACCGTAGGCATGTACCCTAACATCATTTTCCATTTTCTTTCAATCCAATTACGTGTCTCTGAGTCTTCCATTTCTGAAAAGTACCATCTACCAACTAATTATCTGCCATATTATTGGAAGATTGCATAATTA
Source organism: Pinus tabuliformis (assembly GCA_031772625.1). Lineage (NCBI taxonomy): Eukaryota > Viridiplantae > Streptophyta > Pinopsida > Pinales > Pinaceae > Pinus > Pinus tabuliformis. The sequence continues at coordinate 66,919,338 of CM062804.1, read as the reverse complement.
TCTGCCATATAAAATTGATATATAATACTTCAAAAAAATAGATATTATCTATATAAATTATAGGAGATTGCATATTTGTCTACCATATATAATTGATAGAAATACTTAATATATATATATATATATAATCAAGTTAAATTTGTTAAGAAAATTATTTGGGTTATAGTGAAATTGTATAATATTATTGTAGTAACATAATATTTACATCAAGAGAGAAACATACATCATAACAAAATTTCAAATATATATTTAGAAAATTACCAATAAATAAATATTAATTTAATTTTTAATAGATTTATATAATTCTCCAAATTTTACATAATTATTTTGTATTATTTTACTAACGATAAAATAAAAATAAAAATTATTTTAAAATAATATGTTTTTATAGAATTTTTCTTTTATAATTTTATTATTACTCACAAAATTTACTATATATTTTTAAAAAAATCATACATAAAATAATAATGTAAGTTAATTTTACTAAATATTAATAATACTATATATTATTATATTAATTAATTAATATAAATTATGTTATTTAAAAACTTACCAAAAATTTAATCCCTTAGGCATGTCAAATTAAGTAAAGGACCAACGCTAATTGAAATATATTTGTAAAACTCCAACAAAATGTATACTCAATGCTCACATTTGATGAATGTGCTCCTGCAGAACATACGACCATAGCTTATACAAAGTAATGTGTGACCTGTAATTCTTTGGACTGTTACGTGTGTCCAAAGAATTTTAATACTAATCCTGTTACATTATCTTAAGAATCATCAGCCACGTCAAATATAATTTCAATTATATTTGACCACACTTTCCCTTCAATTTCAAAGAAAGATGAAACATTGAACCTATTTTTTCTAAATCATTAAAAAGGAAGAATGTTGAAGGTGATGCCACGGTTTTGTAAATTGTTTTGAAGTTATTGTTTTTATGACTAAATTTAAATTAAAAATATTTAGATTTATTTTTTATTTTTTTCTTTTTAATTTATTATTTATTATTGTATATAGTTTATTTTAATTATTATATTTTATTAAAATTTTAAAATTATGTCTTTAAAGTTTTGGACAAATGATAATTTAGTGTTTTATTAAAGCACTTTTTGATGTGCAATTACTTATTTAATTTCATGCCCCAATCAAAAAGTAGTATATTAAACATAATGATATATTATATATGGGAAGATATAATCTCACAAAATTTGAAAAAATTAGAATTATATTTTTTAATAAATAAATATTAATATTAATATCTATTTTGAAATTATATTTTATTAAAAAATTAATATAATATAATATAATATATATCATATCCACAATATTTTAATTTTATTTATTAATATATTTTATTACAAAGTTAATATAACGTAATATATAGTATCACGTTCTTATCTCAGTTGTAGTCTTTCAACTACATATAGGCAAGTGTGGCACCGCTACACTTTTTATTTTCACTAATACTTAAGTGTACGGACTATGCCTAACACAACACTTAGTTAATTTCCCAATAAGTGTTTTCAATAATGTAGCAGCATAAATATTCAACAATCACCATACAAGTATAACATAGTTACACTTGGGAGGGGCGACTCCCGTAAAGTCTGCCCAAATCAATTAATATACAACTTCAATATTATACAAGCATACAATAATTTACAGCTAAGTCGTGCAGCCAACCATTCATCCTGCACACTTAGACAAATCACCAAACTGTGCAGCTACTGTTGTCGTCGTCTGCACTGCCGGAAGCCCCCAAATCAATCTTGTCGCAAATCACAACTGCCTCATTCAGCTCTGCCCAAATTCTACTCACCTCTCTCAGTCGTCGTGCAACCCTTATGCCTTAACGCATGGCCTACACTACCTCAGCGCCACCCTGACCCGTGTCACAATACTCATTCAGACGTCCAATCGAAACTATTTCACTCGTTCAGCTTTGTTGATTGGCATGAGCACATGACCCACACGCCCTACAGTCTTGCCTTCCCAACACATCTCACCCGCCGAACCCGTCCTGTAACTCAACCTAGAATGTCTGCAACCTCGTCCCTTGACCTTTTATGCCCCACTTATCTTCTCTTTGTTGTCTTCGCTCGGTCCCTTCTTCGCACTTGTTGTTTTGTGTTATGAATTCTGAGTACGAATTTCCAATTGCATCGAACTCTCCACCTATATATCCATGCCACCACTGTGTCATCTTCTCAACCATCGCAACCCTTCATTTAATCGAAGGTCAACCCAACATTTCGTCCACGCGTTTGCCTGCATATATGTATCGGTCCATTCAGGTCGGCCTGCCCATGCATCGGCCCAACTATATCACATGTCGGCCCATCATATAAGTGATTCTGCTTAGTTGTTCTGTCCACCTGCTCACTCAACCTTCATACTTCGGTTGCCCTCATGTCCAATATCTTCGCTCGGTCCAACAATCAAACTTCGGATCACCCGTATCAAGTGTGGGAGCGCCTGAGCGCTCACCATGTTGCCTCACCCATTGGCACTTCACCTAGGTGTGTGTCTTCCCGAATGCCCAACTCAAGTCGCACGATGTGCTTTCCCGTCGCACACTCCCATCACACAACTTGTCACACTTCCTTGTCGCATGACTCATCGCACATCCTGACATCCAACTCTAAGTTTCCTTTAACCGAACACGAGTGCTCATCGCACTTCCATTGTGACTACATGCCTTTAATTGCGATCGTCATTTTTTTGACTCTCTCAGGTGCTTGCACCCTCGAGGCCCTGACATTCTCCACCACTATAGAAATGTTTTCGTCCTCAACAACACCATCATCATCAATCTTTGCAAAGTGTCGCTAGCTCCAATATTTATTGTCCATGCTACCCAACTCTGCTCATCATCCCACATCAAGGTCTATATCTCCATAAAAGGGGAAAGTCTCCTCAATCCATGATCATCAGCCACATCTATCACAACCTCCATGCTACTCCACTATGAAGAGGCTGGCCCATCCAACTCAAGCTACATTGCAACACATATCATGGCGACTCATCATGTGTCGTCATCATGTGAAATCTCTACCATGATACTCCATCCCAATGCAACATATCTTGGCCATCCCTCGATACATCTCTAACATAGCTCGGTGCAATGCTAGCCCCCATGGCTCGAACTAGTTGGGTGATCAGTCCAACTATCACATCCAAATCAAAGAGAATTCTCCTCCTCATGCCACCATTGGTCATTTCTCTAGCATCTTGTAACATTATCAACTCGATCAAGAATCCATACCAAGTGTAAAATAAGGCATGCTCAGGCCCATGAAGTAATCAATCATCTCATCTGATGCATGCTACCATTAATGCTAGTGTCCATTTTCTACTTTAGGTGATGCCCCAATATCCACATACATCCCAGCATCATCATGTGTAGAAGAAAGGCCCCATCCCCAAAGGCCCCTTTGTGAGGGTGGTGTAGTCCTTCTCATCATCAAGGCAATGCACACACCCACCTCCAAAGGTCTATAATGTAAGAAGGGTTAGGAAGTTGCCTCACTCACTCTCATCCACCCATGTATCAGGTTGATGTTACGTCCTCAAGTACTCATGCACAACATCAATCTCCTCATGTGCACATCCAAGCTTCCCAAGCTTGTCTTTCATTAACTGAAAGTCATATATTCTCATAGCATACCTGTAAAAGTCAAAAATTCCAGATGGATCTCTACCTGCATAATATTCACCAACCACTTCTTTAGAATAAGTGCTTGGACTTCGCCTCTCATCAACAACTCCATGGTGAATTATCTCAGTAGAAGATGCACTTGTCATACTCCTCAAGAAGTGTGGAACTGCCCTTCCACCCCCATCTTTCTTCCTAGTGCTCTCAACAAAATCAATCATCCTATTCTCCTTCACTGCTTAAATCATACATCCAAGCTCCCTTTGCTCCACATAATCATGATTCACATCTGGGTCCTTTGGATATAGAGTCATCGAAGCAACCCTTGGTTGATATCCCAATCGACTCTTCCTTGTCATCGGAACAATCATGGTCTTTCCTCCAGTTGTAATCAAGAGTATGTCATGGTCCACCATCGATATGGCTTTTGCACCTATCAAGAAGTTATGCCCCAAGACCATAGCATGATCATCCATATCAATCACCCTTAAATCCAACTTGCCAAACCACAAACCCACTCTCCACTTCTTCAAAACACCTGCCACAACTTTCATGGTAGAGTTTATAGCTTTATAAGCACTCAACTCCCTTTCCACTTCAACTTTCTTCCCAAAAGATGTTGTTGCCTTCCTACTAAGGAAACTATATGTAGCTCTCATATGAACCAATGCAACAAACTTCTTGCAATGTATGGTTACCTGTACAAAAATCAGTCTCAAGTAATGTCCATCCTTTGTAGGCTTTATCTTGCATCATACCTCAATAACCTTCTTCAACAATTCAACCTCAAAGGGATCTTTCAACTTGCATTTCAACTTGACTGTCCTCTTAAGGTGTGAAATCTCCCCTTTCGATTCATCCGAGCAATCCAATCCTAGTTTAGCTTGAGTTACATCAAGCTTCTCCTTCATTGCACCGTTCTCAAGTGCACCTACTTGGCTCACATTGATCTCCTCCACTTGAAGTGACCTAACCATCTGCATATCATCCTGCATTACCCTATAATAAGCTCCAAGTTTTTCAATGTAATCAAGCTCAACTTCTTCTATAACAACGGGTTTACGATCAAGAAAGTCCCTCTTGATCTCATCCTCAAGTCCCTTGACTTTAGCCTGCAACATGGTACTTATCTCCCTTAAGCAAACTCGTTCCTCTATGAGTTCTTAGAGTTTTCGGTCACCTTGTTGTATCTTCTCATCAAGTTCATCAAGTTCAGTAGACCTGCCATGAATATTATCCAAGTCCTTCCGCACCTTCACTATCCCATCTCCAATGTGCCCCAAGAGTTCCCACTCTTGCACAAGAGCCTCGTAGTGTTGCTACTTCTTGTCCTTCCAATAACCTATCATGTCATCAAGCTTTTGAAAAGCTCCCTCTGCCATCTTCCTCCGTTCAGCTTGGCCCAAGCTCAATGCTTCACCACTTGCTTCACTTTTCCTCAAGTCAAAGTTCCAAAGCTTCAATACCAACTGTAGCCCTGCTGTTGTATCCCTGCTTCACAATTTCCAATCTTCAAATCAAAGCCTTGTAGAAAGCGGGCTATTATACCATTTTTCATGCCCCTATCTTGGTGGTAGTTTTCCAACCACACATAGGTAGGTGCAACACCACTACACTTTTTCTTTTCACCAATACTTAAGTGTATGGACTATGCCTAACACAACACTTAGTTAATTTCCCAATAAGTGTCTTCAATAGTGCAGCAGAATAAACATTCAACGATAACCATACAAGCATAGCACACTTATACTTGGGAGGGGAAACTCCCGTAAATTATGCTCGAATCAATTAATATACAACTTCAATATTATAGAGGTATACAATATTTTATAGCTAAGTCATGCAACAAACCATTCGGCCTGCACACTTAGACAAATCATCAAATCATGCCTCAACCACATGGTTGTTGCTGCCATTGTCCACACTGCTAGAAACCCCCAAAGTAGTCTTGTCAAAAATCACAACTGCCTCATTCAACTCTGCTCGAATTCTGCTCACCTCTCCTAGACGTTGTGCAACACTATTGTGTGACCCTTATACCTTAGCACATGACCTGCAATACTACAGTGCCACCCAGACCCGAGTCGTAGTACTCGATCAGACCTCTTATCGAAACCATGTCACTCATTTAGCTTTGCCCTTTAGCGCAGGCGCTTGACCCGTAAACTCTGCAGTCTTGCCTGACCAACTCAAATCACCCACTGAACCCATCCTACAACTTGACCCGACCTGCCTACAACCTCGGCCCTCAGCCTTTGCTGCCCCGTGGCTCTTCTCCTTGTTGTCTTCACTCGATCCCTTCTTCACACTTGTTGTTTTGTGCTATGATGTCTGAGTTTAGATGTCTAAATGCCATCTAACTCTCCTCTTATATATATATCCATGCCACCGATGTATCATCTTCTCAACCGTCATGACGCTTTGATTAATTGAAGGTTGGCCAAATGTTTTGTCTACACGTCGGCCTGCATATATGTGTCGGTCCATCATTTAGGTTAGCTCGCCCATGTGTTGAACCAACCATATCACATGTTGGCCCATCGTATAAGTGTTGTCACTTGGTTGGTCTATTCACCTACTCACTCAACCTTAATACTTTGGTCACTTTCATGTCCAATATCTTTGCTCAATCCACCGGTTGCACTTCAGGTCACCTGCATCAAGTGTGGGTGCGCCCAACCACTCACCGTGTTGCCTCACCCATGGGTGCCTCACCCAGTTGTGTGCCCACTCGAACATCCAACTCAGGTCGCCCATCGCGTACTCCATCCCACAACTCATCGCACTTCCTCATTGCGCATCTCGACATCCACCTCTGCTTCGCCTTTAACTAAACAAGAGCACTCTTCACACCATTGCGACCACACATCTTTAAACATGATCATCAGTTTTTTAACTCTCTCGGACTCTCACTGAACTGAGGTCTTGACATATAGCATATCCATAATGCACATTTTTGTTCACTTTGCGTCAACAACCCCATAACAATATACCCCTTTTTTGAAAAAGGATCCATTATGTTCGAGTGTCTGTTCCATTCAGACTACACCATCAATTGATAGTTTTATGAATATGTTAGTCATTCTGCATATGTAAAATATAAATAATCTCAGTAGAATTGCGCATGTATGTAATAGCCTAGGTAAACCTATGGTTTTGGTGACGACCTCCATTATAGGAGGTTTTTTGTCTCATTGATTCATCTGTGTCTCTAGACACAAATGATCAGCAAAGTTTTTCCCTCCACTCTTACCCCAAAGCTAGAGTGGACTTTGTCGCTAAGATCTGAGGCGAGTCCGAGTGTTTTAGATCGAGTCTATGTAAAATTGATTTGGGAATAATCCTAGATAATTGGCGGGATTATTTTATTTCAAGTCACTTGTTCTACTGGATTATATTTTGTGTCACATAAATGGGTATTTTTTAGGGTCTATAATGAACAGGTTTTCCCCTTTCATGTATTAAAATGTAAAATCTCGATGTAAAAAATATTTAGTGCATGGTCCCTCATAATTAGACACCATGGCTAAGTATTAGAAGGTTGGAAAAATAATTAATCCCCTCACAAGTCAATTATTTAAATTAAAAATCTTAAGCCATAAATTTAATTAATTTGATGTCATAGGTAAATTTAAATTCTCGAAAAGAAAAATTTGTGGGTCTTAGAAAAAAATAAAATTAAAGGTCCCGGACTAAGGGAATATTAAAAATTTTAAGAAGTCTTGGACCCTTGGACCTTGGTAGTTAAGTCAAAGTCAAATTTTCTTGGTAATTAACTCAAAATTATTATTTTTGAGTTAATTAAAAGGGAATTAAATGAAAAATTTGAAATTCCTCATAAATTAAATAATTTCAATGGACGAGATTAAAAGATAATCAAATATTTTTCAACGGTTGAGATTAATTTGATGGGGATCAAACAAACTAGCCATTGGAGAATTTATCTATAAATTAGAGGTCAATGTTAGTCTATTTTTCATTCGATCTTTTGATCGTGTACTAGCTCTTGAAGCTCTTGTAAAATTTTATGGAGTAATACAACACAAAGTCTTTGGGGTTTTACTTGACGCAATATTCCTCTATGGTACCTTATGGTAACATGTGTTTAATTTTTTGTTGAACTTATTTATAAACTACTAGTTAATAGCTCTTGTAGATCAATTTATTGCATAGGTATCTTGCTTAAATTATTGGGTTTTAAGATAGCATTAAGATTTTTATTTGATCGAAAAGTGTCTCCAATCTTTGAAGATTTAATCATTATTTTATACCTCTATTAATTTTACTGCTTATATTTTAAGTGTGTAGAATTTATCTTTATTCATAGATTTTGGGTGTTTGGGAAAGTCCTCGGTTGGACCAACCGATTCCCGAAACTTAAGATCTGGAGAGCCTTCCGGATTAAAACTCTGAGATTATCTAATGAAGTATATTTTGCAGAGATTTTCTGAGCTGGTACCTAAAATTTTAAAAGATATTTATCTTCAAAAAGCTATGCTAAATAGCTAGATCTGGCTAGAAAGAGCCTTAGATCTACAGATCTGGGAGCGGAGTTGGACTCATACTCCTCACATATGATAGATCTGTAATTATTTGTATAGATCTTTAAATTATTTTTATAGATTTGTTATTTACTTGTGTAGATCTGAAATTTTGTAACATGATTTTGAATTTTAACACTTGGGTTTTTGGAAATTTCTCTATTTTTGTACATATTGGGTATTGAGTTTTTCTCTTTTCATTTTTGCCTAAATAGATTTGAAAAATTAGCCAAGGAAATATTTAGATCTGAGCTAGATGTAGACACTGGAGGGCAAGATCTGGGCTCAAAGATTATTTGCAGGATTAGATCTAAGAAATCAGCCAAGAAAATCTTCAGATCATAGCCAGATCTAGACCGTGGAGGGAAAGATCTGGGCTCAAAGATTGTTTGCACAAATTACGTCATTAGATCTTTCATTGAAGCATTTAGATCTTGGGTTTTGATAATAATTATTGGAGAACAATTAGAGGCAAAAATATCTCAGTTCAAAATTCAAAAAAATTTGGGAAAAATTTTAATTTTTTTAAGGCTTGTGACATCCCTCATTCCCTTCTCCATAACTTTTTCCTTTCCCTATCCACACCTCCTTTTCCTTGTTGTTGCTTCCTTAAACTTAACGTTTCCTCTTGTTGCCTACTTCCGGCCTTAGATCTACTTCTTAAACCTTGATGCAGGCCCATTTTTGACCACTATTCTTTGCTTTTGAATCTTCATTGGACTTTGGTTTCATTAATGTGGGAGAGAAATTAATTTCCTAAGTTAATCACATCAAAATGTGATGTTAAATAATGACATGGGAAATACAATTACTGGCATACATCTATTATTTGTGGTGACTTTAATATGTTTCTTGAAGTTTGATTAAAACATAAATTTGTGTCTTTCTAAGAGATAATTAATTGGGAAGAGAGTTGACATTTGTTTGTGAGGTGGTGCATTGACAATTGCTCACTGTCACATTATTTCAAATCTGGAGCATAAAAAAAAGACTTAGATCCATCGTTTCAAGGGTTGTATCACATGGAAAACTAATCCATTAGAAAGTTCATTAAAGGTTTAAAGCTAACTTCTTGTTTTGCAGAACTACCAAAGATTTTATTTTTGAGGATTTGGTTATAATTTTCCACAGAAAATGTACAAGTGGATTAATCATGTTGTCTATATTTCAGATCTGATATATTTCATTGCAAACCTTAATATCAAGATTAATAAGCCTGAAAATGCTTTAAAATCATCACAAAATAATTATAAATATTTGGCTCTCATTCCTTACCATTTAGGCTGATCCAATTTTGCAGAGATCTAACTTCATCCTATAGTAGCATATATGCACTCATTTTACCTTTAAAATTCGTCATTGATGTCATCTTATCCATCTCTTGTGGTTAGAAGGATAAAAATTCGAGTATTCCTCTCTTAGAAATTTCATCTTGTGCTCTTCATAAATATGATATAAATTTCAGATGTTTGTTTTTTCAAGCTTGCAGTGGTATCTTGATTGTATGGAATATTATTCCTAGCACTAAATTTGGATTGTGAGCATTGAATTTTATTCCCTAAACTTTAATAGTCAATTATGATTGATCTTATGGGTTAATTTCACCATCATAGTGTACTGATATATCTATTCAATAGCTATAGTAAGCTTATCTTTTGTTGGCAGTGGTGTTTTGGAGGTTTGCTACATTTTGAAGTGATTATTATTGGGCACTTTTTGGCAATGGGGTTTTGGAGGTTTGGTACATTTTGAAGTAATTACTATTGGGCACTTTTTGGCAATGCTTTTTTTTTTTCTCTCTTCAGTCTTGTCAAGGCTAACCTTGTATCTTGTCCGCTCGCCCTCTTCCTTCACTAATTCAATATTGCATTGCATCTGGCATCTCACATTAGTTAAGTCTTTCATTCATTCCTTATCAATCATTGATAATTGGAAGCGTGGGCTAAATCTATAGTTGCATGTTTGTTACAACATATTTTCTCTTTCTTGCAATTTTCTTAAAGTTTAGAACTCATATCTCTAATTGTCTTGATCCTTTTCTAATATCTCCTTGCAACATTACTTATTTTATAGCTTGAAGTATTATTTTCCAAGTTCTTGATTTATTTGGGCATTGGTTTGTAAGGCACTGGTCTCTTATTTTCCATCAAAAGTGTCATTTGGATCTAATTGAACATATTTATCTTAGAATGCTCAATTTGATAGGCTAACTTACCATTGAATCTTGATTCAAGTTATTTAGTTAAGTGATTTCTTTGCCTCTTTGTCTCCTAGGACTTGTTGTTCCAACAAATTTTCTCCTCATCATCATCCTTATGAACCACCCCCTTGACTTAGCTAGGAGAGAGTCTAAATGAAGTGAGCAAGGATCAGAGTGACAACCCCTACTTTGAGCGTTACACCTTAAGTGTACACTTTGGACAACAACACCCATATTATTAAATCTACATATTCAAATATGCAGTACAAAATTTATGACAACTTTTTTTTTTTTTTTTCAGAAGAAAAAGCGTAATATATTCATATAAGAAGATTACATAGAGCAAATGCAAGAAGCATATGCAAAAACATCATATAAGGAGATTACATAGAGCAAATGCATGAAGCATATGCAGAAACGTGGACCGAGCCACATGCAAATCTGCTAAAACAGATCCCAAATAAAGCCCCGAAAGGCCAATATTGCCCCCTAGACAGGGCAATCAATCTATAAGGTGCAGAAGAGGCACCAAGAAACCAAGCATATAAGCATCTGAAGAAAGAGCAGCAAGATCTGTCCACCCAAAAAGGAGGGAGAGGCACGAAATGAGGAAGAGAGCAACAAAAGAAGCCACTCCTTCCCCGCCCCCTCAAACTCTCCACCCGATTCAGACGAGAAACAGAGGAAGAACGCTGCCACAATCAACCGCATCTGCCTGCAGAAAAGACCAACGGGGACATCCATAGGAACGACATGAAACAGGTCAGAGGCACCACTATTCCCTCAACGCTCCAACAGATATGCCATGGCCAGAACAGACCTAACTGCCGCCGAGAAGGAGAAGACCCACCGGAGTAGAGGCGTCACCGGGGGCAGAGGCGGCAAGGGGAGCCACCTCGCCCCCGCTTTTGCCTGCCGCTTCTGCTCGCCCTCCTGCTCACGCTCCTGTTCGCCCTACCGCGTCTGCTCGCCCTTCCGCTTCTGCCCTCCTGCTCGCCCCTACTCGCCGCTCCTGCTCGCCCTCCTGCTCACGCTCCTGCTCGTCCCTTCCGCTTCTGCGCTCCGCCCCTGCTAGCCGCTTCTGCTCGCCCTCCTGCTCACGCTTCTGCTCGCCCTACCGCGTCTGCTCACCCTTCCGCTTCTGCCCTCCTGCTCGCCCTCCTGCTCTCGCTCCTGCTCGCCCCTTCCGCTTCTGCCCTCCTGCTCGCCCCTGCTCGCCCTCCTGCTCACGCTCCTGCTCGCCCTACCGCGTCTGCTCGCCCTTCCGCTTCTGCCCTCCAACCCTTCTGCTTCTGCCCTCCGCTTGTGTCACGGCAAATTTCCTCCGCCCCAAAACCCTGCCTCTGCGTTTCTCTGGAGTCACTAACCGACAATATTTCATCCGCCCCAAAAACCCCGCCTCTGCGATTCTCTGGCCCGGAAACTCTGCCCCTGAAACTCCTCCAGCCCCGGAATCTCTACTCCTGCTCGCCCCTGCTCGCCGCTCCTTCAGCTGCGACTATGCGACCTCCCAAGGTCGCTAAGATGCAAAATCGATGTTGGAGAAGTCAGCGACCAATGCGATCAGTTCTCTTCTGCGACTATGCGATCTATAGCTCTCCTCTCCACCTTCCGAAAAATAAATAACACTTTGAGAACGAGCACGGTCTCCCGGCCGCCCCAGAAACCCCGCCTCTGCGATTCTCTGGCCGGAAACTCTGCTCCTGAAATTTCATGTGCAAATTTTATGGATACATTTGATATAACCATTTTGGAAAATTAACTTCAAAATCTCTTTTACCATTTTAACCAAACTACCCCTTCAATATCTATATAAATATAATAAATATATTTTATATTTTTATATTTATTATTTATTATTTTATTAAATATTTAAAATTGCATCAATTTAACTATTTGACCTAATAGATATTTCATTATTTAATTATTTTAATTTTTTATTATTTAAGAAGTAGTGATAGATATGTAGACAAGCTTTTATAACATAATATCAAAAAATGAAAACTTAAACAATCAAATAATCTTGCTATCACATACCACATTTGCAACGTTGTTTTAAAGTGTTCCATGGTCACTTGCACTGAAAATTAAAAGACCAGTGCACATTGATGCATTGTTAAACTAGAGGACGTGCATAAACTTTGCATATTAAAACAATAAGAACCACACACTTCATTTTTATCACTTCTCTACTGCACTTGAAATACGGCTAATTAGTAGAGATGGAGAGGAAGGTGACGAGAGGCCCGGCCTTCTATAGAAGGCAAGGGCTAACCAGCTTGTCCTAGGACATTAAATGTCTTGTTACTTACATATTTGATAACTATGCGTTTTTTTATTTATCTAGTCAGAAAGTGTCGCGCCGTATGTTATTTTGTCATAAAATATACAAATAACAGAACATTTAATGCCCTATAACAAACTGGTTAGTCCTTGCCGACCTTCTACAGGGGATGCCGAAAGATTTGTCCTTGCTGAAGCCTTGTGCACGACGCTACTATAAGTTGAGAACATGAAAATGGGAAATCTGACGACCCCACGTTTTCAATGACAGATGCACAGCAATACAACCTCTTCAAATCCATTTCTCCCCTTTCCAATACAACGTCTTCAACAACGAGTATGAATTGTATTCTGGATATATAAATATATATATGTAATCACAGCGATTATCATTCCTCCACTATCTTTTCAGAGTCTTGCGTCTACTTTTTAAGTCCTCCACTATCTTTTTAAAGTCTCGCATCTACCTTTTTAAGTCCTCCACTATCTTTTTAAAGTCGGGCGTCTACCATTTTAAGTCTTCCACTATCTTTTGAAAGTCTGGCGTCTGCCTTTTTAAGTCCTTCACTATCTTTTTACAGTCTCGCCTCTACCTTTTTATGTCCTCCACTATCTTTTTAGAGTCTGGCGTCTACATTTTAAGTCTCTCTTTACAACTTGACACTAAACAAAATTGATAATTATGAAATGTCACGATGTTCTCATATTCCTCCACTAATTGCGAAATAGCACCGTCAAACCCTCATTCTTAACAATTTTCATCATTAATTCTCCCCTCAACTAAAAAAAGCCGACCAACGGATTAGATGTTAAGACAAGCCCAATATGATTTTCATACATGATGGAGAACAAACGAAACGCCTATCCTTTAGCCCTTATACCCACGGGTGGCGCTGTTTCTCACCCTATTACATCCATTCTTACCATATAGATATGAGAGTCTTCTAACGAGGCAGAGGAATTGTTTGGATGGTCAAAAGTAGTTGGAATTTGGACAAAAAATTTTAAAATTTTTTGTAGAGTTAGTGTTTGAATGTGTTTTTGATGGTGGAAATAGATTCAGCACCATAAAAAAAGTCTAAGACCCCTAAAATTTTGAAGTTTAACAACTATAATTTGGATTTACAAAAATCCTTGCCAGATTTTCTCTAAAAATGACCGGAATTTCCATAACTTTCCGAGCAACTCCTCCGCCTCGTTAGACTACGGGTATAGATATGTACAAAATTTATAATTTATACGAGTAGACATATTTTATATGATTACTATATTTTTATTATTACTATATAGATATGTATAAAATTTATATGATTAAATGCATGTTTCATATAGGTTTTATGATTAGAGATTTGTTTAAAACTTAACATGATAAAAATAATAATGCTAAACTTTATCTAGTTAATGGTAGATTTTATGAAAAAAGGTTTGATAATGTATTTAGACATTTGGGAATGTGAAGCAAATTAAAAATATAATCTATACGATGGATTAAAAAAAAATATATTCTTAGTTTTAGTAATCACATGTCAAGGTTTAAAAGTTGAATTTGTGAAGCTAGCTTGTCATGTGAAGGATATACAAGATCACTATAAAGTCATATCGATAAAAAATTGAGTGGGAGGCTTATACAAACTTGATGTTACTATTGAGATTCATCAAGATTTTTTTTTATTTACGATTATGTTTGTTTAAGAATTAGGGCACTTTAGATTTGGACATTTAAATCTCAAAGATCTATTTTACTTCAATGAAAAACTATGGTGAAAGATCTTCCACTCTTTTAAAATGAACATGATAAATGCAATGGCTGTGGATTGAGCAAAATACATAGAAATGAGTTTCCAATGTGGACAGATAAATGGAAAAGATATTTTCTTGAATTAGTACATATTAATGCAAACTAAATCACTTGGGGAGAGACATTTATACTCTAATATTCATTGATGAGAGAACGAGCTTCACATGTGTCTATTCATAAAAAGAAAAGTGATGTTTTGAATATTTCATAGTATTTTAAATATGGCTGAAATAAAAATAGGAAAACATATCAAGGGGGAGAATGCAATTCAAGAGAGTTCTTAAAGTCTTTCAAAGACAATGGAATTTGTAAATAGTGAATGCTTCCACATACCCATTAGAAAAATGGTGTGGCTAATAGGAAGATTAGAACCATAATAAAGTGTGGCTAGAAGAATGCTCAAATATAAGAATATTCCTATATAGTTTGTGGGATGAAGCTACAAGAATAGCTATGTATCTATCAAATAAAAGTCCAATCAATTTTTTAGATCATAAAACTACTTATGAATCATGCAAATGATATAAATTAGTTGTTAATCATTTGATAGTTTTGGGCAGTAAATCGTTTTACCACATCCTAAAGGAAAATAGAAAGAAACTTGATGCAAATTCAGTCAAATGTATTTTCATTTGTTATTGTGCCCCTAACTAGAAAGCTTTCAAAATGCATAATCCTATTACTCATAAAATATTTGCAAGTATGGATGTTATATTTCATGAGTATGTAGATGTTGATAGTTAACATGTAAAAAAACTTCCTGAATAAATCATTGGTAGTTTCAAATTAGAATAAAGTAAATATCAACAAGATGATAATCTCAAAGTGGTATTGAAGCTACAAGTGGTTGGAGTACACCAAGAAATATTGTAGCTACTCCATGAAGCAATAATGCACTAGAAATATCAACAAGGAAAATCAAAACATAAAGAAACTATAAAGATTATACTTTGATGTCTAAAATCATGAGCATTGAAGAGATTTTAAATTATGAGAAGGCAAAGGATCAAAAAGTATGGATGGGTGCTATGCAAGAGGAATATGATTCTATTGTGAAAAATGATGCTTCAGTACTATTCGAACTTCCAAAAAATAATTTTCTTATAGGCTTAAAATGGATGTATAAATCTAAGTTCAATATCCATAAATGAAAGGAATATGAGGATACATTTGCACTTGTAGCTAAAATAAATCTCATTAAACTTATAATTGCATTAGCTACTAAGCACAATTAAAACTTAAACTGAATGGATCTCAAGTCATCATTTTTTATTGTTGAATTAAAAGAATAAGTGCCCCTTGTTCAAATAGAAATTTTTGTAAATTATAAATAAGAATATTTTGTAACCAAGTTAAAGAAAGCACTATATGGTATCAAACAAGATTGGAGATCATGGTATATAAAAATTGATCACTTCTTCTAGCAAGAATTCATCAAAAAGTATAGTGATTCAAACCTTTACATAAAGGAAGATGAATATGGTAATGAAGCTCTAATTTGATTATAAGTTGGTGATTTAATCATAAAAAGTAGTTTTACAAGTTTGATTAATGAAATCGAAAGTGAAATATTACAATAATTTGAAATAAAGGATCTTGGACAAATGTAATATCGGATGAAGATAGAAAAAATTTGATCACTCAAAGTAAGAACGAAAAGGAAATATAAAAAGATTCAATATGAATGATTTCAAATTAATGTTTAATCTATTAGAATATAAAGCTAATATTTTCATTAATGATGATACAAAAGAAGTAAACGATACTTTGTATAGATAGCTAGTGGGAAGTTTAAATTACTTAACCACAACAAGATCTAACATTCCATATTCAATGACCATACTTAGTCAATTCATGGTCAATACACATGAGCTCCATTAGAAAAACACTAAGAGAGTCATTCAATACCTAAAATGTTGATTTTGGTATTGAATACACTAATTGTTTGAATGCAAGGTTGATAGGTTATTTAGAATTTGATTGAGTGGGTGATATAAATGATAGAAAATCAACCACCGGATATGCATTCAGTATAAAATTAGGGATTGTGTATTGGTGAAAAAAGAGGCAACCAAATGTTTCATCTACTAAAGTTTAGCACAAGGCATTGTGCAGTGTCACCCGTGAGAAAATTTTGCTAAGGTTTATTCTTAAAGATATGGGAGAATGGTAGCCATGCTTATCTAGAATGAAAATTCCATGAATATTCTAGAATATAATGGACAAGAGTGAAGTCAAACAATTGACTTTTCTCTTTTCCATCAAATTCCAAAATATTCTTGAAATTTGTGATCAAGTTGTGTCCAAGTGAGAAAGGAAAGAAGTACCTACAACTACTAAGTGTAAAAATCAATGTTCTATGAAATTGAACCCAATTTATTAGGCAAGATAAAAGGACATTGAAACTTAGTATTTTTTTTGTAAGAGAAAAGATTCAATTAAAAGTGATTGATGTGATATATATTAGCACAAAGGAGAATATGGTTTATATATTCTCTAAGCCATTTGGAAGGACAAATTTGATTATATATAGATATTTCCTAGGTATCATAGAAAATTTATTTATTCATTAAGGGAGAGTGTTATAAATAAATGAAGAAAATTAATTATTGGCATGTTGTTGCAATGTTGCTACCAAATTTTGAGGTTGTTAATGTGGAGGCAAATAATTGAGCAAGTTTGTTAGAGAAGTGGTTCTATGAATCCAATTCAAGTTTTAAGGTATTTGTTGATCTATAGAAAGCCTATAGATGTGCATATATATTTCCATATTGAATATAAGTAATAGAGAACTAACTCTTTGCATACAATTTCATTTGTTGTGTGAGGTTAATTTTTATTCTATCCCTGAGAAATAGTGGATCCCCCAATCATCACTTGTCAGTCCTTTTTTCCTAGGAGGATGCGAGATGAGATTAAACATTGGGATGAGTAGCTTGTAAATGTCATAGAATACATACTACACATGAATGTTGTGTTCTCGTAGTCCAAAACCTATATGTATTTAAACTTCTTGTATGTGTGAATCATTTTGTATGTAAGACTCTTATTAAGGGCTATCTCATTTTGTATGTAAAACCCTAATTAAGGTCTTTCTCATTGTTTATGTAGGATTTTTATTAAGATCTATCTCAATATCCATAATTCACTACACCTCTCTCAACACCTAATAAATGCACGAAGCTTTCCAATATCTTTAAAAATTGATAAATATGAGGAATCTAATAGAAAATTGGGAAGACAAATAAACATTGACATTCTAGTAACTAACATTGTTATCATGCTATTTAAGGAACCAAGAAATTATAACAATCCTGCACTTTACTCTCAAGGATTCATCAATTATGATGTTCTACTTTGGAATATCGCTTTCAAAATTTTAGTTGAATTATCAATAATTATTAAATAGATAGTAGATATTTAACCGCCACAAAATATGTGAGAATGTTCTTAATAATAAATTTGGAATTGTAATAAAAGTTGTAATTAATTAATTTATAAAAAAAATGGTCATTAAAATATTTATTTGTTTGTTAAGAGCCTACCTTCAATTCAAACTTTGGATAAGGTTTATTGACCTATATTATTGGCTTTATAAGATAAATTTATTTATCACTCCAAGAAATAGTTGTGTAATTTATCTTTGGATAAGGTCTATTGACCATACTTATATTATTGGCTTTATGGGATAAATTTATTTATTACTCCAATAAATAGTTTAATTGTATAATTTATCTTTGGATAAGGTTTATTGGCCATACCTATATTATTGGCTTTATAGGATAAATTTATTTATCACTCCAATAAATAATTTAATTGTAAAATTTATCTTTGGATAAGGTTTATTGACCATACCTATATTATCGGCTTTATGGAGTAAATTTATTTATCACTCCAATAAATAGTTTAATTGTAAAATTTATCTTTGGATAAGGTTTATTGACTATACCTCTATTATTGGCTTTATGAGATAAATTTATTTATCACTCCACCATATAATTTAATTGTAAAATTTATCAGTGATAAAGTTCATTGACAATGCCCATAAATTTTTTTATCACTTCAATAAATAATTTAATAGATTTAATAGATTTCATTGACAATAATGATAAATTTGTTCATAACTTCAATAAGTAATTTAATAAATCTAAAATATATCATAGAAATTGAAGTTAGCATTTATTTATCCCATTTGAGATGATCCAGTTCCCATAAACATAAATTTAAAAAACAAGAACATCAAATTTATCAAAAAGACCCACATAAAACAATCCCTTCATACACAGTAAAACTATCATAACTTCAAGGGAATTTGAAAGAAAGTGAACATTATACAACTTCAAGGGAATTTGAAAGTAAGTGCACATTATACACCTCCTGTTATCTTATCTTCTTCTTCCAGCAACAATAGAAATTATATCTCCTTTAGTGTATCTTCATGTTCCTTTTCTCCAGTGTCTGCATGTATATAATCAATTTGAAAACAAAATTTTCCCCTCATTTGCTTGGATGCAATGAGGACCCCTTACATGCTAGGTGTTGTTAAGCATTCCTACTCTCGTGTTGTGTTCTTAGGTCCTTGTAGCAACTGCTCTAGCAATATTGTCTCTTCCTCAAATTTCAGGAGAATTTCATCTGAATGATTCTCTTTGCCTCATCCTCATGACCCAATTATGCTATGTTCTCCTCATTAGCAAGTCCTTGCAATTGTTCTCTTGTAACTGTATTTACCTATTACATATTTTGACAGTCCTTATGAAACAGTGATGGTTCATCTCCCTCCATAATAGAGATTGGTTTCAATTCTTTGTTTATGCTATTAAAAACCATACATTCATCATCTTAATTATGTGTATGACCACCTGCATAAACCAATTCCATTTTCTTTGCAGATACAAATCTTGCATATTTATGGCAGGTTTCAATTCTATATATTTTGGAAGGCAGATCTATTTGTCCATACTTGTGTTTCTAAAAGGTTGTGCCTCTACTCTTGAAATTACTCAGCAAAAAATTATCTTTAGAAGTTAAAGACATTTTCTCAAAATTTGTAGTTCCTTCTTCGCATATTCCCTGGTTGTACTTTCCATGTTGTCTTCTCCTTTCCCGTGGTAGTCCAACCAGTCCTAATTTTTTTTTAAATCCTCTTCATATTGTGATTGTAATATTTCCATTCCTCATTATTTTAGGTGCTTCCACAATTTAGCTTCCTTTTCCTGATAACAACCTTCTTAGTCTCACCCTCCTTTTAGCATTTATGGGACCACGTTGCTTTATGTATTCCATCTATGGGAAATTTTTGGCTCTTCCCTTCATTAACAGCTTCAAAGGGTTGCTCATCCTATGCAAAACTTAATTCCAGTTCATGTACTCATCCTTTAGTTTGTTGGTTACAATCCCTAACTACTACTTTGTTATTTCCCTTCAAGGAAAACTTTACAATCCCCTCATCCCTTATGAAAACTTGTGATAACTGCTATGCTTCATTATCTGCACATAAACAAAGTTGATTAGTTTTAAAAGGGTGAGGTTGTCAGACCTCCATTGAAACCTCTAACACATTTTGTAAATTAGGACTAGACACATAATCCATGAGACCTTCAGGCAATCCCATCTTTCCTCCTTCATCATTCTCACTACAAAATCCTGCATCCACACACAAATTGTTACTTTCCAAAATGCAATGCTTTCTAGCCTCTTCTTCTATTGACAACTTTTCCTACTATCCTAGACCTTTGACATGGTCTTTGAGACTTTCCCTCACCCTCATCTCTTCATCATATTCACTAAGTAATGGTCCCTGTTGCAGTCTACAGAAGAAGACATCTTCTATCACCTCTTTCTTACTTGGACCTTCCAAAAGTCCCTTCTCCTTATCTTCAAGGAGTGACTCTTCCTAGGGTTCACAATAACAAACTGCACCTTCCTTAGGCTCAACTCTTTTGAGCTCTCCTTCCTCCATTCAAGCTTCTACCAAAGGCCTTACTCTTCTTTTCCATGACTTCCTAGATTTTGGGGATTTATTCATAAAATCCATTTGTCTGACACATGATTTAAAGATTCTCCTCATTTATCTCTCCCTCTCTTGTAGTCGTTGCATTAGTGCTATTCAACCAACTCATAAAATAGAAGAAGAGATAGATCACCGACTTCGAAATTAGCCTCTTCGAAGGGGAAACATCCTTTATATTACACAAATGAACAATTCTTGGATGATTCAAATGGAAAAACCTCATTTCTATATATAGGAGTCTAAGGGGTCATGATATAATCAAAGTTGACATAACAATAGTAATATAAGGGCACAAAAATAATAATAGTGGGCTTCTATGGGGCACAATAATAACAATATGGGGACTACATGGGCACAAAAATAATAATAAGGGGGCTACACTGATAATAAGAATGAGGGGATACACCAATATTTTAGGGACCTAACATGCCCCTCTCCTTCAAAAAATTGTTGTCCTCAATGTTTGAGTAGTTATAAATGCTTCTGTATAAAATTCTCATCCTCCCATGTGGAACCTTTAGTAGGTAAGTTCTTCCATTTGATGAGATACTATGAAATTGATCGATTTCATAACTATCAAGTTCGTGTTTCCGTGGCTACTTCAGGTTCCAATATTATTTTTCCTTCCTCATAAATTTCTAGAAATATTGTTTAAACTAGGAGCTTGTCACCTATCACCTTCTTTAAGCATAAAACATGGAAAACTAGGTGTAGTCAAGAAGATGCTGGAAGCTCCAATTTGTATGCCATAGTTCCAATCTTTTACAACACCTTGTAAGGACCATAATATTTTGGTGATAATTTATTATCCTTCTTAGCTTGCTTGATGGACATTTTTTTTTATGGTTGTAGCCGTAAAAATACCCAGTCACCTACATCAAAAATTATTTTTCTGTGATGTTGATCTACCTATTGTTTCATTCTATTCTACGCCAAAGTGAGGTTATCCTTTAAGAGTCGGAGAACATGTTGTTGATGCTTGATGTGATATTCCACTGCTTGAGCCATAGAATTTTCTCTTAAATATGATGTGATGGATGGTGAATAATATCCATAAAGTGCCATAAATGGGGTCATTTTTGTTGTAGTATGGAAGGAAGTTTGATACCATCATTTAGCCAGAAGTAACCACTTTACTCATTGTGTTTGTTTATCAAATACAAAGCAACGAAGATATGTTTCCAAACATTTTTTTCACTATCTCAGTTTTCCCATCATATTGAGGATGATAAGATGAACTATGAGCTAATTGAGTACCCATACAAGAAAATAATTTTGTCCAAAAATTTCTAGTGAAAATGGGATCTCTTTCACTTACGATAGTCTTTTGGATTTCCACGTAGCTTTTGAATTTTTTCCATAAATGCAGTAGCAAATGTATTAGCTTTAAATGGATGAGATAATGCACAAAAGTATTCATACTTGGTAATTCTTTCAACTACCACCATGATGACCCTCTTTCCTTTGGACTTGGGTAAACCTGTGATAAAATCCATTGAAACCTCCTCCCAACATTGAATTGGAATGAATAAAGGTTGTAACAGACCCGGGGTCTTAATTATCTCATCTTTATTTTGTTCGAAAACCAAACATTCCACCGCAAAATTTTGAATATCACATTTAAAGCCATCCCCAAAAAATTCCTTCTTAACCTTGTGGTAAGTCTTTAAAAATCTTGAGTGCCTTGCTAAGGGAGAGGTGTGCAATTACAAAAGAATCTTTTGTTTGAGTTTGGAATTCTTACAAAGGTATAAGCGATCTTTGTACCATAATGAATGATTTTTCCAACTAAATGATTAGATGTACTGGGATCTTGCTGCAACTTTTGAATGAGTGCCCACACTTCTTTGTCATTCTTCCATTCATCCCATGCTTCGTTTATCCAATATGGTTGGATAATAGAAATGGCACAAAGTAATTCTTCCACATCTTGATCCTTTCTTGAGAGTGCATTTGCAACAACATTTTTCTTCCCTATGATTTCAAAGTCATAACCCAACATCTTTGTGACCCATTTTTGCTGCTCTTTTAAAGATAGTCTTTGATCTAAAAAGTATTTAAGACTATCATGATCCATTTTTACCTTGAAGTGTCTTCCCATTAGGTAAGGTCACCATTTCTTAAGTGTATGTAGTATTGCAAATATTTCCTTCTCATAAATAGCTTCCTATAAATACTTTCCTTTGATTGGATGACTTTCAAAAGCAATGGGTCTTCCCTCTTGCATTAAAACAACACCAATTTGATTTCCTGAGGCATCACATTCCACAATAAAGGTTTTTGTGAAGTCTAGCATAGCTAAGATCGGTGCATGGCACATTGCCTCTTTAATACGTTCAAAGGCCTTATTTGCCTCAAGAGTCCAAGAGAAATGCATCTTTCTTCAGTAATGTTGTTAGAGGTGTTGTTATTCTCCCACAATCATTAACAAACTTGCAGTAATACCCTGTCAACTTGAGAAATCCTCTCAGATGCTTTATGTATGTGGGGATTTTCCATTCTTTAATGGATTTAATTTTATTAGGGTCTACCTCAACACCCTCATGAGATTGACCCAGATATTCCACCTCCTATACTCCAAAGAAACATTTGGAGATTTTTCAGTATAATTGTTTCTCCTCCAATAGTTTGAGCACCCTATCAACATGTTGAACATGATCCTTCCAAGACTTGTTGTAGATTAGTATATCATCAAAAAATACTAATATTTATTTTCTAAGGAAGGTTTTGAAAATGGAATTCATCAAACCTTGAAATGTAGAAGGTGCATTGGTAAGGCCAAAAGGCATGACCGAAAATTCATAATGACTCTCATGAGTTCTAAATGTTGTTTTTAGAATGTCTTCAATCTTCATTCTTATTTCATGATATCGTGAATGAAGATCCAACTTGGTGAAGTGAATTTCTCCATGTAATTCATCAAATAATTCATCAATTGCAGGAATGGGAAATTTATCTTTAATAGTGAGCTTGTTTAGCTCCCTATAATATGGACACATGCATCATGATCCATCCTTATTGTGCACAATTACTACTGGAGTAGGGAAAGAGCTTTGACTAGGTTGAATTATACTAGCCTCTACCATTTCTGCAACCATGTATTCAATTTCACTCTTTTGGGCATAGGGATATTTGTAAGGCCTGATGTTTGGAGGAACAATTCTTGGAATCAAATAAATAGCATGATCATGATAACAAATAGGTGGGAGGCCTTTGGGAGCCTCAAATACCTTGGAATGATTGTCCAAGACATTATGGAGATATGGAGGAATAGATGATTTCCATGTTTGGACCTCTAGTGAACATAACTGTGCAATTATGCCCCATTGTTATTTCTTTAGAATATTTTTCATGCCATTAGAGCTAATTATATTTCTTAGTTTTCCTGCGATACCTCTTAATTCAACTTCCTTTTCTTCCCAAAAAAATCAAGAAAAATTCTTGAAAATTAAAAGTTATCGTACCCAAAGATTGTAACCATTGGACTCCTAATACAACATCAACACCTCCCATTTGAATCGAAAGCATTGGACTATTAATACATATTCTCCCATGGCTAGCTTGATATTATGACACTTTCCAGAGCAATTTATGGTGTCTCCATTTGCAACCATCACTTGACACTTTGGTGCTGGATATACGAAGCAATTCAATTCCTTGACTATCTTACAATGAATAAAATGATGGGTACTACCCAAATCAATCAACACTATTACCTTTTTCTTCATGATGTTCCCTTCTAGCTTTAGAGTTTTAGGAGTGGTGAGTCCTGCCAATGCATTACAAAATATGGTCGGATTCATTTCTTCTTTCTCTGGGGTTGGTTCCTAGTGTATATCCTCTTCTTTTGACGTTTCTTGTTCATTTTCATCCTCCTCTTCATAATCTATCTAAAATAATTTCTTCTCAACACACTTGTGACCTTTATTTTATTTTCTATCACAACTATAACAAAAACCTTTTGCTCTTTTTTCTTCCAATTGTTGTGGTGTCAACCTTGTAAGTTGTGGAAGGCTAGGAGAAACAACACTTCCATCTTTATAGTTGTGAGTGGTAGGAGTCCTTGTTGCCATAATTTTTCTTTCCAACCTCAATACCTTCTCTAATGAATCAGGTTCCCAAAGGCAAACCTCATGTTGGATGTTATCCTTTAAAGTCCCTATGAAGACATCAATCCTATGCTCTTATGGAATATCATTTACCCTTATATTCAATTTTTGGAAGTCCTCAATGTGCTCCACCATTGAACCCTTTTGTTTGAGATTTATCAATTCACTAAAGGAGGTGTTTCTCTTTGTATCCTCATAATGTGCTATCATTTCCCCCGTAAGAATTGACCAAGTGATAATTTGTTTACGAGAGAAAAGCCATTGATACCATACAAACTGATTGGGTTCTAAATAGAAAGTTGCAATGCATACCTTTTGTGTGTTTTGTACATTATGGAGATCAAAATATTGCTCCATCTGTAGTATCCATGTTATAATATCCTTGCCATAAAACTTCCTCATATCAATATTTAGAATATGGTGGGTCTTCAATCCAATGTTAAATTCTATGAAATCATGATTAACATTTCTTTTGTTCTCATCATGAGTTTCCTCTACTACCTTTTCGCCATTAGGAAGAATTTCTTGTAGAATGTTTTTGAAGTCATTATTCAAATCATCCATGTTTCCTTTCAGTTTTTATTCTATACCATTGATCTTAGCTTCTGTTACTATTTGTGAGAGTGAAATTTGTTTCCCTTTGTTTGTCAATTTTGATATATCATGTTGCATTTCTTCCTCTTCTTCATGTGTCATAGTAGAGCTTTCAGGTTGCTTACTAGGTCTTTCCATTTTATTTCTTCAGGGCATGAATGAATGATAATTATGCTTCACTATTCCCTTTGAATCATTTGAAACTAATTCTTCTAACAAAACTTATGCAAATTTTAAAACCTACACACCTTTTTTTCGCTTTGTAAGAGCACGATATTGAATTTGTTTTATCTCTGTAATTTTGGGTCTCCAAGGTCTGAAATTTTGTCCTGTGGTATCCCTCCAAGTCTTCTTTCCAGCCCCGCAAAAATGGTCGAGATTGGATTCTTCAAGAAATATCCATGCCTAATCTCTGACGATGGCCTCATTATAGACTAGTTCAATGGAGCGAATTTGTATGAAGTGAAATGTGTCACTTTTTCGACCTTCGGCCCTAAAAATGATAGCCAACAAACTATATTCCTTCCGATTTCTATCAATTTTTACGAAATTTAACTCCGATACCCAGAGAGAAAGGTATGATGATTTTCCCAAGGTCACCTGTTTGAGATGGAATGCTGGAGCCTGCAAAAACCCTAACTTCCTTGGATCAATATCTCTGAAAACACAGCAAGACAATATCTAAAATTCATACATGAAGTTCACCAAGATTTTAGATGCACATGGTTTCAATTTTAGCTTCTAAATCTTCGTAGAGAAAAATATATAGTGAAAATTCCACGATGACTTGTTTGAAGCAACGAAACTCTAGAATCCAAAGCTCTGATACCAAATGTTATGCAATCACCGCACAAAATAAAAGAAGAGATAGATAAACGACTTCAAAATTAGCCTCTTTTATGGGGAAACCTCCTTTCAATTACACAAATGAACAATTTTTTTATGATTCAAATGACAAAACATCCTTTTTATATATAGGAGTCTAAGGGGTCACAAGATAATCAGAGCCGACACAACAATAGTAATGTAAGGGCACAACAGTAAAAATAATGGCCTTCTATGGGGCACAATAATAAAAATATGGGGACTACATGGCAAAACAATAACAATAAGGGGGCTACACTGATAATAAGATTGAGGGGACACACTATTATTATAGGGACCTAACAATTAGTGCATTAATATGGGCCTTCAATTCATTCATCTCATTTTCAAACGCTTCGTCACTCAACCTCTTCATGTCATTTCTCTTTGCATCCTTTTCTCCCATACTGTGCATTTTACTTGAACACCTTCATTATGACAAAAAATGGTCACCTTATTCTTCTTCTTCTATATGAGCTCCTCCATGCTCACCATGAGCTGCAACTTATCCCTATAACAAGCCTCTCCTTACTTATTACCTGAACACCTCACCTCTGGTTGGTTATTGGTGTTTCTATGGTTCCCTCCACTAGAACCTCTTGAACACTCCTTTCTCGTCCTTGGTTAGTGCATCTTCGTCTCACCTCCTAAGAACTTCACTTGTTCTCTCCTCTTAAGGACCTCCTGTCCTATTCCCTCTTTTCCAACCTTAGTTGGAATCCTATGTTCCTTGTGCATCCTCTATGGTGCAAGGTTTTATGAAAATGGTTCTTTGACTTTATCTAGGCAATATTCTCATTCAGAACCCCTCTAGAAGTACCGACTACTACTTACAAAGTTGTCAGCTCCCTTACTAAGTAAGTCAAAAGTTTAAAGACCAGATTTACCTAATTGGTTCCCTGAGTTTAGTATCCTCAATCTTGGTTATGACTAGTGCTATTTGTCAACTTCCAGTCTTCTGCACTATCTTGAACAGTCTTGTTCAATATCTCTGGCTCTTCCTTGGTTCTAGTTCCTTTTTCTTCAACTCACATTCTCCACCGATTTTCTCCTTATTGTGTATTCAATAGTGTTGGCTACAATTATTTTATACCTTCAAAGTGCACTATGCTCTAATACCATAATGATAATAGGACCCTTCATTGGTTTGCTCTCTTTGCCTGGGATCCTTTTCTCTCTAAGAATTTGATTTTGTCTCAGCCTATTCACACTCATCTAAACGGTGATTTCCTTTCCCTTTTATTAAATCAAAAATATTTTATCCCTTGGTGCAAGGAAGTCCCATACATTTGGACAAAACCGTCTTTCCTTTTATATACCAAATCTCCACACTTAATTCACATGGATTTTGGTTGCTACTACAATGTAACGTGGCCCCATCATTGAAATGAGTTAGAGATCATGATTATGATGTGCACACACAAAAAAAAGATGCTTGCAGGCCGACTACACCAAACTTGGATTAGACCCAACCTAGAGTTAGGGTCGCTATCCTCCTGTTGGTTGGGATTTATGTGCGAATACCCAACTACCAATAGAATCACGGTGTAAAGTTGGGGTCAAGCTAAGGCTTGTTTTTGTGGAGTGATAATATATCGGGGGCCGACTTCCAACTATAGATATGATGTGTTAAGCTTAACCTTGCCTCTGTATAGGTATTTCTTCACACTTTTGCAAGATTTTTAGAACTCTAATATTGTAGTTCCACTCTTCCTCTTGTTATCATCCACAATGTCCTAGGCTGATGAGGAGATCGACGAAGGTAACCATAGACTAAGCTTTCATTTTGGTAGCTAGCCATACCAAACCAGAGAAGGCTCTCTCTATGAAATCACAACCAAAGAATTAACTGGAATGTAAAGGATTTTAGACTAGATAGCTAGACTCGAGTAGGTTTTGGAAAATTTATGGTTTTGTTGTTGGATAAGGGATGAAAACCAGACAGTTAGGTCAATAGGATCAAAGGTTTACATCAAAAAGATATAAAGGAGAAAGGTAGCGATACTTTTTTGATGTATCTTAGGGGTTGTCGGTGTAGTGTAATGTTCAGAAGAAGCTAAAGGTCTTAATGAGCATGAAACATGAATTCATTAAGCAAGAAATAAAGTAACACATAATGATTTTTCCATCAAAACAGAGAATTATGCAAAGAATTATGTTTATAAACTGTAAGGAAAACCATTCAAGAATTGATAAATGGAAAGAGAAGATGAATATCTTTCATAAAAAGAGATAACAGAGAAAAAACAATGTCACAAACTTATTGCACATGAATTCCTATATAATAGCTACAAACTGTATCCTTTGATTTCCATAAAATATCTAAATACAAGTTACAATAGTTCTCTCCTCCGATGTCCCACTTGTTCTATGACTAAGAAAATGATACATAAAGACCAAAACAACATCTCCCCACTCTCAGGGGTCAAATCCATGACTCTAGGAACTACTCCATGAGGTGTTGACACAGACTAAACCACATCTACCCACATTATGCAAATAAAATTGCATGTCACACTATGTCTCAGGAATTTTAATATTCCTGCCCACTATCACCACTCATACTTTCCTCCTTTGCAAGTCTTAAACCTCAGTTATTCATGTCAATCCTTGAAAATAAGAGAAAGCCCTTAAAAGTCTCTAAAACTCTGGTTCTGCACTTTCTCTTAGCATTACCTACGGTCCCGCACCTAATGGTCATGTCCCCTATGCACCTAATGGTCATGTCCCCTATGCACTTGACCACTTTGTCTCTGTGAAATGGGTGCAGACCCCTGTAAAAGTCAAAAAAGGTGCAAGTACAATCTTAAAAACTCACTTTGAGTCATTTCTGGAAGCTTCTAGAAGGAATCTTGAGGTGGCAAGTTCACTCCTTTAAGGTTCATGAATCCCATACCTTAAGGAGTTAACCCCTTGATGTGAGGAGCTTATCCCTTTGAAGGAGGACTCTATCCCTTCATAGGTGGACCTGTAACCTCCTTCCTTTGCACTATAAAATGAAGCATTGGGCTGGTTATTGAGGGGGTTGAAAGCTGAATATTTTTGAGGTGAAATGTTGTTGGAACTTAGTCTTCCTAATTGAGCTTTTGTGAGGAAAGATTACATACTTCTTGATCTCATTTGGAAGAGTGTGAGGCTTTTCAAAGTAGAGGAGATTCCTATTTTGGACCCTGGGAAGAGCTTGTACAACATCAAGGCACCAAAGGTTGTAAAGTTCTTCTATTTCAAAGTTAATACAATCAAGTTTATTTTTCTCAATAAGCTACGTTTTATGGTTTATTTTATGGATTCCTTGATCACCATGATGAACATGATTTATTATATTAACTATGCAGGTGTTATTTGATGTGTGCTTGTTTGTGATTGTAGGTTCTCAAAAGGAAACTCTTTTGGACAGTTGAAGCATGGCTGCCACAAAATAGCGTTGGACTTAAGGTAGGGTCTAAAACACCTCTTTAGTTTTTATTAATGAATCGCAATATGTTTAGAGAAAGGTAGATTTGCTTGTCCTGCTTGTTGCTAGATATCTTTTGATACTAGGGAGATCGGCCTTGTCTGCAAGAATGATTTATCTAGCCAACAAATTGGTGACTCCGCTGGGGAATTGAATTTGGTTTTTTTGTTTTCCTTTATCTTTGACTTGAGAAACTTGTTCTTGTTTCTGGTTTTTGCTTGATGTGTGTGGGATTGGGTAGTTTTTAGGATCTGGAGTAATTTTTTTTTTTCGAAATTTTAAAGAGGACCGCACTTTCTTTTTACAAGACAGTGTGGACATATCCGCACTGTTCCTTTAGTGCACAGAGCGGTACCACATCTGGTTCTACTAGAAACCTGCGGACCCTGTCAAAATTTTTTAAAAACCTAAATTGTTTTCATCCAGTTAAGTTTAGTTTTTTATTTACGACTTTTAGTGTCTACCCAAATCTACATGTGTTCTGTCAAGAATCTCTTGTGAGTGAGTTCCATTGGCATTTTTGTTTTAGGTGATTTTCTAGAAGTTTTGCATGCCTGGATTGATTTTCGCTTGGTCTTTGTAGTGACTCAGAGATTAGAAGCCTAAGAAAATTTAGATCACCCTGGTCTCTTTTGTCTTCTTGATGAGTTTGACTAGTTTGTGAAATCTGTCCTTGGTGAGAAATAGATTTTGTTTTCTCTTTGCAAATCTTTGAACAAACTTGGTTATAAGTTTTGAATTTCATTTTTATAAAAGAAAACACACTTGGATGTTTTTTGATTGATTTGTTATTCTGAACGAATTAATACTTAGTTTACTGAATAACTAAGTAAAACGTCCTAAAAAAGAATTGAAGCTTTCATTCAATTAGATTTTTTTCAAGTTTTTAGATCTCAAGATTAGCCTTTCATAGTTTTGAGTGTTTTCTAGAAATTGTAGAATCTGTTTTGAAAGAAATTGTTTTTTGTAGTTTTTGAGTGTTGAAAAAGAAAGGGATTTTTTGTGAGCATAATTAGTAGTCTCGTTTTGAGCTTATTGAAAAAAACAAAAAATATTTTATTTTTATTTCTATGTTGAAAGAAAGATTTGTTTCTCAAAGAATTGCATTCTTGAACTCTTTCTTTTAGCTAGAAATTCATTGAAGGAAAAATGAATTGTTTATCATCTTAAGTTTTTTTTTAATGTTTTTGGAGTCGAGTCTTCACACCATCAAAGTTTCATTTCCATACCTATTGACTCAAGAAACAACCCATAAAAGTAACGCTTAATTAAAATTGATCTAGCAATCTTTTTTATTTCT
The DNA here is from genome assembly GCA_031772625.1 of Pinus tabuliformis. Taxonomy (NCBI): domain Eukaryota; kingdom Viridiplantae; phylum Streptophyta; class Pinopsida; order Pinales; family Pinaceae; genus Pinus; species Pinus tabuliformis. The sequence goes on along the minus strand of CM062804.1, from coordinate 66,888,519 downwards.
AGGGCTCTTATCACCAATATAGCTTAGGCTAGTATCTTGGAGTAGGGAGTAATTAACTCTCCAAGATAGTTAAAACAAACAAGTAGCTATATCTTGCGGTAGGAAATAAATCCAGTTGTAATTGATATAATCTGGGAAGCTCCTCTTAAAGGAGTCAATCACGAGATCATGTCCGAACCTTTGAGACAATCAAGTCTGTCTCATTGGGAAAGATAGAAGATTTGCGCATATTAAAAATGGTAAACCTCGAATTAACCATTGTCGAGGAGCCTGGGGTCACTTGTTGGTAAACCTCAAATTGATCGTGTTGAGGAGCCTTCAAGGGGATTGAGCTTTGTTACTCTGCCCTTGCGCGTAGATCGAATCGTAGACTGTTCCCCCAGTTGTATTTGTTACTGTTGGTAACCTTAGTGACCATAATCTTAAGATTCTTTCCTAAGGTAACGAAGAAGGACGAGTCTCACTGTACCTGGAGCAGACGTCAACTAGACTCACTTGGACTCTCTGGGGGGTTCTCTTCACTCGAGACAGTTTTGTGAAGAAACTTGTGCTAGTCTGTTTCATTAAGCAGGTTGTCGGGGTAACTGTTTCAACCGCCCTTTCTGTATTGAATTCTGCGACGTTGGATTTCATCACCAACTAGTGTTTTTGGTACGGAAAGTTACTGTTTGTGTGTGGTTTGAACTCTTAGATTTTTTAGGCGTGTGATTCAATTGTTTGTTTCTTTAGAGACTTTAGGTGCTTTTATTGAAATTTTCTTTGTTTGCGTGTGATTATTTTCATCCTACACCCAGAGATTATTATTCTTGATCGATCATGTCGAGACAGTCATCCATGTTTTCCCAATCACCGGAAACATTTTTATATGGCAGTCCTACTGTTCCTTTGGGGTACCAGTCACTTTCTGGTACTTTTTCAGGAGAAACTCCTCGACCAACTGAACATCAGTTATCACCTGGTAATAATGGAACTAAAATGTTGAACGTAGAACAAATTTTTATGATGTCTGGTAGTATTCCAAATCCTCAACCTCAAGGTAGTTAGTTACCGCCTGGGGGGCAAGGTAGTCAGTTACCGCCTGGGGGGCAACCTCAAGGTAGTCAATTATCGCCTGGGGGGCAACCCCAAGGTAGTCAGTTTCTGCTTGGAGGGCTACCTCAAGGTTTTCAACCTTCAGGACAGTATATACCCCAAGGTCAACCCCATATTCCTCAGGATGCTTATCAACCCCAGACTTAGTATGTGCCTCCGGGTTATCAACCTCAAGGTCAGTACCCAACTCAAGGTTTCCAACCGCCTTCTGGTGAGTCATTTTTACAAGTAGTTGGAAATGTACCTCCTAATTATCATCCCTACATTCAACCAAGTTATGGTCTTCCATATGTACAACCTTTTATGGGTCCCAGAATGAATATGGTGTGGGATCTGTCTCAAACTCAACAGACTTTGCAATCTAATGTGTAATTATCTTATCAAGTTGGACAACCTTTGGCTTCTGGTCTAACCCAGCAACCTGTCCAACCTACGGTTCAAACCTTTGCACCTGGTTTAGCTCAGCAGCCTGGGCTTAGCTCACCTCAGACTCCGCCTCGAACTTCTGCTGCAACTACTCCATTTTCTGTTCAATCTACCACACCTGTTTCTAGAGTATCTGTAGCTCCGGTTTCTACTATCCCTGCATCAGTGTCAACTCCTCAAGTCTCTATGCCCTAGTTGGGACCTATGGTTCAGACTTCAGTCCAGATGCCTGCAGGAGAAGCTGGTCCAAGTTCAATTGCCACAAGTCAACTGTACCAGGGACAGTATTAATCCGGTCCTACTGTACAAAATCCAGTTTACTAGTATCAACCGTACCCTGGTTATACTTATCAACAGCCTCAACAACCCCAGTTTGGTCCGATTAATCCTGGTTTCCCGAGAGGTTATAACATTCCTAATGCAAATCTGATTCCAACTTATCCTGGATATTCGCCTCCTAGAGCTGGTCTCATTACACAAGGTTTTCGTGAACCTAACCGTCAGTTACCATTTATAGAAACTTTGGATTTACCTGATTTGTCACACCTTACGAACAATTTGATTTACAATCTTCTGTATTGGCCGCCAATGCCTAATAAGTTGCCCAATGATATCCCGAAATTTGAGGGTAAGTTAGGTGAGGATTCGTCAAATCATGTGATGACTTATCACCTCTGGTGTGCATCTAATTCCATTATAGATGATTCAATTCGCTTACGTCTTTTTCAAAGAACTCTTATTGGTCTTGTTGCCAAATGGTACATTGAATTACCACGAGGCTCTTTTTATAATTTCAGTGAGTTAGCCACTTCTTTCTTAACTCATTTTTAGTTGCCGGTCAAATACGACAATGGCATGGAACTCTTAACTTCACTAAAAAAATCCACGTCCACATATATTTTTTATCATATTCATGAATGGTGACGTAGAAGGCGTTTAGTGAAAGTTTTTATTCCGGATCAAATTTTAGCGGAATGGTTCATAAGATCATTGTTACCTAAAATCACTGAAGATGTAGCTAAGGTAGGAGTTGTCACTGAAGAGCAAGTCATTGCTCAAGCTCGGTACCTTGACCTCATCTATACGCAGTCAGGTACTTTACAGGAAAAAATCCCTAATCTTTTGAAAACTACAACTCCTTCAGGGTCTCAGGCCGCTGATGGTATGATTGGTTTAGTTAGTATTAAAAGCAAGAAGAAATCTTCAAAGAATTCTTCTCCTACAATAACTTTACCTGATTCCTCGAAATGAGATTCTTCCGCCAAAGTTTCTGTCGACATCCATGTCGTAGATTCATCTATGACCAAATCCGGTAGTAAAGAGAAGGGGAAGAACAAAAACAATAAAAATTCAGAAGATAAAACAAATAAAAATGAGTTTATTGATGAAAAACGAAAACCTCGCTATCCTTGTTTCATCTGCGACGAGGATGATTTCACTAAAGAATGCCCATATCGAGTAGAGTTTTCGAAATTTGTTAAAGGTTCTCAAACGCCTACTGTCTTGAAGGATCCTTCTCCTACTCAAGATAGTAAAGTGGTTGCTTCTTCCTCGAATACCTCAGAAGAACCCATTATGATGATGTCTCATGTCAGGATTGCAACACAATCGCAAGATTATGGTAGTAAAAATCCTGTTGATGGTAAAGAAGTAGAATCTTCTAATTCAAACACATCGACGACACCTCATCCTGGGTCTGCTCCACTACAGATTGAGAAACCCAATGCAGACTTAGTAACCAAATCTCCTGCTAAAGGTATATTTCTGAAATCAGTTGCGAGAGCTGCTCAGAATTATAACATTGTTGAAGACCTAGCCGTTGCCCCTTCAGCAATGTCGGTTTTGGAAGTGCTGCAATCATGCCCAACACAACGTTAATTAATATTGTCGGCTATAGGAGCTGTTGATATTCAGGATTCAAACCTTATAATCTTTGATTTAGAGAATAGTACACCTCGCCTCCCTCATCAAATGGCTTTCCAGATTCCAGTGTTAGTAAAAAACAGACCTTGCTTTAGGACTGTAATTGATGAGGGAGCTTCTACGTGTATTATGTCGATCCAGTGTTGGAGATTGCTTGGTTCTCCTACACTCAATCAGTCTCCGACAATTCTAAAGGCTTTTGATGGTCGAGGGTTCCATCCTTTTGGTATTTTGGAAGATTTAACTATAGGGGTTGAAGGCAAAACTGTAAATCTAGATGTGGAAGTGGTTGATGCCCCTCTAGATTACAACCTTCTCCTGGGTCGCAGTTGGTCTTATGCTATGACTGCTATTGTTTCATTGGTCTTTCAGTTTATTAAGTTTCCTCATAACGGAAAGATCGTTACGATAGACTAGCTGAGTTATTTCTCATTCGACCTAGCCTCTACTGATAGTGTTCAACATGTCAATAAAATGACTATCCCTTACCAAGATGTTGGAGTAGGTTTGATTAAATATTCTGGTTTACTAGGAACTTTTTCTATCCCTCCTCCTAATGTATCGCCTTCTATTGCAACTATTCATATGATTTCATCGAATACTATTACTTTTGATGATCCTCGAATAGTACCTTCTGATTCTAAGGTGGATCCATTTCATGGCGTGATGCCTATGAGTCCCTTTGAAATTTCATATCAGGCTGTACAGTCATTTTCTGATTCCTGACCTACCGCGAGGATAGTTTCTTCCTATCTCAACCTCGTTAAAAAATGAAACCGGATGTCACGAGGATAGTTTCTTCCTATCTCAACCTCGTTAAAAAATGAAACTGGATGTCACGAGGATAGTTTCTTCCTATATCAACCTTGTTAAAAAATGAAACTGGATGTCGCGAGGATAGTTTTTTTCCTGTCTCAACCTCTTTAAAAAATGAAACCAGATATCACGAGGATAGTTTATTCCTGTCTCAACCTCGTTAAAAAATGAAACAAGGAGTTGCGAGGATAGTTTCTTCGTGTATCAACCTCCTTAAAAAATGAAACCGGGAGTTATGAGCATAGTTCCTTGTCTTGTGTCAAGCTCGGTAAAAAATGAAACAAGGGTTTTTAGGATAGTTATTTTCCTGTGTCAACCTCATTAAAAAATGAAACAACTCCCTTTCCAAGTCGAGTCTTTCCAAGATCTCGAAAGTGAACCTTCATTCCATCCACCTGGTTGAATGCAATGAAGCTTGGGGGGCATGTACCTCGATTTGAGTTATTATGCTGGGGGCATACGAACTTATAACAAGCATAGTTTTTTGTTTCAAGCTTGCGTAGACATGAAACCAAATCCAAGCAGATTTCTCTATGGTTCAAGCTTGTATAAAAATGAACCTATACCTTTACATCTCGTGATTGTCGTTTTTATCCGCTAAATTTTGTTAGATGAGCCTTGGTTGTTTTCATTCCATCACCACCATCTCTTTGGCTAATCATATGATTTCACTTGGTTGTTTTTCCTTTCCCGAGGGACCGCAGCGATGAGTGGTTTTATTAGCCATCCTCTTAACCATTACATGTTTTGAGCAGTTCCTCCATTTCCGGAACCATTTGCTACCCTTTATACCACTAGGACGAGTCCTCTTTAAGCTCTTTTCTGATTCGTAAAATATGAAAAGATTGTGAAGTTTTTCCTTTTTAAACTCGTTAAAACGGAATTAAAAAGACGGTCCACTTACACCTCTTTTCTGACCGTATAAACATGAAAAGATTGCCTGACTTTTGTCGTTTCAAGTTCGATATTGGTTATAAAACGACATGTCTTTGATCGTTTTTTTACTTTTTCAGATTAGGGCTACTAATTATGAAAGTAATCCTTGATTGTAATGGTCAAGCGGTTCTCTCAAGTATTATTTTATACTTTTTCGGGCTTGAGGGACACAAATTTATTAAAAAGGACACCCATAGAGTTTCCTTAAGTTTTCCTTGACTCCCTAAAATTGAAAAACGCCGAGTTTTCCCTATATTGGACTCGTTAAAATTCAATAGTAAAGGACCTCTTCAATTTTAAACAGGAACGAACCACTCCTTCGTAGCGTTTGAATTTTTAACTAAGTTGGACTCATCCAAAGGATGAGCTTATAACCAAGCAAATGTTATCCTCCTCAAGCTTGTCAAAAATAAATAGGCACTTGCCAGAAATGGTGGGGGAAAAGAGAGAAAAATGAACTTGTTTGTTACACTTTGTGTTTTAGAAAAGCAGTTAACCACTCTTGAACACGACATTTTTTGTTCACCTGGGTTGGGAAATCCTTTGTCTAACAGTTAATCAAACCATATTGAAAGTCTTCAGCCAGTTTCTGGGTATTAGCTTTGGGTCAATTGTCACCAAACCATCTGCAGTGTTGTTATGTGTTCAAGAGGTCAGTTCAAATAAACCATTCATTTGCAAAATATCTGTCATCTATTTTTGACCGTCCCTAAGTTAGTCCTTGCCAAATATATTTCTTCAAAATTGATCTATGATTTCGTGTTGTGGGCTTTCCTACAACAGATCGATTTCTATCGACTCCAACTCATTATCTAGAAAGATGATATAGAAATCGTCAGTACCTTGGAATCTGCATGCCTCAGTGGCAGGGTTCTCGCCTTCGACAATAGGTTGCATCATTGACCTTCGATCAAAGGATTCCGTGACATGTTCGACATCAGCTTATTTATTCGCATTTCATGGATTGTATTGAGTACTTTGAGAGCCATTGACATTACTGGTGGTTTCTCTCACACTTGTTAATAGTTCACATCATTGATTGGTAATCAAGTGGTTTCTACCATGTTTGACTTCGACACAGTCATTCACATGGATAGAATTGTACCAGTTTGGGAAGGAGAAATCAAGACCCTGGATCTAGTTTCCACCATCCAGGCTGCGAGGAATCTTGTTATTCATTATACACTGGACTATTCATAAACAGATGGCTACGCCCATACTATGTCTACATATGTCTATACTTGTGATGTATTGCAAAATCATTCCTATATCAGAGCAGTTCAGTTAGTTTTCTAGTCAGTTTTGATCTGAGTATGGGAATGACTACCTCAGCGATGATATGTTCACACACACACATATATATATATATTGCAGTGAATGTTTTTACAGGTTCCGACTGGGGTGTCCACAGGATGTTCCTTGAAATGATAAAGTACTTCACTCTTCTTAGATGACAAATGCTATCCTCATCTATTTACAGACTTCGCACCTTAGGGGGAAATCTGTTGCACAAAAAATTGTCACCATGATATTCTGCAATTGGTGTGAGTCTATCACCACCCTTACTTTTCTCCTTTTCAAGTCTTAAACCTCAGTTCTTCATGTCCAGCCTTGAAAATAAGAGAAAGCCCTTAAAAGTCTCTAAAACTCTAGTTCCGCACTTTCTCTTAGCATTACTTGTGGTCCCGCACCTAATGGTCATGTCCCCTGCACACCTGACCGCTCTGTCTCTGCGTAATGGGTGCGAACCCCTGTAAAATTCAAAAAAGGCGTAAGTACATTCTTAAAAACTCACTTTGAGTCATTTCTGGAAGCTTCTAGAAGGAACGTTGAGGTGGCAAGTTCGCTCCTTTAAGGTTCATGAATCCCATACCTTAAGGAGCTAACCCCTTGATGTGAGGAGCTTATCCCTTTGAAGGAGGACTCTATCTCTTCATAGGTGGACCTGTAACCTCCTTCCTTTGCACTATAAAATGAAGCATTGGGCTGGTTATTGAGGGGGTTGAAAGCTGAATATTTTTGAGGTGAAATGTTGTTGGAACTTAGTCTTCCTAATTGAGCTTTTGTGAGGAAAGATTACATACCTCTTGATCTCATTTGGAAGAGTGTGAGGCTTGTCAAAGTAGAGGAGATTCCTGTTTTGGACCCTGGGAAGAGCTTGTACAACATCAAGGCACCAAAGGTTGTAAAGTTCTTCTATTTCAAAGTTAATACAATCAAGTTTATTTTTCTCAATAAGCTTTGTTTTATGGTTTATTTTATGGATTCCTTGATCACCATGATGAACATGATTTATTATATTAGCTATGTAGGTGTTATTTGATGTGTGCTTGTTTGTGATTGCAGGTTCTCAAAAGGAAACTCTTTCGGACAGTTGAAGCATGGCTGCCACAAAATAGCGTTGGAATTAAGGTAGGGTCTAAAACACCTCTTTAGTTTTTATTAATGAATCGCAATATGTTTAGAGAAATGTAGATTTGCTTGTCCTGATTGTTGCTAGATATCTTTTGATACTAGGGAGATCGGCCTTGTCCGCAATAATGATTTATCCGGCCAACAACCTTATAAATCCTTCATAATATTTGGTTAATTCTTATTACCTGTGCATATTAACCATACCATGGATTTTAGACTTCGGTTAAAACTCAACTTAAACCATAATACATTAATCTGCTTATTTCTATTATAATTCCCATATAATAGAAATATTTCATAAACCACACTTAAATCTTACCTTTCCTCCATTCCAAAAACCTTTTCACATATATTGATGCTCTCCTTATCACATTAAATATTTGTCATTGATTTCATTCCTCAATCCAACAGTTATCGCGCAATAACTCGCGCCAACTAGCCAAGCCAATCTCCACCATTTATTTCTCCTACCTCAATCCAACGGTGATCGTGTCATATCATGCGATTACATGCACGAATGATATTAGATCGAGAGCATGTGAGAAAAGTGGTTTTGTCGTGCTATGTGTCAATCCCTCATGTTAATTGCGTGAAACCGTAGAATACCATTTATAGCTTTTAGGGTGTGCGAGATACCACTGACCACTTGTGAAGACCGCTCCATCCTTCTACTAACACATGGTTTTAATATCTACCATTCATCTTCCATCAATATCATCCACCGATCTGGCTAATCTGACGGTTCCCATTCTTTGTTGTTTAATTCTTTCTACGTCGTTGATCTTCCATGTGCAACTTGGCTATTCAATGACTTTGCTCCAAGCTTGATCAATCCATACATTGCATTGAAGACTTCAACCACGAAACCATGTTGAAGCAAGGATTTCTTATTCCTTTCACTGATTTCGATCTATGATTGTTCTTCTGCTTGTCTCCTGAACTTACTTCTACGTACTTTTAAGCGCTACAACATCTGAACCTCAACTTTGATCCTTCAATTAGATTCAAACGATCAGACCACTATCCTTCATTCTCCAACTCTGTGTTCTGCTTTCATTCCACCTGCATACATATACTATGCATAAATTACTCTAATTCACACATAGTTTATAATTCCATTAATAAATACACACCACACAACTCAGGAATCGAATTCTTTGTCTTTATAAACAATTATTTACATAATGAATCTCTCTCTCTGGCCTGATTTTCTAATCAGTGGCCTTTTTCCTTTCCTTCCCGTAGGCTTACAGTCAAACCCTATCTAATCTCTGAACTCTGATTCTCACTCTCTCACTAACTCTCTAACTCTCTAACTAACTAACTCTCTCTATGCCTTTTAGGCTTACATTTATACAAAAGGTTCTGTAACCCATTTCGGTTCAGATCCTTAATCTTTTGAACTAAATCCTAAATATCCTCTAAGTCCACTTTTGACTCAACTAATCCCTAAGGATCCTCTCTAGTTCCACAAACCATGAAACAAATTCCTAATCTAAGATTTACAATTGATTTTCAAATCTCTCAATCCCTATGGAATCTTAACTAGCCTAAATCTCTCATGTTCTCCAACATTCGAGAACATTTACAATATTCCTCACAATATCTAATTAATTCCTATTCTTAATATCTCTCATAAACTTACTTAAAAACCTTAATAATTACATTAATTTAATACTCAGGAAACCAACTTCCTTGAAAACACAAGACCCCCTATGTCTACTAAAATACAATGATATTTCTGAGCCGAATGCTCCTGCATCAGACTCCCAAGGTTGAAAACATTCATGATCTCCAGATCATGTGTTCTCATATGTTGATAGAAAACCTCCAGGGTCCCAAACTTTAGTTTGTAGTTGTTTGAATGCTCTGTTCCTTTGTTGTTGATGTATGTTTGTTCTGTTTCATCTTCCTCTCCTTGTCAATCAATTTCAAATTCTGATTGATCATTCTTCCTGTTGTTGTCAATCTCCTCCATCTGGACTGATTCATCATTAATTTCCATAATTCTTCAATCTCTATCTCCAACACATCCTTGGACTGGTACATACTCTGCCATTTGTTGTTGTACTCTGTCCACCCATCTTCAAACTGTTGTTCATTATCTTCTCTTTGAAGTTTTTGGATTCTTACTACCACCCTTTCATCCTTACGCTCTTGTGACTTTCCAAACAACCTTTATTCAATATCTATAAATCTACTTTCAAAAAATAAATTTTCCTCCAATTCCCCTTGTACTTGATTCCTCTCAAATGCATCACTATGATGTTCATCAATTCCAACATATTTTCCTTCCTCTTCCTTGACAACCCTCAATAATTGTCCTTCACTTCCTTGATTGATTCAGATAGACAATTTAATTTCTTCAAGCATGATATCTTCATGCTTTTGATTTTCCTCATTAGCATGTTTGACCTGGCAACTTCCAGTCTTCTTCAGTTCTAAAACTGACTCTTGAACTTGAAACATGTTTGTCTCATTTTCATCAAATCTTGTAATCATAAAACAATTATCATAATTAAAAATATAAGGCCTCATTACCTTCTCCTTCTCTGGCAACATCTCAATATGCTGCTCTGATTTTTCGTTCTCTATCAGCACATTAGTATGTTGATTCAACCTCTTTAAAGAATTCTCCAAAGGAATCTCGAAACTGTCAACAAGTCTCTCTCCCACACCATCTGCATCAATGATGTCTTTCTTCTCTTGTCCACTGTAGTGAACTCCTTCTTCTGCAATCTCACTGTCATACTCTGAGTTTTCCAGCAAATAGTCTAGCAATTCAATTTCTCTTTGACACTTCATAAGTATTTCATCATCACTTATAACTCCTGCATTTGTACACAAATTATTAGTTTGAAAATTACAAGGTTCAACAGTCTCAACTGTTGCTTCACATATCAGTTCTTTAAACTGAATTTCATCTCCTTCTTTCACAAGAAATTGTTCCTGTGTTGTAACAACTTCAAACATCAATGTATTACTAAATTCTTTTTGCTACAATAATTCACTTCTTTTCTCATTCAAGAGACATTCTCCATCATTCTTTACTTCAGATCATTTATCTTCTGAAAGATACTCTTCCACACTTTTGACAGTCTCAAAAGGTTGCTCATCCTCTGCAAAACTTGTAATCACATCAAAATTATTAGATTAAAAAATACAAGGTTTTACATCCTCCTGCTGATCTGAATTTGTCCAACAGTTCAGAAAATTATCAATAATTCCTTCTTCAGCAAAGTAAACTTCTTGCTGTCTTGAATTCACACAATGGTTCATAATATCTTTCACAGATCTCCAGTCTTCATCTTCACCCAAAACTTTACCTTGTTCTGCTTCACAAATGGAAACGTCCATTTTCCACTCAGCTTCTCTGAGTTCTTCAGACTTCAATTTAACATTCATTACTTGTTCAAGCTTCATCAGCTCTTCTGCTAATTGCATATCCACCTGTTCATTTCTCTTCTCTTGTAGCCTCTTCCACTTTACTTTCTTCCTTATGACATAACCATGCTTTTGGTCATCCTTATTAATCTGCAACATCTCCATCAATAACTCAATATGGAAATTTATCTCAGCTTTTCCTCTGTCAATTCCCTCTTGACTCATTCTCTTTCCATTTTCCTTGGCATCCTCTTTCTTCACTTTTCTTCTACTGTGGTCTTCCTCAGAACCTCTATTATCTCTATTATGACTATTAGTAGTCATCTTCTTCTCTATCTTCATGAGTTCCTCACTCACTTACTATGAGCTGCGCTAAAGCCTCTCCAACAGCGAGTCCTCCCTGATGTCACTTACCTTACCAAGCTTTCCTATGTACTTAGTCTTTTGGCAAGCACTTGGTTCTCTTTTCTCTCGAACCTCTTTGAGCACTTATCTCTGCTCCTTCTAGGCTTCAACTCATCTGTAGCTTTTAGGAACACAACTGTTCTCTTGTATTTCAATCACAAATTAAACACTAGGTTCTGGCCACCTCTTCTTTCACTCATAAATTCTTACCAGCTTCCTTCATTACTGCTTCTTTTCTTTTGTTGAGATACCTTATTTTGTCTACAACCTGAATTTTGCAACCACAATCTTCTAACCAAATTAAAGAAAAAACATATCATCTCACCTTCAAGATCTTTGCATGATCTTGTTCTCCGATGCACCTGCACTTTGAATTGATTGTTCTCTATTTCTTTGCATCTACAAATTCTACTACACTTTATCTCTATGTGCCTACTATTTGTCAGATTTAAAATCTAATCTCCTCTTGCCTGTACACATACCTTCAAAACATAAATTTTTTCTAAGTTTTCTCAAAGAATTTTTCACACAGAATTTCCTTGTTCAGCATTGATACCAAAAATGACGCAGCAAAGGATGTATCTACCCACATTATGCAAATAAAATTTCATGTCGAACTACGTCTCAGGAATTTTAATATTCCCACCTAGTAAAACCTTCACAAGTCAAGGTTTAATGCTCCTTCAATAAAATCTATGCGGAAACGTTTGATTTAACTATCCAAAGTCTGGACCTTTATAAACCTTTGAGTGGAACCTTATAAATCCTTCATAATCTTTGGTTAATTCTTATTACCCGTGCATATTAACCATACCATGGATTTTAGACTTTGGTTAAAACTCAACTTAAACCATAATACATTAATCCCGCTTATTTCTATTATAATTCCAATATAATAGAAATATTTCATAAACCACACTTAAACCTTACCTTTCCTCCATTCCACAAACCTTTGCACATATATCGATGCTCTCCTTAGCACATTAAATCTTCTTTGTCGATCTCATTCCTCAATTTGATGGTTATCGTGCAATAACTTGCACCAACTAGCCTGGCCAATCGCCATTGTTTATTTCTCCTACCTCAATCCAATGGTTATCGTGTCATATCGCGCGATTACATACATGACCGATATTAGATTGAGACCACACAAGAAAAGTGGTTTTCCCGTGTTACGTGCCAACCCGTCAGGTTAATCACGTGAAATCGTAGAATACCATTTACAAATTTTAGGGCGTGCGAGATACCACTGACCACTTGTGAAGACCGCTCCATCCTTCTGCTAACACGTGGTTTTAATCTTTGCCATTCATCTTCTGTCAATATCATTCGTCATCTGGCCGATCCGATGGTTCTCGTCCTTTGCTGTTTAATTCTTTCTACATCGTTGATATTCCGTGTGTGACTTGATTGTTCAATGACTTTACTCCGATCTCGATCAATCCATACATTGCATCGAAGACTTCAACCACAAAACTAGGTTGAAGTAAGGATTTCTTATTCCTTTCATTGATTTCGATCTTTGATTGTTCTTCCGCTTGACTCCTGAACTTACTTCTACATACTTTTAAGTGCTAGCACATCTGAACCTCAACTTTGATCCTTCAATCGGATTCAAATGATCAGACCACTATCCTTCATTCTCCACCTTTGTGTTCTACTTTAATTCCACCTACATACATATACTATGCAGAAATTACTCTAATTCACACACAATTTATAATTCCATTAATCTATACACACCACACAACTCAGGAATCGAATTCTCTATCTTTATAAGAAATTATTTACATAATGAATCTCTCTCTCTGGCCTGATTTTCTAATCAATGGCCTTTTCCTTTCCTTCTCGAAGGCTTACAGTGAAACCCTATCTAATCTTTGAACTCTAATTCTCACTCGCTCACTAACTCTCTAACTCTCTAACTAACTAACTCTCTCTATACCTTTTAGGATTACATTTATACAAAAGGTTTTGTAACCCATTTCAGTTTAGATCCTTAATCTTTTGAACTAAATCCTAAATATCCTCGAAGTCCACTTTTGACTCAACTAATCCCTAAGGATCTTCTCTAGTTCCACAAACCATGAAACCAATTCCTAATCTAAGATTTACAATTGATTTTCAAATCTATCAATCCCCATGGAATCTTAACTAGCCTAAATCTCTCATGTTCTCCAACATTCGAGAACGTTTACAATATTCCTCACAATATCTAATTAATTCCTATTCTTAATATCTCTCATAAACTTACTTAAAAACCTTAATAATTACATTAATTTAATACTCAGGAAACCGACTTCCTTGAAAACACAAGACCCCCTATGTCTACTAAAATACAATGATATTTCTGAGCCGGATGCTCCTGCATCAGGTGTTCTAACCAAACCGTATTGTCTAGGGAAGTTAAAAACAACTTCTTCAATTAACTTTGACTCCAACCACTCTCATAAATGAGGCCAAATTTACATCAAAACCACTTACAAAGACTAATCACCCACTATTACTACATATTTACACTAGGATTACTCAATTACATCATTTACATAAGTGAAAAATTCAAATTAGGTCGAACTGATGAAGAAACTAGCTTCTTGGGAAAAGCACAGTGAATCTGGAAAAGGTGCAACGTGGACTGCAAAAAGCGCATCGTGAGACTGCATATCACTTTTGGAGGCCTTCATGAACTCTAAATTGGGCTCATGATAGCTCATTAGAAATATGTTTATGTCTACAACACAATAGACTCCTCAAGCACTAAAAATGATCAAGTATAGCCCCTCAAAAATCAATTCTCCTAATACTGGTCAAAAAGTGTAGTGTGGCCTCCAAAAATAGGGCAAAAAGGTGTTTTTTAGTTGGTTTTTGGCCATTTTGAGACTTCAAAAGCTGATGATTTGGGCTGCCAAGAATCAAAATATGATGTATAAGTCAAGATATATCCAACCATGTGGAGTTTCTGTCATTTAGATCCCTCCAATAAAAGCGCAACATGGCCCACTCTACGCTTTTGGCAGGGTGACCGTGCCAAAAATTGCTAAATTTATGCGAAAATAGGGCTTAAAGGTGAAGCGATATCTCTCCAACCATAAATAATTTTGAAAATATGAGTACATTTTTGTTATTTGTCATGTTTTGAACAATAGCCTCCTCCCGTTTGCCAATATTCATCTCTGATTGGCCACAATCTGCTCTGCGAAAAGGTGACTAAAATAGAACATTGCACAGTTAAACAAATAGGTTGAAATGAGGAAAGGTTATCTCGCAATACCTCATACATGTGTGAAATGTGAGAGGGGTTTTTTTAGCTTGGAATCTTAGGAACAAAAACCTCCTCCAGTTTGCAAGCATACTTTCCCATTTGTTCAGAATCCAAGTTTGTAGTTGGTCACTAAAATATTGAGCAACTCTCTCGTAGAAACTATATTTTGCATATTTCTCCAAAATCATAACACCTATGAATAAAATGAAGGAGGGTTTTGTTCCTTGGTCTGTGGTTAACAAAATCCTCTTTCACTTTTGTAAAATTCATCTTCATTTGGTCAAAAACATATTTTGAAGCAAAATTGTTCGTATGTGCAACAAATGATTTGTCAATGTCTCTTTGATCTAGTGGAGGAGATGGCTCACTCTATTTCTCTTTATACCTCTTGATTCCTCTCGCTCTTTGTCTCCTTTTATTGACCTGCTTTGTTGTATGGCTTCTTTTCTTCTCCATAGTAAACTTTTGAGTGCAAACCCTAGAGGGAAAAATAGGGGAAGGGAATGAGGGAATAGGATGAAGGGGTTAGGGAGTAGGAATGGGTGTAGGAAAAAATTATGAGATGGGGAGGGATGTTAGGGAACTTAGGGAAGTGGAGGGAAGTGAAAATAATGAGGTGATAGAGCTAGGGAATTTCTACACAGTCCCATCTATGAAGGCTACCAAAAAAAATGCGTAGGGCTAGGTTTTAGGTATAGGAGGTTTTAGGAATCAGAGTGAGGGGGTGTGAGGGTTTTAGGAGTGTGTTTAAGTGTAAAGGAGGGTAGGGTATGCTAGGAATAGGGTTTTAGGTTTTTCAAACTAAAAATGATGGATCTCCCACAAAAACGCAGCGTGGGGACAAATAGGAGGTTTACACCATAAAGACTATGAAATAAACTGATGGAAAGGATGTTGAGCCTTCAACTTGATTAACCTTGTTTGAGACTTGATGTGACTTTGAGAACCCTTAGAAACTCGTTCGATGACCCTTGAAGAAAATCACAGCATCCACAAGGAAAAGCACAACGTTCAATACAAAAGGCGCAGTGTGGAGGGAAAATCGCAACGTGCCGAGTGAAAACCGCAGTGAAATGGCTTAAAAACATACGAAAGAGCTAGAACTCAATTTTTGGAATGTCTTTGGCCCTATAAATGGTGAGAAAGTGATTGATGATGAGAGAGAGCTTCTTTAGCAATGAAATAAATGAGAGAAATGGAACAATGATGGTCTTGTATAGCTTGTAAAGTTGATTCCTTTCATAGTAATGGGGTGGCCCACACTATGCCTTTCTCACTTTTGCATTGGAAACCATGTAGCTTAGGAACCTTTGAATACAACTTGAGATTATTTGAAACTTATTACAAAATATTCATTTGAAATAAAACCTTTTTGAACCAATTTGTATCACTACTCCTTTACATGCCAAATTTATGAATGGAATGAGAAATTCAATGACTGAAACCCTAGTGACCTAATGGATGATAGTGAGCTGGATGAAGACCATGATAATGAAGCTAACATGAACATAAATCTTTTTAGAGAGGGCACATTCAAATGTATAATGCTAGTGACCAAAACATGGCAATTTGTAAAGGAGTAATTGACAACCTAGACACACTAACTAGTGACCAAAGTTTTTGAATGGAATACCTAGTGAAATGATAAAAAATTGACCTTAAACCTTAACAAAACTTGGTAAAACCATATTTAATCACTAGTGACAGGCACAACTAATTGACACTAACACCTCTAACACAAAATTAAAGCCCTTATTATGTGAACTTCTCTACACTTAGTGATTTGTACGAGGGTTAAACTGCCATCTTGTTCATCTCATTAGAGATTTCTTAGGTGCAATAGTTTCCAACTCACTGCCTTGCTCGAACCTTGAATATGACCCGACCAAATGCATATAAGAAATGATCAATGGATCTGCAGATGAGTAAGGATATGGAGGCTACTCTGTACTTGCCTCACCAATCGTCAATTCACATCATTATTGGGCCAACATGGTTAAGAACTTCTATCCTTCCCTTCGTCGCTACTTTTCTCTAGGCATTTTTTGGTCCTTATTAATCCTGTGACCTTTACCTTCTACTCCTCTTCGATAATGGGCTCTACAATCCTCCTACCCTTCTGCGTGACTAAACTGTCACTGAGGTAATTCCTTTAGAACAAAATTCTTGGAACTTTAAGCACAGAGTAATATTCTCCTTCTCTTGGTTTCTCAACAGAGTTAAAGTTCCACCATATATGTTACTCTAAGCCCAATGCAACATAAGAAATTCACTTGTTGGGACATGCCTCTATTGTGTAATATTTTCCCATGAATAATACCACAGGCACATTGAACTTGATAGAACTCAAATATATAATCATTCTATTAAAACTCAAACAATATATTTACAGGATTCCATGGCTCGCTCCTTGAGCTATTGTCTATCACATCAAAATAAATTTACAGGAGAATATTCAATGGGCTCTCTACCGAATTTTCTAAGAACTATATCGCCTTTGTCCTCTCTCGGGGCTCTCTCCTATACATAAATTCTTACAATCAAAAAAATATCACAACAAAATATGTGACACTTGTCCCTAAAATATAAACTAACTTACAACTAATTAAAAACTTGTTGCCTTTGGCCATTTGGGCATTTTCCACTTCGACAAAACTACCTTACACTTATCAGTCTCTAGAATCATTCCACCTATACACATGTCAGACTCCTAATTTTTAATATTTGAAATTTTACAATTATTTGGGAAATTGGTTTCCCTTTGGAAATTTGGGACCCTTTGGGTCTGGAACAAATGATGTGAACCAGGGGTGATGTTCTTGCATCAAAAACTAAACTAGAATGCCTTCACACTCGAACCAGACAAAGGAGCTGTAGTATGGATGTCGACGCCTTGACCTCACACCTGCAACATCCCTTCACCTTCACCACCAAAATGAAAGCCCAAAAAAACAAATACAAACCCATATTTATTTCCATCTAGGTGGCTGCATGAGGCAAAATTCTTAGGACACGTCACACTGATTTCATTAATCATGTTTAAGTGGTCAAGGTGGTAGGCACACTCCTCCATGCCCCTCCTCAGATCGTGTGCACACCCGCATTGGGGAAAAAACTTCAGAGTTAATTAATATGAACTTGGTGTAATATGTCTTTAGATAAAAGTGTGTTTCTATAATATGTATTAGTATACATTTTTAGTTGTGTAATCTAACATTCATGAAATGGTCTAGACATAAAGTAATCTTATGGTTCATATTTTCCTTCATACTAAGAGCTTTATTGATTGACTTAACACTTGATTGTTCCATGATCTCTATTTAATGAGCATGGAAGGTCATTTGTAGAAGGTTAATCATGAGAAGATATTATGTACAATACTTTTCCTTTTGCATTAATATATTGCTTCAAGTGGCTATGTTGGTTGGGGCCATGAAATGTTTCCCAGCTTGAAGGTTTTAACCATGTAAAACATTGGTGTAGTGCTTTTATTTATTTGTGTGAACATTTGATTATGGTGTTCATCCAATGTGGAAATGTTATTTTTGCGCATATAGTATCAAATCCCATATGAATACCTACTCTTGTTGCTGATAAATATCTTAAACTTGCTTCGCTACATGAATAAAAATATTTTAGGTGTTATTAGTAGTATGCATTTTTTTTTTGTCACAATGGGTTGTTTCATTAGATTTGCAGCATCATTTTTAGCTTAAAACATTTTTTAATTCCCCAATATAAGACTTTTTTTTGTTAGATATAGAGGTATAAAGTTTCTTCACACATTTAGAATTTTTTCTAATAAGTTAATATTAGAAATCTGCAAGACTGTTTAGTTTATTTAGCATGGATAATCAGAATCTGGAACTTCTATTTTTGGTCGGCTATTAAGAACTTTAGGTGGCTGAAAAACTCGGTTTCCCCAAGAGGGCGAGTTGAAGTCAACCATATATATACTGTTTTGTTTTTTATTTAAAGTAATAGAAAAAGAAGAGCAACACCGCAGCTTACAAAAAAAAAAATATTTCAATTTTTTTTAATTACATAATTGATTTATTATTATTTATGGTATGTCTATGCTCTATATTATGCACTTTATGTGATCTTGGAAAATCATAGCCAAAGTGGAAAGTGTTTTTTTATTTACTCTTTTTGTTCAACAAATTAGGAATGAAGAGAAAATTTTCATTTTAAAAATGGCAATTGAGATTTAATAATCCTATTGTTGTAAAGTTAAAAATAAAATAAAAAATTGTTAATTTTTTAGTTGTGATTGTGTTGAAGTTTGTTTGGAAAAAACTAAGATTATTTAAATAAGAACAGAATTTAAAAAAGAAGAAACAACCTCCACTCCTCCTTTATAATATTTACTACATATTTTACATTCATTTACTTGGTTGAAAATTATTTACTATATTGTATGATCTAATATAAGAGATTAAGTATTTATTTTCAGATGGAAACCATGAATAGTGCCAATTATGTATTAAATTACACTACCAAAAAATCTTAAAAAATACCACACTAAAAATAGAATAAAATTAAACTAGATGTAACCCAATTTGTGTATTTGATAGTGCAACTTAAACTTGCATTTAAAAAAAAAAAAAACAAAACATTACATGTAAAAATGAAAAGTGTGTTTTTGTTAAATACTTTGAAAATATAAAAACTATAAATTTCTTCAAACTTATTCCAGGAAATTATTTATGATAAAAATCTTTAAATTTCTTAAATATTATTCAATGAAATTATTTATGATAGACATTAGTATATATAAAAATCTCTCAACTTGCATCCTAATTCCTAATTTGAAATTATCTACAGTTGAAAAAATAAAAATCCTCATTTGAAATTTATGTGACATTTGGTTTACCCACCATTTTTTTTAGGTCTACTCAATCTTGGTTTCCCTACATTTTTATCCTATTCTGGCTTCCGACGATTAAAAAAATTGAAACTTCATGTTTCCAATCATGTCTAAAGTCTTAGTGGCGTGCGTTTTATCTATTCCGCCATGTGTTCCACGAGAGATGGTTTTAGTCGAAAAAATCAATGGCATGTATTTTATAAGGTATATATTTATTATATGTATTTTTTAAGTGTATTTTAGCTGGTTGGGAGGTTTAATTCTAAATTATTTTTTTAGGTTTAAGTTTCATTGACATGTATTATTATTATTTTTTTTTTTTTTTTTTTTGGGGGTATAATGTATACATTTATATAACAAAACATTTTTTGAGTTAAAAAATGTTTTTAATGTTTTTTTTTTTAAATTTAAATTTGAAAAAAAAATAATTTAATTAAAATTCTAAAAAAAATCATAAATTTTTAAATATTGAATTTATTTTTATATTTAAAAATATAATTTAAATAACAAAACAATATCGGATTTGAGCTTAGACATATCATAATTGTGTTATGAATCAAAATTGTGTCCGCACATCTAACAACTAAATATTGTAATTCTATTGTTGTTAACCAACTGGCATCCTCCATTGGTTGTCCCTTCCATTTGACTAGATACTGAAAATAAACTTGTCCTCTGGTTCTTTTGGATACTCTTTTCCCCAGAACAACTTCCACCTCTTTCTTGACTGTCTTTGGCATTTGTTCTTCCCAATTTAAAGTTTGAACTTCATCTTGTGCAGGTTCATCTTGTAGTTCTGACTCTGTCTCTTTATATGGATACAAATCTGCAACATTGAATATAGGTGATATTCTAACCTCTTCTGGCAATTCAATTTCATAAGCATTGGTTGAAAACATTCTCACAACCCTGCATGGCCCTATTTTTTTCATCTTTAGTTTATTGTAAGTCCCAACAAGAAATCTTTCTTTCCTCAAATACACCATCACTAGATCACCGACTTGGAATTCTTTTTCTCTCGTCTTCATATCAACTCTCTGTTTGTATTTGCCACTGCTTTCCTGTAATCTGTATTTGACATCTTCCTATAGTCTCTACATCTTCTCTACAAACTATTTAGCATTTGCACTTCTTGTCTTAAGTTTACCCAAATTTCTGAGCTCATACACACCTCTTGGATTCATCCAAAAAACAATCTGCAATGACTCATCCCAGTACTCAGGTTTGGAGTATCATTATAATCAAATTCAGCCTAAGCAAGTGCTAAATTCAACTGGTTAGGATTTTTATACACTAAACTCCTCAATATGTTTCCTAGGCTTCTGTTTAGTACCTCGGTCTGCCCATCTGTTTGAGGATGATATGTTGAACTGAAACTAAGGTTGGCACCTAGTTTCTTCCAAAGAGTTCTCCAGAAATGCCCAAAAAACTTTGTATCCCTATTAGACACAGTACTTATAGGCAATCCATGTAACCTTACAACTTCTGAAGAAAACAAATTAGTAATATGTGTTGCATCACCGGTCTTTTTACATGCAATGAAATGCACCATTTTAGAAACTCTATCTACCACAACATAAATGGAATCATTTCCTCTTTGAGTTTTAGGTAATCCCAAAACAAAATCCATGCTAACTACATCCCATGGTCGGTCTGGTATTGGTAATGTCTAGTACAATCCTATATTTTGGCTTCTCCCCTTAGCATGGTGACAAGTCCTGCACTTCTCAACAAATCTCTTAACATCAGTTTGCATCTTTGACTAATAGTAAAAAGCATTTGCTTGAGCAAAGGTTTTGTCTTGTCCAAAGTGTCCAAATAACCCTCCACTGTGTTTTTCCTTGATTATGTTTTCTCTCATCGAACATTTGGGAATACACATTTTGTTACTTTTGAATAGTAAACCTCCTTGGATAAGATAATCCAACCATTGGCTTCTATTATGAAATGTTGGATTTCGTAGAACTGCATAAATATCTTTGAATTATGTGTCACCTTTATACATATCAACCATTTCTTCAAATCCTATAACCCCAAATTTTAATTCTTGCACAATGAAATTTACACTGCTCAAAGCATCAGCAAATTTATTCAGCTTACCACCTGTATGTTTAATCACAAAAGTAAAACTATGCAAAAACTCTACCCACTTGGCATGCTTCTCGTTCAATTTTGGTTGATTATTTATGAACTGTAATGCATGATTATTAGAATACAATACAAACTCCTTTGGTAGCAAATAATGTCTCCATTTTTTTGAAGCTTGCATAATAACATAAAATTCTTTGTCATAAGAGGAATATTTCTTCTTAGCTTCATTTAGTTTCTCACTAAAATATGTTATTGGTCTCTGTTATTGACTCAAAACTACTCCAATTGCAACTCCACTAGCATCAGTTTCAACTTGGAAAACTTTTCCAAAATCAGGCAAAGCTAAAACTGGTTTTTCTGTAATTTTCTTCTTTAGCAACTTGAAATTTCAGTCTGCTCCTTCTGTCCATTTGAATGGCCTTTTATTGTTTCAATAATTGGTACACAAATTTGACTAAAATTCCTGATAAAGTTTCTATAGAAACTTGCAAGACCATCGAAACTTCTTACCTCAAATATGTTTCTTGGAGTTGGCCAGTTCCAAATTGCTTGGAATTTCTCTAGATCCATTTTTAGACCTTCTTTAGATACTACAAACCCCAAATAGATTAGCTCTTCTTTCATAAAACTACATTTCTTTAGATTTATTAGTTTCTCTTTCTGCAAAGTTTTTAGAACCAACCTAAGATGCTCCAGATGTTCCTCTTTGCTTCAACTGAAAACTAAAATATCATCATGGTAAACAATGACAAATTTGCTTGCATATTCCTTCAAGACTTCATTCATCAATCTCATGAATGTGCTTGGTGCATTTGTGAGTCCAAAAGGCATCACTAACCACTCATACAACCCACTGTTTGTTTTAAATGCAGTCTTCCATTCATCTCCTTCTCTAATCCTTATTTGATGGTATCCACTCTTTAGATATATTTTAGTAAAATAATTTGACCCACTTAAACAATCCATCAAATCATCCATGTGTGGTAAAGGAAATCTATACCTGATAGTAATCTTGTTTATGGCTCTGGAATCAATACACATGCACCATTCACCACCTTTCTTTGGACTGAGTACTGTTGGTACAACACATGGACTAAGGATCTCTCTAATTAATCCCTTATCCATCAGTTCCTATACTTGTCTTCCAACTTTTGCATTTTCTTGAGGAGTTAACTTGTATGCTACTTTATTTGGAAAACTTGCTCTAGGTATTAGATAAATGTGATGACTAATACTCCTGATTTGTGGTAATGCATTTGGCAACTCATCCACAATAATATCAGCAAAATCATTCAACATAGTTTTGATTTCTTCAAATAAATCATCTAAGTTTGTGGATGTCAAATTTACCTTAGGTCTCCTTATGATAGCAAAATGTATCTTTTCATCCTTCTTGACTTCTTGCAGCAATTCTTTCCCACTTATCAGCATAACACTGTTTCCAGGCACTTCTTTTCCTGCTTCATCCTTCAATGGCAGCAATGTGTGTTTATTTCCATCCTTCTCTAGAGTGTAAGTGTTTCTTCTCCCATCATGTATAGATTTCTGATCAAACTGCCAAGGTATTCCCAGCAATATATGACATACTTCTATCGACATTACATCACATAATATCACATCCTTATAAGTACCAATCTAGATCTCTATCTTGCATTGTTCTGTCACAATAAGCTGATGTCCTTTTTGTAGCCATGATACTTTGTAAGGAGTAGGATGTACTGTTTTCACTAATCCTAACTTGTCCACCATTTTTGTAGAAATAAGGTTTTTAGTACTTCCATTGTTGATTATCACTTTACAACATTTTCCTTTAGACTTGCATGTAGTTTTGAATAGATTCTTTCTCTATGTTGGTTCTCCTATCCCTTTTTCTGCTTTAAGCAATACCCTTTTCAATAACAAGGGTTCTCCTACTTCGGGTGATTCTTCCTTACTTGCGATTTGAGGATTTTCTTCCTCTGCCTCAGCCACATTCACATTCCGCTGATTTGTTGCTTTATTATGAGGACAGTCCCATGATCCATGTCCCCATTCCCCACATGTGTAACACCGAATTTCTCTTCCTCGGCCTCTTCCTTTGGGTGCAAATCTCCCTCTACCAAAGTCTCCTCTCTGTGTCAGTCTACTACATGAACCTCCTGATTCACCCTGAGTGTGCTGGAATCTTGGTCTAGTAGTTCCTCTACCTCTTGCTAGACTTTTTCCTCTATTCCTCTGATTTTTCTTCCTCAACATCTTCTCCTCTACCTTCAAAGCTGCTTGATAGGCATCTTCAATTGTCTTCAGACACAACAAACTAATTTCATCCTGTATGTCGTATCTCAAACCATTAATGTATCTAGCTACCTTTTCTGCGTCATCCTCTACATGTCTTGCTTTAATGCTCAACTTATAAAACTCTTCCATATATTCTTTGATAATCATTCACTTTTGCCTCAAATTTTGTAACTGTCTGAAAAGATTTAACTGATAATCTTTTGGCATGAATTTAATTTTCAATCTACTCACCATTTTGTCCCACTATTTGATCTTGGGCTTCCCCTTTCTCTCTCTAGATGTTTGTAGTTCATCCCACCAGATAATTGCATGACCCTTCAATCTGGTAACTGTGAATTTCACTTTCTTTTTATCATCAACCTCCTCATAGTCGAAATAATTTTCTAATGAAATGATCCAGTCCATCAACTCTTCTACATCGAGGTTCCCATCATACAAAGTTATTTCCACCTTTGGTCTTCCACTTGCTTTGGCCAACATTTTGATAACTTTGGTAGCTTCGCTTTCATCCTCTTCTTCTTCCTCAGAATATTCCTCTGAATAACTGGCATCTCCTTCATTAGGTGCACTCCTTTGAGTAGTCTCCATTGTCTCCATCCTTGTATGCAGGTTTTGAATCGCTTCTAGCAAAACTGCATTGGCTACAGGTCTCCCCTGACCTATGCCAGCTCCTCTCCTAGGTAGCATGTTTGTTGTAGAAAAACTTAATCCTTGGCTCCAATACCAAATGATGTCGACAACCAACAAATGATGTCGCAACCCACAACTAAAATAGTGTTTGACTTGAAATAAAATGCATTGCACTTTAATCAGATTATGCACATGGATTTCTTACTGAGGGTCCCGCTTACTTGAGAAATCTTCATCAATCATACGTTGACTTTATTTCTTTACTCCCCGAGATCTTTATTATCCACCCTTGATCTTGCTTACCCAGATCCAACGGCTATCACGCATTATCACACGGTTTCTAGCATGATCAATATCAGGTCAAGAGCGTGCGAGATAAGTGGGTTCTCCACGTTACGTGTCAACACCTTAGGTTAATTGCGTGATTTATAAAAATACAACTTATCATTTAATTTCCACGCGATATACCCTTTCTTGTTTTGAATACTACCCACATTCCCGATACAAAGCTTTGAAGTAAATACTTTTATAATGGAAAAGGGTTAGCGCTTAATCTCGAAATAAAACCCTTAATGCTAATTAACTGTGATTATCAATAAAATGCATAAATGAAAGAATAATACCCTGTTAGGGTCTAAACATGAATACGTATATACAAAAAAAAATTTGCACCAGAATAATATGTAACACCACACTTGAATCAATTTTTCAATCAAATAGGAATTATAGAGTCTTGGCCCTCTCAGCTCGATTACATCAATTTGTCTGACTTATGTTCCTTTTACTCTCATGTCCTATCTCTCCCTCTCGCCCTTTCTCTCTCCTATATTTACATTTATTTTTTCTCTTTTATGGATCAAATTCTATCCTAACTGGATTGACAACTCAATCTCTATTCTTACCAGTTCAATAATTAAGTCCCTATTCTCAAGCTTTGATACACACCTATCCTAATAACTTTTTTCCTATTCTAAAAATAATACAGTAATCTAATTATTACAATAATTGAAGTAAAAATAAATTCGAGAGATCCAACCCTCTCTACTAAGAATTGATTTGACCACTCAGGTCAATGAAATTCACTTCATGTTAGCCACAACATGCGAACATACAATCACATTGCTGGCTAAGTCTGGATGCTCCTGCATCACAATTAGCTCCTCAAATTCCATGCCGCCACCAATATATCGTCGGACCGCACACGAACAGTCAAGGGACGCAACAATAATGCACAATACTGATAAATCATAAATTTGGAAGTAACGTGGCATGACTACTTTCTAGGTCCCACATCTTCCATAAATTACCGTAATGGAAAATGACAGATACATGTAGCGCATTTTGTAAAGAACACACTAATGCCACTTAAATAAACCCTAATTATATCCAATTCACGTTTTAGGTATCTCCACTAATAATGAAAATGTGAATGTAATAGAGTATGATCTCTACTACGAACCACACACCTCTTCTCCACACCTACCTGTGCTTTTCTCTTTGAAATTATCTTTTGGAAAGTCAGCACAAAGCGGTATGTAGTTGAAAATCTCCTGTATGACAAGTTACTTCTGGAAATATTTTGTTTGGATAGATAGAGCATCAAAATGTGTGATGTTCTCATTTTGTATGATATAGGATCTTATTAGATACTAATGACTAGATTACATCATATCAGGGACAAGAGCAGTGGCCTGTCTATCGATGTTGGGGCTTTTTATGGAGTAGTTATATTTTTAGGAGTCAACAACTTTCAAATGTGCGACCTATGGTTGCAGTAGAAAGAATTGTGTTCTACAGATAAAGGGGTGCAAGAATTTACTCTATATTGCACTATGCTTTGGCTCAGGTTAGTCCTATATCATTATTTCATTTTATTTTACATATTCGAATTCTCCATGTGCCAAAGATTAGCCAAACATAGTATGGGCCTATAACATTTCCCACCCAAAAGTAAACTTTGGGTTTCAAATCCTTGAGTAAATATGCCCGCACTTTGTTATTAGCTCATATTAGTATTCCCTTATGCTAAGGGCACCCTTGGGATTTGTGGATGTTCCTTTCCTAGTTTGGAAAGGTCTTGAAAGGTGCACGTCTACACGAAATGGTAGTGTAAGACATCTTTTAAGTCTTAAATATTAAACTCGTCTTAAAAAAATATCTCAAACCAAGTGAAATACAAGTGCCATAAGAAAAAAGTAGTAAACTAAGTGAAATACAATTGTCTTAAAACCAAATTCGCAGAAAACATTTTAATAGAGTTGCTATGGCGCCAAAAAAATATTAAACAAGTTATATAGTGGAGAGTTCTTTGTTCGTGTTTTCCCTAATCATTCCCTTGTAAGGGGGAGCATTAAGTGATTGATGGTAAAATCATTCCTATGACTATTTTAACATGTTTTATTGCCTTAGCAAGCACCCATCCAAATCCGAGCACAAGGAAATAAAAAAACGCTTTTTTTTCTATCCCCCCTAAAAAGAGTAAAACAGTCCCTCACCATTTCTTGTCCAGTGAAGCTCTAGCATGTAGTAGGCAACCCTCGGGTTGGAAGTTACCATAGGAGGAGACATTAGTACCAAATATGCCTATACATGTTTTATATATCATAATTAGTTTTGATTTGCGTTGGGCTTACCATATGTTTGGGAAGTCCTATATCATAAATTAAATCATGTTGTACCAAAGTGACTAAAAGACATAAATGAATTTAATTAAAGGATGTTGTTCACGCTTCTAATCAACTTTCATCAATTTTTTAATTGCAATGATTAATATTAGTTTAAGGTTTACTCTAACTTTTAGTATAAAAGTGATAAATTATTATTTTCTTCACATTTTTATCATAACCTAAATTAAAAAAAATCAAATAGATTTTTATAAATGGCTAATATTTCTAATAAATTTTAATTAAAATTATGATTATATATATAGAAAAAATAAATAATTTTTAAAATATGAATTTATCACATAATTTAATTTGCTTTTTTTTTTATAAATATTAATATTTTATCAAATTCATTTTATGAAAAAATATTTGATTACTATTTTGCAAAATTCTTCAAAATGATAATCAAATTACATCTTGCAAAATATATGTGCAACAAAATTCGGTTGAAACATTATTCTTAAACTTTGTTTAAGAAGATTTTTTCTCAAAAAATGGATGGTGCCTTCAATGTATGGATGTACATGAATATACAACAAACCTTTATTGATATTTATATCAAAAGTTCAATCCAGCAAGTCCTTATATTATAATAATGAACTTTGAAAATTTTAGGATTGTTTCTTACATGAAGTGAATGGATGTTTTGTGGGATGCATTAATGTACTTTTAAAAACTTATTCAATGGATCTCCATTAATATTTATCAAAAAAGTTCAGTTCAACAACATGACTAGAGTCTTCATATTATAATAAAGTATTGGTGGGTAGAACATAATCTCGAATTCAAATGTCGTCCTAAATTGCCCAATTTATAGGGTTTTGGATACAGATTATTCCAACTAATTAGAATGGGTTCCCTCACCACCAGAAGGACGATCACCCAATTGAGGAGCGTCATAAAACAATTCCAATCCTGGAGGCCATTTTGCAGAGATCCAGCGGCCCATGGAAACCCAGCCATTTCCAGCCCGAAAATCCTTAACTTCAGACAATTCAACCTTCGACCAACTAGATATTCAACAATGGAACCCAATATCATATCAAAGAGCACATTACTACATTCCATGGATGCACGTGAAGAAGAAGATTAATGATGTGCACCAAGCTCTCAAAATATTATGTAGATGCGGGCAGAGAAGTCATTAGCGGTATCCTAAAAATTGTTACGGAGATAGAAAATGGCACATACGAAGATTTCCATTGTTGTGGAGGAGCGACCTGCAATTGGCCATATTTGTAACGCCCATACCACACCTCTTCTCACACCACTGGATACCCATTTTTGTGGTGGTTATGTCAGGCATAGGCACATTTTTTAGAAGGTCTTAGTTGTGAAGAGAAGAGGCCATATTTTCTTTGTTTAGCTCGACCCTCTCTCGTTTTATCCCAAAACTAGAAGTTAGTTAAGGGTTGATTTCAAACACATAAATGCAGCCTCTTGGGATATCGATTTTGTGGTTGAAGGCAATGGACACTATGGCAATCTCATCAAGAAGGAGAAAGCAGTCCAGCCACCTTCGGAAGAAAAGAAGGCAGGCTCTATGGAGGAGTGACCTGCACTTAGCCATCATCCTTACATTTGTAATGACCATACCACACCTCTACTTGCACCATTGGATACCCATTTTCGTGATGGTTGCTTCAGGCATGGGCACATTTGTTGGAAGGTGTCAGCTGTGAAGAGAAGAGGCCATATTTTCTTTGTTTAGCTCAACCCTCTCTTCCCAAAACCAGAAGTTAGCTGAGGGCCAATTTCACACACATAAACACAACCACTTGGGGTATCAATTCCATGGTTGAAGGCAGCGGATTCCATGGAAATCCCATCAAAGAATGGGAAAACAATCCAACCACCTCCAGAAGAAAAGAAGGTAGGCTCTGTGGCTCTTAAATTGCCCTTTATCTCTTTCATTTTGAATGTTTTGTTGCACAAGTTTGAAGTGTTCACTGGGTGCCTTGTTTCCCTCAATCAACATGTTTATTTTTAGCTCTTCTTCCACAAATTTGACCTCTTATCATTTTATTAAAGTCTATTAGCAAACTCATGAGCCAAGCCATACAAAGGCCTACAACTGGACATCTTGCATGGGAATTATATGATGGGTATAGCATTCGTTTGCTTACATGCAAATTTGGAAATTGATTGTTCCCTAGCCTTTTATATCTGCCTTTATTTTGAATTGGGAAACCCTCATTCCACTTACCATTTGAACTGTTGGATTATCCTTTGGCCCATGCACATACCCACAACCTTGAGATTGCTGGCAACCTTGAACCATTTCATTCACCCACATTTTGGATGGCAATGGGGAAGTAACCTTTATATGGTTGTAGTTTCCATACCCATGGTCTTGAACACTTTGGAAACCATGTGAACCATTTTTATGCTTGTGTTTGTTTGAAATAATGAGAGGGGGGGTGAATCTGTATTTCTTTCCAATTGTTATTTTTACCAGTTAAATCATGTATATTTAGAACAAAAACAATAAGAATAAATGCTTTTATTCATATAATATTTACAATAAATCAGATACAATATATATAAGGCTTCAATCTATTGCCAAGCACCAACTTGTTCTTTTCTGAGGCTCCAACCTATAGGGCACCAACCCTATCATGTCAAGGCATCAACCTTGGATTTAGGAGCACCAACTCCAAAGACATCAATCCTTCCAATTCTGAGGCACCAACCCCAAGGGCTCCAACCCTATCTTGTCAAGGTATGTTTGGTGGTCATTCTTTGCTCTCGAAATCTTCTTCATTGAATTTTGTCAATCTACAACTTCGCTATAGTCTCCATGCTATATCGTCAATGACAACCTGTCTTCATATGAAGGAGTCTTCACGAATCTTCATATTGGCCACACAAAGTCTAAAAATTTACCTCACGATGATTTCAAGTAGCCATCATGATCTCCAATAATGTCTCCACACAACTTCACTGCATCTACAATGAGCTACACTAAGCTCTGCACAAAAACCAAGTGTCTTTTTCAAGCCTTTGTTCTCACTGTCACAGTAAATTCTTCCAGCATGACTACTTCTCACTGTTCTTGCCGTCGCGATCTCTTACTTCCCATAAACAAATTCACATATGTTTCAATGTTGGTGCTAGCTACTGCTCCCTTCAAGCGATGTCAGATGAAACTTTATTTTTCCCTTCACAGAATTGTTCTTCAGGTTGTGTTATGTACCTGATTAATTTATCACTGGTTTGAGCCTTTCAAAGGTTAACTCGATCAACAGAGTTGCTCATCCTTCGGCTTCCTCCTATCCTGCTGGACCTTCGGCTTCCTCCTATCCTGTTGGAACTTCGGCTTCCTCCTATCCTGCTGGACCTTCAACTTCCTCCTATCCTGTTGGACCTTCGGCTTCCTCCTATCCTGCTGGACCTACCACTTCCTCTTTTTTTTTCCAGTTCATAATCTTTGAACTTTCCTTGTTCTCTATTATAGATGCCTAATACACCAAACCTTTGGCTTTGTTTTCATTCACTTGATCTTCGGCTTACTCTGCACTCGCTTGAACTTTTGGCTTCCTTCTTCGATTGCTTGATCTTCGGCTTCCTCTGTGCTCATTGGACCTTCTTTGCTCGCTTGGTCTTCGGCTTCTCGATCTTCGGATTCCTCTGTCTCTTCGAGTTCACCAATACTCTACAATACTGTTACATATTAAAATTATATCAGAGAGGCCCTTTTTAATATTCATACAATAGACTCATTATTTACGGAGGGTTTCATAGGAGAGAACGTACCTAATGAGGTCCTATATCCACATCATCAATCGCAATCACAACTCTTGGAGGTCCTACAATTGCAACTCTTAACATTGTCGATGTAACATGGTCGATATTTACACTGTCGATGAAATGGACATGATATAATATTAAACAGTCGTCAATAGATCCATCGGGTCCATAGCTCCATCACAATCGCAGTTTACCATCGTTACATTTCTTCAAGTCTTGTGACATGTGATGGATGTGATATTTCTTTAGGAGGTATTATAATGATGCAATGGGTCCACATACATATCACAATTGGTCGATTTAACATGTCATTCTTTTTTAACTTTATGATTCAATGGATGTAATATTACCTTAGGGTTGTTACTATAACCTGTTTGGGTCCGTATGTATTATTGCAATCGCAGTTTTAGTGTGACATTCCTTTAATACTTGCGATGTGAAGGTTCTAACACATGCGGATGCAATATTACAATAGGGCGGTTTATAATGGAGCGATTCGGTCTGCACCTTATATCGCAGTCGGGGTATTCAATGTGACAAGCCTTTCATAACTTGCGATGTGGTATTCCAATAAGCTTCTTTTGTTAACTCAACCGAGTCCAAAACTTTATCACAAATGACGGTCTGTGGGACTTTGACTGGCACATGGATTAAAAATCGGCCTTAACCCCCACAGTTGAACGTGATCTAAGGGTTGACTATGCGATCGATAGTTAGGATTGAGTGCGAGACTTCACGTGTTATGCTCTTAACCTGCAAGACGATACCAGAATACAGAATATGTGAAGAAATATACCCAGAACATAGAATAGTGAGAAACAACAGCAAGTATTTTATTATTCAAAAAGCAATGTTCACTTGCCTCTTCGAGGGGGCAACCTCAAATAGAACAGAGCTCGATTACAAAATAAGACACGATTCTCCTCGCAGGGAGTCTCTATCCTTTATATATGACTCATACATGCAATACCATGGTTCTTATTAATACCATCTATCTAATACCATGGCCCATTTGCAATTAACTATGGTCCCGTCATTAAGTGCGGGTTAACCGCTTACAATTATTAATATGGGCTTTATTGACTCTTTACTTAACTATAACTAGGACTCGATCCTACTACATAAATAAGGGGGTTAGGGTGGGACCCTAACATGCCCTCCCCCTTAAGAATAGCCTTGTCCTCAAGGCTGAAGCTGCGGAGACTGCTGAAGAATAGTGGCTAGTTCCCAGGTTGCATCTTCCGGAGAGGTGTCTTTCCACTTGACGAGGAATTGCTTGATCATGTGGCCACGTAGGTGCTATTCTCGTGTGTCTAGGTCCTGTTCAGGTTGGACCCAGATTGACCCTTCTTCATCCAATTTAGGTAGACTAGTTTGAATTCTGCAAATTTTCCCAATCACTTTCTTGAGGCATGAGACATGGAAAACTGGATGGATTTTTGCAGTGGGTGGCAAAGCTAGCTTGTAGGTCACTTCTCCAATGCGTTGAAGTACTTGATACGGTTCGTAGAATTTTGGAGATAGTTTCTGACAACCCTTGTCTTTGAGTGATGTTTGCTTATATGGTTGCAACCTCAAAAATACCTGATCCCCTTCTTGAAATTGGCGCTCTGAGCGATGCTGATCTACCTGTTGCTTCATGTGGTTTTGAGCTTGATGAAGATTATCTCTAAGATGGGTGAGCATGGTTGTGAATTTTTGTAGGAGTTGATCCACTGCTTGTACCTTTGAGCACCCCTTGATATAAGACGTAGGGGAAGGAGGGAGTTGACCATAAACTGCTTCATAGGGAGTCACTTTGGTGGTGGCATGATAGTTGGTGTTATACCACCATTCAGCTAGAGGTAACCACTGTACCCAATGATGTTGCTTTTATGAAGTGAAACACCTAAGGTAGGTTTCCAGAAATTTTTTGACGGCTTCAGTTTGACCATCCATTTGTGGATGATAGGAAGTACTGAGTTTTAGTTGGGTGCCTTGTAGCCTGAAGAGTTCCTGCCAAAAAATACTGGTGAAGATCGGGTCATGATCAGACACAATAGAAGTGGGCATGCCATGCAATTTGAAGATCTGATCCATGAAAGATTGACCGACCAAAGTCGGTGTAAAAGGGTGGGGTAGGGCGCAAAAATGAGCATACGTAGAAATTCGGTCCACAACCACCATGATGACGGACTTGTTTCCTGACTTTGGAAGACCTGTAATGAAATCCATAGAAACCTCCATCCATATTGTGCCAGGATGGGCAATGGTTGTAATGTGCCTGGTGCTTTGACTGTCTCCCCTTTGTGGCGTTGATAGATATCGCATTTCGCTACAAAAGTAAGGATGTCCTTTTTCATGCCTATCCAAAAAAATGATCTTCTAGTGTGAGCATATGTCTTCTGAAAGCCTGAATGTCCTGCAATGGGGGATGAGTGCAATTCCGCCAAAATGCGGCTTTTAAGGGTGGATGTTGGTGACATTACAGCTCTGTCCTTGTAGCGAAGAATCTCATCCTGCCACGAGTAGCCCTTGGTGGAATTTGGATCCGCCTGCATTTGAGTAATGAGTTGGGAGAGCCAGGGATGTGAAAACCATTCCCTACGATCCTATTCAATCCATTCTGGAATGGGAAGGGAAATTGCGAGCAGGGTACTTTCCTCAAATTGGCGAGATAATGCATCTGCTACAATATTTTCGCGCCCTTTCTTGTAAATGATCTCATAATCATATCCCAGCATTTTGGTGAGCCATTTATTTTGTTGTGGGGAGGATAGGCATTGCTCCAAAAAATATTTAATACTGTGATGGTCTGTACGGATTTGGAAACGTCGCCCCAATAAGTAAGGTTGCCAGGTATCTACGGCATGTAAGATGGCCATCATTTCCTTCTCATAGGTAGATTGTCCCAGATTCTTCCCACTTAGTTGTTGGCTTGTGAAGGCCAAGGGTCAACCTTCCTGCATTAAGACCGCCCCAATACCTATACCTAAAGCATCACATTCAATGACAAAAGATTTGGTGAAGTCGGGTAGTGCTAAGACTGGAGTGGAACACATGGCATTTTTGAGAGCTGTAAATGCCTATTGTGCTTCCTCATTCCAGAAGAATGAATTTTTCTTGAGGAGTTGAGTGAGGGGCTGCACAATGTGACCATAATTGTGGACAAATTTGCGGTAGTAGCCTGTGAGACCCAAAAATCCTCTCAGGCTCTTCAAGGTCTTAGGTTGAGGCCAATCCTGCATGGCCTGGATATATTTGGGGTCCACCTTGACACCTTCACGCCCCACAATGTGGCCTAGATACTCAACTTCTTCCATGCCAAAAGAACACTTGGACATCTTAACAAATAATTTATGCTTGCGGAGCAGTTGCAAGAGCAGATCTACACACTGAAGATGTGCAGCCCAAGTGCAATTGTAGATGAGGATGTCATCGAAGAAAACAAGGACAAATTTCATGATACATGGTTTGAGAAGGTGGTTCATAAGGCTCTGAAAAGTCGATGGGGCATTACAAAGACCAAATGGCATGACCAGGAACTCATAATAGCCTTCATGAGTTCTGAAAGCAGTCTTTGGAATGTCGACTTCCTTCATGCAAATTTGGTGGTAGCCTGAGCGAAGATCCAGCTTAGTGAATAATTGAGCCCCATTGAGTTCATCCAGCAAATCATCAACAACCGGGATGGGAAATTTATCTTTGACTGTCAACTTATTGAGGGCCCTGAAGTCTGGACACATATGCCATTCCCCATCTTTCTTGAGCACCATAACCACTAGTGATGAATAAGGAATAATGTTGGGACGAATGACGCCTACTTCCAAAAGTTCCTTGATTATTTTTTCTATTTCATTCTTTTGGGTGAACAGATATCTGTATGGGCGCACATTGGGTTGTTGGGCCCCTGGAGCCAAGGTGATGCTATGATCATGTTCCCCTCTCGAGGGTGGAAGCTCATGAGGCTTGTCAAAGATTGGTAGATGGTTATTTAAAATTTGTTGCATCTCAAGATGAATCGGCAGAGAATTGGGTTCAACGGCCTGGATGGCATTAAATTGAGGTATAACTCCATGATGGTCCTTTTTAAACAATTTTTGCATCCTATGTGAGATGATGATAGAGGGAGCTCCCGCCTGGAGTCCACGAAGGGTATGTGTGGAATTTTTCTGCTTAAAGCTCATATATAACTCCTGGAAATCCATTGTGATTGGCCCAAGAGTGCGAAGCCATTCAGCACCGAGGACAATGTCGCACCCTCCCATGTGTATGGCAAACATGTGGGTCTTCAACTGATAATCCCCCATTTGAAGTTTGACATTTTCACAGCGGCCTTCACATTTCACTGTTCCCCCATCCGCAATTTGGACTTGGAAGTTAGAAACTGCTCGTACAAAACAATGCACTGTTTTTGCGACTCTTTGATGGATGAAATTATGTGTACTTCCACTATCAATCAAAACTACTACTGGGCGATGCTTAATAAAACCCCTGGTTTTGAGAGTTTGAGGCGAAGAAATCCCTGCCAAAGCATGCAGCGAAATAACTAGTTCATCAGGGACATTGTCCTTTTGGTTGTCCTCTTCTGCCTCCTTAGGTTACTCAAGTGGTGGGGCTTCCTCCGATGAGCTGTAATCAGTGGCATCAATTTGAAAGAATTTGGGCTCCTTGCATTTATGACCTGAGGAGTATTTTTCATCATAGTAGTAACATAATCCCTGCTTTCTTCTTTCGTCCATTTCTGTAGGTGACACCTTTTGAACCTTAAGTGTTTGAATCGTGCTGTGAGATTGTGGGGGACGACCCTTGGCGATGAAAGTTGGGCGAATGGACTGGGCTGCTAACGCACGTTCCACGTTACGAGCTACCTTGCAAGCCTCCGACCATGTGGGAGGGTGGTGCAATCGGACATGGGCTTGTATGGCCTCTTTAAGACCGCTGATAAAACATTCCGTGTAGAAAACATCTAGGAGACCCCTAGTGCGGAAAGATAAGGCTTCAAAGGTTGTAACATATTCATCCACTGTGCCAGTCTGTCGGAGCTTAGTGAGATGACCCAAAAAAGCAAAGTCATGGTCAAAGCGCTTTGTAAGAGCTTTTTTGAAGGTGTCCCAAGTCAAGATACTTCCATTGCAACGTTGATTCCATTGCCACCATTGCCATCTTTCATTGTCCAAGTACATGCTCCCCACCATAAGCTGAGTCTCATTATCTAAGATGTAATTCAGATTGAAATACTGCTCCATTTGTGCCACCCATGCTGCCGAGTGAGAACCATCAAATTTATGCATATCCAGCTTGGGAGGTCAAGGACGGGATTGTTGGTGGGTGCCCTAGAGGTGAAGAGAGTGGCTAGACTCACCCTGACTGTGTTCATTACCAATATACGCCTCCTCGCGGGCTTCTGCCTTTCCCTTAGAGAGTGCGTTAGTTAGTTTGTCAAGCTGATCTTGGATGTCTTTCAAGGATTTCTCCAGTTTGTTGATCTTCTCATTGGCCATAGCTTGAGCTCTAGTTTCTACCATGCACAGATCCGATGTACTTGAAATTTGGGACTGCCTGATTTTTTTTTTTTTTTACTAACAATTGAATGGTACCACCTTGCTCAGCTCGTCATCCTGATTCTTATGGGCTAGATCACCAATAAGCGCCCCAGGGGGTCTCAGACACTTTTTTTTTTATTATTATTGTTTTTGAAAACTCCTAACGGAGTTTTACTCCTTGCTTAGGAATACTGCAGTAGCCGAATCCCCAAAATGTCAATGCTGCTAAAAGTCCTGCGAAAACCACGCCCCAGTATAGGAACCCCACACCACTACTCAGATCTGGTGGATCTGATAGATCTGAATGGCTGATCGGATAGCTCTGAGTGGCAGAACAGATTGTTGCTGCAGATCTGATGAATCTAATAGATCGGAATGCATGTTCTGTTAACTCAGAACTGCAGGACTGATGTCTGCTGTTGCTGCAACCCCACTTGCGAGATCTGCTCTGGCAGAGATTTTGCGTGATCCCAAGATAGAAAAGGGAACTATGGTCTTGAGGAGTGTCAGGTGCTATAGATCGCAATATACATAAGGGTC
Source organism: Pinus tabuliformis (assembly GCA_031772625.1). NCBI lineage: Eukaryota > Viridiplantae > Streptophyta > Pinopsida > Pinales > Pinaceae > Pinus > Pinus tabuliformis. Next base: position 66,851,514 of record CM062804.1, on the reverse strand, counting down.
TGACAGTAGTACTCGGCCCATGTTTCAGGGCTCTAACTAAGGAGGATCAACCGTACCCTTAGTCGTAAAACCCGACTACCCTATTGTACGAGCGACTAATCTCTCCGAGTGTTGTTCTCAGTGTACTGTAGCAGCAAGACGACCAACGGTTTATCTATGGCAAGATTTCAAAGGAGCTAGGGGGCTTCCGATATACCCAGAGGGTACTTGGAAGACAATCCGTGCGCAGTTCTGTCTAATGCGATACTACACGAAGGGGTACCCACAGGGGTTACAAGGGAGTCCAACAAGCGTGACCACCTCTTGTATTTCCTGCGTGCATGCCTCCCCAAATCCGCAGGTTTATGCGCTCAATGACAGATCTCGTGGTTTAAAGACGCCGGAACACGTCTCTAGCCAAAAAAAAATTTGCTAAGAAATGGAGATCCCACTGGCCCTGGAAAGAGCTCTGATACCACTTGTTATGCTCTTAACCTGCAAGACGATACCAGAATACAGAATATGCAAAGAAATATACCCAGAACATAGAATAGTGAGAAACAACAACAAGTATTTTATTATTCAGAAAGCAATGTTCACTTGCCTCTTCGAGGGGGCAACCTCTAATACAGTAGAGCTCGATTACAAAATAAGACATGATGCTCCTCGGAGGGAGTCTCTATCCTTTATATATGACTCATACATGCAATACCATGGATCAATACCATGGTTCTTATTAATACCATCTATCTAATACCATGGCCTATTTGCAATTAACTGTGGTCCCATCATTAAGTGCGGGTTAATTACTTATAATTATTAGTATGGGCTTTATTGACTCTTTACTTAACTATAACTAGGACTTGATCCTACTACATAAATAAGGGGGTTAGGGTGGGACCCTAACATCACGAGTGTAGGACTTAAGTCTTACTTTCCTACCCCCACTCTTCTGATAGATGTTGCTCCTGTTGGCTCTTTCCTTGCTGTATGTTCGTCTTTGCTCCTTCTGATGAATTCTTCCTATTAGTTCATCTTGGGCATATATTACATGCGATACTCCCGATATGGCTCTTCTGATGTTAACTCTTCTAATACTTTGTAATACTCCTCCGATATGTTAACTCCTCTGGTATGTTGGCTCCTCCAATATTTCATGCGATGTCTCTAATATGGCTCTTACTCTTGAGCATATGCGATATTTTAATAAGAATAGTTTGTAACAGGGTCTTACTCATGGCTTGGCTTTCCTGTGGCTTCTCCTCACTCTTCTTCTCTTACACTTTGGCTTCATGATGGCTTTCGATAAACTGCTTCCGATGAACTTTTTTAATATGCTTCTCTTGCTCCAATAGGTCTTCCTTTGACTTTTGATAGCTCTTCTTTGATAACTCCTGTTACTTCACGGATCTACTGCTTCTGATGAACTCTTCTGATAGCTCTTCTTTGACTGCTCCTATTCTTGACCTCCAATGGCTTCCAATGTCTTTCCAATGGCTTCCCTGATGGATTTTGTCCTTGGCTTCTTGCTACTATTTCTTCACGGATCTTCTCTGCTTCTCCTTGGCTTCATATCATCATTTAGTATCCTAGAATATTTCCATATTGACATCAATGGCAATCTAGATCAACAATCTCCCCCTTTGTCATTGATGACAATATTGTTCTTCTCTCCCCATTTGACATCAATGGAAAAAGTAGTTCTCAGGGACTTCCCCTCTCAAACTTCTCCCCCTATCAAACTACTTCTGTTCTTTATTAATAGTATATTTTTATGGGTATGTTACTCCCCCTGTCATGGTGCTCTTCTTTTTACTCAAGAGATACAAGGAGAAGCACAGAGATACAAAGGAACTTGGATCTAAAGAAAGATAGCAATTTCAATGGAATTTTCTCTTGATTCAGACTAAGAAGGCCTCTTAATTCTGACTATGGAGAAAACATAATTGGATTGAAGCACAAAAACTAGGACTTGAACATTTGGTGTGTGGCTACTTGCAATCTGTTTGTTTGAAGGTTGCCTTTAGTTGTGTCCATAATTTACCTGTTTTCACATTAAATCCTTGAGTCGAGACATAAACTTCTGTAATAATAGCAACATAGCTATTTTCCCTATTTCTCTAGTATTAGATGACCTTATCTACTGCTCCAATTTCTACTTACTGATCAAGTGGAAGACATCTTCAACAATAGTCCAAAGAATAGTTAAGAGATCATGTTCTTCAACGTAGTGCTCCTCAGAAATAATCTTTATCAAAGGGTGATTGTTAATATAGCTCATCAATAATTTCATAAGGACCCTTTCGTGAATAGCTTCTGCAATAATGATCAAGAATCACAAGCTCCCCCTAACTATATGCATCGCCTCTTTTGGAAGAGTCTTCCCATCAAATGCTTAGATTGTCGAAGATCAGGCCAATAACATGTGTTGTTGGCTGGAGAGTTCAAGGGACTTTCGGATTGTATTAGCTTCCTTCTCCATACTTGTGTAAATTTCTTATCTGGCAGCTTGAGAAGGTGCCCAAATCAAGTTACAATTACGTGCCATATGACCAATGTTATGACACTTGAAGCACTCTATGTTGTTCTTGAATAAGAATTCATGACTTCTTCTTGCAAAATTTCTTCTCGGAGACTGACAGAGACTATTATATTTATCTTTGTGATATGCCCTACAATCTTTTTCCATATGTCCAAAGTTTGTACAAGAATAATAATTTCCAAGAAATAAATTTTGGTAACTGGGAGATGGATATTTCCTTGATGTACTTCTAAAGCCTTTCTGCCTTGAGATCCTTTGATTATAACCATTTCTTCTTGCGTCCTTGACAACGTTTGCATTTCTTCTTGGAATAGGATTTCCTTCATTGTTTCCTTGACTCTTATCCTTGCCTTTGTTGAAACTGGGAGCATCAACATTTCTTTCTGGCTTCCTCACATCCCTTTTGTTTGAAGCATTATCATTCTTACTTGAGGATTCACCTATCTATCCGAGACCTGATTTGTCAAATGGACATCTTTGATGGTTGAGCATGTCATCCAAATCTTGAGAGCTCTTCAAAGTTTTGTCCATCCCTTCAACCTTTTTCCTGAGGGAGACAATCTCTTCTTCCAATATTTCACAATAATTATTCTTCCTAGCAAGTTGTTTCTCAATCTCTTCCTCAATATGCATTACTTCATTTGCTTCTAATTTAAGGGAGATGATATTTGACTTCATTTTGAAGATTTATTCATTTTCCTTTGCTGGACTTCTCTCCATTTCTTCCTTGATTCTTGTAGCTTTACATGTTTTGGCCTTGAGAAGGTTGATGTTAGATTTTAATTTGAAGATTTCTCCATCCTTTACTTTTAGTTGACATATCATGGTGTTTCTCTCCTTTTCCGCTTCATCAACCTATCCTTCTATGATTGCCAATGCTTCCATTGTCTTCTCGGCTCCTTGTCCTAACTTTCTTGCTTCTTGTAGTTGAGATTTGAGAGAGGAGACCTCTACCTTGTACCGACCAATATCTTCTTCAAGTTTGTTCAAGCTCTTGTGCCTTTGTTCAAGTTGACTTGACAAGTTATCTTCCCATCTCTTTCCTTTATCCAATTGATTTGTCATGGATATGACTTCTTCATGATGCTTTCTTTTGCTTTGATGAAATTCCTTCTTAAGCTTGGCAAGCTCTTCATCCCTTTCTTGTACTTGAAGCTTGACAAGGTGTTACAGGGAAAAGTGTCTATTTAGAACTGCTCTATCCCACTAAGGTGTGATAGTTACCTTAGAAACAAACAGAGAAAAACTACTTTTGTATTTCCTTTATGAATTATAGATAGAGAGGAATAGAAAGAACCAACCTATTTCTTGCGCTAATCCTTTGATTCGGTCCCTCTCTTCTTTGATAGTCTCCAGCTACCTGCTCCCTTGCACGCCCAGCTTCACAAAGTACCTGTAAGATCACAGAAGCACAACACTATACAAAGACATGGATCTATATTCATAAACAACTTAGGATCAGATTTAAATTGACCATACAAATGTAACAAGCATCAATGATATAAAAGCATGGAGGAAAACTCAAATAGCTTTTATTGATAAACAAGAAAAGATCCAGAAGGAGTTACAACCAGTTGTTCTGACCCAGCATCAACCTCCCAGCAAAGAAGCCCCTCTTCACCTCAAACAAAGCATAGATCACCCAACAATCTGATGTTTGTCTCTAGAAACCAACAACAATTCCTTACAATATGCAGAATTCTAGCCTCTGGATCTCTGGGATGAGGGATCCATATATAGATATCTGTAAGGAGGATGAGTCAGCTTGTGATTTGATTAGTGTCTTCTCTCTATCAGTTCTTGCTTCCACTTGGAGACTGAAGCCCTCTTACTCATCCTTGGTCGAATTCAGTGAGGCAAGTGTCACAGGAGAAGATTCTGGAAGCTTCCATTACCTCTCCACCTCGCGGAATGACACTGCCATTTGTCATTTCTCGCCCATCGCACCCCACAGAAGGGAGTTTTGAAATGAAACGCACCCTCACAGTGCATTTGGGTGAGATGCAACGCACCTAGCTAGTGGAGCAGTTGCAATGATCCTGTTTTGACCAATTTTGAGAAGTTTTTCATGGAGAACTTCTGGGAGAAGCTGTAATCTGTTGAACTTGTTCCTTTAGGGGTTAGAAAAACACTTTTAGTGACTTAGGAGCCCTTGGTTTATGGACATTTCATGCTTGGATTTGTAGGGCACAAAAATGTCTATAACAGTTGCCCCCTAAAGTATGAGGCCGTTAACCTTTTGGTGTCGAGTGAAATGCTTTATTATGAGGATCCGAAGTTCTTTCAATGCTGGGAGGAGACCTGTAATAAGATACAATACAATACATTATCTTCATAATATTTTCATGATCTAGCTGAGGCGGGCATTCCCATGCTCAGCTTTATAAATTCATTTTCATGTACATAGGACAGACAACCGTCTGAGTGTAGACTGATGATTCTGATAGAGCCATCATCCTTTTGGTAGGATGATTATCTGTGCTGCAATGTTGTACATTTAATGTCTTTATTTCCCTGAATATATATCGCAGCCCGGATGGATGAAACTAGATCTGGGGTCTTCAATCTCGTCTGATCTTCACTCGAAGTACAAGTCGATCCATGTGAGAAATGTTCTGAAGTCGAACATGGAAAGACATCACTTGATTACCAGTCAATGATGTAAACTGTTAACAAGCGCGAGAGGAATCATCGATAATGATAATGACCCTCAAGGTACTGCAGTACAATTCACGTGGTGTGAATAAAGGACTTGGCGTCGAACACCACGCAAAATCTTTCGGTCGAAGGCCATTGATGTAAACCTGTCGCCGGAAGTGAGAAACTTGCCATTTAGGCATGCAAGCTTCAAAGTACTGAATGGGGTGTTCCTAGATCAACTTCTTGGATAATGAGCTGATGTCAACAAGAAGTGATCCGTCATAGGAGGGCCTTAATGAATCCCACATCAATGACACGGAACGGAGCAAATTATTTTGATGGAGGTGAAAACGATCTGGTGATATAAGGTTCAGGGTGGCGGTCATGAAAGAATGGAGTATACTGTATGGTAGTGGGTGAGACACAGGTGAATTCTCTAGATGACTTCTCTTGAACATATCGGTGACACTGATGTGATGGATTGGTAGCATTAACCCCAAATGTGGATGGTATGGCGTGACCATGGTGATGTGACCGGTGAATGAAACAACCCAACCCGACTCGGACACGGAGTGGAAGTGTCATGTTCAAGAGCGACTTGCTACCAACAATGTTCTTTGAGTTTTCTTCCCAATTTTTCCCCAGTCGTTGCTGACCAGTACCGCTTTATTTTCGTCAAGCTTGAGGAAGATAACATATGCTTGTTCTATAATTTGCCCTTCGGGCAAACCCATCGCTATGTTTTAACGAGCCTAGCGATAGTGAAACTCGTTCTCGTCTAAAGACAAGTTTGTTGCTATTAATCTTTTTAACGAGTTTAACGACAAAGATAACTCGGTCCTTTTCAATTTTAGAGAGTCCGAAAAGGAACGTAAAGGTAACTCCAAAATTCCTTTTTCGTCATCTAATCCCTTAAGTCCGAAAAAGTATAAAACAATACAGAAGGGATGAATTTTCGATAGTTTTAACGAGCCGAACAAAACAAGCGCTCGATCTTTTTGTGTAATAATCCCTCAGGTCCAAAAAGATTAAAATCTAGAGGAGGGATAACACTTCCTGTCCCTTTAACGAGCTGGAGAGGCCAATGGCTGGGAAATCTTTTCATATTTTACGAGTCAGTTGAAAAGAGCTTAAAGGAGACTCGTCTTTTGAGGAACGAGTGATAAAATGGGTAGCAGCTGATTCCAGGTAAGGTTTGGAATTTTCCAATCACGGCAGTGTCACAAGGATGGCTAGTGAAATCATTCTTCGTAGCTGTTCCTCAAAATGGGTAAACAATCAAATGGAGGTGAATGATCGGCCAATGAAAAAGTGGAGGTGACGGTGCAAACACGACCAAGGCTTTAATGGCTGAAGTACTACATTCACGATGGTTATTTACCGGGGAATAGTTTATTTTTTAACGAGCTTAAACGCGGGTGGAAACATTTGCTCATGTCTTATGTTTATTTTTTAACGAGCTTGAACTATGTGCTAAAACTACTCGATTAGATGGTCCTATTTTGATTTTACCATAAATAGCTTCGTTCTTTCAAAGATCGTACTGTATTTTCAACTGCTTCATCAAACTAGTCAGAAATGAACAATATATGTTTGAAAACGAGTTAGAACACTAATATTTTACTTTGAACTGCGTAAAAAGTAATGAAAAAGTGTTTTTACCTCTCATTTTACCATTTCATTTGAAATTTGGTTTGTTGGAGCTTTGGAGGTGCTTTTCCCCCTTGATTTTCATCAGCTGATTTCGGGAGATTCTGTGGACGATTCTCGGCGCCGTCTGGACCAGGTAGGAGCTAAACCTGAGCTCTTTTCATTTCATGGTTTCCATTTTGTATTTTGAGCCTGATTCCTAGCTTTTCTGAGTCCCTGGGGTTTGAATAACTCGTTCTGCCTTCAGCGCACTCTTAGTGTATCGAAAACAATGTTGAATGTTGGCCTGTCTAAAGGCTATTTGACATTCAACACACCTAGAACACTGCTGCAGGTGCGTTGGGCGCAAAAAGGGAATTTGATGCACAATTTTTGATGGAAATTTTGCCTGTTTCTTACCAAAATCAGGATCTAACTCCTCTCTTGTTTGTTTTTCAGAGATCTTTGGAGTAAGATGACCATTACATGGCGAGAACGTGAGCATGAAGAAGAGGACATGCTTGGTCTACATGATCCAGTTACAGTGAACGCGTTGCGGAACTGTGGCTTGCTGAAGTTCTTCCGCATTTCTAGCATGAGATAGCAGATCAACTTACTGCAGTATTTGCTCGATGCTTGGGATCCTACCAATCAGGTTTTCCAGATCAGGGGAAAATATATCCCCTTGACTGTGGTAGACATCTATTTCTTGACTAGCTTGTCGAGGCGGGGTGCCCCCATCTCTTTGTCAGGTTCGGCCCGAGGAGGCGACTCTGTGAGAGATTATGTTCGCCGGTACTACAGAGAAGGATCGCAGCCGAGTAAAGACGGCAAGATCATCATTCGTGATGTCACTGACAGGTCCCTCAGGACGATTCTGTTTACTTTTGGTAGGATGGCCGGTGGTGCGGCTCTTCATGTAGCCAACCGATCTTACATGCAGCATGCCTTGGAATGCCTCCAACCAAAGGTGTTCAACTGGTGCGACGCAGTACTTCTTGCGATGAAAGAAAAGTTGACCAAGATAAAGAGCGGGAGGTTGAAGAACTTTGGGTATGGTTCTATTTTGACCGCCTTTGCCTTGGAGCAGATACCACTGATGCAGCCGCAGTACATTGCACTCGATTTACCTTCTCCTACTGAACCACGTATGCAGAGATGGGTTGACCATATGTCTAGGCATGCTGGCCAGTCTCAGATTTCATTTTCTGATACCTTCTTCAGGTGGTTTGATCGTCAGGAGATGGTTTATTCCGAGTATCCATACGCTGGCATGGACTTCCGGGGTGATCCAGATTTAGTACTGCCGGATGGCGAGCAGTGGGGCGCCATTGGTAAAATCTTTGACCATATTCTTGTTTATCGTTTTTTTGTTTATAATGTCCTTTTGCTTTATTCTATCAAGACTTTAATCAAACTCATGTGTACATGCAGATGTTGGTCCTGTTCGTCCAGTAGTTCGCCTGAGAGTACCAGCTGCTGCTCCAGCAGGAGAGGCCGTCGGAAGGGCTATTCTTTGTGACCTCGATGTGGTCGAGACTCTTCACAGCATTACAGGAGCAAGTTGAGGGCCTCACTCTTGGTATTCCAGATGTGAGGACCGACGAGCTACCTTTGCGGTTACAGCGGCATACTACTGGTGTGCCCAGACGATGGACTCGTCTCTTACGCATGATCACACACGCTGTGACTTGCTATCACGAGCATCATTAGACTAGGGTGCCCCCTAGCATTTTGAGTTTTTGGGTCATTTGACCGATTTTGTCTTAGTTACAGAACATTATGTGTAAACCATAAACAGTTATATATATTTTTGATTTTCGAAGTTTTACTTTGGCTAAGTTACATGATCCAAATGCAAACATTGATGGTATGTTTCTTTTTATAAATGTTACAAATGTCTATCTAACAAATAATTTGCTAATGAGTCAGTTAATGTGTTTAAGTTTCTGGAAATATGTTGATATTGAATAAAATCAAATTGTCTTTCCAAAATCTTAACCCTTAGGAACATGCGATAAATAGTTGGGTTTCAGACGGAATATATACCATTGAGTTGTAGTATTACGAGCTGTGAGTCTAGCCTGACAATTAGTCGGCGTATACCATGTGTGATGGCATCATAGAGAAGTTCTATCAACGCGCTATATTCAGCAGTGTTATTTGTTGATCGACCAATACATACCCCTCTGAAACTTACTAACTCGCCGCTTGGATAAAAAATAGCCCAGGCTGCGGAAGATAGGTTCCGCGAACTACGACTCGCTCCGTCGGCATATCCAACACATGACTCCAATAGGTTTGACATCTGCAACAAATGTAAAAAGTGGATTACTTGACCAAAATAAACACTTTAGCGAAAACAAAAACATAACAAAAGCACACAGGTTACCATTACGCATAGTAACGCTTGAGGTACAACCCATTACGAGGTTGCGCCAGTGGAATTCCGTCATAATCCATTAACTCGTAGGCTCCTTTTGCTAACACTCATTTAACAATATAGGGGCCCATCCATAAAGACTTAAATTTACCCGCTCCCAATTTATCGGATTCTTGGTCGTAAAGCAAGACCAAGTCACCTTCTGAGAAGACACGGGGTTTGACATTTTTGTCGAACTGCGCCTTGACTCGTTTCTTATGGGCTTTGTTAGCCAAAGTGGCATCACGAAGGGTTTCATCCAATTGGATTAATTCCAAGAAACAAGCTTCTTCTTCTGAAGTTCCGAGGAGGAGATCAATTGCGAGTTTGAGAGACGAGATTTCACACTGGATTGGTAAGACTGCTTCCAGGCCATATACCAGTTGGAAAGGTGTGAACCCGGTTGCATTCCTTACCGATGCTCGGTAAGCCCACAAAGCTGAGTACAGGATTAGGTGCCATCTTCTTTTGTGAACTCCAATCATCCTTTGCAACATGCGTTTGAGGACCTTGTTGATTGCTTCAACTTGTCCGTTGGCTTGCAGATAATATGGAGTAGAGCTGTCGTGAGACAACCCTAGTTTGGCAGTTAATTCGACCATCATGTGATTGCGAAAATGCGATCCATGATCTGTGACTATAGCCTACAGCACACCGAATCTGGCGACTACATGATTGAAAAAGAAGAGGGCAGTTGTTTCACCAGTATTATCTAATGTAGGCATCGCCTCGACCCATTTGGTAAAATAGTCAACTGCGACTATGATGTACCCATGCCCCCCCGTCGAGGTGGGGTTACATGTCATGAAATCAATGCCCCATTTGGCGAATGGCCCAACAACAACTATTGGTTGCAGAGGTGCGGGTGGTCTTCTGGTTTTGCTATTGAAAATTTGACAGGCATGGCAACTTCTGACTGCGGTTATGCAATCTTTGAACATTGTTGGCCAGAAGTATCCTGCTCGTAAGATTTTTTGCGTTGTAGCATATCCAGATTGATGCCCCCCACACACGCCTGAATGACAATCATTCAGGACTTTTTCGGCCTCCTCATGGGTGAGGCACCTTCTCAGAACTATATCGATACCACGACGGTAAAGTGTATCACCGACGATCATGTAGTCTTTTGCTTGGTATCGAATACGTTTTTGTTCGGAGTGGGAGGTGTTTGGCCTGTATTTTTGGGTTTGGAGATAAATGATTATATCCCCATACCACTCATTGCTTGCAGATATCAGAAACAAACTTTCATCCACGATTGTTTCTTCGGATGTGTCATCGTTGGACAACGATGGGAGATCGCACAATAATTCTGCGAAAACTAGAGCTTTCTTTGACTTGGATTTTACAAATTCCAGATCAAACTCTTGTAGGATTGCTATCCATTTTGAATATTTGCCCCCCAGCAACTATCGCAACAATATATAAGTCATGGGGTTGCAATTTGACAGAATGGTAGTTTTCCGAAAGAGGAAATAGTGTTGAAATCTCTGTATCGCTTGAACAACTGCGAGTGCTAGCTTTTCAACGTAAGAATATTTGCTTTCTGTATCATTTAAGTTTTTACTTAAATAATATATAGGATGTTCAATTCCATCGAATTCTTGAACTAAAACCATTGCGATGGTCGTATCCGCTGCAGCCAGATACAGGTTAAAATATTTTTGATAATCAGGAGCGTACATTAATGATGCTTTCATTAGGGAATCTTTCAAAGCATCAAAGGAAGCTTGCGCAGCCTGATCCCAGACAAAGGGTACTTCCTTTTTCAAAAGACATGTATAACCTTTAGCAAGTTTGGCGTAATTTGGAATGAACCTCCTCAGAAAGTTCGCTTTCCCCTGGAGTTTCTGAATCTGAAGCAAATTCGAAGGTGGAGGCAAATTTATGATTGCCTGGACCTTACATGGGTCGAGATGAATCCCGTCCTTTGAGACTACAAAGCCAAGTAAACGACCAGAACTGACGCAAAATACACATTTGTGTGGATTGAGTCGTATCTTGTAGTGTCGGCAACGTAGAAATATCGCTCTTAAATGCTGCGGGTGATCAGTCCGCTTTCGCGAATGAGCCGGAAGGTCGTCGAGGTATGGTTGAACGATGTTTTTGATGTCATGGAAGGCATAATTCATTGCCCTCTGAAACATTGCCCCTGCGTTCTTTAAACCAAAGGGTAATTTTCGATATGCGAATGTGCCCCACGGACAAATAAATGCAGTCTTTGACTGGTCCTGTGGGCGGATATTTATTTGATTATACCCGGAGAATCCATCCATGAATGAAAAGATTTCGCATCCGGCGCATTCATCAATTATCTGGTCAATGAAGGGTGTAGGGTAGTTGTCTTTTGGACAAGCTTGATTTACATCCCTATAATCGACGCACACTCTAATTGTTCCTTGTTTTTTCATAACAGGGAAAATATTCGATACCCAATCGGTTAGAGGAACCGGGTAGATGAAACTAGCATGGAGAAGTTTTTCAACTTCTGCCTTAATGGCAGCGGCTTTCTTGGGGTGCACCTGCCCTAGCCGTTGTCGTACTGGTTTGACATCTGGATACATATTAATTTCGTGTTCAACGATACTCGAGTCAATGCCTGGAATTTCATCATATGACCAAGCAAAGACATCTCTGAATTCGCGAAAAAGAGCGTTATATATCTCTAGTTCTGAAGGAGAACAACATTTGCCGACATAAATATTCTCTACAACATCTGTTTTGGTCGAGATATTTATGGCGATAGTCTCTTCAATATTGGACAAGTTTCGCTCAGAATCCACCGTGTTTACAGTATTTGATAGAAAATCAAAAACTGAAGGATGATAAAGGTCATCTTGAGTATCTTCTCCACAATCCGGAAGAAGGGAACGATGGTGGGAATCATTCCATGGTGCTCCTTCAATTACCATTGATTGGACAATTCCTTCGTCGGTGACATGCACTTGCGACCAAGGATCTGAAGGGGTACCATATTCTTTAGACCTATCTATCCAAATGCTAGATGAGCGTTGATTTGGGTTTGCCTCCCATGCTAGGAACATTGATTGCTACAATATTTCCGTTGGGCTTGGGGGAAAAACCATTGCATGATCCATGTCGATATCGTTTTCCGAGATCTTTTTAGAAGATATCATGTAGCAGGTTCCTATCGACGCCACTTCTGCCAGGTTGATTGGAGGTGGAAGGGTGAAAGTTCCCATTAGTATAGGATCTTTTAATAGGCCTACTCCAATATTTTGAAGCGAATGAGGGCTTCCATGGATCATGGGAATGCTTCCTGTAACTTGAGAACTGTTGGGGAGGAAGTTTTGTTGATCGACGATTGTAATCCCTCCTTGAAAGGGAAATGAAATCTTCCTAAAATAGGTCGACACAACAGCCGCCATAGCATATATCCATGGCCTTCCTAGTAGGATGTTGTAATCAAGATTTCCATCGATTACTTCAACATCTATTTCTACCGTTTTCCCTCCTAGTTCAATTTTCAAGTTACTTAGGATACCATATGGGGTATATGTCCTTCCGTTGAATGCTTTTAACGTCGTCGAAGATCGCGACAAGGTTGGAGATCCTAAAATTTTCCAACAACTCATCGACATGATGCATGTAGATGCCCCCTCATCAATAATTGTTCGATGAACAGTTTTGTTGAGGGCTTTCACTTGAACAAGGAAAGCTAGTTGAGCTGGTAATTGAGGATCGTATCCTTTATGATCGAAGGATACAAGATTGGAATCCTTTGGGTCTATCCCACCAATGGCTGATAATAAAGCCTGCCTTTGGGATGGGCAATTCTGTAGTACTTCAAGGGTCGACATAGCGGATGGCGATTGGGCCAAATCTTCCACTATATTATAATGTTGTGCCGCTCTAGCACGGGGATTAAATGTCGACTTGTGTACTACTCCCTTTGGCGGTTTTATCGTCAATTCAGGAATGGTAGGTGGCGCAACTTTTGTCGAAGTTGTTGTCGAACTACTAGGTTGATCTTTATCCTTGTTGTTCGACAGCTGTGGATTCCCATAATCTTTGTTCCTTGTCGATATCAAAGCATCATTTTGCTGTTTTGAAACCGACAACATCAGCACTTGAGACGGGGAAGCATTTTCATTTTCAACTAGATTTGTTCCTGGATTTGGAAACGGATCAGTTAACACTACGGAGGTTTTCAAATTCTTGAAGAATTTTTTAACCTCAGCTCTGTGTGGACAACTTGCGGTCCAATGATCCTCATCGCATAGCAAGCATGGATTTTTTGGTTTCCTATCTCTAGGAGGGTTTGAAGAATATTTTTTAGGTGGAGTCGCCATTTTGTTACAGGGAAAAGTGTCTATTTAGAACTGCTCTATCCCACTAAGGTGTGACAGTTACCTTAGAAACAAACAGAGAAAAACTACTTTTGTATTTCCTTTATGAATTATAGATAGAGAGGAATAGAAAGAACCAACCTATGTCTTGCGCTAATCCTTTGATTCGGTCCCTCTCTTCTTTGATAGTCTCCAGCTACCTGCTCCCTTGCACGCCCAGCTTCACAAAGTACCTGTAAGATCACAGAAGCACAGCACTATACAAAGACATGGATCTATATTCATAAACAACTTAGGATCAGATTTAAATTGACCATACAAATGTAACAAGCATCAATGATACAAAAGCATGGAGGAAAACTCAAATAGCTTTTATTGATAAACAAGAAAAGATCCAGGAGGAGTTACAACCAGTTGTTCTGACCCAGCATCAACCTCCTAGCAAAGAAGCCCCTCTTCACCTCAAACAAAGCATAGATCACCCAACAATATGATGTTTGTCTCTAGAAACCAACAACAATTCCTTGCAATATGCAGAATTCCAGCCTCTGGATCTCTAGGATGAGGGATCCATATATAGATATCTGTAAGGAGGATGAGTCAGCTTGTGATTTGATTAGTGTCTTCTCTCTGTCGGTTCTTGCTTCCACTTGGATACTGAAGGCCTCTTACTCATCCTTGGTCGAATTCAGTGAGGCAAGTGTCACAGGAGAAGATTCTGGAAGCTTCCATTGCCTCTCCACCTCGCGGAATGACACTGCCATTTGTCATTTCTCGCCCATTGCACCCCACAGAAGGGAGTTTTGAAATGCAACGCACCCTCACAGTGCATTTGGGTGAGATGCAATGCACCTAGCGAGTGGAGCAGCTGCAATGATCCTGTTTTGACCAATTTTGAGTAGTTTTTCATGGAGAACTTTTGGGAGAAGCTGTAATCTATTGACCTTGTTACTTTAGGGGTTAGAAAAACACTTTTAGGGACTTAGGAGCCCTTGGTTTATGGACATTTCATGCTTGGAGTTGTAGGGCACAAAAATGTCTATAACACAAGGTCAACTTTCTTCCTTGTTTGCTCTTGGTCACCAACTAGTGCTTTCTTATTAAGTTCCTCGTTTTCCTTTTTCAAATTGATAATCTCTTCCATGGTAGCCATAAGTTTAGTGAGGATATCTTCTACAAAGTCTTTTTCATTCTCTTCATCTTCTAGGTCTTCTTTAGCCTTGACGTCATCATTCTCATTTTTAGCTTCGATGATGGGTTTTGGATTTCGTTCTCGATTTCCATCATCTTATTGACTAGTGGTCATGGTCAATGCTCCTTTTGGGTGAAGGTTATGAAGTTTGTCACATATACCCTTTGTTGATGAACACTTTCCTAAGTTATTCTTTATAGAATCTGGTAACCCATTTAAGATTGCCTTCATTGCTTTTTCATTGTACTCCTTGGATTCTCCATCCATCATGCTATCAACATTCACTGATTTCCAAATTTCAGTGCCTTGAGTCTTTAAGAAATTCCTCATTCTTGCTTCCCATATATTAAAGTTTCCATTGAACCATGGAGCCTTCTCAAATTTATTGTCTTCTATTTCAGTGGTAGAGGGAGACACATCTTTAGGAGGATAGGAGACTTTCTTCCTTGGCTTCGCCATTTGTTCTAAGGATCAACCTTCAAGTTGTTAGGCTTTGAGTGAAGAAACATGGCTCTAATACCAATGGTTGGAAATATTGAGGGGGGGTGAATCAATATTTCTTTTCAATTGTTATTTTTACCAATTAAATCATGTATATTTAGAACACAAAAATGAACAATAGGAATAAATTATTTTATTCATATAATATTTACAATAAATCAGATACAATATATATAAGGCTTCAATCTATTTCCAAGCACCAACTTGGTCTTTAGTGAGGCTCCAACCTGTAGGGCACCAACCCTGTCTTGTCAAGGCAACAACCTTGGATTTAGGAGCACCAACTCCAATAACATCAATCCTTCCAATTCTGAGGCACCAACCCTATCTTGTCAAGGTATGTTTGGTGGTCATTCTCTGCTCCTAAAATATTCTTCTCTAAATTCTGTCAATCTACAGCTTCATTGTAGTCTCCATGCTACATCGTTAATGACAACCTGTCTTCATATGAAGGAGTCTTCACAACTCTTCATATTTCCCACATAGAGTTTTCAAAGTTATCTCACGATGATTTCAAATAGCCATCATGATCTCCAATAATGTCTCCACACAACTTCATTGTGTTTACAATGAACTGAACTAAACTCTGCATAAAAACCAACTCTCTGTTTCAAGCCTCTATTCTCACTGTCACAGTAAATGCTTCTAGTGTGACTGCTTCTCATTGTTCTTGCTGTCGCGACCTCTTACTTCCCAGAAACAAATTCACATATGCTTCAATGCTGGTGCTAGCGACTGCTCCCTTCAAACGATGTCAGATGAAACTTTTTTTCCCTTCACAGAATTGTTCTTCAGGTTGCATTATGTACCAGATTAATTTATCATTGGTCTAAGCCTTTCAAAGGTTAACTCGATCAACAGAGTTTCTCGTCCTTCGGCTTCCTCCTATCCTTCTAGACCTTCGGCTTCCTCCTGTCCTGCTAGACTTTTGGCTTCCTCTTGTCCTGCTAGACCTACCGCTTCCTCTTTTTTTTTTTTTTTTTTTTTTCTAGTTCACAATCTTTGAACTTTCCTTGTTCTCTATTATAGATACCTGATACACTTCACCTTTGGCTTCCTTTTCGGTCACTTTATCTTCAGCTTCCTCTATGCTCGCTCGACCTTTTGGCTTCCTTCTTTGATCGCTTGATCTTCGGATTCCTCTACGCTCATTCGACCTTCTTCGCTCGCTTGGTCTTCGGCTTCCCGATCTTCGGATTCCTCTGTCTCTTCGAGTTCACCAATACTCAAAATACACGTTCATTCAAAAGAGAGGCCAAATCACAATAGTGTTGCATATTAAAATTATATCAGAGAGGCCCTTTTTAATATTCATACAATAGACTCATTATTTACAGATGATTTCATAAGAGATACTGTACAATGAGGTCATAAATCCACATCATCAATCGCAATCGCAACTTTTGGAGGTCCCACAATCACAAATCTTAACATTGCCGATGTAACATGGCCAATATTCATATTGCCGATGAAATGGATGTGATATAATATTAAACAGTCGTCAATAGATCCATCGGGTCCATAGCTCCATCGCAATCGGTGGTTTTTCGGGTCCACAAGTCTTATCGCAATCACAGTTTACCATCGTTACATTTCTTCAAGTCTTGTGACATGTGACGGATGCGATATTTCTTTAGGAGGTATTATAATGGTGCAGCGGGTCCACATACATATCACAATCGGATGATTTAACATGCCATTGTTTTTTAACTTTGTGATTCAATGGATGCGATATTACCTTAGGGTTGTTACTATAACATGTTCAGGTCTGTATGTATTATCACAATCACAGTGTTAGTGTGACATTCCTTTAAGACTTGTGATGTGAAGGTTCCGATACACGCGGATGCGATATTACAATAGGGCAGTTTATAATTGAGTGATTGGGTCCACACCTTATATCGCAGTCAGGGGATTCAATGTGACAAGCCTTTCATAACTTGCGATGCAGTATTCTAATAAGCTTCTTTTGATAACTCAACCGGTTCCACAACTTTATCACAAATAACGATTTGCGGGACTTCGACTAGCACATGGATTAAAAACCAACCTTAATCCCTGCAATTGACCGTGATCTAAGAGTTGAAATGAGATTGATGGTTAGGATTGAGTTCGGGACTTGAGTCGTACTTTCCTATCCCCGCTCTTCTGATAGTTGTTGCTCCTGTTGGCTCTTTCCTCACTACGTGCTCCTCTTTACTCCTTCTGATGAATTCTTCCTATCGGTTCTTCTTGGGCATATATTACATGCGATACTTGTGATATGGCTCCTCCAATGTTGACTCTTTTGGTACTCTGCAATACTCCTCTGATATATTAACTCCTCTGATATGTTGGCTCCTCTTATACTTCATGCAATATCTCTGATATGCGATATTTTAATAAGAACAATTTGTAACAGACTCTTGCTTATGTCTTGGCTTGCCTATGGATTCTCCTCACTCTTACATTCTTACACTTTGGCTTCATGATGGCTTTCGATAAACTGCTTCTGATGAACTTTTCCGATATGCTTCTCTTGCTGTAATAGTTCTTCCTTTGACTTATGATAGCTCTTCTTTGATAGCTCCTGTTACTTCACAGATCTACTACTTCTGATGAAATCTTTGGATAGCTCTTCTTTGACTGCTCCTATTCTTGACTTCCAATGGCTTCCAATGTCTTTCCAATGGCTTCCCTAATGGCTTTGCTCCTTGGCTTCTTGCTCTTGTTTCTTCACGAATCTGCTCTGCTTCTCCTTGGCTTCATATCATCATTTAGTATCCTAGAATATTGCCATATTGACATCAATGAAAATCTAGATCAACAGTGTTTTAAGGGTGATGGAGCAATTATTGTATTGGTTGTAGCTTCTTTATTTGTATATGTATATATCCAGTTGGTTCGGCATACTTCTGAAGAACAATCATGGTGGAACTTAGCCTTGGTCTTGAGTTGGGGGCCATAACAAGATTTATACCGGCCTGTGTTGTTTGTTGAAGCATGTTGGAAATGGGTTATTGATTAAGTTTATATGCTTGGCATGTAATTCCTTTGGATCTCTGTCATTGCTAATATCAATTCGAATGGCCACATGTAGGATGAAATATATTGAGTAGAGGACTTCTTGAGCATATGGTTAAGCCATTGGAAATGGCCATTAGTCTACTTGTTTTCCTTATTTGGATGGGTGGTATTGTAACCCCAATCCATTATTTCCTTGGGCTACATGTTGTATCTTAATATACTATGTGGTGGAGTTGTATTTCCTGTAGCATGCATTGGAAGTAACTTATCTATTTTTCTATTTGGTTCCATACAACTCTTATGTAATTCATTGGATATTCTTGGATGGATATTTGAATGTTTATTATGGCATCCTTATTTTCTTTTTATGACGTGAGATAAGCATATGTTTGACAACCAACAACCTAGTTATGGCTTTCTATAATTTGATGTAAAATAAGAAATGATGCCTTGAATAAAATCCTATAGCTTTTCATGCTCAAACAAAATATATATGCAGGCTCATATTTAGATTTTGTATATAGAGTTATAGGGGCAACAAGCAGTTTTGATGTCAATTTTTTAGATGCCCAGAAGCATTGTGTTGCTATGAGTCTCCATTAACCTGTAGATGTCCTACACTATTCTATTCTTACATGTTGATTGCAACATTATTGCAAGCATTGTTTTAGTGATGTCAGAGTTTGAAAGTGGGATGTTGTGGTTCTAGTTTCATTTGCAGAGTGGTTATTTGTGTAGATTTGGTTTGATTGGCTAGCCAACAATATTTCTCCCGTGAATGCCCATACTTGTGAACTTCAGCCTTGTGTCCTTATACTTATCTTATGCACCCAGCTGCACTGTAATCCATGTAGGCATGCATTCTTGTTGTAAGAAGGCATGCTATGTCGATGATTATATGAGTTTTTATTATTCAAAGTTTGAGGTATGAAATGCATGTATAAGCAGAAACATCTTCAGCTATAGTTATGTATAAGGTTAAACAACCAACTCACTGTGGTGTTAGTAAAGTTACAATTACTTACCCTCCTTTCGAGCACAATGTCACAGAGTGGGCACAAATATCGAAGCCTAATGGATATTTTGACTGTTTTCAATGGCCATCTCTAATAGATTGCAAATTTTATCTAAGAAATGATGAGGTTCTTATTGTTATAGATTAAGGAATATGTATTTCTATGATGTTATTTTAAGTACTGCTAGACCTGCAAGGACTTTCTTTATTTTGAGCGCATATAAATAAGATCAGTGACGGTGATGTGGACAGTATGAGACAGTTTGTATAGGTTCCATTTGTTTCACCTAGACTAGATTAAATTGAAAAAATTGACAGATCCTGGGTATCACAACAATTATATGTTCGAAATTCTATTGTAGTACTTGTTACTGTTTATGTGTGTGCCAATCTGATTAGCATCAAAATGCAGATAATAAATATAAGCACACTTGATTACACATATGTGTTTGTGAAGTAAATAGACATCTTTCTTTGAGTCCGGCAAACTTATTAATGTGATATGTTATTAGTGGACTGTGTGGGCTGTGTTGTGGAAATTAATTACCACATGAAGGTGTTAATATGCTATTAACTTTTTATATCAAGGTATTAGGATTATCTGCACCTAAATAATGTGACTAAACTTATCCTTTAGATAACACATTTCAGTTATATTAGGGAGTAATTTGTTTCTATGAAACATTTATTCCTTTAACAAATAAAATTCCCAATCATGGGCTTAATTATAATTCTCTCATATGGTATGGCTCTTACCATATTTACGCAATTGGTTTTTCACCCTTAACATTAAGATTGTAGCAAGAATAATATCCTTATAGTTATTGTTATCTTGTTGTCTCTATTATTTCCCACCTACAAATTTGTAGCTCTGATTGTTTTTTCTAGCCCCATATTGAACTACTGTTTGCAGTGTTATCAAATGAACTTCATGTTGGGTATATAAATGTTTATTGTAAATTTCAATCTAAATAATGCCAGAGTAAAATGTCAGGTTGCTGTAACTTTTTATTCAATATATCCAATCTTGTAAGGTCGGTAACAAGGCTATTCCATTTTATAATACATGATTAATTTTGAGGGGACTAGTAATTTTACATATTTTGTGTGGCTCTAGGTGCCATCTATTGTGATAAGTAGTGACTCCCCACCGGAGAGGCTAGGTGAGCCTGAGTGTCTTGTAAGTTAAATAGAGAAAAACAATGTATTTTGTCGTAGCACACATCCTTCCGACATTGTTGTAATTTAGCTTTTGTTTGTAATGTTTGATTTCTTTTGATATTGTTTAATTTAGCTTTTTGTTGTGTTGTTGATTTTCATATTATTGAACTCAGTACTATATGAAAACTGGAATATGCAAATTTGGTTCAAAATGCAAGTTCCACCATCCAAAAGATAGGTTGGAAACCTTAAAATCAGAGGAGAATATTGATGGAAGTGAGGTACTCAATTGAGTCTGTGTTTCATCCATTATTTTTTTGTCTTCCATTTAATATCATATGTAATCAGTCCCTGAATTTATATGCTCTTGATTTTGTAGGTCAAACATGTTGTTGGTTCACGCACATAGAGGTTTGGTGAGCCTGAGTGCGCTATAAGATACCCAGTCATGAGTTTTGTGTTTTCATGTTCTACAATTGTTTCCAATTGGATTATATTTTTCTTTTGGAATTGTTGGTTTACTAAATTTCTTGTTGTGGATCTCAGTTTTTTGTCAAGACATGTATTTGCAAGTATGGTGCCAAGTGCAAGTTTGATCATCCAAAAGACAGGAGGATCTTTAAAAATATCAAAGCACAAAGGGTATGGGGATGTTGTTGTAACTATAAGAACATAGGAACAAGGGGTTTATGGAGTTGTAAATGGGAAAACAAAGGTCACACCTATAAATCTTGCTATCATGCATAATTCCAAGGGCTTACCAATTAGACCTGTGAGTATTTGTTTGGATTTATCTATTGCTTAATGCATGGATAAAGGATTTTGTCATCAGTAATTGCCGAAAAAAATTAAATCAAATTCACCTTGAGGTACTATGTTATATGGTTATTAGTGTTGTCTAGATCTCTCTAATGACGAAAACTTAGGTTGGATTTCCCTTATGTGTTCTACTTGATGTAATTCATTGGAATCTAGTTGGCTTCGTTGCCTTTTGTGTCTGTACTTTGTAATATGTAAAAAAAATTGAATTGAGATTGTTCGGCCTTGTTGTTAGTGTTTTTCACTTCTGAGAATGCTTTGGTTTTGTTTTACTCTAAATATTGTGGATGCTATCATTTTACAGGGTCAGACAGATTGCCCATTTTATGTCAAAACAAGGAGGTAATTTTACAATGTGACGTCTTTATTTTATCAAATCATGAAGGGAATTCTAAAATTATTATTCATTTCATTATATATGTATGAGTAAATGGAATGATAATATTATTGTAGTGTTAGTTTAAAAAAAGCATATGTTTTTTTGAAATCTTATAGGTTGATTAACATATTTTTTCTAGACAAAGGGTACTCGTTGATTTTACCTGTTTGGTTTAATCTTTTGCGTAGCTCCAAATTTGGATCAAATTGTTGATTCAATCCTCCTGATAGGATATGTAAGTTTTAGCTTGATTAGAGAAGTATGGATGTTTGATTTTGTTAAAATTTACCATTGCCATATTTTGCAACCTTGCAATAACTAATGTAACTAAAATTACACATCATTTTTTATTTCATGATCGAGTACTAAATATGCCACCGGATGTTATGCCATTTTCTACCAATAATCAACCTTTAGTCAGCTATTCAGGGGTAAGTTGGAGCCTCCTTTATATTTCAATGTAATTTTGCTACAATGTTTTGTATATTTATCAAAACCTTTGATGATGACGTTGAACTCTTCTTTAGTTAAGCTTTCGTGGTTAATTAAATATAATCTAGTACCATATTTTCTCTAATGTATTCTACTGATATGTTGACTATTATTCATATGTTTTCATATGCTTCCCCAACATAGTTTAGGAGCTCCTATTCCTCCACAGAGGCCTGGAGAGCTGGAATGTACAGTGAGTAATTCATTATTCAATGTTTACTTTGTTCATATATACATTTATGTGTGTAGAGATGTTTTGTATAGCTACTTTCCCCTTGTGATGATTTAGGGACATGGTTTGTCTCTATAGGGGAGTATAGAGCATTGATAAAAAATGTCTTTGGCTAGGAATGACTTTTTGAAGAGTGATTAAATTTATGTTACTACTGCTTTCTTCTAAAAGTGCGCTTGGTTTTCTACAATATTTCGAAATTGTGTTTTCTGGTTGGAGGTTGTTAGTCACAATTTCATATTCAAAATAATTCAAAATGCAAATTCAAGCTAGCAATGCAGATAAAATTATTTTGATGTAAGGATTAGAAGTGGAATCATTCCAAACCCTTCTAGAAATATAAGCTTGCTAATGCTTACCAATGGTTGATGGGAACTTTGTAGATTGAATTCAAGGCCAACTTGAATAGAGCTTTTGAATTAGAAGCCTCCACAAAGGGATTCCTCTTATTATGACGAGTCCAACAACCCCAGATTTAGCATTACAAAGGAACCTTTACTGACATTCAATTCAGTGGCCTTCAGCTTAGAAACCATGAGTGGGGGGTATCTATTTGGGAAAAGTAACCTAGGACATGTACCTAGCTCCAACTATCATTGTGTTCTCTGTGTACATTCAAAAGCATGGGGCATATCACTTGGTAGGACTTGAGACCTATTGGGGGCTATATTAGCTATCCATTTTTGTCAACATAGCAAACCATTACTAACACAAGTGTCTTTTATAATTTATGAAACACTTACAAGTGAACTTCTAGTACATTTGGAGGCTTTGTAGTAGAGTAGAGCTCTGCTAAATGTATGTTTGGTGTGTAAAAAAATCAATGAATAATATTTGTATGTCAAAGACAAGGCTGCAAGCCACTAACATAAGATGTTTTTCTATAGTCAATATCATATTTTCCTTAATTTGTCTGCAAATTTAAAGGAGATGAAAAAAGTACAAAAGTAGAACCTTACAGTTAGGTAATTATCTAGAAGTTCCTCAATTTGTAGTGGAAAAAAATAGTGTTTTGTCATGGTACAATATATTTTTTGCATCAAAAAACTTTCCTACTTCCCCCTACCACATCAATTTCCTTAGTTATTTTTAATATCAGTCCCATTGACTCAAAATTCCCACTGTGATTTTCGTAAATAGCCCTTTGGATAGGGTTAGTCCTTTTCCTTTGGTGGCAAGAAATCAATGGAGTGGATTTTACAGAACCGAAGTCATTGAGAACTACAAAAAGTTCTTGTTAGCAGCAATTGCTAATTTCATTTAAGTGTTAGCAATAGTTGCTAATTGTCAACCACTTGTCCTTGTATCTTGTGTGTCTCGTTGGGCTGATATTTGATCCCTTCGAACACTTATTACATGATTGTTTCACATATATCCTACATGGTTTATTTCATATATTTTATGGGCCATATTTTTGTTTTTAATGTGCACTTTCTATGGTTTTTTCTTTTTCCCTCCTATTTAAGATTACGCTAGGGCTCGTGCACTTGTTCCTATTAGGTTTTCTTCTTGATCTTGTTGGTATTTTTTATATTTGGAAGAATGTCGAATTGAAATTTTTTTGGGGTTGTTCTATAGGTTTTTTTTCTGGTTGGAAAACTCCCTGTTTAGGGTTGTTTTGTGTCCATATTATACCTTAACTACATAAAATTTTGCACCCAACAATATGTCTTCATGTGTTGGCAGCCCATGGTGGTATTTTTTGTAACTGTAGTATTTTCCAGCCTTATTTGGAGCTTATCTAATTTGTTTGCTTGATATTATTTCCCTAAGGGCTATCACCATGCTTTTTCCAGATTATCTCATTTCACTAGGATTCACTAATATTCAAGTTCTTGCTAAAACACTTACTAACAAGTGTTCAGATCATCTTAACTGCACTAATGTTGAATGGTTTTCATGATTCTTTCCCTTTTAGGGCTTCCTAGGAGGGCCCACTTGAAACTATTTGTTCTAGAGAATTGCTTGGCACAAGATTTTCTATGTTATTCAGTTAATATGTGAGATTAATGGCTGGTGGAATTTTCCATAAGGGCCATTGAAAAAAGGTATCAAGATCCCCTTTATATTAGGGTTTTAAACCCTTCTTGTCCCCTTTCGTAGGTTTTCTTAAAGGCTCATTGACACTTCAGGACTAGATGGATTGTTCTTATGGTACACATATGGTTGTGTTCTTCGTAGACTGGAATATATTGATTTTAGATGGTGATGTTCTTGGTATTAACTCCACCTTATTTGGAGACATTCTTCATATATTCAAAGGGTTGGTACTTTTGTATTAGATATTGTAGTTGGTGATGTGAGTCCTGCTAAGCTATCTAGAATGATTCATATTGGCGCTAACAAGCTTATGCTACTTGTTTGCAAAGGGTCACTGATCTCAACTCTTTTGATGCAGTTTCCACCCACAGGTCTATAGGATCATGGGTTGACCTGTCTTCTATATTTTTCAAGTGTAGCAAGGGTTTTGGCTTAAAAGCTATGCTAGTCAACTCTTTATTATATTATATCTAGGTGGTTGGGACCAACCTAGATTAATGGGCCTGTAACCCCTCTTAGGGAGGGCATTCCACCTTAGAGTACAAATATTGTACAAATACATTGTTTGATAAGGAGATAAGTGCTTTCTTATGCCCAATTCTTTAGTTGCATGTGGTATTTCTCTTGTTCATGATCTTATCTTCTCTTTATGTGTAAATTGTTTTTTTTTGTTGATTTAGGGTGTGTTGTTGGTTCTATTCGATCCTTGTTTATCTCTCGTGATCTCAACACTTAGTGACCTTTTCTACCTAGGGAATTCTGACAGGAAACACACCTTAATTATCATCTAGAGTTCAACTGTGTTGGAGTTCTTGCAAACTAGCCACTGAGAATTGGCCATCTTGTTAGCCATCCGGTTCTGAAATTCATTTTTCCTTAGCATTAGTAGGTGCATAAATGTTACCAAGGTTGAACATTCAACTTTGTAATGGGTTTGTGCCCCACCCCACAACTAAAGAATGGATGGTAGAAACTAAAGAAACAATCTTCCTCTTGGCATCCATATGACTAGAAATAATATGACCAAATTGGAAATAGCATTTAGGACCATTTGAAGTAAAAAGATAGTTAACTTTTGTAAACACAAAATATCTAAACTAGGGATCAAATTTCTAATGTTATGAACTATGAATTTTATACATGGGTGCATACCTTCTTAATATTTATGGGGTCATTATCAGTGTGGATTGGTAGTGATGTATTCCATATTCTCTTACCTTGTAATATTTTGGTGAAGCCATGCCTTTAAGCATATAAATTTGTATCTAATTTTACATATTAGGAGCCTTGGGTAATTTCAAATATTCGCCATTTGCTGAAACTGTAGGCTTTCCATCAATTGACACTATTATAGTGGCCACTTTCTTTCTTTAAGTGTTCTACTTCTTTCAGGTGACATGAACTCACATTTGTTATTACCTTGAGAGACATTTTGAGCATGGTGTCGAGGAGTAGAATTAATAGAGCAGTTGGGGCATTAGCTCTAACCATAATGGGGAAATCCTGAATTCTCCTCCTCATTGACTTTACTCCTCGACAATGAAGAGATACTTTCTGGGGATGCCATTGGCATTGCATGATAGATCTACAAGATGCAACTAAAAAAGAGCAAAAACAGACTAATCTGTTAGTTTCCACTGACTAGATCACAAAATTGAGGGTATTTTTCCCTCACACATAATCCAAACATAACAACCCTTTGAGTTAATGCAAAATTCTTCTCTCAATATAACTAAAAAAAGGTCAAACATGGCCTTTGTAAGCATGTAACTCCACAACAAGAGCAAGATAAATCTTAACAAACGTGACAGGAAGCTGAAAACCTACACTTGAGAACTTCCCCTCAATCAAAGAAAAGGAATTTTGGATTCTTATACCACTGTCCCATCCTTTGATTATTTTCATATGCATGAACCAACTACCCACTGGAGTCCTTCCATTGATAAAGAGTTTTCTTCACAGTTATGTTCTTTGTAGACATGGTGTTATCACTCAGATTTTCCTTGAAGTTGTCAGAAGAAGGAAAGGGGTCTGAGGTAACCACAAACCAACTTAAGTACAAAATCTAGCCAATTTGTACTCAGAGAGGGCTCTCTCTTTATGACTTAGCTTTTTTTAAGGGATATTAGGCTAGTTATGAAAGCTTGGGGGGTTTTGATTTTTGTTTGGTGGTGGAATTCAGGAATAGATGGATAGAACAAGGTATTTCAGGCCATTGGGCTATGGAGTCAACTAAAGGTGGCTTAACTGGATCAAGTTGATTCGACAAAGGAGGGCTTCACAAGGCAAGATAGCTAACCAAGAGACAAATGATAGCTTAAAAGGGTGGGATGGTCTTGAAAAGGATGAAGGACAATTAAGAATCCTTCAACAAAGTTCAAGATGACGGAAAGTGGGTGATCATTAACAAAAAGCAATTAAGAATTCTTTGTTAAATGGCCACAATGATAAACTAAAAAGCAGGGAGCAATTAAGAATTCCCTACCTATGATAGCTTGGAAGAAAACATTAAGAATATAAATGATTTTAAAGACAGAATGCAGTAAAGCTCTTTCTGAAATATACTTTTTGATTTATCATTCAGATATGGAACACATGAATATTTAAATAGGAAATTGTGAAAACATAAGATATAGAATACTTATTTGTTTCTCATTTGACACAGGGATCCTGTAAAAAGTCCTTTGCTTTATTACTTTGTCCAGCTAGCCATATAATAGTTTTTCAATAGCACTTCTATTCCAAAATAAAGATTCTACAGAAATTTCTAAGAATCCATACCCAGTACTTCGAATGAGGAAGTACTTATACAAAATTTACAACAAAATATCCCCTAACTGAGAGAGATGCATTCTAAGAAAACTAAATATCTTTTACATGAATGTAGAGACAGATGGTCTCAAAAGTAGAAACTGAATGTGAACTGCCTAGTTGTTGTCCCTGTTTTTGTTGAAGGAGCTAGAGGCAGGCCCTATGATTGTGCATCTTACTATCTTGCTCATAATTCTGTGTTGGCTGATTGTTTTCATCTTTTCACTGGTACTCTTTTACCTATCACTGATACTCTTTACCTGCTTTACCATCATTCATCTTCTTTTACCAAAATTGATTATGGTAAATACTTCAATTTACTTTTTACCTTGGTAAATCATAAAATACCTGTCATGTTGGTCCACCAATCATCTCTTGGTATCCTAGTCCTTGTAAGTTTTCTGTAGATTTCATCTACTTCTATGTATTTTACAAAATTTGGTTGTATTGGAAACACGTGCTTCACTTCATGTTCAACATAAAATAGGTTCTCCAAACTATCATAAAGAACTCTCCCTGTGGGTAATGCCTTGAGTGCAGATGAACTGGCAAAGGAACTAGCTTGGCTATTTGCATACTGATGTAATTTGTTGACATAATCATCCTGCCTCATTAGTTTATCATTGATGACTAAAGGACTTGGAAGTCCTTTACTCTATAAGATGCCGAATTTCCCCATAAATTCATCTATGTCTTCCTGCATATTCTGACATTTGCGTTCCAGGTTTTGCATTAGAGTCGTTTTGGTCAATACTTTCTTTATTTCGAGGATGGTTCCAGTCCTATCCTCAATGTTTAACTATTCCAACTGATACCTGTTTCTGTTGTTTAGAAAGTTTATTAATCTGATGGCCTCTTCAGGCTTCCCTCCTAGTTCTTGCTTGGTTTTTTCAATCTCTTGAAGAGCAGCCTTCACTAAGTCAATTTGTTCAAAAATGATTTGAATTGATGACCAAACATCATTGATTGAGTGAGTGATGTTGGTCCATATTATATTTCTGATATCAGTCAAAGGCTTTTCAAACATATGATCTTTTTCCAGTTGTTTAACCTGTTGAATCAAGCCTTTGTTTTTCCTCACTTCTTCAGCAAAATTGAATTTTGACACATCATATTTCTGCTCCAAAGTAATGAATTTCTATTTTACCTTTTGCAGTTCAAAAACTTGGAGTTTAGTTTCCTCCATGGACTTGATCAAATCGTTTGTGCTCTGACTTGAGGTCCCTACCTGTGATGTACATGTACCTGTACCTGTTGCTTCAATAGTTTCAATTGTTGCCAAAGGGACATTTGGTGCTAGAGCAGTTGCCAATGTAGAAGGGATTGTTGTAGAAACCACTGGTACTACATTTTGAGGTTGAGAGGTCGACTCACTCTGCCTAATTTGTAGTGTTTTCTCTAACTCTTGCTCTGTCTCTTTCAATTGTTCATTTAGCTTCAGGACCAAGTCCATAAGCTTTTCTTCATTCTTATTTTCAATTACCTCAGCAGTCTGAGGGTGCATGAGTGGTGGCAATTTCAACTGCTTTCTCAACGCAGTTATATCTTCATTCTTTTTCTTTATCAGGCCTTCTGCAGCTTTGATATCCTTTGGGTTATGGCCCAACCCAATAATTAAATCCTCCAACGATTTGATTCTGTTTTCCTTTGCCTGTGAGGAGGCCCTTTCTAGTTGCAATTGAGCAGTGGTGTTGTTCAGTGAATTCTCCAACCTATGTGCCATCATGGCCTTGCTTCTCAGTGTGGAATAAGCCATTTCCCCTGTTTTCTTATGCAGTTCTATCCGATCTATGGGGTGAATATATTTGGCTAATACATCAAAATTAGTTTTGAGGTAGTCTGCAATTGATTTGGGCTATTGTACTGTAGGCTTTAGAAAGCTTATCTACATTTTACCTTCTTTGATGTCATAAGCTGACATCAACCTGGTATGATTAGTAGGGACCATTTTCAAGTATTGAGTATAAGCTTGGGCCTTTAGCTGTTCATTTTTGGTCTTTATCTCCTTAAATTTTCCTTTGATGTATAAGGTCTTGTCAGATGAAGGCTTGAATGATGAAACTTCGACACTCTGTTGTCGTTCAAGCTCTTGTCTTTGTGAACTAGAAGGTGTCCCACCTATTGGGGATGTATGTAGACTGTCTCCACCTTTTTTCCTTAAACTCCCTGTTGTTTCCTCAAAAAATTCTTCCTCCGAATGTGGATTTAGCCTATGCCTCTTAGCACCAGGCTAGTCTGAAGGACCACTGGCAGGGGTAGCTACTTCCCTGTCTCTTTTCAAGTTCGTTTCCTCATTCAGAGGAGTTTGCAAAACTGTGGGATTGTCCATATTTACATGAGCTGAATGGGGCTGCGGGGGGGCTTGTTCTTCAGAGATTTCAGGTTGCTCTGACGTCTCTAGTTGTTCTAATGTTGGAATTCTTGTTCCTTGATCTTTTTCCTGTGGTGGTACTGCAAGGGGTGCACTAGTTTCTTGTGAGTGCCTTTGAGAAGTCTCTGTTATAGAGGCACTAGGCTCTGGTGTTGGCTTTTGGGTGGATCCAACTAGTACCTGTTCACAAGAATTTAGGTCAAACCTTTTTTCTAGATCTTTCATCACGTCCTCTACATCGACTTGATCACTATCCATCTCAACTAGAGTTCCTTCCCTCCATTCATCCATATTTGCATATTGCTCTATTTCAGGGATTTTGTTATGAAAATATGGTGACAACTTGTTTTCATTCTTCTATCACAAATGAAACCTTGTGGATCATACCTCCAAACAAAACTTTTCTTTAGTCTGATTCTTTCTAGGATTTCTTCTGCTTCTTTGCCCGCTTCTCTATTGTTGCAGACGAATGGCCTAAATGGTCTTTAATTCTCAATTGTGCTTTCTTCTTGGCCTTGGTAAAGTGAATCTGATCAAAGTTTAACATTTTCCTATAATACTCTAAGGCAAACAACCTCATAGGAACATATTTTGGTAGTTTGAATGGAGGAAGTTCACAACCATAAATTCTGATCTCTGTGTGATTCTGGTACAAGTACCAGCCACCTATTTTATACTGCTTGGATGGTTGAAGGATTCTTTTGATTTCATCACTGATCCTCATAGTAGGACTTCCTATCAGCATGGTGGTTATTTGGTGGACAAACTGGTTAATGAATTTAATGTATGAGTATGGACTAGGTGAATCATGGAAGATAGAAGTCCAAAAAATAACTGATCTGGGATTTCCCTTTGTATCAAGCTTATTTATGGAGAATGGGAACTTGTTAGACTGATAGTACAGGAAAATGTGATATATGAATGCAGAATACTTGAATTCTTTTTCATTTTCCAGCCTCATGAACTGGTCATGGATTTTCTCAGCAATGAAAGCAGCATAGTTATACTTGACAGCAGGAGGTTGACCAGGGGTAAAAATGGACATTAAAACTAGGGTCAATTCATCCACATACTCACTAGTATTGAAACCCATGACTGCAACTATCATATCAATTATATTTTTACCTGTCTGTGTGAAGAAAACTGACAAATAGGGAGGGGGATTTTTGGGTTGATGTTGCTTATCCATGAAAGTCTAGAAAAGGTGACTGAGTTCAGACTGGGACAATTTAGATGATTTCTCTATCAAATCTCCAAGGGAAATGGGGGTGAGGTCTTGACTGGGCTAAAACTAAAGCATCTCATTGATTGAATCTGCAGTAACTGTGAAGAGAACCGTTTGATTGGGGGACATTATTGCTCTGAGGGCGAGATTGTAATTGGTGTGACATTGATGGATAATGTCAAGGAAAATGTGCACAGAGGGGAGCATGTACCTTGGGAGATTTGATTCCCAAAGTCCTATGGGATCGAAGTTATTCAGGTAGTTGTCCCCGCATTGACAAAATACTTTCAAGGGATTTTCTTCAGTTACAAGGTCTTTTATTTGAAAATCCTTATCTGCTAAGGGCAGATAATCCAAGTCTCAATGAGGGGTAGTGATAGGCACTACACTAAGGGCCACAGGGGTTTCCATTCTAGTTCTTGTGGATTCAGATAGGAAAATGGGGTTTTTAAGTGGAATTGGTGAAAATAGAGGGTCTGGGGAGTCTTCAATTTCGAGTTCAACAACTGAATTATAATGAATTTTAGGTTTTTTTTTTTGAAATTGCAGAGGAAATCAAGTATTTACAGGGTTTTTGGATGGAAACTGGTAAATACCTATTTTTTAGTGATGAGCAATGGAGAGCAGGTTCACTGGGTGCAAATGGTTGACTGGAGTGGTCGTCGAACTGTAAGTTTTAGGGTGGCTGACGGTTGGTATACAAGCTGGTCGACTTCAACGTTTAGGTTGCATGCATGTGCTTTTCGGAATAAGGACAAAAAATTGTTTAACTTTGTTTTTTATGTAAAGTTAATGTATTTGGCGGGTTAGGGATTTGGACAGATGGCGTTAGCGGGAAAGTGATTTAATGTTTTGTTTTTAGCGGGAGGCGATAAGTGGTTTTCATCACACCGCTAGTGGAGGGGAGGTGGTATTTGGGCACGACCGCATGATTCCATATGCTATGTGACACGTAGTGATGGTACTGTTCACAAAACCGCTCACCATCATGTGTTAAAGGTTGATTGTGGAGGCCCGTGCAATATGCACAATGATCGTCGGATCTACGGGATCCGATTGGACGACTGTGGGGGAGGTGAAGTGCCGGAAGGTTAATGGAGGGTGGGCCCAATATAATTAAAGGAGTTAATCATATCGAGGGCATTTTGATTGGTCCAAAAGTTATTAATTAATCATGGGGATTAAGTAATCCTTGTTTTAGCATGACGGGGGTCGAGTTCTTAATTAACTACGGATTAGTTAATTAATCCCATTTATGAGTGTTATTATGGTTATATTTAATCAAGGGGCGGGATATAAAAAATTTGGGGTATTTGCATATTTATAATAATACTGCAGTGGGTAACCTTTATATAGGGGAATTATATAATAATATGAATTAGTGGTTAATATGACTTTGTGAAGTGCACACTAAGTTTAAAACATTTTCATAGATATATATTTAAACTTAGGCTAAGTGAACATGAGGGTTTATATGCAAAGTGTTTTATTTTCCTTAAGTAAAATAGAATTTTACTTAGGAAAAGATTTATTAGGTAAATTGAAGGGGTTTAAGTACTTAAGGTATTATAAATTATTGGGCCCAGGGTTTGGTCCCTCCAAAAGTCAGAGAAATTCTCTGAGCCCCTCTAACTTGATAGATACCTTGGCACTTAGGGGAAATTAGTGAAAATTTAGGGGAAATGAGTAGGGAAGTTAATTATTTTTGACGTTGCTTGCTTGATGTGCCTTCCATGTAATACATGCCTTTGCTTGGTGATGAAAATAAAAGAGTTACACATTTAAACTTTATCATTCACCACACATTTATTCTGCAACCATCATCTACTTACCCTACCTACTTAACCTAGCATTTTTACTTCTTTATTAGGGTGCACTTAAACTGGCAAACCCTTTTCAAACTTCCTTTTCTTTTACATAGTGATGTCTATCTAATTCTACACTTATTACACCCAAGGGCTCAAATTAAACTGTTGAGCTCCTTTTATTCACTCTACCTATCTACTTATCTGCTATGATTAAACTATTTGGTCGGATCTTTATTCTCTATTTCTACAACATGAAATTGAAAATATGAGCTAGTCAAGTTTAAATTGTTTGACTACTCATGAATTGTGGCATAGGTGACAAGCTGCACACAATTTTTAATTATACACAAGTATAAAAGTAGTCGCATTTATACTTGCACACTTTCTTGGTCTTTTCTTTTGTTGGGGTTCATTTTCTTTCATTTTTTGACCTTTTATTCTTTTCACCCTTTGATTTTTGTTTTAGGGTATACCCTCTTTACATTTTTTAATTTTTTGATCTTTTATAAATATGGAAAACATTTGCAGAAGCAAAGGTATGTACATATTTCAGAGACAACTAAGTCAATCATGATATATGACACCTATTGGTTTAGGAACCTAACACATGGATAAGGAATTATATAAAACAAAAAAAAATAGCTTTTTCCCTCATCATATATAGGACTAAGTACCAATTTCTCCATTTTATAAATTCATTTTATACAATTGATGACCACTAGATTATCCCCATACACCTAAAAGTTTGACACTCCTTGCTTGCAACAAGTTATTTGAACCCCCTATCAAACCTGCTTTGAAATTGATATAATGGAAGCATTGAAAAATAGAAGGCCACTTGCCCCACGTCAAGGCCGGGTGCCTTTGTTGGCTCCATCAAAGAAACCCCAAATGTCAATTTTGGAAATGGAATCGTGTGATAAAATCCTTTGTGGAGATATTTTGGAGATAGTTTTGAGGCAATAGAAAATAGATTTGGCTTGAACTGCACATTGAAAATGAGACATGAGTCTCTCTTAAAAAATTGTAGCATTCCTGGCTAGCCATATGCCTCAAGGCTATTGTTATTTCTAGGGCTCTAAATTCCTTTCGAGCAGAGTTTTTTGCCATTTTGCGAAACAATCCTCTAGAGATAAGGCCCATTTCATTGCACATAGACCTTGCATAAGAACAAGTAATTAGAAGTTGAGCAATAGTTTTGAGATTCTTTACACAAGCGAAGTCTACCGAGACAATGTTTGTTCCTTCTTTGAAGAACACCCCATGTGAGTGATTTGTGTCTAATAGGAAACCATATAAACATCTCATATTTTAGAGGATACTTGATATTCCATAGTGGTTTCCACTTCCATTGCATATCCTAAAATCTGTTTGGAACAAACATGGCCTTGTATCCTAGATTCAAAGTGTAAAGCTCCAAACTGGGATTTTTTCACCATATTGTTTTTGGATGTTAGAGGACATCTAGAGCTTATTTGTTGATATATTTTCAATTCAAAGATGGATTGTGCTCAATTTTATTTTGGTTATGTGCACCCTTACATGCTATATAAATGAGAACTTGTATTTTGTGGACCTGTGGTTGATGAAGATTATAACTACTATAGGAATGATGTAATATGCTTTAATCCATGTTTTTTTATGTTTTTTATCACTAATTGGTCGTTCTACATGCTTTTGTTGACATATATGCATCAAAATATATAAAAATATATATTATATAAAATTTTCTCCCAAAATCTCGTCTGACCCATGAGATTTTAAAATTTTGCTCCCCACTTCCGCTTCCACTCCCACTCCCAAGCAGCCATGATCCCACATAGGGGTACTCTAGAGTTATGAAATGTAATTTAATGAAGAACTAAAAATGTACCTACATAGTTTCCTATCGTAGATTTTGTAGCATCAGCATGAGGTGCAATCACAACCAAAATTTTAATCTGATTTTTTTATAGGGGCAACAATCCCTCATTTTTCAGAAGAATTATACCTTCCTTGGCTGCTTCATAACCATCTCTTGATTTTGAGCATTGTATATCACCTACCTCAAAGAAACCTAATCTCATCAAAATGATATATATGTTTATTGAAGCTTTATCCGGACTTGGACTTGGATTGTGGATAATTATATCCAAATTATCTAGAATATGTAGTTATATGAGGAAAGGTCAAGGAATCAAAGGAAAAACCCATGCAATGGATTGAATTATTAATTTTAATGAGACACTGATCTAGGTGGATGTTGGTGGCCACCCAACTATCCCATTTGGACCCCCACAACTATCTCTTTCAATTTTTCAGTTTCCGTAATTGTAGCACAAGTTACTTTTTTTAGCAGTTTTTCGGGTCCTGAACTTATGGAGCCGTTTTGAGGCCCTAAACGACGTTTTTTGGGAAATCTGGGAGCAACATGGGTCTTGGACCAATGTTATTCTTCCCAAAGTTATAGTCCTTGGATAGATATATCCAACGAGCTATTGTACGCGTCAAACGAAGATCGGATGCCAAAGTTACGACCCTGGGAAGTTGATGTACCAATTTCCCCAAACAAGGCCCACAGTTTGGCGTTTCATATTCTAGTGTTAGGTTTTTGGATGTTTAGGGTTTTCCATTGTTTCTCAACAATAAATAGGCCTTCGAGCCTATTGTAACACAGTTCAGAGGCATGTAGCCTCCACATCTCTTCTTAGAGATAAGCTACCATCACCCTAGTTGGTTTATTTCCATTTTTGTTTGTAAGCATATTTTAGTATTTTACATTAATGAAATGAAGTATTATTTCACTGCATATCTGTATTTATGGTTATATCTATAATTTGTTCCATTCTTGTTTAAATCTAGATTAGTGGTATCAGAGCGGTTTGATTTTTCTCTGTTTTTCTTTACATGTCCCCAACGGGGTCGGGATATTAGGAGTTAGGGCTTGAACTGGTCGAACCTTTGCAAGACCAGCCCCGCAAATCCCGAAGACATCCCATGGTAGATAAGAAGAAAGACGAGGGGGCAGGAGATCCTATCAAAATCTTGCTCGAAGAAGCCCTCGAGCAACAAAGGAATGCGATGATGGACAAATTTGCCTAGATCCTTCAGCAGCTACCCAGAGGTGATGCATCGGCTTCCAACAGCTACTCTGGAAACGCCACACCGTTTAAGGTACAAGTTAATTTTGAAATCCCCATCTTCGAGGGTCAGATAGACGCAGATGTCGTAGATAAATGGTTAAATCTGCTAGAAGGGTATTTTTTTGTTCATGAATTCTCGATTCGGGAAAAGATTGTTTTCACTCTTCTCAAAGCAGCACCCCACGTGAACAACTGGTGTGAAACCTATTGTGAGCAGAAGGATGAAAGTATAGGATCACTATTTTTAGCTGCAGCCACTTGGGATTCATTTCGGGATGCCATCAAGGAGCAATGCTACCCTATCAAAAGCTATGAGGAAAAATACATAAAGTGGACCACACTGCAGTAAGGAAGGGACCAAGATGTGCCAGAGTTCACAAACATTTTTCACACCCTTCACACATAGTTGGGTATCAAGGATTCTTAGCTACATTTGGTACTCAAATATCACGGCTGCCTACACAGATACATCCAAGAAGAGACGGAGTTCCTGAACATGTCCTCGCTCAGCACGG
Source organism: Pinus tabuliformis (assembly GCA_031772625.1). NCBI lineage: Eukaryota > Viridiplantae > Streptophyta > Pinopsida > Pinales > Pinaceae > Pinus > Pinus tabuliformis. The sequence goes on along the minus strand of CM062804.1, from coordinate 66,815,303 downwards.
CGTACCGATATGCTATCAAAATCGAGCAAAAGTTTAAATAGAAGAAGCGATACTTTGGATTTTCAAATCTGAAGACCAAAGGACAAAGCCAAGGTGGGGTGACCCAAGACAACCCGTCGAAGCCGCAAGAAAATAAAAACACCATGAAGTCGAAGAAGGACACATGAAAGTGGTGTGAGTTCCACAAGAGCCCCACTCACAACACAAGTGAGTGTCGGACTAAGCAGTCGCTCGTGGCCGAGTTGAAGGCTTCAGAATCAAATACATGCTCCAATCCTGAGTCAAAACCCGACAAGGGGAATGAAAAGGGAAGAAAATCATTGACGAGGTGCCTGGCACCACTGTTACCACTGCAAAGTTCCAGAAGAATGAGCCTGAAGATCCAGAGGAGGGGGAGCGTTTTTTCCACTCACAAATGTGGGTGAAGGGTTAGCCGCTACAATTCATTGTCGACAGTGGCAACCAAAAGAACCTCATTTTCAGCAAAGGTCGTGAAGCGGTTGGGCATACCAACTACACCACACCCGCAGCCGTATAGTATCAGGTAGCTTCACCAAGGATGAGATCTTCAAGTTCGTCAGCAGTGTTGCCTTCCCTATAGCATCAAGCCCTTCACAAATGAGGTATTGTTTGATGTTACACCTCTGTATGTTTGTGATGTATTATTAGGCCAGCCATAATTATGGAGGTGACATGTTGTGTATGAGTCAAGGCCTCGCACTATTATTATTTATTTGTGTAATTCATTATATAGGATACCAGAGGTATCCCCACCTACTGCCACCTCTTTGATCACTGCTAAGAAAGGCCGCAAGCTCATCTCCTAGACTAGGAAATTCATTTTCTGTCTAGTTCGCTCCCAAAGTAAGGGGAATATCATCACCACATCCATGACCCCCGTGAAGGGTTCCTCCACACAGCATCAGCAGTAAAGGGATACGGTCATGACAGAACACAGGAACAACTTCTCCTCACCCACAGGGGTACCACACAAGCTTCACATGGGAAGAAAAGTATGGTTTCATCTACAAAAAGAACGCCTTACAAGAACCCATAAGAAGCTCTGACCACATCAACATGGTCCTTACACCATTACCAAGGTTGTGGGAAATAATGCTTTGGAGCACAACATTCCTCCATTCCTATGCTTGCACCGAGTGTTCAATGCGGAACACCCTCGAACATGCTTCCCACCATTACTGGACACATCAAAGATTGCAGAAAAACTCACCAGGGACCATGTTCAGCAGATGGAGGAACTCAACGCAATGGGGACCATTGCTTCCTAATGGGGGAGGAATGATCTAGGTGGATGTTGGTGGCCACCCACCTATTCGATTTGGACTCCCACAACTATCTCTTTAAATTTTTCAGTTTCTATAATTGTAGCACAATTTACTATTTTTAGCGGTTTTTCGAGTCCTGAACTTCCAGAGCCGTTTGGAGGCCCTAAACGACATTTTTTAGGAAATCTAAGAGCAACATGGGTCCATGAATGGACCCATGTTTCTCCTCCCAAAGTTATAGTCCTCGGATAGATCTATCTAATAAGCTATTGTATGCATCAAACAGAGATCAGATGCCAAAGTTACGACCCTGAGAAGTTGATGTACCAATTTACCCAAAGGGGGCCCACAGTTTGGCGTTTCATCTTCTAGGGTTATGTTTTTTTATGTTTATGGTTTTCCATTGTTTCTCAACAATAAAAATGCCTTCAAGCATCATTGTAACATAGTTCAGAGGCATGTAGCCACCACATCTCTTCTCAGAGATAAGCTACCATCTCCCTAGCTGGTTTATTTCCATTTCTATTTGTAAGCATATTTTAGTATTTTACATTAATGAAATGAAGTATTATTTCTGTTGCATATATGTATTTATGGTTATCTCTGCAATTTTTTGCATTCCTGTTTAAATTCGGATCAGTCGTATTAGAGCGGTCTGCTTTTTCTCTGTTTTTCTTTGCATGTCCCCAACGAGGTTGGGATATAAGGAGTTAGGGCTTGAACTGGTCGAACCTTTGCAAGATGAGTCCCGCAAATCCCGACGGCCTCCCATGGCAGATAAGAAGAAGATAAGGGGGCAAGAGATCTTGTCAAAATCTTGCTCAAAGAAGCCCTCGAGTGGCAAAGGAATGCGATGATGGACAACTTTGCCCAGATCCTTCAGCAGCTACCCAGACGCAACACATCGACTTCCAATAGCTACATTCGAAACACCACAACGTTTAAGGTACAAGTTAATTTTGAAATCCCTATCTACGAGGGTTAGATAGACACAGATGTCGTAGATAAATGGTTAAATCTGCTAGAAGGGTATTTTTCTGTTCATGTATTCTCAAGTCATGAAAATATTTTTTTCGCTCTTCTCAAAGTAGCCCCCCACGTCAACGATTGGTGGGAAACCTACTGCGAGTAGAAGGATGAAAGTACAGGCTCACTATTTTCAGCCACACCCACTTGGGATTCATTCTGGGATGCCATCAAGGAGCAGTACTACCCTGTCAAAAGCTACGAGGACAGATACATAAAGTGGACCATGGTGCGGCAGGGAAGGGACCAAGATGTCCCAGAGTTCACAAACATTTTTCAGACCCTTCGCACAGAGTTGGGTATTAAGGATTCTGAGCTACATTTTTTACTCAAATACTACGGCTGCCTACACAGATACATCCAAGAAGAGATGGAGTTCCTGAACATCTCCTTGCTCAGCATGGTGTACCGATACGATGTCAAAATTGAGTAAAAGTTCAAACAAAAGAAGCGAGACTTTAGATCTGTGAATCCAAAGACCAAAGGACAAAGCCAAGGCAGGGTGACCCGAGACAGCTCGTTGAAGCTGCAAGAAAATAAAAACACCACGAATTCGAAGAAGGACACAAGAAAGTGGTGTGAGTTCCATAAGAGCCCCGCTCACAACACAAGTGAGTGTTGTACCAAGCAGCCGTTGGTGGCCGAGTTTAAGGCTTCAGAATCAGATGCATGTTCTAACCCTGAGTCAGAACCCAACAAGGGGAATGAAAAGGGAAGACAATCATTGAAACGGTGCCCAGTGCAACTGTTTCCACCGCCAAGATCCAAAAGAATGAGCCCGAAGATCCAGAGGAGGGGGAGTGTCTTTTCCACTCACAAATGTGGGTGAAGGGTTCTCCACTACAATTCATTGTCGACAGTGGCAGCCAAAAGAACCTCATTTCGATAGAGGTCGTGAAGCAATTGGGCCTACTGGCTACACCACACCCACAGCCATACAGTATCGGGTGGCTTCACCAAGGACGAGATCTTCGAGTTCATCAGCAATGTCACCTGCCCTACATCATCAAGCCCTTCACAAATGAGGTATTGTGTGATGCTACACCTCTGGATGTTTGTGATGTATTATTAGGCTAGCCATACTTGTGGAGGCGACATGCTATGTATGAGTCAAGGCCTCGCACTATTATTATTTCTTTGGGTAATTCATTATATAGGATACCGAAGGTAGCCCCACCTACTGCCACCTCTTTGGTCGCTCCTAAGAAAGGCAGCACACTCATCTCCCAGACTAGGAAATTCATTTTCTGTCTGGTTTTCTCCCAAAGTAAGGGGCATATCGTCACCACATCCATGACCCCCGTGAAGGGTTCCTCCATGCAGCAGCAGCAGCAAAGGGATACGGTCATGACAGAACACAGGAACAACTTCTCCTCACCCATAGGGGTACCACACAAGCTTCAGGTGGGCAAAAAAGTCTGATTGAATTTGAAGAAAGAACGCCTTACAAGAGCCCATCAAAAGCTCCGACCACGTCGACATGGTCCTTACACCATTACCAAGGTTGTGGGAAATAATGCTTTGGAGCACAACATTCCTCCATTCCTTCACTTGCACCGAGTGTTCAATGTGGAACACCCTCGACTATGCTTCCCACCATTATTGGACACATCAAAAATTGCAAAATAGCTCACCAGGGACCAGGTTCAACAAATGAAGGAACTCAACACAATGGGGACCATTGCTTCCTAAGGGGGGAGTAATGATCCAGGTGGATGTGGGTGGCCACCCACCTATCCCATTTGGACCCCCACAATTGTCTCTTTCAGTTTTTCAATTTCCGTAATTGTAGCACAATTTACTATTTTTAGCATTTTTCGAGTCCTAAACTTCTGGAGTCGTTTTGAGGCCCTAAACGATGTTTTTTGGGAAATCTGGGAGCATCATGGGTCCATGGACCTATTTTGCTCTTCCCAAAGTTATATTCCTTGGATAGATCTATCTAACGAGCTATTTTAGGTAACAAATGGAGAGCGGATGCCAAAGTTATGACCCCGGGAAGTTGATGTACCAATTTACCTAAACGGGGCCCACATTTTGGTGTTTCATCTTCTAGGGTTAGCTTTTTGGATGTTTAGGGTTTTCCATTGTTTCTCAACAATAAATAGGCCTTCGAACCTCATTGTAACATAGTTCAGAGGCATGTAGCCACCACATCTCTTCTCAGAGATAAGCTACCATCGCCCTAGCTGGTTTATTTCCATTTCTGTTTGTAAGTATATTTTAGTATTTTACATTAATGAAATGAAGTATTATTTCCTTTGCATATCTATATTTATGTTTATCTTTGTAATTTGTTTTGTTCCTATTTAAATCCGGATCAGACACTAGATTAGGAGAATAGATGGCATATGCCTTATTCAAATAAAGGTGAAGTATATCAAAGCCACAAGTATATACAAAGCTAAGAAGCCCCTAAACCTTGAACCAGGTAATAATGGCTAGGAGCCAATAGTTCATGATCCTAAACTTACTTACTGAAGGCTGGGAACTGATCCCCAGGATCACAATTATCGTGTGTTTAGTGCTCGGCTAATATCAATTGTTGCTTAAGGTTGAACATGGACTTGTGTTCCTCTGGGATGCGGGTCAATTGGCCATGACTTTGTTGTCTTTGTTTCATTGACATCTGTATGGTTTGTTGTATTGTCACATTGTTGTTTTGTGTTAATAACATTTTTGGTGTTGAACCCGCTTGGTTTTTCATTTTTCTATTGGTAGTTGTTTAAGCAACTTGCTGATCATTTTAAATAAAATGCTAGGACATGTTTTTATTATTTATATTAATGATTAGAGGAAGCATTTTATTAAAAAAACCAAAATTTTGGTCCAAAATAATAAATAATGGCATTTTCATTACACCTATTAATGCATCATATACTTGTAGTAAAGTACAATTTTTCATTATTAAAAAACAAATATAAAAAGACAAAAATAGTCATAAAAATGGTTTAATTCTATGACTGCCCATAGTGATTTTCTAAAGCATTTCTAACACTACCATTTCACGAAATTATTGAGTAGAGCAGTGACATTAATTTCCAAGTACAACAGATGGTGACTGAGCATGGATTCAACTATGTAAGTGTTTGGCCACAAGAATGTTTTGTTCCCTTGTGAAGTTGTCATGCCTACTATAGCAGTAGCCAGCCTGCCAGTGATGGGTAGCTCGAACATGATTGGTTTTTGAAGATTTGTTTACCTATGTGATTTTGTGTAAATATTTGATTCTATTAACATTTGGTCTATGTTACTAGATTCATCAGTGTTAGGGGCTAGATTTGTGTATCCCTTAATCAGATCCAGATCTAGATACATATTTGCTTGTATCCGCCTAGGAACCAGCTTAAAAGGGTTTCCTCCAACATAAGGTTCAAATTGTAGTTCGTGAAATTTTGGGTTTTTTACAATACATTGTACCCACCATCGCAGGGAACCCTACTTGGGTCCTGCCAGCACCAATGGAACATTTTAGTATTGGACAAAATTAGAGTTATGCCCATATACTGCACAAATTACTTGGTACAGGGATTAAACACAAAAATAATACATAAGTATTACAAAAATATATAAATACTTCTTAGAATGGTTTGGCAACTTGCGAGGGTCTAGGTGCGATGACCCAGCCTATATATTTTTCTTAAGCAGATCCCAACATTCATGTTTTCTTTCCATCGTACCAGTCCAGGGTTCAAGTTCCTGCATAAGTTAGAAATACTATTGGTATCGAAAATCAGCGTTGACCATTCGTTGGAATGTGGGGGAATTTGATGGAAAAAATAAATTAATCTTTTGTATATTATTCACTTACAAATGTGGATAAATGTGGGAACTCAACTTTTGAATGTGGACAGATGCATATAGGTATAGAAAAGAAGGGTAGTATTAATAACTATATAATTTAGAACATATTAAAATTGTACTATAAAAAATTAGATTTATAAAATTATAAATATATATATATATATATATTAACTAAACTTTATATTTATATTTTAATTTCTAAATTAAAATATTATAATTAATTAATTAGATATATTACAAACTTATGCATTAAAAAATTATAATTTAAAATTATTACAAACTTGTCTTTTAAAAAATTGTAAATTTAATTTAATTTCTATATTTATATTATAATTTATATGTGGTAGTAAATTCAAATATTAAAATTAAATATATTAATTTATTGTATCATATATTTAAAATATATATTAAATATATAAGTTATGCATTTACAATTTTGTATTTTATAATTTATAAAAAAAATTACCAGTGAATGTTAGGAAACATATTAATGACTCAAGACCTAGAGGCATAGACATGTTGTAAGAGTGGAAGTCGCCTTTATTACAAATTGCACAAGTTATTTAGGTGGCCAATTTTGTCTATACAATGATCTAGCTGCATGTTGAGGTCTTCAGATTGTATCAACAAAGCTTAGACTAATGACCATGAATATTGTAGACTTTTCCCTACTATGGAAAATATTTATAAACTATATATACCTTTAGTTTCCTTGCCGTATCAGAATCTTGGATTTTAAAAATCAGGCAGATCCCTATCTAAATCCATATCTAATCCTAGCAAATTAGCATCCGGTAGTTGCCTTTACAACTTTTGATTCTTTCCAACCACATTTCCCTTATGTTCTTTGTCATTTTCTGACTGTCCTAAGGCACAGGATTAATTTGTGTTTGACTGCAAATATCCCATGTCTAGTGTCTTGTTCCTTCAATATAGTTTAATTGGCATCTCCTTGTTTACTTACTAGAGATCAATCATTCTCCCTGACAATATACAACCTATCAATGTCTTTGTTAGAGCCTAGATTTGCTTGAGGCTGAAAAGACAAGGTTCTAGGTCCACATCAAACCACGCTCATCCTCGTAGCTAACCCTATGAGGACAAGAGAGGGCTCTCTCCGGGTCAATCTCAGCGAAAGATAATCGATGGGGCTTGAGATGACAGAAATAAAAACTGATTTTAGGCTAGGTATGAAGTGCAAGGATTTGATTTGAGTTTTGGAGGATTTTGTGTTGGAAAAAGGGAAAGGCAAATTTGGGTCCAGGGATGAGGCCTAGTTTTTGCAGAGTTCTGATTGGAGCAAGGAAGACAATCGTTTTGATGCTTTGGATTGAATGAATGGAGGGATCAGACCGGTGAGGGGCTAAGGAGGCAAGAATGTCTCAAGAGTCCTCCTCAAACAGATGAAAACATGTAAAATTAAACAAAATTTCAAGGCAAAGCACAACAGTCCAATGAATTCTACCTCAATCACTCATTTGTTTAATTTCAGAAGGAAAGAGAAGGGAAAATGATACACATAAACATCAGAAAACTTACAATTATTTAGAGAAAAACACCATCAAAACAAAGAGCCACATGGATCCCAACAAGTGCTGCAAAACCCTGGTCTTTCCTTTGCCAAAATTGCAGAAATGCAATGTACAATGAAGTGCCAAGCAATCCAAAGTATCCAACCTTCTACCAAAATCCAACCCTTACAATATGAAATTCATAAAATATATACATTTGCTCATCCTTGTACTAAGGGATTGAGCTCAACCATTTTCTTCAAAATAGAATTAGTTACATTAAACTTGGGCCGAATTTATGAAAATAGGTGTTGAAGATGAACTCATATCTCCTAAACCATAACACCTGTTACAAAATTGAAAGAGGTTTTTGTATATAAGGTCATGCTGGAGAAAAACCTCTCTCAAATGTGAGAAATTCGTTTCCCGTAGCTCGCAATCTGTTCCACACAATCATCTCTAAAACAGAAAATCATTAAAAATTTAATTATGTGAAAATGAGCTGTAACGATCTAGTCACATATCCCAATCCATGACACCTGTGAATAAACTGAATGAGGTTTTTGTTATATGGCTCGTTCTTAACAAAAACATCCTTGGGTTTTGCAAAATTACTTTCCATCTGTTGTAAAATGGCCCTGCACTAAAATGACTAAAACAATAAAAAATATAAACAATTTGCTTTGTTTTACTGTAGGCTCTAAATATCACTGTATATCTCCCACATAGTAGCACCTGTGCATAAAATGAAGGAGGTTTTTGTTATTCAATGTGTGATGAAAAAAAACCTCTTTCACTTTTGAAAAATTCCTTACCATTCTTTTAGAAACTTATTTTGAACTAAACTTGTCATTGTGTGCAGCAACTGATCTCAAAACATGCATAACCAAGAATCACTCATTCATTTCTTCTAATCCAGGAACCGGTTACGGTAGTGTGATATACCGTTGGAAATAATTTTCCGAGCTTCTTCTGATGGACACACTTGTGACATGTTTTGTGCTGAAAATCATGTGCAAAACATCTAACAAAACCATACATAGTAAGAGCTCATGTTGATCCCTGGTGACAGGTTGCGAAGACTGGAACTAACATCGGCTCCAATGGGGATGGTAGCTCCTTGGAGATGCCAAGAACTATAGATCTATGGAAAGCAGATAGTTCCTCTTCCATTGGGCATGGATGGTCAAACAACTGCAAACCCAAAACAACTCATACCAATCTAAAAACATATACATACTGCAACTTGTACATAAACAAATACCGAAAACTGAAATGATGCCTTGGGAAGCTTATTTATGTACAAATCTAACCTACTTTGCTGCAAAATTGATAGATCAAGTAATGTTGTAATTCCATATCAACCAATCAAGTAACTGTGACAAGGATGCTGCTTGAAAGTGCTTCAACCATGACACGAATGTAAATGATGACAGCCATACATGCACATAACGAATCCGGTTGTGTAAAAGACAATTTGATCTATCATTTAAACTGAAAAAAGTTTCCATGTACGTTTCAATAGGATCAAAAAAACTAGACTCTGTTTGCTGCCCCAACTCCTCAATGCATGCTTCCAGTTGCAAACTATCAATGCAAATATCTATGGGCAACTCTATTGTTTCTTGTTTTGAAGGAGGGAGAGTTTCCAAGAACTTTTTGGGATCTCAGAATTCATATGATTGGATCTGATCATTTAAATACTGAATCTCCTTCTCAAATTTTTCAACAAATAACTCAAAGAAACCAGTTTTAGCTTTAGGAGGAAACTTTAGAGATCTCAAACATTGAAGAACGGCAATGAAAAATGCTTCATTAATTTCAATATCCACTAATTGATCTCTAACTTCTTTGAAAGCTTCACAAAACACAGGGTCTACCACATACCCTACCATTTTATTTTAGTGCATGAACGGATCAGTGAGCACTGGAATCTCTAGATTGAGTTGGAGTCGCTAGGTGAATGTTTCAACCTTCATATGTTTCTGACTATTGTCCACCATCAACAATCAGATCTAACTTGATAGATGTTACTGGGGCAATTTGCAAGTAAGATGTTCAGTTCATAAGACTAGACCGGAGATTGACTGAAGCAGCTTTTATCTACTTGCGCTAATGCAAAGCAAAAGCGTTTCGAAGGCTACCTGGCTAACTTCAGGCTCTGTCTGTAGTCTATAAAACAAATAACACTAACAAACAAATAAACTTTTCTTCCTCAGTATGGTCACCACTATGTTAGAGCCTAGATTTGCCTCACGCTGAAAAGACAAGGTTCTAGGTCCACATCAAACCACGTTCAGCCTCGTAGCTAGCCCTACGAGGATAGGAGAGGGCTCTCTCCGGGTCAATCTCAGTGAAAGATAATCGATGGGGCTTGAGATGACAGAAATAAAAACTTATTTTAGGCTAGGTATGAAGTGCAAGGATTTGATTTGAGTTTTTGAGGATTTTGTGTTGGAAAAAGGGAAAGGCAAATTTGGGTCTGGGGATGAGGCCTAGTTTTTGCAGAGTTCTGATTGGGGCAAGGAAAAAAATAGTTTTGATGCTTTGAATTGAATGAATGGATGGATCAGACCGATGAGGGGCTAAGGAGGGCAAGAAGGTCTCAAGAGTCCTCCTCAAATAGATGAAAACATGTAAAATTAAACAAAATTTCAAGGCAAAGCACAGCAGTCCAATGAATTCTACCTCAATCACTCATTTGTTTAATTTCAGAAGAAAAGAGAAGGGAAAATGATACACATAAACATCAGTAAACTTACAATTACTTAGAGAAAAGCACCATCAAAACAAAGAGCCACATGGATCCCAACAAGTGCTGCAAAACCCTGATCTTTCCTTTGCCAAAATTGCAGAAATGCAATGTACAATGAAGTGCCAAGCAATCCCAAGTATCCAACCTTCTACCAAAATCCAACCCCTACACTATGAAATTCATAAAATATATACATTTTCTCATCCTTGTACTAAGGGATTGAGCTCAACCATTTTCTTCAAAATAGAATTAGTTACATTAAACTTGGGTTGAATTTCTGAAAATAGGTGCTGAAGATGAACTCGTATATCCTAAACCATAACACCTGTTACAAAACTGAAAGAGGCTTTTGTATATAAGGTCATTTTGGAGAAAAATCTCTCTCAAATTTGGGAATTTAGTTTCCAGTAGCTCGCAATCTGTTCCACAAAATCATCTCTAAAACAGAAAATCATTAAAAATTTAATTATGTGAAAATGAGCTGTAAAGATCTAGTGACATATCCCAATCCATGACACCTGTGAATAAAATGAAAGAGGTTTTTTTTATATGGCTCGTGCTTAAGAAAATATCTTTGGGTTTTTCAAAATTACTTTCCATCTATTGTAAAAGGGCCCGCACTAAAATGACTAAAACAGTAAAAAAAATGAAAAATTTGCTTTGTTTTACTGTAGGCTCCAAATATCATTGTATATCTCCCACATAGTAGCACATGTGCATAAAATGAAGGAGGTTTTTGTTATTCAATATGTGATGAACAAAAAAATCTTTCACTTTTGAAAAATTCCTTACCATTCTTTTAGAAACTGATTTTGAACTAAACTTGTCATTGTGTGCAGCAACTGATCTCAAAACATGCATAACCAAGAATCACTCATTCATTTCTTCTAATCCAGGAACCGATTACGGGAGTGTGATATACCGTTGGAAATATTTTTTCAAGATTCTTCTGATGGACACACTTGTGACATGTTTTGTGTTGAACATCATGTGCAAAACATCTAACAAAACCAGACATAGTAAGAGCTCATGTTGATCCCTGGTGACAGGTTGTGAAGACTGGAACTAATAGTCTTAAAGGTGTTAGTTCAGTTTTCATTCTATTCGATCTCAATTTGGTCATGAATAATTTTTGTTTGGATCCAACTCGTCCACATCCAGTGTTCTACTGCTTCACTTATTTTTGGTGCCACCTTAGTGTTTTGTTGCTTCACTTAGTTTTGTTGCCACCTTCGTTTCCTTACTGGATATTTTCATGTTGCAATAGAATGATTCTCCAGAAATATTTGCAATTTGTCCACATCTTAGAGTGATCTGATTTTTGAGCTAGAGTCTTAGTGAGTTAGCTGACTTGTGAGTCAAAACAACTAAGTTGGACAGAATCATAACCCTACTCCAAACTAGGTCATTTCCCTGATCCAAGTTAAAATTCCTGCTACTTCAAGTTAAAAATTTCTCCTTTTCTATTTTTTCTCCTAAGAAATTCCTTACAAGCTACTACCCTGGTTTCTCTCTTTTCTCCTTCATGTGCAAAATGAAAATTTAGAATTTTGGGAACTTGTGGTTTCCTAAAAAGTTTACTTGGACCCATCGTAAAAGTAACAAAAGCAAAAACAAAAACAAGTGTAATTTCCCTTTTTCCGGCCATTAGATTTGAAAGGGGATAATTTCCAGGCATCCCTTTTAACAGGTGACATCCCTGGAACAACTAGGAACCTCCCCAAGGTGCCCCCTACCCCCAAATTGTAGGAAACATAGACAATGGAACTGGTACCATCCCTTGTGAAACCACTGCTTGAGTGAAATTCAGTGCATCAATGCTAGAGGTGGCTCTCATCAAATAAGACACTTTGATCATTGGGCAGTTAGGGACCTTATTCTACCATTGTTTCATGTTGTATGGAGTTTCTTGACCTTTTTGAAATGTTAAGTTTTACAATGCATATGCAGGTGTTCATTGAACTACTATTCTTTGCAAACACACCCATGTCGTATTTCTATGTTCTTATGTGTTTATTCTAGTATCATGGGTTTATTGAACACTTAGTAACATGTATTGTAGATTTTATGGCTTCATTACTACTAAACATTTTGTAACATGTATTGTAGATTATAAGGCTTCTAGTAATGTGAGGACGTTTGCATCTTTTACTATTAGAAATTACATCTCATATGGGAATATAAAATTAGAATGTGATGGACCCTTAGCTTTCAATATAGTTTTTTCCAGTGTTCTTTTATATTCTAAAATTAGGAATCCTTTTTACCATTGAAATTCCACCTTTTCGTTCATATGTAAAATTATGGCATTTTTTTGTGCATATTTACCTTTAAACAAGTGCATTATGTCTATATTTAAGCATGGAAGTCTTTAGAGAAGGATGTTCTAAATATGGAGATTAAATGTCAAAAACTGGGCTTTTTACCTTTGGAGAAATGTTTTGTGGTTTATGTGAAGTATAATATCTTCAACCTTAGTTCTTCTCTTCTCCCTCCTATCTCATCATGTTGTATTCATCTAACATTGCTAAAAGTGGAACTTCAGTATTTCAAGGACATAAAAGGAAGTCAATGTAGATGGAAACATGCCATGAAAAACTACTACCCTTTGTTACTATATCAGTTAGCTGTAAATGTGTTCCTCTAATTTTTGGGACAAAAAATTTAACACTTCAAATAAATCAGATTTAGAAGAAAGTTTATTTGTTTTGAATCTTGCATGTTCTTCCAAATCAACAATAATGATAGAATAACTAATTTCTTTCCTATTTACGAAATTGATTCGAATTCATATTTTAGTTAACCCTTCTTTGGAATGTTGTGCATATGATTTTCATGGACAAATGCCTCAATCGTGTTAAATTCTTGCAAGACATTCATATTCTTTGGGATAGTTATGTCAAATTTCAACCACCTCCATCCTATCAATTTATTATTGGCTTTATGGGATAAATGTATTTATTACTCCAATAAATAGTTCAATTGTATAATTTATATTTTGATAAGGTTTATTTACCATACATATATTATTGGCTTTATGGGATAACTCTAGTAAATAGTTTAATTGTAAAATTTATCTTTCGATAAGGTTTATTGACCTATATTATTGCCTTTATACTATAAATTTATTTATCACTCCAATAAATAGTTTAATTGTAAAAATTATCTTTGGATAAGGTTTATTGACCATACCTATATTATTGGCTTTATAAGATAAATTTATTTATCACTCCAACAAATTGTTTAATTGTAAGATCTTTGAATAAGGTTTATTGACCATGCCTATATTATTGGTTTTATAGGATAAATTTATTTATCACACCAATAAATAATCTAATTTTAAAATTTATCTTTGAATAAGGTTTATTCACCATACCTATATAATAGGTTTTATAAGATAAATTTATTTATCACTCCAATAAATAATTTAATTATAAAATTTATCGTGATAAAGTAGATTGAAAATACCCATAATTTATTTATCACTTCAATAAACAAGGTCGCATAACTAGCGTTTTGTGTCTCTTAGTTTAAATAAAATATTTTGATATTATGATGTGTTATAAGAAATACTCCCAACAATAATGAGATTGTAAAATAAGTTATATAAATATTTGTTTAACCTTTTTTCTTTATTTATTTTTTAAATGTAATTAAGCATTTTATGATAGGTAATGGTTATATATATATATATATATATATATATATATATATATATATATCATTGAATGAAGGTAATTTTTTTATATAATGATTATGTTATAAGGTCAAAGTTATTGTCATTGAACTTACGTTGAGCACGATATTTATGGGATATTAGCTTAGTAGGCATCTCCATTAACTATGGTTAAGATGCAAATATTTTTCTTTTATTTGTAAGTTATGAATAATAGTGTTATACCAACCAATGGTTGCAATTTCAAACTCATTGTTGTCAAACAATTTACTGGTATTTATCGATCCGACCTAATAAAATCTAATAAAATATACATATATTCAAAACCTTTGATACAATTTGATTTACCATTTATTATATTCTTTTGAATAGACAAATGGTACGCTTTAATCTAAATTTGATTTGATTGGATGGTACAATACAGTACTCACTTGAAATCATTGCAAAATAAGACTTCAACCAATGAAGTTTAAGATAAATAAATAATTTTTTAATTAAAAAATAATAAATTTTAATTTACAATTTTTTTTTTCAAACCCAAATTAATATGGGTTTGACTAAAATATCCAATGCTTTATCTACCTGCTTAGGACATGGATAATAATAGGAAAAATTGAACTTTCCATATGATTGCTTTAACATATTATATTGTGTTCTCATAAAAGGAGGTCAAACTTATCATATTATTTTTCAATCATGCAAAGTTTTTTGTTTACTATCTTGTACATGTGATAGATTTATCATGGTACCCTTGAGGTGTAGACCAATTGATTTGTGTGTTCCCATAAGGTCATAGGTTCAAATCTCATGGGGAGCTAAAGGGGTGGAAGCCACTCTTAGGGGCATCTAGGCTTCCCACCCTAGCCTAAGGCCAGCCTAGTAAAAAAAAAAATTATCATGGTAGAATTGTTAAAAATGTGTATATGGTTCATTTATTATATAAAAATAAAAATGGTAAAGATTGGAAAATGAATATGTAATATTTTTTTTATGAATTATTTATTTATTTATTTTAATTTGATTATAAATTCGAGTGTATTTTATGTTTTTGTTCTTAAAATATATGTTTTTATTGTTAGGATATTCTGATGCATAGGAAATAATTAAGTATAACTTGGTCTAGTTCAGAGTTAGGTAAATTGTGTTTCTTTACTATGTACTTTTGTAACTTACAATCCGATAGTCACGATATGTAGTGATCTAATGGTTCATTCTCTCCTCAGTATTACCGACACTTGATCTGTGGCCTAACTCCCGATTGGTCCATGATCTCTATTAAAGAGAATGGAGGGTCATTTGTAAGGTGACCATTCATGAGAGAAGCTTATGTAAATTTTTATTCTTTTATTAATAAATTGCTTGAAGTGGTTGTGTTGGTTCAGGTCGTGGACTGTTTCCCACTTTGAGGGTTTTAATTATCTCAAGAATACTGATGTATTTATCTATGATCTGTTTGTGAGCAGTGTCCTCTGGTGTTCTATCTGAGGAACTTACCCTGTAAATTCCTACATGGTATCAGAGCTATTTGAGGGCCGCATCCATTGGTGATCCAAATCCAAAGCTGGTACAACTGCATCTAACTGTCATTTTCTAGATCCAATGTTTTAGACTGCTTTCGGGCCCAGAGGACTGCTCTATTGTGTTAGGAGCATCTGTTCCAGTGAGTAACCCCTTTCGTTTCACACGAAAAGGTTTCCAGTAGCCCTAGCCACGTCATTTTTAAGATCTGGAGGTATACAATTTTTTTTGCAGTTTTAGTTATTCATCTCTCTGTTTATTTCGGTTTATTTAGCTCTCTGTTTTTTACTACCAGATCTATACCTTTCATTTCTGTGTATGCTCTTTGCCCCTCGACTCTATGCGATCTGAGCAAATCAAAAATAGAAAGGAAGGATTTTTCTCATGCATATGCTCTTTTCCGTTGTGCCTTAGTGTGATCTAGGAAAATCAAAAACATTGAGGAAAATATTTAGTTTCCAGCAAAAGCTAACTTCAAGCCATAAGGTTTGTTTTTTTTTGCATGTCTGTGTTGGGTTGTGTGGTTTTTTGTTTTGTAGGGAAAAAGAGTTTTTTCAAGTAAGCACGCACCCCAAAGCTTCAGTAACTAAAAAAAAAAAAAACCTTTCCTCTTTTCCAAAAATTATTAACCTTTTAAACTAGCTCACTTGGTCCAAAGTTACTTTATGAGAATAGAGGTCTTGGGTTCAAGTATTTCTTTTTGTTGAGTTACTTTTTTCAAAAAGCACATGTAACTTATGTTTTAAAGTTACTTTATGTAAAAGTGTTCTCACCCATTATAAAAAGTGAGTCACTTGTAATTCGAAAGTTTCTTTATCTTTTATTTAAGTTACAATTTAATGGCTAGCTTATAAAGTACCATTGTAAAAGTGACTTTCACTTATTTATAAAAGTGGGTCACATAACTTTTTTTTTTAAGTGAGCTAATTAGATTAAGTTTGGAGGGGGGGCGGAGGGATTTTTTTAAAATATAACATCATTCACTTCCATACATTCACGCACTTCGTCAGCATTGTCAACAACTTTTCTTCAAAAAGTCATCACTTCTTCATCTGGAAGCTGTTTTCAAAGCTATTTTTTTAATCGGCCTAATTTTTTGAGATCTTTCCATTGGAACACTTAGTTTCAACATCTACAACTTCATTTTATGTTAAAATGGAAATTCCACGCCAAGTTAATCTTGACAGCAACAACTACCTCTAATGGTGGTCCTACATTGTGGATTTACTTAGAAGTAAAGGTCTTTACAAAATAGCCTCAGGCCAAGAAACTAAACTTAAAGATGAAGATAAGGCAGCCAAATGGGAAAATAGGAAAGAAAAAGCACGTGGGTTGATAGGGATGTCTATTTCTCCAGAACTTAGATTCCATACACACAACTTGATACCATTAATGAAGCAATGAAACAACTCACTAAAGTTTTTGGAATTAAAAATAAAATTATAGCCCATCAACTCGAAAATGAGTTGCTTACATTGGACCCAAATAAGTTTTCTTCCATTGAAGACTTTTTGTCCAAGTTCAAGACCCTTATACTTCTCTTAGAAGGTGTTAAGGTTAAGAAAGAATATGGTATCCTTATCTATTCCATTCTGACTAAGTTGGGATGAGCCTACTCTGTGTTTGGTTCCACCTTCCATTCTACTAGAGAAGCCTTCATTTCTCAAGGACAAGACTACAAGTCCCCCTCTTTTGATGCCTTTTGTGATTCTTTAATAGCAGAGCATGAAAAACTCTTACATCTTGGTCTTCTTAATCTTGGAAACTCTTCTAAGAAGGCGTTAGCCGCCCAACATCAACCAAATTCAATGAATCCTAAGAAGCAGTATCCTAAAAAGAATGGTCCTAAACCAAACAAGGGTCTTAAACAATTTCAGTCTCAAAATGAAAAATCAATTCAACAAAATGATAAGGCAAAAAAAAACAAAGGGAAGAAGACTGATAGACATTGCAACTTTTGTAATCGAGATGGCCACTTAGAATCCAAATGCTTTAAGAATATGGAAGCCTTGGAAGTAGCAATGAAGAAGCATAACATCCATTTGGAGCACTCTTCAACTTTGGAGAACCTAAAAGTGAAAAACGTATTTTTGTTGGATATTCTGAAGATGTCAAAGCATATAGACTTATTTCACTTAAGTCCAAAAATTTTATCATTAGAAGAGATGTAAAGTTTGCTGAAAATATATCGGCCTACGATCCTAGTTCGGTGGATATGCCACCTCTCTCTATCCCTTCTACTTCTGGAACTATTTCTTTTTTAGATGATGACAGCGAGGATGACAATCCTCACCCACCTTCTCAGGATCCTCCAACTCCTCAGCTTCCAAAATGGGTTCGTGCTACTGGGGATGTAGCAGGTGCTCTTGCAGGTGATCCTACATATTAGCGATGTACACGTTCTCAGTTCGATAGAGAATCTTCTTTACTGGCTCAAGCATCCACGAATTATGATCCTGACACCTTTGCAGAAGCTTTAGGCCATCTAGATTGAGATGCAACTACGAATGAAGAATATCGTTCATTATTGGCAAATGATACATGGGATCTTGTTCCTCTTCCAAAGGGACGAAAACTTGTTAGATGCAAATGGGTTTACAAAACCAAGTTTGGACTAGATGGAAAAGTTAATAAACATAAAGCTCATCTTGTTGCTAAGGGTTTTTCAAAAGTTAAAGGCATTGAATATACTGAAACCTTCTCCCATGTTGCAAAAATGAACTCTATACGCCTTGCTCTTTCCCTTGTTGCCTCTTTCAAATGGGAAGTCCATCAGATGGATGTTAAATCTGCCTTCTTGCATGGGGACTTGCATGAAGAAATCTATATGGAACAACCTCCTGCCTTTATCCAAATAGACTCCAACCTTGTATGTCAACTTAAGAAATCCCTTTATGGTCTGAAGCAAGCTCCTCGGGCTTGGTATGCCAAAATGGATAGCTCTCTTTTAGATACTGGCTTTTCTAGGTGTCATTTTGACAATACTGTCTACACCAAGAAAGTGGGTAAGTCTCTTATCATTATTGTTCTTTATGTTGATGATCTTATCCTTACTGGTAGTGATCCCAAACTTATAAACCATGTGAAGTCCAACCTTAAAAAGTAGTTTGAAATGACAAACTTAGGACACTTGCATTATTTTCTTAGTCTTCAAGTCTTGCAATCCAAGGAAGGTATTTCCCTTTCCTAGTCCAAGTATGCTTGTGATCTTCTATGAAACTTTCACATGGAAGACTGTAAGCCAGCCCCTTATCCATTTCAGTCTGGAGCCAAACTTTCAGTCACTTGTAATTCCCCTGAAGTTGATGCTACCTTATACCGTCAACTTGTAGGAAAAATTTTGTATCTGACCCATACTCGTCCTGACCTTTCCTTTGTTGTTGGCCTTATTGCTCGGTTTATGCAAAACCCACAAGAAAGTCACTGTAAAGTAGCTAAAAGAATACTTTGTTATGTTCAAGGTACAGTTCAGTTTGGGATTCATTACAGTGTAGAAGCATCTCCTCAATTGGTTGGTTTCACTGATTTTGATTGGGTTAGTGACCTTGATGATCAGAAGTCTACTGCAGATTATGTCTTCACTCTTGGTTCTGGACCTATTACATGGGCTTGCAAGAAACAAAGTGTCATTTCTCTTTCTTCAGCAAAAGCAGAGTATCGTGGTGCTGTAGAAGCTAGTAAGGAAGCCCTGTGGCTTCATCAGATCTTGTGAGAGTTTGGCTTTCAGCAAAAGCATCTGACTACACATTGGTGTGATAATCAAAGTGTCAATCAACTTTGCAAAGATCTAGTCCAAAATTAGCGCATCAAACACATTGAACTACACGTGCACTTCATTAGAAAGCTCATTCATGACCATGTTCTTGAAGTGCAATATTATTCAACTGATGATAAAGTTGCAAACATATTTACAAAGGCTCTCACAGATGCGAATTTTACTAAACTTCGATTTATGGTTGGAGTTCAGGAAGTTGTCACTAAGGGGAAATAAGTTCTAATGCCTCCTTCCTTCTCCTATTATGTCATATTTCTACATCCTTCAATCCTATCCCAAGTTGTTCTTAAGGGGGGATGTTAGGATATTCTGACACATAGGAAATAGTTAAGTATAACTTGGTCTAATGTAGAGTTAAGTAAAGTGTGTTTCTTTACTATGTACTTTTGTAACTTACAATCCGACGGTCACAATATGTAGTGATCTGACTGTTCATTCTCTCTCAATATTATCGACACTTGACCCATGACTTAACACCCGATTAGTCCATGATCTCTATTTAAAGAGCATAGAGGGTCATTTGTAAGGTGACTGTTCATGAGAGAACCTTATGTAAATTTTCATTCTTTTATTAATAAATTGTTTGAAGTGGTTGCGTTGGCTCAGGTCGTGGACTGTTTCCCTCTTTGAGGGTTTTAACCACGTCAAGAATACTGGTGATCTATTTGTGAGCAGTGTCCTCTAGTGTTCTATCTGAGGAACTTACCCTGTAAATACCTACATTTATTAAATTTTAATTAAAAAATTTAAATTCCTGTCTTCCAACTTGGGCCTATAACTTAGTAAAAAAATAGATTTATCATGCCAGATCTTCTTTTTGAACTTTTGCTTAAGGTGTGAAGCCACTTGTTCCCTTTGGGGGACAATGAGTAGATAAGAAAGTAAGAAAGAAAAGAAGGTAAGAAAGAATAGTAAGACAGATTAGATAGACAGTAAGGTGTGAAGCCGCGTGTTCCATCCGGGGAATTGTTAAAAATGTGTACATGGTTTATTTATTATATAAAAATTAAAAATGTAAAGATTGGAAAATGAATATATAATATTTTTTATATGAAATTTAATGTTTTAATATTCTTATTTTTTAAATCTGATTATAAATTTTAGTGTATTTAATATTTTTTTTAAATACACATTTTTAATGAATTTTAAATTATTTTTTGTTAAAAAATTTGGAAATCATAATTTTGAATTGTTGAATTTATATAATTTATATTCTAATTTTGTTTAGCTTCAATCTATAAAATATAGAACAATTGATGTTAAGGTGTTTGGTGAAGAGGCTCATTGTGGGGTAGTTCATGGATAAATTAGCCAAGCATATTTTTATTTTTTTGCCTATTTTTTATCTAGTAATATTTTTATTATTTTTTGAACCTATATTCAAAAAAAAATTCTAGTTAAAAATTGTATAAATGGTAAATTTAAGTTATTAAATCTATATAAACTAAATTATGATTTTTATCCCTTTTCTTTCAAAATATATTGTAATACTAAATTTCATTTAGAAAAAACAAAAACATTAAAGGATTAAATTTTACTATTAATTTTTTTTTTTTTTGTAAGCTGAGGTGGAACCCTTTCTATTACTGGATAGAAAATAAACCATTACATAGTATCAAAAATATTGAAGACCCGCCCACATGGGGAAACCGGGTACTTAAACCATCTATAGTTTTTGATAGCTGCCCAAAAGAAGTAGGCCCATAATCTGATAATCTTAGCTAAATAAACAAGGCAATCCTGAGATTTTCTCATACTACTATTCTGCAAGAAGTATATGTCTCTATCTAAATCAGACAAAAAACTGATACTATAAAGATTATGGGATTTCCTAAACATATCTCGTGTCAAGCATTATCCATAGCTGGAGGCGGACTTGCTTCTCGCTCTGCATCATGTTGATTCCCCTTCAGCAGCTGAAGAATAGTGTCCATCTTTTCCTCTTGTTTCGCCATCGTAATGCGAATGTAGCTCAATTCTCTGCGCAGATCCGGATCTCCCTTAGCTAACTCGACCATCTCCTTGGCTACTTGTTCAAGGGCTTTTGCCATCAGCCTCTTCATAACCCAGTATATGTGCAAGGATTGCTTGAATAAGGACATTCGTCCCCTGGTATGGCCTGGATCGTGAAGCAGAAACTCCCAATCCTCCATTTCATCCTCAGACTGGTCTTGGAGGGACTCTTCCTCCAGGAACTGCATGACTCTTCTGACTGCCGGGTTTGTGTTTCGCTGGTAGGCCCTTTCAGCTCGCCGGACTCTATGATTCACCGTCCTCCTTGGCGGTTTAACGGGTTTCGAATCTTGCCCAGAATTCTCCCCTTTCTCCTGCATCCTCCTTCCCTGTCCACGACCCCTCTTCCTGCTCTGGTCCGCACCTTTGTCAGGGCTCATCGCTCGTTTTCTCATGCCGTAACGACGAACTGTCGTCTCCTTCGGAGCAGGGTTGTCGTTTTCCATATGCTGACATTCTTCGCCTGCAAACCTGTCCTGATAGAAGGACCTCACCTTCCCTTCCCCTCGGGGCAGCTCCTCCTCGGATTCATCTTCGATTTCCCAGATCTCAGTCTGTTGGTCGTCCTTCATAATTCCTTTCCCTTTCCGGCTCTTATCCTCCACAGATGAATTATGCTTCTCCTCTGCCTCTCTGGATTTCTGCCTTGTTTCCATATTGCCCACTGTTCCGCTGCAGGGAAATCTTTGATACTCGGAAGCCTTTCTCTTGGGTTGATGTCTCTCAACAGAACTATCCGCAACTCTCCCAATTTGGAAACAGCTGAATGACTGTTTCTCCTCCCCCATTTGGGTATATATTAGATTTTTATCCTCAGCGTACACCTTCGGGTCGGAATTCATTTGCCGCCGGTTACTTGCCAGAGTGACGTTGCATTTGGCCATCATTTCTTGTTTAAT
The DNA here is from genome assembly GCA_031772625.1 of Pinus tabuliformis. NCBI lineage: Eukaryota > Viridiplantae > Streptophyta > Pinopsida > Pinales > Pinaceae > Pinus > Pinus tabuliformis. Next base: position 66,793,040 of record CM062804.1, on the reverse strand, counting down.
GCCCGCTATCAAGAGGTCTGACAGACCGTTCCCACCTCCTCTAGGATTGCGATCATTTATATCTTCACCTTGGTTTTGATCTAGGGCCGTCCCCCACGCGCGCCGCCCCTGTACTGCTCTGCTACCTGTGATCATATCCCATCTCTGCCCCGAATGAACAAGGTTCGTTGTTCGGAGACTCCACGTCCTCTTATTGCTCCAGCTCATCGATCCTCGTATCTCCGCTTGTGGCTTGATCATGGTCTGCATTGATTATAGCTGCCAGGTCCTTCCACTCCCTGTTTCCACACACCGCTCTCCATTGAGTATCCACCGTGCTTCCGCGGCCTCTGCATCCCCAATTTGCTAAGAAATCAGCCGCCTGATTCCCTTTCCTTCTAACATGATTTATAATCCTATATTCAATTCTTTTCAGAAGGTCAGCGATTTCCTGGACAATTCCCGCTGTACGCCAACTGTTTGTAACCTTCTCCCAGCTTTGGCCATTGCTGAGCTTCTTCAGCATTTCCACCGCAATCTGAGAATCTCCCGTAATTTCTAAATTAGTGTAACCATTTCTTACCGCAATCCGCAGACCCTGATGAAGAGCCCAGAACTCGGCCTCGTTATTTGTCATTTCTCCTCCCCAGTCTGCGAAAATCCACCGTACCTGATTGCTGCTGTCTCGGAAAATACCTCCAAAGCCAGCTTCGCCCGGGTTCCCCTTCGAGGCCCCGTCGAAGTTTAATTTTATGAAATTTCCTCTGGGATAGCTGAATTTATCAGGGCTTTGAGTCCGCATTTCCTGTCTGGAGGTTTGTTTGTGATGGACCATCTCAAACTTTAGATTTAATTTGTTCAGGATCCCTTCCTCAACCTGGTTGGCTTTCCAATCCTCCCCCACCCATTTATCAACCAGGATTGTTTCCCGCATTAACTTGACTGCTCTTTCCCAAATTATTTCCGGTTCTTTTGCTATGTTCTGAAATATTCTGCGATTCCTCTCCTTCCAGATCATCCAAAGAACAAACCCTGAAATGAGATCCCACGCTCTTCTGACCACTTTACACTGAAATATTTCCTTATTCCATTGAAAAACCAGCTCGTTGAATTCACTGGGGGTAATTTCGGGTTTGCCAAAGGTACGTTTAGCATTCCTCCACAAAGTCCTTGCAAATGGACAGTTTATCAGCAGGTGATTTCTGGTCTCCCCATCAGTGTTGCACAGACAGCATCTCGATGGGCCATTGAAGCCTTTTTTTTGTATTCGATCCCAGGTTAAGATCTTATTCTTTGATGCCAACCATATAAATATGGAGACTTTCGGCCACCAATTTCTTTCCCATATAATTTTCCAGTCTGGATTCTCTTCACCTCCAGTTTGGGAAACGGTTATATAGTAAGCCTCCTTGGTGGTGAACGAGCCTTTCATAGAATTCCCCCACCTAAGGATGTCCTTGCCATTGCGGGTTTTAATCTTCCTGGATTCTACCTCCTTTCTGTAGGCTTCTTGCTGGTCTTGGCTGAGCTCTCTGTCCCACTCCGTCGGGTCAGTCCATATTCTCCAGCTCTCTTCTGGGTCATTAGCTCTCCAATAGTCTCTGACATAAGTTCTATCTCCTCCTATTCTGTCTCGAATCTGTTGGAGTCCCTGAATTCTATTCAGTCTTTCTTTCTGATGCCACCTATCTTCCCAGAAATTTGCTTCTTCTCCACCTCGGATCTCCCAGAAGGTGTGCTTTTCAACCAAATCCCTGTTCAGACGAGCTAGGTCCCAAATTGTAGACCCTTTGGGAGTTTCTCTCTGCCTTAAGATCTCAACTGCAGAATCAGGCATATTGTATTTTGTTTTCCATATGGTTTTCCAAAGATCATTGCCCCCCCTAAGCCAGCGCCACCAGAGTTTCGCTCCCAGAACTCTGTTGAGAATCTCAGGATCCCTCAACCCCAATCCTCCTTTCTCTTTTCTTTCAGTTAATTGACTCCAGGAAGCTAATGCCCATTTTTTCTTCTGATCAGTCCCTCTCCATATAAAATTCCTGATGACCTCTCTAATTCTTGTGCAAACTCCTAGAGGGGCAGCCATTATCGATAAAGGGTAGATGGGGATAGCCTGAAGGACTGATTTAGCCAGGACTATTCTGCCAGCTATGTTTAAAGCTCTGAATGCCCAATTTGCTACCTTGTTACTCAGCTTATCCAGGATTCCTTGCCAGTTTTTCATCTTTTTGGAGGTAAAGTCCAAAATATTGCCCAAGTATTTCGTAGGTAGTTCTCCTCTCTTAAAGCCCAATAGTCTTATGAGGTGGGTTTTGACCTGATCCACTGTGTTAAATATGAAAACACAGGATTTATCTCTATTGATTTCCAGACCAGAAGCCTCTGCAAATAGATCCAAGATTCTTCTGAGATGCCTTACTTCTTTGACTGTTGGTTCTCCAAACAACATAATATCATCAACAAATTGTTGATGAGTTAAGGGCAGATTATTTCCCCATAGCTTAAGATCTTTTATTCTGTTTGCTTCTCTTTCTTTTTTAATAAAGCGACCCAGCCCTTCAGCAGCCAGAATGAACAGAAACGGAGATAATGGGTCTCCTTGTCTAATACCTCTAGAAGCATTAAATGTTTTCGAGGGGGTTCCATTAACAAGAATAGAAAAGTTTGGAGAAGAAATCAAGCTATGAATCCAGTCAATCCATCTCCTGTTGAAACCAAAATTTTCCAGGACTTTTTCCAAATAGTTCCAATTTAGTCTATCATATGCCTTTGACAAGTCTAATTTGATCATCATACCCTTTTGCTTTTTTACTTTTAAGGAATGAATAACTTCTTGAGTAACAACCAGACCATCAAGGATCTGCCTTCCTTCAACAAAACCTGTTTGTTCAGCAGATATTAATTTGTCCAGAAGAGGTTTTAATCTCTTGGCAATCATGGATGTTATAATCTTGTAAATAACATTACACAGCGCTATAGGTCTGAAACCACTGGCGTCTTCCAAATTATCACCTTTAGGAATTAAAGCATAGAAAGTGGAGTTAATGGCAGGCCATACCTTCTGGTTCATCCGGGACTCTTCTACCAGCTCCAGAATCTCTTTCCCCAGGAAGTGCCATCCCGCCTGGTAAAAATCCACTGTAAAGCCATCCGGGCCTGGAGCAGTACCTTTCTTCATTGCTTTCACAGTTTCCTCTATCTCTTCTAAGGTGGCAGCTCTCATCAACGCCTTATTTTGGTCTTCTGTGACTAAGCGCGGGATGGCCGAACATATTTCCTGAATTGCTTGCATTCGATCGGCTTGCGGTTCATTTAAAATTCCTTTATGGTGTTCAATAAGGACTTGTTCAATCTCAGCTTGCTCAACCACTCTATTACCATTCTTGTCTTTGATGGATAGAATCCTGTTTCTCTGTCTATGTTTGATCATGGCCTGATGAAAGAATTTAGTGTTTCTTTCCCCCTCCCTTAACCACTTTATTCTTGATTTTTGTCGCCAGAGGACCTCTTCCTGCTTCCGTCTTTCTTCTAGTTTTCCAAGTATTACCCCTTCTTTGCTGATACTTTCCTCTGTTCTGCCTTCCATTATCATCTTTTGTTGGAGAGATTCCATTTCCCCTTCTAATTTTTGTTTGTCTTCCATAATATTACCAAACTCCTCCTTGTTCCATTTTTTGATTCTCCCTTTCAGCTCCTTCAGTTTTAATTGGAACGTGTGCATTTTTCCTTTGCCCTGAATAGTACTTTGCCTCCACCATCCTTCAACTTTCTTGATGAATTCTGGGTCCCTTAACCAGAAGGCTTCAAATCGGAAAGGTCTTTTTCCGCGATTCCCTTTAATATCCACCTCTAGTCTAATCGGCCAATGATCAGAACCCAGGGAAGGTATGATCTTTGCTTCGACAAAAACATCCTTATTCATGACAGCTTCTGATACTAGGAATCGGTCAAGCCTTGAAGCAATTTGGTTTTTACCCCCCCTCCTATTGTTCCAGGTGCATATCCCATTAATGGTCTGAATGTCTACTAACCTTAAATCCTCTATCATTTCATTGAATTTATCCATGAAGTGATCCATCTTCCTTATCCCTCCCTTCTTTTCTTCTAAGGATCTGATTAAATTAAAATCGCCACCTATGACCCAAGCAGCTTCTGGATATAATCTGCGGATGGTTTTCAAACTGTTTATAAAATTTTCTTTTTCCCCTGGGGAAGGGGGGCCATAAACCCCTGAAATAACAACCTGTTCCTTAGTTCCTACTATCCTACCTAGGCCAGTAAGGACTCTGCTCATGCTGGTCCAGCTATCTAAGATGATATCATTTGGATTCCACAAAATTGCAATACCTCCTGCAGAGCCAATAGCATCTTGCCCCATAACTTCATAATGCAGTTTATTTTTGTCAATTATTCCTTCAATTTGTTGAACTGAAATTTTTGTCTCTTGTAAAATCATGATGCTAGGTTTCTCTTTTTTCAGTTTCTCTTTCATATACCTTTGTTTACCCTTACTATTTAGGCCTCTAATATTCCAGCTAATAACAATCATTTAAAACTTTTGGTAGGAGGGGAAGAATACCTCTGACAGAGGTATCACTTTACCTGAGTTTATCAACGTTTCTCCCACAGTCTGGATAGTTTCGCTCATCGTTTTCCGGCCCCTCTTCCTACTGTTTTTGCCAGAGCCGTCCATTCCCGTCTGTCCATTCCCCTGTTCGTTTCCTATCATTATCTGCTTGTCCAAGTTCTCCCCTTTTTTCTCTTTATATTTCTGAAATACCTCCTTATACAGTTGTTTCTGCTTTTCCGGTATAAATCTGCTATCTAGGTATTTCCATTCCTGAATTAGCTGTTTCATGATTCTCTCCTCTTCAACCTCACTTTCGACTTGGTTTTCCACATCCATCTGGGATTGCATTGCTGTATCTTCCACCTTTCCTTCCGTCCGGTCTCCAATGCTTTTTCTTGAGTTCGCATCCTTTCCTTTATCTTCACCGGCGATTTCCATTGGAGTGTTCCCAGGGTCCTCGTCGTCCTCCAGATTTACTTCATAGTCCTCGTTTTCGCTCTGAAGCACCTGAAACTTGTTTTGACTTGTTGTGTGACTGGGTTTTTCTTGTGTTTGGGTTTTTGGTCCCTCCTTGCTCTGTCTCCTTCTCCTTGTAACCTGTTGAAAACCCCTATCTGTCTCCTCCATTTTTTCTGCATTTCTCTGATGTTCCTCCTGGCTTCTTTGTGATTCCTCCTCCTTATTCAGCGGGCATTGCCTGTATAGGTGGCCATATTCATGGCATTTGCGGCATCTAAACGGGATGTGTTCGTAGTCTATTGGCTGCTGATAAACTTCATCATGATATTCCAGCTCGATACTTTCTGGGAGGGGCTCTGCCAGATTCATGTAAACACAGATCCTCGCATATGAATTATATTTTCCTCGTTTCGTAGCTTCTGCGATTTTAACAAAGCTCCCGATTGAGTTCCCTATTCCTTCCAGAATTTCCGGGTCCCAGAATTCATCGGGAAGTCCAAACAGCCTAACCCAGATTGGGGCTTCCAGCAATTTTTCCTTCTCTGGGTTGTATCTTTCCTCCCAGTATTTCATGAACAAGCCTGCATTGTTCATGAAATACGGTCCTTCTTCAAAGATCCTGTTCTTGTCCTCCAGATTCGTGAAGATAGCTGTGAAAAACCCTTTTGCTCCCAACTTCAGGTCTATGTGACCTCTAGGTCTCCATCTCTGATCTATCCATCTGTATAACTCTTTCTCCGAAGGCCAATAGCCTATGAATTTGCATATCAGGGCATGGTCTTTCATGTAACAGTTGTATTCCTCAAGTTTGTTGCAGGGAATGACATATCTTGGTTGTTTTTGTGCCCTAGGTAGGCATTTTCCTCCCATCCTTTTCTGCCACAGGTTTCCCATCACTGGGGCGTAGCTTTCCTTCTGGTTATGCTGCATGCCGCTTGCGCTGGTCTCCCCTGTTACCACGTTTTTGAAGGAGGGGATCTCTCCCCTCCCCTTTGGGTTTTCCATTTCCCGCTCAGCTCTTGTCTCTTAGAAATTTACCCTAGCTTTGCTGAAGAAGATTTATTTTTCTGAAATGCAGTTGAGGCGCGGTTCGTCTCCCCGGCCTATCCTCTTGGACGTTCCTTTCTCCCGCGCTCGTCTCCTATCATCCGTCTGCAAACCCTAGCCGTCTGCAAACCCTAGTCGTCCACATTAGACTATTCTCTTTCCATCATTTTCTTCCAATTTTACTATTAATTTTTATTAAAATTATAATTTTCAATTAATAAAACTATTATTTTTAATTTTAAAATAATTTTACTTTATCAATTTTTGATATTTACTTTTATTAAAGCTACTATTTTTAACTTGAAAATAATTTTACTTAATCAATTTTTTATATTTAACTTTATTAAAATTATGAAAATATTAATTAACTTTTGGTATTTGATTTTATTAAAATTATGAAATTATTGATTAATTTTTGGTATTTACTTTAACTAAAAATACTTTTTTCATGTTTAGAGGAATCAATAAAATAAATAAATTAGAAATAAATAAATAAAAATTATAAATGTATAAAATTATAAATTACATTTTCATAAACTTACCCAAATAAAATACTCTTTTATTAAAAATATAATTCTAAAGTAATAAAAATATTATTTCTTTTAATTTTAAAATAAAATTACCACTTTCCCATACTACCACTTTCCCATACTAAATTAGATAATATAATATTAATATTTAATATATATGATATTATCAATATTTAATAAACACTGCATAATAGTTAATACTTACTTGTAACTATATATTTAGAATAATATAATACTTACTTTGAGATATTACTATTTAGTATATATGATATTATCACTATTTAATAAATACTGCGTAATAGCTAATACTTACTTGTAATTATATTTGAGAAGTTCAAATTGACTCCAAACATTTCATATTTTCCACCAACTTCCCTTCCCGTGAATGTCTAGATTCAGAAATGCACGGCAAGATCAATTCCCTTGCTAAAAATCAACGACGGTACTTTAATTAATTACGTGCTAATCTATAATTAAAGACATTAATATAAGTAGGAATAATTTGTAATATACTGCATAACGTAATAACGCTAATTGCTAAATAGGAAATAATCACCATAATCGTGAATAGGGATGTTACAGCTATAAAGATCCGCGAATAGCAATATAATAACTACAAACTAAATAGGGAATAGTTGATTTAATAGCTATTATTTAAATACTTAACGGGCTTCGCATTCTTAGCACCGCATTATACCACGCATATCTAGTGTGTTATACCTATATCCCTTGTACCTGCTTCTGCTTGCAGCAGGATAATAATTTAATAAAATTCATTGGAAATAGTAATATGCCTTATACAACGCATATCTAATGTGTTATACCTATATGCGTTATACCTGCTTGCCGCAGGATAATAATTAATAAAATTCATTGGAAATAGTTGTTTAAATTTTTTGGTCAACGTGTTATATTTATATGCATTATAGAACGCATATCTAATGTGTTATACCTATATGCGTTATACCGCATATCTAATGTGTTATACCTATATGCGTTATACCTGCTTGCTGCAGGATAATAATTTAATATAATTCATTGGAAATAGTTGTTTAAATTTTTTTGTCAACAGCTGATTAATTAATAGTCGATGCATATCCAATGTGTTATATCTGCCAACTGCAGGATAATAATTTAATAAAATTGATTGACAATATCGATAAAATTTGTTTATCACTTCGACAACTAATTGAACAGATAAAATCTATCATAGAATTTGAAGTTGACATTTGCTTATCCCTTTGATATGATCCACTGCCCATAAACGTAAATTTAAAAAACATCTCATTTGTCGAAAAAACCCACATAAAACAATCCATTCGTACATAATCAAACTCCCCTGGGAATTTGAAAGTAAGTGCACATTATACACCTTCAAGGGAATTTGAAAGTAAAGTGCACATTATACAGGTATATATATATATATTGAACTAGTAGGCAAACGGTAACGGGGAACTGACATTATTTTTGACACTAACAACTTTTGGATGGTGCAGGCATATCAGTAATTAGTAGAGATGAAGAGGAAGGCGAGGAGAGGCCTTGGCCACGAGAGGCACGGCCTTCTGCAGGGCCAGGCCGAATGCTTCGTCCATATTGAGCCCCTCCTGGTTTGGTGGCACATCCCAATCGAAAGCATGGATCAACGACCCCAGATTGTACTCCACCATCGTAATCCCCATGCGAGTACCTGCACAGATGCGCCTGCCTGCCCCGAACGGGATGAGCTCGAAGTCATTGCCACGAGGATCGATCTTGGAACCCACAAACCTCTCAGGATTGAACTCCTCCGGCTTCTCCCACACCTCCGGATCTCTCCCGATTCCCCAGATGTTCACCATTAGCCGAGTGTTCTTCGGAATGTAGTAACCGTCAACCTCGCACGCTTCGGTGGAGACGCGCGGGAGGCTGAGCGGTGTGGACGGGTGCTTCCGAAATCCCTCTTTGCAGACGGCAACAAAGTAGGGCAGGTTCGCAAGGTCCGACTCCTTCAGTCTCCTCTCACGCCCGATCACCGTGTCCATCTCCTGATGCACCCGCTTCAGTAACTTGGGGTTGTTGATTACTTCCGCCAATGTCCATTCAATCACGCTGCTGGACGTGTCGGTTCCTGCTGTGAATAAATTCTGCAAAACAAAGAATGTATGGATTGATGCCATGAGACAAATGCATGGATGAACAATAATTTATAATTTTTACACAATATTTACCAATGTGTAAAGTAGAAGATTTCCCGAATAGCATTGTGTAATAGATTTCCTTATTGTCATGATCATATCTAATCATCCTAATGCTAAACCATGGTGGCAAAAACTGGATTAGTGAAATGGTTCTAAAGCATACTCTAAGCGAAATCCTGGCCTATCATCAAAACGTTATCAATATTCAAAACATTACCAGCAGTAGAGCTTTGATATGAACATCGGAGAGCTTCCCGCCTTGGCCATCGCAGTTGTCTCTCTGAGACATCACAACGTCTAGGAAATCGGGGTTAGACGCTCGTTGCTTGGCCGTGGACTGGTGTTCCTCTATCATCCTCTGTATGAGTGCGTCCCATTTCTTGTGGAGCTTCTTCATACCCCGCTGGATGCCCTGCAAGTCCATCCACGCCACCGATGGAATGAAGTCTCCGATATTGAAGTACCCAGCGCAGGTCATGAGTTCCACCACCATGTCCTTGAACTCGTTGGCCTCGTCCCCTTCCGTCTCGAACACGCGCTTGCTCAGAATGATCTGGCCGATCATGTTGGCGGCGCAGATGTTCAGGAGGTCCGGGACATTCACCGTCTCTCCGCGCTGCGAGTGACTGAGAATATTCCGGAGCATGAAGCCCATCTCCGCGTCTCTTACAGGCTGCCAATCCTCCAACGCCTTTCCTCCCAACATGTGCATGTTGCACACCTTGCGCTCCATCTTCCACCGTCCTCCATACGCTGCCCACACCATGTCCTGAAAGGGAAAATAAAAATTAAGAAAGAAAATGATTTAAGAGGCGCACATTCCGAAAAAGTTTTACAATCTAATCCATCACAGGCAGCTGCTGAAGGAAAATTTAACTGAAATGACATTCTGAAAGGGCATTTTCAAGCATTCCACAAGCAAGAATTTCCACGAAAACGGGAAGAATTCAATAAAAAAAAAACGTACAACCAGGGTACAATGAGCACCTGAGAATCGTAGGCGATGTACGTGGCTCCTGCATTTCCCGGGCGGTTGGAGAAGTTTATATCCAAAGTCTTCAGAAACGCCTTAGCTGCAGCGGGCGTGGAGGCCACAACCATGTCGGACGTCCCCAGTTTGAGATAGACAACGGGGCCGTATTTCTTATACATGTTGTAGAGAGTAACGTGAGGCATCGCTCCCAGCAATGGCAGACTTCCCACCACTGGCCATCCCGATGGCCCCGGCGGGAGGCGCCTCTTCTTGAGCTTCAAGTTCGATCTCAAAACATAACGAAATCCAATGTAAAGAGCAAGCCAAGAGAGAACCCACAACATAAACTCGTTCAAATTCAAGGAATCCATGTCTCGATGACTGGTTCAGTGCCTCTGCGTACCTGCGAGTGTTATCTATATAGAGAATTTCCAGTCTGTCATTAGTTGGGTGGACGACCACCACGTGCACGTTAGCTGTGCACCTCATGTTCAGCTACCTCTCAATAGCCATTTTTTCCGTCTACCGATGGACGCAATATTTCAATGCGTCTTCCTGCAATAAAATATCAATGGCATTGCGCAGTAAGCCTCTTTTGAGTAAAGTTTTCAAATTCATTTAGAAATTGAATAAAGTTTTCAAATTTATTGCGAAATTGAAAAATATTAATGTTTCCACTTTGTTAAATTTATTTTCATATTTAAATAATAACATATAAAATCATTTTTATTGTGATGTAAAATATATATATATCAATCCGAAAATGTAAAAAATAATTATCATTTTGTCCACTCAATAGGCTATTTCTTTAAGGTTTTTCAAAAAGATGTTTTTGAATTTTTATTTATAATTCAATGAGTAATTAATAAGGTTTTCAAATTTATTTAGAAAGTGAATAAATATTAATGTTTATAAGTTTGTTAAAATCTTAAATTTATTTGTTTATTTAAAAATATAATTTAAATAATACAAGCAAATTTTATAAAAAAATATCAACTAAAATTGCAGAATTGTGTGTTTACAAAATTTCAAATTAAAATAACCATTCAAATATGAGTGATTTTAATCATTAATAATCTTTAAAAAAAAATATTAACATTTGCTAATCAAATTCCATTCTGGCCACCAATATATATCAGACCCCACACGAACGGTCATATCAGAAACCGATAAAAAAAAAAGAAACTTGGAGGTAACAGTCACGACTCCTTTCTGGGGTCCCACATCGAAAATGACAGATGCATGCAGCCCATTTGTAAAGTGCGCACACCTCTTCTCCGCACTTCGTATTCATAGATGACACCGTTGTTCCTTTACTGCATTGTCCCGGTTGCAGCAATAGTGAGCTGGTAATGGAAAATAAGCCATGAAATCATGTCAAAAATGACGGCCACTGCTTATTTATTTACACAAGTGAACAAATAAATTTGGCTTGGTGTTGTACTTTTCGCGAAGACGGGGGAGATAATGCACTATTTATTATTATTTTATTGATTAAATTGTATTTTTAATATAAAAATGGATAAACTATAGTTACCAAGTTTGAATTCAAATTTAATTCGAAAAAAATTAGATATTATACATCTTAAAAAACTATAGTTTCCAAATTTGAATTCAAATTTAATTAGGAAAAAAACTTTCCTCTTTATAAAAACAATAATTTTTACTTAATTGTTTTTAATTTTTTTTAAATTAAAAGTCAATCTTAACCATCCCCTTCAAAACTTTTATTCCTTTCCAATATTAAATATACAATACTTTTCTAATTTCAAAACTTATTTATTTAAAATCCTTCCTAATAACATATTTAGAAATCAATCACTCTTTTTAAAATTAGTACCCTATTACAAATTAACACACTACCACATATTTTTCCCTTTCCTATTTTCTAGGCTTTTAGGTTCCACTCTGATTTTCTAATTTCTTTCCTTTTGCATAGACTCCATCCCAATACTATCTATTTGTGTAGATATTGTCATTGGTTTGCTATGTTCTTGAATGAATAATCTGTCTGTCTAGGTAAACTGCCAAGATTTTGGGAGTAATATTTCATCGTTGTGTAAATACTGCCATTTTGTGTCTAAGTAAACTACCAAGATTTTGGGAGTAATATTTTATCATTGTGCAAATACTGCCATTCTCTTCCTCTGCCAATAATTTGAGTATTATTTAATCAATTGACCATTTATCTTAAAACCCAATAGAATTTCAATAAATAATATCGTATTCAATAAATAATATCGGAATCATATCGAATTGACAAATTTCCATTTTTTTTTTCCTTATTTGGGCGAACTTGGTAACTATGGTATAAACATTATAAATATTTTTATGTGATATAGTAAATTTTATTTGATAAATAGTGAATACTCAACAACTTAAAATTATAACTTCTCTACACACAGTGATCTTTTCGCTGCGGCCCTGACCTAGCCGGCGCTGCGCAAAGCTGCTGGCCGTCCGGCCCCTGGCTGCTGCAGAGGGCCTGCTCCCTCCTGCTCCGCAGATCTGCGCCTCAGAGGCTGCTGCGACCCTGCGTTCTGATTGAGGACCTTTTCATCGGGGAATATGGACTCCAATGGGGGCGCTTCCCCCCCTGCGGAGGTCCTAGCTTTCAAAGCAATGATCGAAGCCTGCTCGAAGAGAGCCCCATCGGTGGCCCAGCAAAAGTTCATCAAGAGGATGGAGAAGATCCCCACAGTCGCCCTTTCAGAGGAAGAGACGTGTAAAGCAGCACTAAACCTGGCAGAGAGAGGTCTTATTGGACAGTTCACAGGCCTTTGGCCTTCACCAAAGTCAGTAGAAGATTGGGCTCAGAGAAACTGGAGCCCCCTGATCAAGGAGGGTGTGAAAAGCTACTTCGTCGGGAAAGGATACTTCGTCTTTGTGTTCGATAATCCGGAAGACAGAAGCCTAATATTCAGAAATGGGCCATATTTTATGGGACCGCAGGGCCTGTATCTGAATAAATGGTCCCCAGACTTCGACCCTACCCAGGATGTCCCCTCAGCAGTTCCGGTATGGGTGAGACTTCCCCACTTGCCTCTCCACTGCTGGAACCAAAAATCCCTTGAAAACATCGGCAATGCATTGGGTAAATACATCGACAGAGCTGTAAGAAAAGATCAGTATTCATGCGCTCGAATATGTGTTGAAGTCGATCTGGAGGAGGGGTTACCGGAAGCAATCAAACTTACAGTAGCAGGCTGGGAGCACATTCAAGAACTGGACTATGAACAGCTTCCGTTCAAATGTAGACACTGCCACGAACATGGACACTTCGCGAAGCACTGTAAGAAGAAGGTAGAAGAGCAAACAGACAGACAAAAAGAGGAACAATGGACCCTAGTTCAGAAAACAACAAATCCAAAAAAGGGCCCTAGCAAAGGAAGGATATCAGGGACGACAAGCAGCTCAAAACCCATCCAGGAAGAGGAAACAGGGATGCCAAGCAGCTCCAAAATCATCCAAGAAGAGGAAGCAAACGTACAAGGGACATCAAGCGCACAGATCAACCCAACAAATCTGGAGCATGAAGACCTAGTGCATGTAGAAAGCCCCCCTCCAAGCAAAGAAAGTGAGAAAGAAAAGCAGGTCGAAGCTACTCAGGGAAGTTCGCCCAACCCTTCATATGCAGATATAACAAGGAAAAAAGCAATGGAAAGTTCAGAAACATCAGAAGATGAAGCCTACGAGCGTCCTACCAAAAGAGCTGGCAGGAAATCTCGGAAAGAAAAGAGAGAAGAAGAGGCCGAGAGGCTTAAAACCCAAGGGAGCCAAGCAACCATAGAAATGTCCATTGGGCGGAACAACAGGCCGAGACCTTCCAAGGGAGGTCCCACCCCCTCAACAGGTAAATAATGAAATTTGTCTCTTGGAACTGTAGAGGGTTGGGGAGCCCTGCAAAACTAGAAGCAGTAAAGGATCTCCTTAAAGCAGAACCCACAGACATCCTCATGCTCCAAGAGACCAAAATTGAAGGGCATTCCCTTCTAGACACCAGTAGACTAAAATGGAACAAAAATACAGGCAAGGCAGTAAGCGCAAGGGGAACCTCCGGAGGACTGGCCACTCTTTGGTCAGATAGCACATTTCAGCTCAATAAATACTATGAAACTCAGCACTGGATCTACACAGATTTGACGCATAAAGTAAGTAAGTTGAATGTCTCTCTCTTCAATTTATATGTTCCGGTAAATTATGCAGAAAAAAGAGAATGCTGGTATTCTTTAACAACTTACCTAGAACAGCAGTCCCCAAACAATATTATCATTGCGGGAGACTTAAATATAGTGCTGAAGCCAAAGGAGAAGAGGGGAGGCTCCAGTTCAAGAGATCCCATGCTGGCCACGGTGGAGGAGATCGTTCAGAGCTGGGATCTCTTAGACTTCCCTCCAGTACATGGGCTCTATACATGGACGAATAACCGGGTCGGGTCAGAACAAATCTCTGCCCGGCTAGACAGATTTATGATCCAAAGCGGACTCTTGATGAACAAAAAGATCGCCAGCACCAAAATTTTGCCCAAATTGACCTCGGACCATAAGCCAATACAGCTGCTTTTAGAGGACGAGGAAGATTTGGGACCCATTCCCTTCCGATTCAGCCCCCTGTGGATTGAGAAGCCGGGTTTTTTTTGAAACAGTGAAAGATGCATGGGACAAGCCCATTATAGGTTCCCCCAGCTACATATGGGAGCAGAAGATGAAGGCAACAAAAAAGGCGTTGAAGGAGTGGATTAAAAAGCCTGCACCCAATCCAACCAACCAAAGGAAAGAAGCAACTCAGAGGCTGCACACAATGCAAATGGAAATGGAGAATAAAGATATAACAGCTGAGATTCTGGATGAGGAAGTCAAAACTCAACGCTCTACATATCAAGCCTTCCGAGTTGAAGAAGAGTATTGGAGATTAAAGTCTAGGAGCTTATGGCTAAAGGCAGGGGACCGGAACACTTCTTATTTCCACAAACAATACAGAGCTAGACTATCTCGGAACCATATAGCGGAAATTAAAACTATGGAGGGACAGGACTGCAAAGGGTTTGACCAGGTGAAAGCTGCAGCTGAGGCACATTTTAGGAATTTATATAATAATGGAACTCAAGCTGAAGAAGGGGAAATCAATGACTTTCTTTCTAATATTCCCCAGCTTGTCAATGATGAAGAAAATACAGTCCTATGCAGACCTATCACAATCGAGGAGGTCATTCAAGTGATCTGGTCAATGGAAGCCGATAAGGCCCCTGGACCCGATGGATTCTCTATCCATTTTTATCAATCTTGCTGGGAAGTTATCAAATCTGACCTCCTCAAAATGATCAAAGGATTTATGATTAAAGCTAAAATAGGAGGAGGTATCAAATCCACCTTCCTAGCTTTAATCCCAAAGGAATCCAATCCTGAAACCTTTGCAAGATTCAGGCCAATATCGTTGTGTAACGCTTCTTACAAAATCATAGCCAAGCTCCTAGCAAATCGACTCAAGCCTTTGCTCAAAAAGCTGATCTCCAGTAACCAAGGCGGATTTGTGGAAGGCAGATATATTATGGACAACGTCATTCAGGTCCAGGAAACTATTCACTCAAGCAAACAACGGGGCGAGAAAGGTATGTTGATCAAACTCGATATGGCAAATGCATTCGATAGAGTAAATCGTTTGTTTCTATGCAAAGTCCTGCTCTCTTTTGGTTTCTCTCAACACTTTGTCCAGCTTATCAAAGCATGCATAGAAACCCCGTGGATTGCCCCTCTTGTCAACGGACGTCCCACCAACTTCTTCCAAGCTCAAAGGGGCATCAGGCAGGGTTGCCCTCTCTCCCCCTTCCTGTATATTCTCATGGCAGACTCTCTAAGCAGGAAGTTAGCAGTTGAAAAATCCGTTGGTTCCCTCCCGGGACTCAAACCTTCCGAGGCATCATCACCCTTAAATCATGCTCTTTTCGCAGATGATTCTCTGCTCCTCGGAGGTGTTTCTACCAGAATAGCGAAAGCATTTGACAATGTACTGAAAAGTTATTGCAGGGTTACTGGAGCTCTCATCAATGAGAGCAAAAGTGAAATATACAGTTGGAACGCGGAACAGCAAGAGATCTCCAACATCTCGAGGATACTCGGGTTCAAAGGCCAGGCCAAGTGGGACAGCTTCAGATATCTTGGCCTTCCCATTTCCTCTGGAGCAAACAAGAGATGTTTTTGGACTCATATAATCAGCAAAATTAAATCCAAAATCACAAACTGGGGCGGTTATTGGTTAACAAAAGGAGGCAAATCCATTCTTATTAAAACGCAGCTGTCAGCTCTTCCCATATATCAATCAGCATTTCTCCTCGCCCCCAAATTTGTCACGGACCAGATAGCATCCCTGATCAGGAACTTCCTATGGCAAGGCGGGAAAGGAAACGAAAGAAAGTTGCACTTAGTTAAATGGGAAACGGTCAAGAGGCCAATAGATGAGGGTGGTCTTCAAATAAGGGACCCCTCCTTTATCAACAAATCGCTGGGCGGCAAACTGCTGTGGAAAATTGTAAGTGAACCCTCACATCCTATCAGCATAATATTACAGTCTAAATACTCAGATAAAGAAGCGATAAGGAAAATGCAAATACAGTCCACAGCGGCCAGCTCGCAGGTATGGAGGCTATGTTGCAAGAGTAGCGAATTCTTCAAAAACCACATGTACAGAATACCCGGAAATGGTAAGTCCACACAACTATGGAAGGATCGAATTATGGGGAAAGATCCGCTGGCGGAAAGAGAGGATATTGCAGAGCTAAGAAATTGGCTGGAAAGAGCAGGAGTTAACAGAGTATACGATCTGGCAAGTTGGGATGAACGTGGAGAATGGCTAAAATGGGACTTCCACGGAGTCCCTGAGCGTCTAAAGGATCAACAGATCCAACTTGAGAACCTGTTAGAAGACGCCACCCCAGTTAGCAGATTTAAAAAGGATCGATGGGGTTGGGGAAAGTCTGGAAAATACACCTCAGCAGAGGGATATAAGTCTCTTCAAGGAAAAAGGATCAGCCATCATACTCCAGCCTTTTGGAAGCAGATTTGGGAGCCATTAGCGCTACCAAAAATAAATTTTTTCTTCTGGACCTTGGTACACAACAAGTTATTGACAGGGGACAATCTGACAAAAAGAAAGTATGAAGGACCCTATAGATGCGCTCTCTGTAGATGTCAATCAGAAACTGCCCAGCATTTGTTTCTTGAATGCGCCTTTGCCAAGAAGGTGTGGGGACTCCTCCTCGACGAGTTCCAGATCATTCTCCCACAGCAAACCTCAGTCTCTGAGCTGTTCGCGAATTGGTGTGCTAGCTACCCCAAAGGCATCCTCCCCAAGTCATTTTGGCGCAGAATATGGATAGCGTTGCCAAAGTTTGTTTGCTGGCAACTGTGGTTAACCAGAAATCAGCAGATCTTTAAAGAAACACAGTATTCCCCGCACCAGGTCGCAGCAAAAGCTAAGGCCCTTCTGTTGGAAGCGGCTCAGCAGCAATACAACAAAGAAGACCCCCTTCTCAGGCCAGAAGAAAAAAGGTGGCTTGCTATAGATCCGCTGCCCCGAAATTATAGAAACTCACCACTGAAAGCAAACCTGGAATGGAGAAAAAGAGAGACTGATGACATCTTTCAAAGTTGGTGGAGGGCGCAAAATGTAACTACCATCTTCTTCGATGGAGCGTCCAAAGGGAATCCTGGAGTAGCAGGTGCTGGCGGGGTTATCTACTTTGTGGAAGGGCTCCCCACTGTTTCCTTTGCATGGGGTCTCGGAGAGAAAACAAACAACCAAGCGGAGATTCTGGGGCTGCTAAAGGCATGTCACATTGCAAGAGAGAAAAGTGCCAAAGATATTCAAGTCTTCGGAGACTCAGAAATTTTAATCAAAAAACTAATCAGAGAGGAATACTTTAACAATGTAGGGCTCAACAAAATATTGGATAGGCTGAAGGCGGTTCTAAAGAGTTTTGACTCATGCAAATTTTATCATATACTCAGAAACTCCAACAAGGAAGCAGATTGTATGGCGAACTTGGGCAGCACTCTCAACAAAGGAATTTTAAATGTAAATGGGGAAATTCTATATCATCATTTGTGATCAGCTCCTTTCTAAAGGAAGCAAAAGTAGGATTTCAATCATGTAAGCAGGGCTGCCTAGGCAAAGTCCCTATCTATTTCTAACATATCAATAAAATAATCAACCGTTTCAGTTAAAAAAAAAAAAAAAAAAAATTATAACTTCTCTAATAAAATTTCTATTAAGATTGATTATAAATTCTACCCTAAAAAAAGGCAAAAAAATTACTATGCTAAACAACTCTGACAATAAAATCTACAACAAGTGTGTTGGTTGTAAAAAAAATACTTTTACAAATTATATAATGATATATTTATAATTCATAATTCATAATTATTATTTTTTTAATATTTTCTTTTGATGAAAAATTTTGTTAAAAACTTAATTGTCTTGTACCAAATCTTTATTTTCATTTTTTTTTAACAATAGTGCCTAGCTACAATGGCTTGACCAATATATTTTTACTATAATCAATATAAATCTCTTAACTAAAAGTATTTTAGTAATTTCATCTTAAGTTAAAGTGTGTTAGATCCACGATAAATATAACCCAACCAAATTTATCAAACAATAAGATGATTGCCACAATAAGCTAATATGGGCCACACCCAATGTGAATGCCTTAATTATATGGGCCACACCCAATGTGAATGCCTTAATTATATTTATATGAAAATTGTTACAATGTAAATGAGAGAAACATGGCGAATACAACGTATAGGCCACCCTAATGTGAATGTCTTAATTATATTTATATGAAAATTGTTACAATGTAAATGAGAGAAACATGACGAATACAATGTACATAAGAGGAATATGGCCAATTACTTCTAGTTCATTTATAAACTACAATTACACAAGGAACAATTTTCTACAAGATTGTCCATCTAATCCCTAAAACAATCGAGGGTCTGCCTCTTATCCGAATTATCTTCTTCTTACACAACGAATGCAAATTTGCTTCATTGTGCAAATCTCTTGAGCCTAAGATGAACTCAAACATTATTATCAACTTTACTTCATTTATTTATATTTAATTAATATCTTTAACATATACATTAAATTAACTTTTTTTTTTTTTTTTATTCAAAAATAAAAGTATAGCATATAAAAAGAGGAAAATAGTACATAAATTTTGATAAAAATACATAGTCTACGTAAATTAATTTGGAATTAATTTTGAAAAATAAAAAATGTGGCTTTTTTTTTCCAATCTAGTTAATTTTTATGAATGGACTTAATATGTCTAACAATTAGCATTAAATTTCTAGTAATTAAAATGTGAATTTTACACTATTTCTAAGTAGATGAAGAAATTATATCTATCTATCTATCTATATATATATATATATATATATATATATATATATATATATATATGAATTGGGTTTATCTCAAGTGGTTGGGAAAAATGATTGAGATCTTCCTCCTCTAGGACAAGTTTTCACAAAGTTACATGATGAACTTTGATGAAATGATTTTGAACCTACAATGTAATGTACCAAAACATGTATATTCGTGAATAAGGATGGATATATATATATATATATATATATATATATAGTATTCAATTAGTGAATAGTTAGAAATATATGATATAAATATACATGTATAAACCATTTATAGACTTGATATGGTGAATTAAAATTATGTGAATATTAAATAGAGTATAATATAAAATGCTTCAAGATGGTTATGGAGAGGATATCTTTCCATTAAATATGAAAAGAAATAGGGGTGGAGCCTATGAAAAATAAAATCGTTTTATTACCAAGTGTTATCCTTAGAACTCATCCCTTGTTTTACCATGTGTCTTAAATAAGTGATCCATTGACTTTTAAAGCCAATCATTAAATGCATGTAAGAGGATGGTGGAAAAATATTCTCACTTTGTTATGAAAGCATTGGCTGAGTGTGCTCATTATGAGAATTGTAACAATCTACATTTAATAGTTAGAAGTAAGATTAGCCATCATTTCACCAATCCCTCATTTCATGGGCTCTAGAATCTAATCTGTGTTGGCATATTTAAACACTTCAAAGTTTTATTTTATTTATTTATTATTATTATTATTATGATTACTATTATATATCTATATCTATATCTATCTATCTATCTATCTATCTATTTATCTATATATATATATATATATATATATATATATATATATATATATATATATATATTAAATTTAAGTCTTTTGTATTTATAGGAAAATTCAGAGATTTCATAATTGAAACCATCAAAGCAAAGACAAAAAATTTTGTTGACTCAGGTTATAGATTTTGGGTATTCATATTTTCTGTTAGAATTTTTTGCTAGACCTAGGTTACAAACTTCAAAAATATATCCACTAATAGAAAAATTGATACTACAAAACAGACTTGTTGATGGACTATTACAAAACAAAACATAGAACCAATCGAAGCTAACAAGAGTAAACAACTTTAGGAATCCTATGAAGAGTTAGGAGCAGGATCCCTGACAGTCGAAGTAGGTGGAGCATCAGTTTTTGAGTGACAAAGGAGATGTCCTTCAACATGAGCCAATCTCAAGTCCAAATTGTCCATAATAAAGCATTGGTTCCTCAACATCCTCTTAATATCTTGTAGCAAAGAAAACACATTATAACGTTCAACTTATTTGTCTTTCAAAACCATACCAAGCAGGTTCTTCAGTTGTGAGTGAATGGAAACATAATTGAGATTCTTTTCTTCTATCCCCTAGTATGGCCAAGGTCTATAAGATAACAAGATACCTCATCCATGATCTCGGAGTCAGAAAAAGATTGTCGCTCCCCTCCTGCCTAAATTTCCATCTTCCTAATTTCTCTCAAGGTGCATGTAAGTCGACCCCTTACCACAGACTCGACATCAAATAATCCTTACTCATAATGATTTTAGACTAGAGAAACTCTCCCAGAACCATACCAAGACCCAGACCTAACAAGAACTTATACACCTCGATGGAAAAGAGATAGACACGGACTAGATAGGCATAACTAAGCAGATTACTAAGATTTACAAATCCTGGATGGGGGGTGATACTAGCAAGTCAGCGACTGTGAGCACATTTCGAATTCAACGTAGACCTCCACCTTTGAGCTTAGGAACCTCTTGGAGGATTTCCTTGCTACAATTGAATGTTTTCCTGCTTCTTAGATTTCCCAGCTTCCACTATGAATTGAACACACCCAAATTATCACATGATTGTCGTATTACGTGCATATTACCCACTCTCCCATTGCACTTAAATTAAAACGACCCAGACCCAACTTCAAAAACCAAGTTTCTTTCCTTCCACCTAAGAAACTCACCACACTCCACTTCTCTAGCATCAAACAAAGCGAACACCTCATGAAATACGAGCTAGGAGTGAAACTGATAGTAGACCCCTTTAGTGGTCTGCTCTCTTTTCCCAAGATCATTTTCTCTCTCAGGATTTGATTGCGTCTTCGCCTATTCACACTCGTCTAAACGATGTTTTCCTTTCCCTTTTATTAAATCGAAAATATTTTTTCCTTTGGCACGAGGAAGTCCCTATACTTCCCAAAAAAACCCTCTCACCTTTTATATACTAACTCTCCACACTTAATTCACATGGATTTTGGTTGCTATAATAGTGTATCATGGGCCCCTCATGGAACAGGTCATAGATCGATATTATGATGGGCACACACACAAAAAAAAATGCTCGCAAGGCAACTACACCAAAGTTGGATTGGACCCGACCTAGAGTCGGGATCTCTATCCTCTTGCTGGTTGGGATAATGTGTGAATACCCAATTACAAGTAGACTCACAAGGTAAATTCAAGGTTGTGATAAGGCTTGTTTTTGTGGAGTGAGAATATATCAACGGGGGGGTGGCGACCTCTAACTAAAGATATGATGCATTAATCTTAGCCCTGCTTCTGCACAGGTATTGCTTCACACTTTTACAAGATTTGCGGAACTCTAAGATGGTAGTTCCACTCTTCCTCCAACACAAACTCAAATCCCTTCTTATGTGAACTTCTTCGCACTCAACGATTTGTACAAGAGATGGACTACATCTTGTTCATCTCGCTAGATATTACTTGGGTGCAGTAGTTTGCTCAACCATCAAATATGACCCAACCAAATGCATAGAAGAACTAATCAATGGCTCTGCAACTGAATAAGGATATAATGGATTCCCTAGACATTCTCACTAGTTGTCAATTCACATAATCATTGGGCTAACATGGTTGATAACTCTTTTCTTTCCCTTCATTGTTACTTTGGTCTGGGCATTCTTTGGTCCTCCTTATTAATCAGACGACCTTTACCATCTACTCCTCTTCGACAATGGGCTTTATAGTCCTCCTACCCTTTTACATGACTACACTCTCCCTAAAGTAATTCCTTCGGAACAAAATTCCTGGAACTTGGAGCATAGAGTAATATTATCCTCCTACTTGGTTTCTCGACAGAACTAAAGTTGTACCATATACGTTACCCCAAGCTTTGATCAACATAAGAAATGCACATGTTCGGACAAGCCTCAATTTTGTAATCTTTTCCCATGAACAATCTCACAGGCACATTAAACTTGATAGAACTCAAACATATAATCATTCTATTGAATCTCGCTCCCCAAGCTACTTTCTATCACACAAAAAGGAATTTACATTAGAGTATTCAACTGGCTCTTTGCCTGATTGTCTAAGAACTATCTCGCCTATGTCCTCTCTTAAGGCTCTCTCCCATACATAAATTATTACAATCAGAAATATATTCCAATAGAATACAGGACACTTACTCCTAAAATCTAAAATAACTTACTTCTAATTAAATACTTGTTACCTTTGTATAGGCCCATTTGGAAAATTTCCATCTCATCAAAACTATGTTACACCTATCACTATCTAGAATCAGGCCACCTATACACATGTCAGACTCCTAACTTCTAATATTTACAAAGTTTACAATCTGAGCGAAATTGTTTTCCCTTTGGAAATTTGGGACCCTTTGGGTCCGTAACAAATAATGTGGACCAACGGTTGTACTCACGCATCAGACTCCCCAGGTGGAATGAATATGATCTTCTGGTCATGCACCTCCTCGATCCCAAACTTTATGTTGTTGTTGACTTCTTACTCGGTTGTCTTGTTGCATTGTTTATTTCATCTTCCACTTGCCAGGATCCCAAATTCTATGTTGTAGCTGAACATCCATGCTTTGATATTGCCTCTTTGGTTCTTTTTTTGTCATTTCTTACTTTCCATGCTTCTACACTTTATTTTGCAGCTTCCCATAGATTTTGTTGAGGTACATTTGTGCAGTTATCTAGATCATGCAATTGATTACCTCCTCCCTATGGTATTTTCCTGTCAAGTATCTTTTCCATCAACCTCCTTGTTTCCTCCTTTCCAATGCCCAACTCATTCCTTTTCTAGATAATACTACTAACGTTTCTTAGTTACATTTGTAAAAATTCCCTAGCTGCTATCCTTGTTTCATCGTCTCCATAGTCATTCACATTTGCATGATTTTGCCCTGATTGTCTTATGAGAGATTGGATCTCATCTCCCCATTCTTTACAACAAATACCTTTCTTATCAAATCTTAATTGATCACCACGTTTGATGTTTTTATCCCTTTGATTATCCTCCAAAACAACTCCAGAGTTAGCATCCCTCTGCTGGAAATGAAACATAATTTCATTTTTATGGGACAGACTCGTCCCCTCTCCTCTGATCTTATCTTATTCTTCTTGCCACAACAACAATTCTATTTCCTTTAGTGTAGCTTCATGGTCCTTTTATCTAGTTCCTTCATGGATATAATCAATTTGAAAACAAAAGTTTTCCTTCATTTCCTTGGATGAAATGAGGACACCTTCCATGCTAGGTGTTGTTAAGCATTCCTCCTCTTGGGTTGTGTTCTTAGGTCCTTGTAGTAACCTCTCCAATAATCTTATATCTTCATAAAATTTCAGGAGCATTTCATATGAATGCTACTCTTTGCCTTCATCCTCACCACTTTGTTCTTCTCATCAATAGGTCCTTGCATTTGTGCTCTTGTAGCAATATTTTCCCATTGCATATTTTGACGGTCCTTATGAAACAATGATATTTCATATCCCTCCATGATAGAAATTTGTTTATGTTCTTTGTTTATTTAATTAAAAATCATACACCCATCATCTTCATTATATGTATGGCCACCTACATAAACCAGTTCCACTTTCTTTGTAGATACGGATTGTGCATATTTATGGAAGGACTCACTTCTATAGATTTTGAAAGGTAGATCTATTTGTACATACTCATGCTTCTAAAAAGTCTTTCCTTTCCTCTTAAAATTACTAGGAAAAAATTTATCTTCAGAAGGTAAGGACATTACTTCGAAAACTACAATTCCCTTCTTCGTACATTCCCTGGCTCTATTTTATAGGCTATCTTCTCCATAACACAATGAACAGAAAATTCTCAGGTTTAATATATTAGGAAAACTGGGGTTTACATGCACATACAACCCATATAGCTGAGATACACCATCCTCAAAAAAATCTACAATAATGTTGTAATCGACCTCCTAAACAAATTGAAAATCAATAAAATGCAACCTGTGAATGCTGAATGGATCCACCAAGGGAAGAGATGGGTGCTCGTCCACTCTCACTGAATCACTTGAGGGTTTCTGTCCTGGGTCTACTGCTGAAGTAGAGAACTGCATTCTCAAACCTCTCCACAAAGAGAATACACAAATCCAAGATGTCTCCAATGGACCTTCTCCTCCTCTTTTATAGATCTCATGGATAGATCTCCAAGCCTCTAGAAGCATCTTATTTTATTATTATTCTTGAAGCTCCTCCATTGAATTTATCAAGTGATCTTTTAATTTTATTTTATTTCACTTAAGTCACTTTTGGCCCATTTTTTCCTTAATTAAATGACTAATTAAAGTCATTTTTTAACTAAGGAAAATGGAAAATCACCCACCATACTCTCTTCAGCCAGTGGAAGTCACTTCTTAGCATCCCATCCTATAGATCTTCTCGTTCCGATTCAAACGAGCTATTACAGTGAGGTGTTCCATCAATTAATCTCCTCACAATGCCACCTTGAGCATAAATAATTAAGTTATGCCCAATAATAACACTGATTTTTTAAAGTTGTCGAAATGCAATGGAATGAAAGACAAACTGTGTGGATGATAGAATATTCCAAGAGAATGCCATAAAATCCCATAAAAACTCCTCAAAACTCCATCAGGACCTGTAATGACATAAACCTACTCCACTGAAGTGGCCATCCCTTGCCCTGGAAATCCTCCCTGGCTATACTATGAAGAAGAATAAAAATGGAGACATGAAAAAAACACAGTTCCGAATGTGAAGGTCCGTGAGGATGAAGCACCAGCAAAGAAGGTCATGAAGCTCGCCCTCATGATCAAGGACTCAAAGGATGTTATAGCCAAGTTGAAATTTGATTATGAAGTGAAGATATCAGAGCTAAAAATAATGTTGCAGCCAAGTATGCCACCATAGGTGCGGGAGTAGAGACAAAGGGACCTGAGTGCAACATTGAAAGACATATTTGATACGGTGGTAGATTTTGGGAAGTTGCTAGACGACACGATGTAGATTTGGACCTCGCTACAGTAGGATCCAAATGTCTTGAAGATTGAGGAAGAACTGCAGGCCAAGTAGAAGCGGCTTGATGAGATCTTGGTAGATGTGAAGACCTTTCCAGTCTTGTAGAGGTTTTCCAACATTTTCGAAGGAAAGAACCTCCACACACAAATAGATGATCTACAGAGGAAAGCATAGATCTTGCACGAGAGGACTCAGCCGTGGAAGGAGA
Source organism: Pinus tabuliformis (assembly GCA_031772625.1). Classification (NCBI taxonomy): domain Eukaryota; kingdom Viridiplantae; phylum Streptophyta; class Pinopsida; order Pinales; family Pinaceae; genus Pinus; species Pinus tabuliformis. Next base: position 66,767,390 of record CM062804.1, on the reverse strand, counting down.
AAGCCCTAGAACTTTCGTAGGTAGTAGATGAATGGTTGAAAGAATTGAAGAAAAGGGAAGGAAAGCTACTACAGAAGACCATTGGCCCTACTACGAAATATTTGTTGAAGGAGGCGCAATAGGAAGAAAAGTTGATGGCAGAAACACTCCAGCATTACAACGTGGTATACAATGGGATCGAAGCAAATATCAAGGGTGTCGAAGCTGAGTGACTCGAGACAAGTCACAGGTGAGTGTTGGGGGCCTGTTGGGCATGGCCCAGCTTGGTCCAAGTTTTGGTTAAAAGACCTCACGAAAGGAGAAAACCACAGAGAGCTGGTGAAGATATATTCATCATAAATACTCTTAGGGCTTTTGGGATGGGATAAGGCCCTTAGTTTTTAATGGGTATCGACTAGTAGTCCTTGTTTTATGGATCCATGGTATGTACACCATGGTTTTTGTATAGATGAATTGTAAAAAGTATATGTTATACTTTTTTAAGGAGAAGCAAATAATGAAATATCATAAATGAATTGAATGTTTGTATTCGTGTCTGTAGTATGTAGTTTTGGAGAAGGCTCCGCAACTGAGTGCGCGAAGACCTTGAAGAGTCTGCAACTGAGTGTGCAAACCACCTGCAGCTGGGTGCGCAGGTCAGAGAAGTGAATGTAATTGAAGATTTGTTTAATAAAGAAGAAGTTTTGACGAAGTATTGTATCTTTGTATATGTTAATTTTCTACTGTTATGTATCTAATTATGTATGCTTTTCACTGAATTATGTGAAGACATATAAGATATACTGTTATGTGTTAGAGTTTATGCGTTTATATAAACTAATCATTTGTGCAAAGTTATTATGCATGTGAAGTTATAAGATTGATATACAGTAGAAGTAAATACACGGTTTCACTTCGTGGATATCCCTTTAGTTGCGAAAACCTAGTTCTGCAACCCCCCATAACTACTTCAAGTGAAATTGTGACCTGCTTGTAGGTCGTTGCTGAAAGGGCCAGTAGTTGAGGGTTTTGTTGGTGTGCAACACACTCTGAACCTGGGTCAAGAACCCTCAAATCAGCGTTGACCATTCGTTGGAATGTGGGGGCATTTGATGGAAAAAAAGAAATTAATCTTTTGTATATTATTCACTTACAAATGTGGATAAATGTGGGAACTCAACTTTTGAATGTGGACACATGCATCTAGGTATAGAAAATAAGGGTAGTATTAATATCTATATAATTTAGAACATATTAAAATTGTACTATAAAAAATTAGATTTATAAAATTATATATATTAATTAAACTTTATATTTATATTTTAATTTCTAAATTAAAATATTATAATTAATTAATTAGATATATTACAAACTTATGCATTAAAAAATTATAATTTAAAATTATTACAAACTTGTCTTTTAAAAATTTGTAAATTTAAATTAATTTCTATATTTATATTATAATTTATATGTGGTAGTAAATTCAAATATTAAAATTAAATATATTAATTTGTTGTATCATATATTTAAAATATATATTAAATATATAAGTTATGCATTTACAATTTTGTATTTTATAATTTATAAAAAAAATTACCAGTGAATGTTAGGAAACGTATTAATGACTCAAGACCTAGAAGCATAGACATGTTGTAAGAGTGGAAGTCGCCTTTATTACAAATCGTACAAGTTATTTAGGTGGCCAATTTTGTCTACACATAATGATCCAGCTGCATGTTGAGGTCTTCAGATTGTATCAACAAAGCTTAGACTAATGACCATGAATATTGTAGACTTTTCCCTACTATGGAAAATATTTATAAACTATATATACCTTTAGTTTCCTTGTCGTATCAGAATCATGGATTTTAAAAATCAGGCGGATCCCTATCTAAATCCATATCTAATCCTAGCAAATTAGCATCCGGTAGTTGCCTTTACAACTTTTGATTCTTTCCAACCACATTTCCCTTATGTTCTTTGTCATTTTCTAACTGTCCTAAGGCACAGGATTAATTTGTGTTTGACTGCAAATATCCCATGTCTAGTGTTTTGTTCCTTCAATATAGTTTAATTGGCATCTCCTTGTTTACTTACTAGAGATCAATAATTCTCCCTGACAATATGCAACCTATCAATGTCTTTGTTAGAGCCTAGATTTGCCTTAGGCTGAAAACACAAGGTTCTAGGTCCACATCAAACCACGTTCAGCCTCGTAGCTAGCCCTATGAGGACAGGAGAGGGCTCTCTCCGAGTCAATCTCAGCGAAAGATAATCGATGGGGTTTGAGATGACAGAAATAAAAACTGATTTTAGGCTAGGTATGAAGTGCAAGGATTTGATTTGAGTTTTTTAGGATTTTGTATTGGAAAAAGGGAAAGGCAAATTTGGGTCCGGGGTGAGGCCTAGTTTTTGCAGAGTTCTGATTGAGGCAAGGAAGACAATCATTTTGATGCTTTGGATTGAATGAATGGATGGATCAGACTGGTGAGGGGCTAAGGAGGGAAAGAAGGTCTCAAGAGTCCTCCTCAAATAGATGAAAACATGTAAAATTAAACAAAATTTCAACGCAAAGCACAGCAGTCCAATGAATTCTACCTCAATCACTCATTTGTTTAATTTCAGAAGAAAAGAGAAGGGAAAATGATACACATAAACATCAATAAACTTACAATTACTTAGAGAAAAGCACCATCAAAACAAAGAGCCACATGGATCCCAACAAGTGCTGCAAAACCCTTGTCTTTCCTTTGCCAAAATTGCAGAAATGCAATGTACAATGAAGTGCCAAGCAATCCAAGTATCCAACCTTCTACCAAAATCCAACCCCTACACTATGAAATTCATAAAATATATACATTTTCTCATCCTTGTACTAAGGGATTGAGCTCAACCATTTTCTTCAAAATAGAATTAGTTACATTAAACTTGGGCCGAATTTCTGAAAATAGGTGCTGAAGATGAACTTGTATCTCCTAAACCATAACACCTGTTACAAAACTGAAAGAGGTTTTTGTAGATAAGGTCGTTCTGGAGAAAAACCTCTCTCAAATTTGGGAAATTCGTTTCCAGTAGCTCGAAATCTGTTCCACAAAATCATCTCTAAAACAGAAAATCATTAAAAATTTAATTCTGTGAAAATGAGCTGTAAAGATCTAGTCACATATCCCAATCCATGACACCTGTGAATAAACTGAAAGAGGTTTTTTTTATATGGCTCGTTCTTAACAAAAAACTCCTTGGGTTTTGCAAAATTACTTTCCATCTATTGTAAAATGGCCCCGCACTAAAATGACTAAAACAGTAAAAAATATGAAAAATTTGTTTTGTTTTACTATAGGCTCCAAATATCACTGTATATCTCCCACATAGTAGCACCTGTGCATAAAATGAAGGAGGTTTTTGTTACTAAATATGTGATGAAAAAAAACCTCTTTCACTTTTGAAAAATTCCTTACCATTCTTTTAGAAACTAATTTTGAACTAAACTTGTCATTGTGTGTAGCAACTGATCTCAAAACATGCATAACCAAGAATCACTCATTCATTTCCTCTAATCCAGGAACCGGTTACGGGAGTGTGATATACCGTTGGAAAGATTTTTCGGAGCTTCTTCTGATGGACACACTTGTGACATGTTTTGTGTTGAACATGATGTGCAAAACATCTAACAAAACCAGACATAGTAAGAGCTCATGTTGATCCCTGGTGACAGGCTGCGAAGACTGGAACTAACATCGGCTCCAATGGGGATGGTAGCACCTTGGAGATGCCAAGAACTATAGATCTATGGAAAGCAAACAGTTCCTCTTCCATTGGGAATGGATGGTCAAACAACTGCAAACCCAAAACAACTCATACCAATCCAAAAACATATACATACTGCAACTTGTACATAAACAAATACCAAAAACTGAAATGCTGCCTTGGGAAGCTTATTTATATACAAATCTAACCTACTTTGCTACAAAATTGATAGGTCAAGTAATGTTGTAATGCCATATCAACCAATCAAGTAACTGTGAGAATGATGTTGCTTGAAAGTGCTTCAACCATGACACAAATGTAAATGATGACAGCCATACATGCACATAACGAATCCGGTTGTGTAAAAGACAATTTGATCTATCATTTAAACTGAAAATAATTTCCATGTACGTTGCAATAGGATCGAAAAAACCAGACTCTGTTTGCTGCCCCAACTCCTCAATGCATGCTTCCAACTGCAAACTATCAATGCAAATATCCATGGGCAACTCTATTGTTTCTTGTTTTGAAGGAGGGAGAGTTTCCAAGAACGTTTTGGGATCTCAGAATTCATATGATTGGATTTGATCATTTAAATACTGAATCTCCTTCTCAAATTTTTCAACAACTAACTCAAAGAAACCAGTTTTAGCTTTAGGAGGAAACTTCAGAGATCTCAAACATTGAAGAACGGCAATGAAAAATGCTTTATTAATTTCAATATCTACTAACTGATCTCTAACTTCTTTGAAAGCTTCACAAAACACAGGGTCTGCCACATACCCTACCATTTTATTTTAGTGCATGAACGAATCAGTGAGCACTGGAATCTCTAGATTGAGTTGGATTCGCCAGTTGAATGTTTCAACCTTCATATGTGTCTGACTGCTATCCACCATCAACAATCAGATCTAACTTGATAGATGTTACTGGGGCAATTTGCAATTCAGATGTTCAATTCATAAGACTAGACCGGAGATTGACTGAAGCAGCTTTTATCTACTTGCGCTAGTGCAAAGCAAAAGAATTTCGAAGGCTACCTGGCTAACTTCAGGCTCCGTCTGTAGTCTATAAAACAAATAACACTAACAAACAAATAAACTTTTCTTCCCCAGTATGGTCGCCACTATGTTAGAGCCTAGATTTGCCTCAGGCTGAAAAGACAAGGTTCTAGGTCCACATCAAACCACGCTCAGCCTCGTAGCTAGCCCTATGAGGACAGGAGAGGGCTCTCTCTGGGTCAATCTCAGCGAAAGATAATCGATGGGGCTTGAGATGACAGAAATAAAAACTGATTTTAGGCTAGGTATGAAGTGCAAGGATTTGATTTGAGTTTTTGAGGATTTTGTGTTGGAAAAAGGGAAAGGCAAATTTGGCTCTAGGGATGAGGCCTAGTTTTTGCAGAGTTATGATTGGGGCAAGGAAAACAATTGTTTTAATGCTTTGGATTGAATGAATGGATGGATCAGACTGATGAGTGGCTAAGGAGGGCAAGAAGGTCTCAAGAGTCCTCCTCAAATAGATGAAAACATGTAAAATTAAACAAAAGTTCAAGGCAAAGCACAACAGTCTAATGAATTCTACCTCAATCACTCATTTGTTTAATTTTAGAAGAAAAGAGAAAGGAAAATGATACACATAAACATCAGTAAACTTACAATTACTTAGAGAAAAACATCATCAAAACAAAGAGCCACATGGATCCCAACAAGTGCTGCAAAACCCTGGTCTTTCCTTTGCCAAAATTGCAGAAATGCAATGTACAATGAAGTGCCAAGCAATCCCAAGTATCCAACCTTCTACCAAAATCCAACCCGTACACTATGAAATTCATAAAATATATACATTTTCTCATCCTTGTACTAAGGGATTGAGCTCAACCATTTTCTTCAAAATAGAATTAGTTACATTAAACTTGGGCCGAATTTATGAAAATAGGTGTTGAAGATGAACTCGTATATCCTAAACCATAACACCTGTTACAAAACTGAAAGAGGTTTTTGTATATAAGGTCATTCAAGAGAAAACGCTCTCTCAAATTTGGGAATTTCATTTCCAGTAGCTTGCAATCTGTTCCACAAAATCATCTCTAAAACAGAAAATCATTAAAAATTTAATTTTGTGAAAATGAGCTGTAAGGATCTAGTCACATATCCCAATCCATGACACATGTGAATAAAATGAAAGAGGTTTTTGTTATATGGCTCGTTCTTAACAAAAATCTCCTTGGGTTTTGCAAAATTACTTTCCATCTGTTGTAAAATGGCCCCACACTAAAATGACTAAAACAGTAAAAATATGAAAAATTTTCTTTGTTTTACTGTAGGCTCTAAATATCACTGTATATCTCCCACATAGTAGCATCTGTGCATAAAATGAAGGAGGTTTTTGTTATTCAATATGTTCAATATGTGTTGAACAAAAACCTCTTTCACTTTTGAAAAATTCCTTACCATTCTTTTAGAAACTGATTTTGAACTAAACTTGTCATTGTGGGTAGCAACTGATCTCAAAACATGCATAACCAAGAATCACTCATTCATTTCTTCTAATCCAGGTACCGGCTACGGGAGTGTGATATACCGTTGGAAATATTTTTCCGAGCTTCTTCTAATGGACACACTTGTGACATGTTTTGTGCTGAACATCATGTGCAAAACATCTAACAAAACCAGACATAGTAAGAGCTCATGTTGATCCCTGGTGACAGGCTGCGAAGACTGGAACTAACAGTCTTAAAGGTGTTAGTTCAGTTTTCATTCTATTCGATCTTAATTTGGTCAGGAATAATTTTTGTTTGGATCCAACTCATCCACATCCAATGTTCTACTGCTTCACTTATTTTTGGTGCCACCTTAGTGTTTTGTTGCTTCACTTAGTTTTGGTGCCACCTTCGTTTCCTTACTGGATATTTTCATGTTGTAATAGAATGATTCTCCAGAAATATTTGCAATTTGTCCACATCTCAGAGTGATCTGATTTTTGAGCTAGAGTCTTAGTGAGTTAGCTGACTTGTGAGTCAAAAAAACTAAGTTGGAGAGAATCATAACCCTGCTCCAAACTAGGTCATTTCCCTGATCCAAGTTAAAAGTCTTGCTACTTCAAGTTAAAAATTTCTCCTTTTCTATTTAGAAATTCTATTTTTGCTGCTAAGAAATTCCTTACAAGCTACTACCCTGGTTTCTCTCTTTTCTCCTTCACGTGCAAAATGAAAATTTAGAATTTTGGGAACTTGTGGTTTCATAAAAAGTTTACTTGGACCCATCGTAAAAGTAACAAAAGAAAAAACAAAAACAAGTGTAATTTCCCTTTTTTCGGCCATTAGATTTGAAAGGGGATAATTTCCAGGCATCCCTTTTAATAGGTGACATCCCTGGAACAACTAGGAACCTCCCCAAGGTGCCCCCTGCCCCCAAATTGTAGGAAACATAGACAATGGAACTAGTACCATCCCTTGTGAAACCATTGCTTGAGTGAAATTTAGTGCATCAATGCTAGTGGTGGCTCTCATCAAATAAGACACTTTGATCATTGGGCAGTTTGGGACCTTATTCGACCATTGTTTCATGTTGCATGGAGTTCCTTCCTTTTTGAAATGTTAAGTTTTACAATGCATATGTAGGTGTTCATTGAACTACTATTCTTTGCAAACACACCCATGTCGTATTTCTATGTTCTTATGTGTTTATTCTAGTATCATGGGTTTATTGAACACTTAGTAACATGTATTGTTGATTTTATGGCTTCATTACTACTAAACATTTTTTAACATGTATTGTAGATTATAAGGACATTTGCATCTTTTACTATTAGAAATTACATCTCATATGGGAATATAAAATTAGAATGTGATGGACCCTTAGCTTTCAATATAGTTTTTTCGAATGTTCTTTTATATTATAAAATTAGGAATCCTTTTTACCATTGAAATTCCACCTTTTCGTTCATATGTAAAATTATGGCATTTTTTCGTGCATATTTACCTTTAAACAAGTGCATTATGTCTATATTTAAGCATGGAAGTCTTTAGAGAAGGATGTTCTAAATATGGAGATTAAATGTCAAAAACTGGTCTTTTTACCTTTGTAGAAAAGTCTTGTGGTTTATGTGAAGTATATCAAAGCACTTAACAAAGTCTAACCTCATATCTTGAGCCTTAGTTTCTTCTCTTCTCCCTCCTATCTCATCATGTTGTATTCATCTAACATTGCTAAAAGTGGAACTTCAGTATTTCAAGGACATAAAAGGAAGTGAATGTAGATGGAAACGTGCCATGAAAAACTACTACCCTTTGTTACTATATCGATTAGCTGTAAATGTCTTCCTCTAATTTTTGAGACAAAAAATTTAACACTTCAAATAAATCAGATTTAGAAGAAAGTTTATTTGTTTTGAATCTTGCACATTCTTCCAAATCAACAATAATGATAGAATAACTAATTTTTTTCATATTAAATTGCTAGAATTCATATTTTAGTTAACCCTTCTTTGGAATGTTGTGCATATGATTTTCATGGACAAATGCCTCAATCGTGTTTAATTCTTGCAAGACGTTCATATTCTTTGGGATAGTTGATGTCAAATTTCAACCACCTCCATCCTATCAATTTATTATTGGCTTTATGGGATAAATTTATTTATTACTCCAATAAATAGTTCAATTGTATAATTTATATTTGGATAAGGTTTATTTACCATACATATATTATTGGCTTTATGGGATAACTATAGTAAATAGTTTAATTGTAAAATTTATCTTTCAATAAGGTTTATTGACCTATATTATTGCCTTTATACTATAAATTTATTTATCACTCCAATAAATAGTTTAATTGTAAAAATTATCTTTGGATAAGGTTTATTGACCATACCTATATTATTGGCTTTATAAGATAAATTTATTTATCACTCCAACAAATCGTTTAATTATAAGATCTTTGAATAAGGTTTATTGACCATGCCTATATTATTGGTTTTATAGGATAAATTTATTTATCACACCAATAAATAATCTAATTTTAAAATTTATTTTTGAATAAGGTTTATTCACCATACCTATATAATAGTTTTTATAAGATAAATTTATTTATCACTCCATTAAATAATTTAATTATAAAATTTATGGTGATAAAGTTGATTGAAAATATCCATAATTTATTTATCACTTCAATAAACAAGGTCCCATAACTAGCGTTTTGTGTCTCTTAGTTTAAATAAAATATTTTGATATTATGATGTGTTGTAAGAAATTCTCCCAACAATAATGAAATTGTAAAATAAGTTATATGAATATTTGTTTAACCTTTTTTCTTTATTGATTTTTTTAATGTAATTAAGCATTTTATGATAGGTAAGGGTTATATATATATATATATATATATATATATATATATATATATATATATATATATATATATATATATCATTGAATGAAGGTAATTTTTTTATATAATGATTATGTTATAAGGTCAAAGTTATTGTCATTGAACTTATGTTGAGCACGATATTTATGGGATATTAACCTAGTAGGCATCTCCATTAACTATGGTTAAGATGCAAAGATTTTTCTTTTATTTGTAAGTTATGAATAATAGTGTTATACAAACCAATGACTGCAATTCCAAACTCATTGTTGTCAAACAATTTACTGGTATTTATTGATCCCACCTAATAAAATCTAGTAAAATATACATATATTCAAAACCTTTGATACAATTTGATTTACCATTTATTATATTTTTTTGAATAGACAAATGGTATGCTTTAATCTAAATTTGATTTGATTAGATGGTACAATACGGTACCCACTTGAAATCATTGCAAAATAAGACTTCAACCAATGAAGTTTAAGAACATAAATAATTTTTTAATTAAAAAATAATAATTTTTTATTAAAAAAATAATAAATTTTAATTTACAATTTTTTTTTTCAAACCCAAATTAATATGGGTTTGACTAAAATATCCAATGCTTTATCTACCTGTTGAGGACATGGATAATAATAAGAAAAATTGAACTTTCCATATGATTTATTTAACATATTATATTGTGTTCTCATAAAAGGAGGCCAAACTTATATTATTTTTCAATCCTGCAAAGTTTTTTCCTTAGTATATTGTACATGTGATAGATTTATCATGGTACCCTTGAGGTGTAGATCAATTGATTTGTATGTTCCCATAAGATCATAAGTTCAAATCCCATAGCGAGCGGAAGGGATGGAAGCCACTCTTAGAGGCATCTAGGCTTCCCACCCTAGCCTAAGGTCAACCTAGTCAAAAAAAACTATCATGGTAGAATTGTTAAAGATGTGTATATGGTTCATTTATTATATAAAATACAAATGGTAAAGATTGGAAAATGAATATGTAATACTTTTTTTTTATGATTTTTAATTTTGCAAATTTTTTATTTTTTATTTTATTTTTATTCATTTATTTATTTTTATTTTATTTTATTTTTTATTTTTTAATTTGATTATAAATTTGAGTGTATTTTATGTTTTTGTTCTTAAAATATATGTTTTTATTGTTAGGATATTCGGATGCATAGGAAATAGTTCAGTATAACTTGGTCTAGTTTAGAGTTAGGTAAAGTGTGTTTCTTTACTATGTACTTTTGTAACTTACAATCTGACAGTCACGATATGTAGTGATCCAATGGTTCATTCTCTCCTCGGTATTACCGACACTTGATCTGTGGCCTAACTCTCGATTGGTCCATGATCTCTATTAAAGAGCATGGAGGGTCATTTGTAAGGTGATCATTCATGAGAGAAGCTTATGTAAATTTTTATTATTTTATTAATAAATTGCTTGAAGTGGTTGCGCTGGTTCAGGTCGTGGACTGTTTCCCACTTTGAGGGTTTTAATTATCTCAAGAATACTGATGTCTTTATCTGTGATCTATTTGTGATCAGTGCCCTCTGGTGTTCTATCTGAGGAACTTACCCTGTAAATTCCTACATGGTATCAGAGCTATTTGAGGGCCGCATCCATTGGTGATCCAAATCCAAAGCTGGTACAACTGCATCTAACTCTCGTTTCCTAGATCTAATGTTTTAGATTGCTTTCGGGCCCAGAGGACTGCTCTATTGTGTTAGGAGCATCTGTTCCAGTGAGTAACCCCTTTCGTTTCACACGAAAAGGTTTCTAGTAGCCCTAGCCACGTCGTTTTTAAGATCTGGAGGTATGCAATTTTTTTTGCAGTTTTAGTTATTCATCTCTCTGTTTATTTCGATTTATTTAGCTCTCTGTTTTTTACTACCGGATCTATACCTTTCATTTCTGTGTATGCTCTTTGCCCCCTCGACTCTATGTGATCTGGGCAAATAAAAAATAGAAAGGAAGGATTTTTCTCATGTGTATGCTCTTTTCCATTGTGCCTTAGTGTGATCTAGGAAAATCAAAAACATTGAGGAACATATTTAGTTTCCAGCAAAAGCTAACTTCAAGCTATAAGGTTTGGTTTTTTTTTCATGTCGATGTTGGGTTGTGTGGTTTTTTGTTTTGTAGGGAAAAAGAGCTTTTTCAAGTAAGCACGCACCCCAAAGCTTCACTAACTAAAAAAAAAAAAAACCTTTCCTCTTTTCCAAAAATTATTAACCTTTTAAACTAGCTCACTTGGTCCAAAGTTACTTTATGAGAATAGAGGTCTTAGGTTCAAGTATTTCTTTTTGTTGAGTTACTTTTTTCAAAAAGCACATGTAACTTATGTTTTAAAGTTACTTTATGTAAAAGTGTTCTCACCCATTATAAAAAGTGAGTCACTTGTAATTCGAAAGTTTCTTTATCTTTTATTTAAGTTACACTTTAGTGGCTAGCTTATAAAGTACCATTGTAAAAGTGACTTTCACTTATTTATAAAAGTGGGTCACATAACTTTCTTTTTAAGTGAGCTAATTAGATTAAGTTTGGGGGGGGGGGGGGGATTTTTTTTTAAATATAACATTATCATTCACTTCCATATATTCATGCACTTCATCAGCATTGTCAACAACTTTTCTTCAAAAAGTCATCACTTCTTCATCTGGAAGCCGTTTTCAAAGCTATTTTTTTAATTGGCCTAATTTTTTGAGATCTTTCCATTGGAACACTTAGTTTCAGCATCTACAACTTCATTTTATGTTAAAGTGGAAATTCCACGCCAAGTTAATCTTGACAGCACCAACTACTTCTAATGGTGGTCCTACATTGTGGATTTACTTAGAAGTAAAGGTCTTTACAAGATCGCCTCAGGCCAAGAAACTAAACTTAAAGATGAAGATAAGGCAGCCAAATGGGAAAATAGGAAAGAACAAGCACGTGGGTTGATAGGGATGTCTATTTCTCCAAAACTTAGATTCCATATCACAGAACTTGATACCCTTAATGAAGCAATGAAACAGCTCACTTAAGTTTTTGGAATTAAAAATAAAATTATAGCCCATCAACTCGAAAATGAGTTGCTTACATTGGACCCAAATAATTTTTCTTCCATTGAAGATTTTTTGTCCAAGTTCAAGACCCTTATACTTCTCTTAGAAGGTATTAAGGTTAAGAAAGAAGATGGTATCCTTATCTATTCCATTCTGACTAAGTTGGGATGAGCCTACTATGTGTTTGGTTCCACCTTCCATTCTACTAGAGAAGCCTTCATTTCTCAAGGACAAGACTATAAGCCCCCCTCTTTTGATGCCTTTTGTGATTCTTTAATAGCAGAGCATGAAAAATTCTTACATCTTGGTCTTCTCAATCTTGGAAACTCTTCTAAGAAGGCGTTAGCTGCCCAACATCAACCAAATTCAAAGAATCTTAAGAAGCAGTATCCTAAAAAGAATGGTCCTAAACCAAACAAGGGTCTTAAACAATTTCAATCTCAAAATGAAAAATCAATTCAACAAAATGATAAGGCAAATAAAAACAAAGGGAAGAAGACTGATAGACATTGCAACTTTTGTAATCGAGATGGCCACTTAGAATCCAAATGCTTAAAGAATATGGAAGCCTTGGAAGTAGCAATGAAGAAGCATAACATCCATTTGGAGCACTCTTCAACTTTGGAGAACCTAAGAGTGAAAAATGTATTTTTGTTGGATATTTTGAAGATGCCAAAGCATATAGACTTATTCCAGTTAAGTCCAAAATTTTTATCATTAGAAGAGATGTAAAGTTTACTGAAAATATATCGGCCTACGAGCCTAGTTCGGTGGATATGCCACCTCTCTCTATCCCTTCTACTTCTGGAACTATTTCTTTTTCAGATGATGACAGCAAGGATGACAATCCTCACCCACCTTCTCAGGATCCTCCTTCAACTCCTCAGCTTCCAAAATGGGTCCGTGCTACTGGGGATGTAGCAGGTGCTCTTGCAAGTGATCCTATAGATTAGCGATGTACACGTTCTCAGTTTGATAGAGCCTCTTCTTTACTGGCTCAATCATCCACGAATTATGATCCTGACACCTTTGCAGAAGCTTTAGGCCATCCAGATTGAGACGCAACTATGAATGAAGAATATCGTTCATTATTGGCAAATGATACATGGGATCTTGTTCCTCTTCCAAAGGGACGAAAACTTGTTAGATGCAAATGGGTTTACAAAACCAAGTTTGGACCAGATGGAAAAGTTAATAAACATAAAGCTCGTCTTGTTGCTAAGGGTTTTTCAGAAGTTAAAGGCATTGAATATACTGAAACCTTCTCCCCTGTTGCAAAAATGAACTCTATACGCCTTGCTCTTTCCCTTGTTGCCTCTTTAAAATGGGAAGTCCATCAGATGGATGTTAAATCTGCCTTCTTGCATGGGGACTTGCATGAAGAAATATATATGGAACAACCTCCTGCATTTATCCAAACAGACTCCAACCTTGTATGTCAGCTTAAGAAATCCCTTTATGGTCTCAAGTAAACTCCTCGGGCTTGGTATGCCAAAATGGATAGCTCTCTTTTAGATACTGGCTTTTCTAGGTGTCATTTTGACAATACCGTCTACACCAAGAAAGTGGGTAAGTCTCTTATCATTATTGTTCTTTATGTTGATGATCTTATCCTTACTAGTAGTGATCCCAAACTTATAAACCATGTGAAGTCCATCCTTAAAAGGTAGCTTGAAATGACAAACTTAGGACACTTGCATTATTTTCTTAGTCTTCAAGTCTTGCAATCCAAGGAAGCTATTTCCCTTTCCCAGTCCAAGTATGCTTGTGATCTTCTATGCAACTTTCACATGGAAGACTGTAAGCCAGCCCCTTATCACTTTCAGTATGGAGCCAAACTTTCAGTCACTTGTAATTCCCCTAAAGTTGATGCTACTTATACCGTCAACTTGTAGGAAAAATTTTGTATCTGACCCATACTCGTCCTGACCTCTCCTTTGTTGTTGGCTGTATTGCTCGGTTTATGCAAAACCCACATGAAAGTCACTGTAAAGTAGCTAAAAGAATACTTTTTTATGTTCAAGGTACAGTTCAGTTTGGGATTCATTATAGTGTAGAAGCATCTCCTCAATTGGTTGGTTTCACTTATTTTGATTGGGTTAGTGACCTTGATGATCAGAAGTCTACTGCAGATTATGTCTTCACTCTTGGTTCTGGACCTATTACATGGGCTTGCAAGAAGCAAAGTGTCATTTCTCTTTCTTCAGCAAAAGCAGAGTATCGTGGTGCTGTAGAAGCTAGTAAAGAAGCCCTGTGGCTTCATCAGATCTTGTGAGAGTTTGGCTTTCAGCAGAAGCATCCGACTACACATTGGTGTGATAATCAAAGTGTCATTCAACTGTGCAAATATCCAGTCCAAAATTAGCACATCAAACACATTGAACTACACGTGCACTTCATCAGAAAGCTCATTCATGACCATGTTCTTGAAGTGCAATATTATTCAACTGATGATAAAGTTGCAAACATCTTTACAAAGGCTCTCATAGATGCGAATTTTACTAAACTTCGATTTATGGTTGGAGTTCAGGAAGTTGTCACTAAGGGGAAATAAGTTCTAATGCCTCCTTCCTTCTCCTATTGTGTCATATTTCTACATCCTTCAATCCTATCCCAAGTTTTTCTTAAGGGGGGATGTTAGGATATTCCGACACATAGGAAATAGTTAAGTATAACTTGGTCTAGTGTAGAGTTAAGTAAAGTTTGTTTCTTTACTATGTACTTTTTTAACTTACAATCCGACGGTCACAATATTTAGTGATCTGACCGTTCATTCTCTCCTCAATATTATCGACACTTGACCCATGGCTTAACACTCGATTAGTCCATAATCTCTATTTAAAGAGCATGTAGGGTCATTTGTAAGGTGACTGTTCATGAGAGAACGTTATGTAAATTTTCATTCTTTTATTAATAAATTGTTTGAAGTGGTCGTGTTGGCTCAGGTCGTGGACTGTTACCCTCTTTGAGGGTTTTAACCACGTCAAGAATACTGGTGATCTATTTGTGAGAGGTGTCCTCTGGTGTTCTATCTGAGGAACTTACCCTGTAAATACCTACATTTATTAAATTTTAATTAAAAAATTTAAATTCCAGTCTTCCAACTTGGGCCTATAACTTAGTAAAAAAATAGATTTATCATGCCATATCTTCTTTTTGAACTTTTGCTTAAGGTGTGAAGCCACTTGTTCCCTTTGGGGGGCAATGAGTAGATAAGAAAGTAAGAAAGAAAGGTAAGGGAAGACAACCACGAAGGGACATCTACTAGCTATTAGAAAGGAAGGTAGGAAAGAATAGTAAGACATATTCCCTCCGGGGAATTGTTAAAAATGTGTACACGGTTTATTTATTATATAAAAGTTAAAAATGTAAAGATTGGAAAATGAATATATAATATTTTTTATATGAAATTTAATGTTTTAATATTTTTATTTTTAAAATTTGATTATAAATTTTAGTGTATTTAATATTTTTTTTAAATATATATTTTTTATGAATTTTAAATTACTTTTTGTTAAAAAATTCGGAAATCATAATTTTGAATTGTTGAATTTATATAATTTATATTCTAATTTTGTTTAGCTTCAATCTATAAAATATAGAACAATTGATGTTAAGGTGTTTGGTGAAGAGGCTCATTGTGGGGTAGTTCATGGATAAATTAGCCAATCATATTTTTTTTTTTGCCTATTTTTTATCTAGTAATATTTTTATTATTTTTTGAACCTATATTCAAAAACAAAAATCTAGTTAAAAATTGTATAAATGGTAAATTTGAGTTATTAAATCTATATAAACTAAATTATAATTTTTATCCCTTTTTCTTTCAAAATATATTGTAATACTAAATTTCATTTAGAAAAAACAAAAACATTAAAGGATTTAATTTTACTATTAATTCTTATCAAAATTATAATTTTCAATTAATAAAATTGTTATTTTTAATTTCAAAATAATTTTACTTAATCAATTTTTGATATTTAATTTTATTAAAACTACTATTTTTAACTTCAAAATAATTTTACTTAATCAATTTTTTATATATACCTTTATTAAAATTATGAAAATATTAATTAACTTTTGGTATTTGCTTTTATTAAAATTATGAAATTCTTGATTAATTTTTAGTATTTACTTTAACTAAAAATACTTTCAAGGAATCAATAAAATAAAAAATTAGAAAAATAAATAAAAATTATAAATGTATAAAATTATAAGTTACATTTTCATAAACTTACCCAAATAAAATACTCTTTTATTAAAAATATAATTCTAAAGTAATAAAAATATTATTTCTTTTAATTTTAAATAAAATTAACACTTTCCCATACTAAATTAGATAATATAATATTAATATTTAATATATATATGATATTATCAATATTTAGTAAATACTGCATAATAGTTAATACTTACTTGTAACTATATATTTAAAATAATATAATACTTACTTGTAATTATATTTGAGATATTAATATTTAGTATATATGATATTATCAATATTTAATAAATACTACATAATAGCTAATACTTACTTGTAACTATATTTAGAATAATATAATATTTGTAATTATATTTGAGAAGTTCAAATTGACGCCAGACATTTCATATTTTCCACCAACTTCCCTTCCCGTGAGTGTCTAGATTCAGAAACGCACCGCAAGATCAATTCCCTTGCTAAAAATCAACGACGGTACTTTAATTAATTACGTGCTATCAACGACGGTACTTTAATTAATTACGTGCTAATCTATAATTAAAGACATTAATATTTTTCAGAGAAAAATCAGCGTAGATTTATATTAAGGAAATATGAAAAAACCTTCATACATATAGCTGCTGATACAGCAGATAAAGAAACCTCCTGTGATTTAGAAATGAAACTCATATGCATATAGTCCGAAGACCACCATAACAGATACTGGAATAGCTAGACCTATATATGACCTCAAAATGGCCCACAAGGCCCGAATTTGTCCCAAAACAGACCCAGAACCAAAAAAGAGAAAGTCCACATATCCACATATTGATTACAATATATATTACCCATAGAAAGGAACAGACAGATCAGCCGAATAGCAGAGGACCAAATATTGAAGAGGAGATACCAGCAAAATGAGAAGAGAAGAATAAAAACGAAGCTAAGAAGATCTTCAGGCAAATAGCTGCGCCTTGCATAGATTGGCGTTCAGGCATCCTGGCAAAAAAAATCATGACAGGATTGGATTCGCTGAATAATGGCCTGAAGAGGGATCCCCGAACCATTGAAGATGTGATCATTCCGCCAAGTCCACAGAAACCAGCAAGAAATGATGAACAACGATCTCCGAGAAGAGGAATGCTTGCTCCACCAACAAAAAGCTTCCTGGACAGAAGAGAAAATGGTGAGAGGAAAACCAAACTGCAATGACAAGACGTACCAGATTTTGAGAGTCGAGGCACATTGAAAGAACATGTGCAAGTTTGATTCCCGGTCATTTAGGCACATAGAGCATCTGCTTGGCCACAGAGAACAAAATCATTTTGAGACGACACGCAGCCTTCCAGAAACAGGTGGGAAACTGTGGCTGAGGACTACCTTCGGTGTTGGAGATGAGATCAGCATATATGGATTTTACATATATTGTCTGATTGGGATTTTTGGGGCCCCAAACCAGGGAATCTTTTGAACCCAATTGCAAGATTCCAGAGCTGCATAATCTCGTTTTTGTCATATTCCATTGGGAGAGCATGGATAGAGGGAGGTGCAGATCTTCACCCTCCTTCCAAACCGGGGAAAGACCCGACCATTCCTTTATCAGCTTATCCCAGGTAAAGCAGCCCAGCCTATGAAGGGAGTGGAGCAGCGGCTGAGGAAAAGAGATCTCCCGGGCACCTGTTATAGAATCATATCCAATAAGAATACTGGCCCCTGTGCATATATTCCAGCAGAAATACTTCATGAAGAGGTGTTGAATTTTCCTGAAACTGCGCCAGATGAACGATCCATTCCCGACACCGATAGATCTTCTTCTGTACCAATAAACAATACTCTTACGTCGAAGGTATTTTGCCTTTATAATTTTACTCCATAGACCGATGCCAAAAATACCACGGTGAAGTAATTTGCACAGAAGAACACATCCGAATAATTTGTAGTATACTACATAACCTAATAACGCTAATTGCTAAATAGAAAATAATTACCATAATCGTGAATAGGGATGTTACAGCTATAAAGATCCGCGAATAGCAATATAATAACTACAAACTAAATAGGGAATAGTTGATTTAATAGCTATTATTTAAATAGTTAACGGGCTTCGCATTCTTAACACTGCCCGCTCCACACCCACAGTTTGGTGGGTAAATGAGCGAAATGTGCATAACAAGGTTGGAATCTCAAAATAGAGTCAATCGTTAAAATCATTCAAAACAGAGTCGAAGGTTTCAGTTTATTTTTTAATATTATATTAAAAAATTTAATAATTTTACAAAAATTTAATAATTTTACAAAAATTTAAACTATAAACTATATTGACGAACAAATCACTTTATAACTAACAAATTGCCCATCAAATTCCATCCTTGTACATAGTCATTACTGATCAATCCACCAATTTGTTCTTCAGCACGGAGGTTCAACGTACAACGTGCAGTTTTGGTGGTTGACCATATTTAACTGCGCTTTTATTAGAGTGGCACCCTGTTACCTCATGTGATTGTACATTATCTATCATTATGATTACGTAGTAAAACCTAAAAGGAATAACCAATTAAAGTGCAAATAAAACTAAAATGAAAATATGTAAAAAATAAATTAAAGTCACATGTGAATTTTGGAAATAGTTGTTTAAATTGTTTGGTCAACGGTTGATTAATTAATAATCGACGTATATCCAATGTGTTATACCTATATGCATTAGACAACGCATATCTAATGTGTTATATTATACCTATATGCGTTATACCTGCTTGCCGCAGGATAATAATTTAATAAAATTCATTGGAAATAGTTGTTTAAATTTTTTGTCAACGTGTTATATCTATATGCATTATACAACGCATATCTAATGTGTTATACCTATATGCGTTATTAACGCATATCTAATGTGTTATACCTATATGCGTTAGACCTGCTTGCTGCAGGATAATAATTTAATATAATTCATTGGAAATAGTTGTTTAAAATTTTTTGTCAACAGCTGATTAATTAATAGTCGATGCATATCCAATGTGTTATATCTGCCAACAGGAGGATAATAATTTAATAAAATTCATCGACAATATCGATAAAATTTGTTTATCACTTCAATAACAGATAAAATCTATCATAGAATTTGAAGTTGACATTTGCTTATCCCTTTGTCGAAAAAACCCACATAAAACAATCCATTCGTACATAATCAAACTCCCCTGGGAATTCGAAAGTAAGTGCACATTATACAGCTTCAAGGGAATTTGAAAGTAAAGTGCACATTATACGGGTATATATATTGAACTAGTAGGCAAACGGTAACGGGGAACTGACATTATTTTTAACACTAACAACTTTTAGATGGTGCAGGCGTATCAGTAATTAGTAGAGATGAAGAGGAAGGCGAGGAGAGGCCTTGGCCACGAGAGGCACGGCCTTCTGCAGGGCCAGGCCGAATGCTTCGTCCATATTGAGCCCCTCCTGGTTTGGTGGCACATCCCAATCGAAAGCATGGATCAACGACCCCAGATTGTACTCCACCATCGTAATCCCCATGCGAGTACCTGCACAGATGCGCCTGCCTGCCCCGAACGGGATGAGCTCGAAGTCATTGCCACGAGGATCGATCTTGGAACCCACAAACCTCTCAGGATTGAACTCCTCCGGCTTCTCCCACACCTCCGGATCTCTCCCGATTCCCCAGATGTTCACCATTAGCCGAGTGTTCTTCGGAATGTAGTAACCGTCAACCTCGCACGCTTAGGTGGAAACGCGCGGAAGGCTGAGCGGTGTGGACGGGTGCTTCCGAAATCCCTCTTTGCAGACGGCCACAAAGTAGGGCAGGTTCGCAAGGTCCGACTCCTTCAGTCTCCTCTCACGCCCGATCACCGTGTCCATCTCCTGATGCACCCGCTTCAGTAACTTGGGGTTGTTGATTACTTCCGCCAATGTCCATTCAATCACGCTGCTGGACGTGTCGGTTCCTGCTGTGAATAAATTCTGCAAAACAAAGAATGTATGGATTGATGCCATGAGACAAATGCATGGATGAACAATAATTTATAATTTTTACACAATATTTACCAATGTGTAAAGTAGAAGATTTCCCGAATAGCATTGTGTAATAGATTTCCTTATTGTCATGATCATATCTAATCATCCTAATGCTAAACCATGGTGGCAAAAACTGGATTAGTGAAATGGTTCTAAAGCATACTCTAAGCGAAATCCTGGCCTATCATCAAAACGTTATCAATATTCAAAACATTACCAGCAGTAGAGCTTTGATATGAACATCGGAGAGCTTCCCGCCTTGGCCATCGCAGTTGTCTCTCTGAGACATCACAACGTCTAGGAAATCGGGGTTAGACGCTCGTTGCTTGGCCGTGGACTGGTGTTCCTCTATCATCCTCTGTATGAGTGCGTCCCATTTCTTGTGGAGCTTCTTCATACCCCGCTGGATGCCCTGCAAGTCCATCCACGCCACCGATGGAATGAAGTCTCCGATATTGAAGTACCCAGCGCAGGTCATGAGTTCCACCACCATGTCCTTGAACTCGTTGGCCTCGTCCCCTTCCGTCTCGAACACGCGCTTGCTCAGAATGATCTGGCCGATCATGTTGGCGGCGCAGATGTTCAGGAGGTCCGGGACATTCACCGTCTCTCCGCGCTGCGAGTGACTGAGAATATTCCGGAGCATGAAGCCCATCTCCGCGTCTCTTACAGGCTGCCAATCCTCCAACGCCTTTCCTCCCAACATGTGCATGTTGCACACCTTGCGCTCCATCTTCCACCGTCCTCCATACGCTGCCCACACCATGTCCTGAAAGGGAAAATAAAAATTAAGAAAGAAAATGATTTAAGAGGCGCACATTCCGAAAAAGTTTTACAATCTAATCCATCACAGGCAGCTGCTGAAGGAAAATTTAACTGAAATGACATTCTGAAAGGGCATTTTCAAGCATTCCACAAGCAAGAATTTCCACGAAAACGGGAAGAATTCAATAAAAAAAAAACGTACAACCAGGGTACAATGAGCACCTGAGAATCGTAGGCGATGTACGTGGCTCCTGCATTTCCCGGGCGGTTGGAGAAGTTTATATCCAAAGTCTTCAGAAACGCCTTAGCTGCAGCGGGCGTGGAGGCCACAACCATGTCGGACGTCCCCAGTTTGAGATAGACAACGGGGCCGTATTTCTTATACATGTTGTAGAGAGTAACGTGAGGCATCGCTCCCAGCAATGGCAGACTTCCCACCACTGGCCATCCCGATGGCCCCGGCGGGAGGCGCCTCTTCTTGAGCTTCAAGTTCGATCTCAAAACATAACGAAATCCAATGTAAAGAGCAAGCCAAGAGAGAACCCACAACATAAACTCGTTCAAATTCAAGGAATCCATGTCTCGATGACTGGTTCAGTGCCTCTGCGTACCTGCGAGTGTTATCTATATAGAGAATTTCCAGTCTGTCATTAGTTGGGTGGACGACCACCACGTGCACGTTAGCTGTGCACCTCATGTTCAGCTACCTCTCAATAGCCATTTTTTCCGTCTACCGATGGACGCAATATTTCAATGCGTCTTCCTGCAATAAAATATCAATGGCATTGCGCAGTAAGCCTCTTTTGAGTAAAGTTTTCAAATTCATTTAGAAATTGAATAAAGTTTTCAAATTTATTGCGAAATTGAAAAATATTAATGTTTCCACTTTGTTAAATTTATTTTCATATTTAAATAATAACATATAAAATCATTTTTATTGTGATGTAAAATATATATATATCAATCCGAAAATGTAAAAAATAATTATCATTTTGTCCACTCAATAGGCTATTTCTTTAAGGTTTTTCAAAAAGATGTTTTTGAATTTTTATTTATAATTCAATGAGTAATTAATAAGGTTTTCAAATTTATTTAGAAAGTGAATAAATATTAATGTTTATAAGTTTGTTAAAATCTTAAATTTATTTGTTTATTTAAAAATATAATTTAAATAATACAAGCAAATTTTATAAAAAAATATCAACTAAAATTGCAGAATTGTGTGTTTACAAAATTTCAAATTAAAATAACCATTCAAATATGAGTGATTTTAATCATTAATAATCTTTAAAAAAAAATATTAACATTTGCTAATCAAATTCCATTCTGGCCACCAATATATATCAGACCCCACACGAACGGTCATATCAGAAACCGATAAAAAAAAAAGAAACTTGGAGGTAACAGTCACGACTCCTTTCTGGGGTCCCACATCGAAAATGACAGATGCATGCAGCCCATTTGTAAAGTGCGCACACCTCTTCTCCGCACTTCGTATTCATAGATGACACCGTTGTTCCTTTACTGCATTGTCCCGGTTGCAGCAATAGTGAGCTGCTAATGGAAAATAAGCCATGAAATCATGTCAAAAATGACGGCCACTACTTATTTATTTACACAAGTGAACAAATAAATTTGGCTTGGTGTTGTACTTTTCGCGAAGACGTCACATTATTCGGTGAGATAATGCACTATTTATTATTATTTTATTGATTAAATTGTATTTTTAATATAAAAATGGATTCAATATAGTATAAACTATAGTTACCAAGTTTGAATTCAAATTTAATTCGAAAAAAATTAGAAAAAACTATAGTTTCCAAATTTGAATTCAAATTTAATTAGAAAAAAAACTTTCCTCTTTATAAAAACAATATTTTTTACTCAATCTTAACCATCCCCTTCAAAACTTTTATTCCTTTCCAATATTAAATATACAATACTTTTCTAATTTCAAAACTTATTTATTTAAAATCCTTCCTAATAACATATTTAGAAATCAATTACTCTTTTTAAAATTAGTACCCTATTACAAATTAACACACTACCACATATTTTTCCCTTTCTTATTTTCTAGGCTTTTAGGTTCCACTCTAATTTTCTAATTTCTTTCCTTTTGAATAGACTCCATCCCAATACTATCTATTTGTGTAGATATTGTGATTGGTTTGTTATGTTCTTGAATGAATAATCTGTCTGTCTAGGTAAACTGCCAAGATTTTGGGAGTAATATTTCATCGTTGTGTAAATACTGCCATTCTGTGTCTAAGTAAACTGCCAAGATTTTGGGAGTAATATTTTATCATTGTGTAAATACTGCCATTCTCTTCCTCTGCCAATAATTTGAGTATTATTTAATCAATTGACCATTTATCTTAAAACCCAATAGAATTTTAATAAATAATATCGTATTCAATAAATAATATCGAATTCATATCGAATTCACAAATTTCCATTTTTTTTTCCTTATTTGGGCGAACTTGGTAACTATGGTATAAACATTATAAATATTTTTATGTGATATAGTAAATTTTATTTGATAAATAGTGAATACTCAACAACTTAAAATTATAACTTCTCTAATAAAATTTGTATTAAGATTGATTATAAATTCTACCCTAAAAAAAGGCAAAAAATTACTATGCTAAACAACTCTGACTATAAAATCTACAACAAGTGTGTTGGTTGTAAAAAAATACTTTTAGAAATTATATAATGATATATTTATAATTCATAATTCATAATTATTAATTTTTTAATATTTTCTTTTGATGAAAAATTTTGTTAAAAACTTAATTGTCTTGTACCAAATCTTTATTTTCATTTTTTTTGACAATAGTGCCTAGCTACAATGGCTTGACCAATATATTTTTACTATAATCAATATAAATCTCTTAACTAAAAGTATTTTAGTAATTTCATCTTAAGTTAAAGTGTGTTAGATCCACGATAAATATAACCCAACCAAATTTATCAAACAATAAGATGATTGCCACAATAAGCTAATATGGGCCACACCCAATGTGAATGCCTTAATTATATTTATATGAAAATTGTTACAATGTAAATGAGAGAAAC
The DNA here is from genome assembly GCA_031772625.1 of Pinus tabuliformis. NCBI lineage: Eukaryota > Viridiplantae > Streptophyta > Pinopsida > Pinales > Pinaceae > Pinus > Pinus tabuliformis. The sequence goes on along the minus strand of CM062804.1, from coordinate 66,743,175 downwards.
ATGGCGAATACAACGTATAAGCCACCCTAATGTGAATGTCTTAATTATATTTATATGAAAATTGTTACAATGTAAATGAGAGAAACATGACGAATACAATGTACATAAGAGGAATATAGCCAATTACTTCTAGTTCATTTATAATCTACAATTACACAAGGAACAATTTCCTACAAGATTGTCCATCTAATCCCTAAAACAATCGAGGGTCTGCCTCTTATCCGAATTATCTTCTTCTTACACAACGAATGCAAATTTGCTTCATTGTGCAAATCTCTTGAGCCTAAGATGAACTCAAACATTATTATCAACTTTACTTCATTTATTTATATTTAATTAATATCTTTAACATATACATTAATTTTATTTTATTTTTTTTTCCTATTCAAAAATAAAAATATAGCATATAAAAAAGGAAAATAGTACATAAATTTTGATAAAAGTACATAGTCTATGTAAATTAATTTGGAATTATTTTTGAAAAATTAAAAATGTGGCTTTTTTTTTTCAATCTAGTTAATTTTTATGAATGGACTTAATATGTCTAACAATTAGCATTAAATTTCTAGTAATTAAAATGTGAATTTTACACTATTTCTAAGTAGATGAAGAAATTATATATATATATATATATATGAATTGGGTTTATCTCAAGTGGTTGGGAAAAATGATTGAGATCTTCCTCCTCTAAGACAACTTTTCACAAAGTTACATGATGAACTTTGATGAAATGATTTTGAACCTACAATGTAATGTACCAAAACATGTATATTCGTGAATAAGGATATATATATATATATATATATATATATATATATATATATATATATATATATATATATAGTATTCAATTAGTGAATAGTTAGAAATATATGATATAAATATACATGTATAAACCATGTATAGACTTGATATGGTGAATTAAAATTATGTGAATATTAAATAGAGTATAATATAAAATGCTTCAAGATGGTTATGAAGAGGATATCTTTCCATTAAATATGAAAAGAAATAGGGGTGGAGCCTATGAAAAATAAAATCGTTTTATTACCAAGTGTTATCCTTAGAACTCATCCCTTGTTTTACCATGTGTCTTAAATAAGTGATCCATTGACTTTTAAAGCCAATCATTAAATGCATGTAAGAGGATGGTGGAAAAATATTCTCACTTTGTTATGAAAGCATTGGCTGAGTGTGCTCATTATGAGAATTGTAACAATCTACATTTAATAGTTAGAAGTAAGATTAGCCATCATTTCACCAATCCCTCATTTCATGGGCTCTAGAATCTAATCTGTGTTGGCATATTTAAACACTTCAAAGTTTTATTTTATTTATTTATTATTATTATTATTATTATGATTACTATTATATATATATATATATATAGATATATATATATATATATATATATTAAATTTAAGTCTTTTGTATTCATAGGAAAATTCAGAGATTTCATAATTGAAACCATCAAAGCAAAGACAAAAAATTTTGTTGACTCACGTTGTAGATTTTGGGTATTCATGTTTTCTGTTAGAATTTTTTGCTAGACCTAGGTTACAAAACTTCAAAAATATATCCACTAATAGAAAAATTGATACTACAAAACAGACTTGTTGATGGACTATTACAAAACAAAACATAGAACCAATCGAAGCTAACAAGAGTAAACAACATTAGGAATCCTATGAAGAGTTAGGAGCAGGATCCCTGACAGTCGATGTAGGTGGAGCATCAGTTTTTGAGTGACAGAGATGTCCTTCAACATGAGCCAATCTTGAGTCCAAATTGTCCATAATAAAGCATTGGTTCCTCAACATCCTCTTAATATCTTGTAGCAAAGAAAACACATTATAACGTTCAACTTATTTGTCTTTCAAAACCATACCAAGTAGGTTCTTCAGTTGTGAGTGAATGGAAACATAATTGAGATTCTTTTCTTCTATCCCCTAGTATGGCCAAGGTCTATAAGATAACAAGATACCTCATCCATGATCTCGGAGTCAGAAAAAGATTGTCGCTCCCCTCCTGCCTAAATTTCCATCTTCCTAATTTCTCTCAAGGTGCATGTAAGTCGACCCCTTACCACAGACTCAACATCAAATAATCCTTACTCATAATGATTTTAGACTAGAGAAACTCTCCCAGAAACATACCAAGACCCAGACCTAACAAGAACTTATACACCTCGATGGAAAAGAGATAGACACGAACTAGATAGGCATAACTAAGCAGATTACTAAGATTTACAAATCCTGGATGGGGGGTGATACTAGCAAGTCAGCGGCTGCGAGCACATTTCGAATTCAACGTAGACCTCCACCTTTGAGCTTAGGAACCTCTTGGAGGATTTCCTTGCTACAATTGAATGTTTTCCTGCTTCTTAGATTTCCCAGCTTCCACTACGAATTGAACACACCCAAATTATCACATGATTGTCGTATTACGTGCATATTACCCACTCTCCCATTGCACCTAAATTAAAACGACCCAGACCCAACTTCAAAAACCAAGTTTCTTTCCTTCCACCTAAGAAACTCACCACCCTCCACTTCTCTAGCATCGAACAGAGCGAACACCTCATGAAATACGAGCTAGGAGTGAAACTGATAGTAGACCCCTTTAGTGGTCTGCTCTCTTTTCCCAAGTTCATTTTCTCTCTCAGGATTTGATTGCGTCTTCGCCTATTCACACTCGTCTAAATGATGTTTTCCTTTCCCTTTTATTAAATCGAAAATATTTTTTCCTTTGGCATGAGGAAGTCCCTATACTTCCCAAAAAAACCCTCTCGCCTTTTATATACTAACTCTCAACACTTAATTCACATGGATTTTGGTTGCTATAATAGTGTATCATGGGCCCCTCATGGAATAGGTCATAGATCGATATTATGATGGGCACACACACAAAAAAAAATGCTCGCAAGGCGACTACGCCAAAGTTGGATTGGACCTGACATAGAGTCGGGATCTCTATCCTCTTGCTGGTTGGGATAATGTGTGAATACCCAATTACAAGTAGACTCACAACGTAAATTCAAGGTTGTGATAAGGCTTGTTTTTGTGGAGTGAGAATATATCAACGGGGGGTGGCGACCTCTAACTAAAGATATGATGCATTATTCTTAGCCCTGCTTCTGCACAGGTATTGCTTCACACTTTTACAGGATTTGCGGAACTCTAAGATGGCAGTTCCACTCTTCCTCCAACACAAACTCAAATCCCTTCTTATGTGAACTTCTCCGCACTTAACGATTTGTACAAGGGATGGACTACATCTTGTTCATCTCGCTAGATATTACTTGGGTGCAGTAGTTTGCTCAACCATCAAATATGACCCGACCAAATGCATAGAAGAACTAATCAATGACTCTGCAACTGAATAAGGATATAATGGATTCCCTAGACTTTCTCACTAGTTGTCAATTCACATAATCATTGGGCTAACATGGTTGATAACTCTTTTCTTTCCCTTCATTGTTACTTTGGTCTGGGCATACTTTGGTCCTCCTTATTAATCAGACGACCTTTACCGTCTACTCCTCTTCGATAATGGGCTTTATAGTCCTCCTACCCTTTTACATGACTACACTCTCCCTAAAGTAATTCCTTCGGAACAAAATTCCTGGAACTTGGAGCATAGAGTAATATTCTCCTCCTACTTGGTTTCTCGACAGAACTAAAGTTGTACCATATACGTTACCCCAAGCTTTGATCAACATAAGAAATGCACCTGTTCGGACAAGCCTCAATTTTGTAATCTTTTCCCATGAACAATCTCACAGGCACATTAAACTTGATAGAACTCAAACATATAATCATTCTATTGAATCTCGCTCCCCAAGCTACTTTCTATCACACAGAAAGGAATTTACATTAGAGTATTCAACTGGCTCTTTGCCTGATTGTCTAAGAACTATCTCGCCTATGTCCTCTCTGAAGGCTCTCTCCCATACATAAATTATTACAATCAGAAATATATTCCAATAGAATACAGGAAACTTACTCCTAAAATCTAAAATAACTTACTTCTAATTAAATACTTGTTACCTTTGTACAGGCCCATTTGGAAAATTTCCATCTCATCAAAACTATGTTACACCTATCAGTATCTAGAATCAGGCCACCTATACACATGTCAGACTCCTAACTTCTAATATTTACAAAGTTTACAATCTGAGCGAAATTGTTTTCCCTTTGGAAATTTGGGACCCTTTGGGTCTGTAACAAATAATGTGGACCAACAGTTGTACTCATGCATCAGACTCCCCAGGTGGAATGAATATGATCTTCTGGTCATGCACCTCCTCGATCCCAAACTTTATGTTGTTGTTGACTTCTTACTCGGTTGTCTTGTTGCATTGTTTATTTCATCTTCCACTTGCCAGGATCCCAAATTCTATGTTGTAGTTGAACATCCATGCTTTGATATTGCCTCTTTGGTTCTTTTTTTGTCATTTCTTACTGTCCATGCTTCTACACTTTATTTTGCAGCTTCCCATAGATTTTGTTGAGGTACATTTGTGCAGTTATCTAGATCATGCAATTGATTACCTCCTCCCTATGGTATTTTCCTGTCAAGTATATTTTCCATCAACCTCCCTGTTTCCTCCTTTCCAATGCCCAACTCATTCCTTTTCTAGATAATAATACTAATGTTTCTTAGTTACATTTGTAAAAATTCCCTAGCTGCTATCCTTGTTTCATCATCTCCATAGTCATTCATATTTGCATGATTTTGCCCTGATTGTCTTATGAGAGATTGGATCTCATCTCCCCATTCTTTACAACAAATACCTTTCTTATCAAATCTTAATTGATCACCACATTTGATGTTTGTATCCCTTTGATTATCCTCCAAAACAACTCCAGAGTTAGCATCCCTCTGCTGGAAATGAAACATAATTTCATTTTTATGGGACAGACTCGTCCCCTCTCCTCTGATCTTATCTTCTTCTTCTTGCCACAACAACAATTCTATTTCCTTTAGTGTAGCTTCATGGTCCTTTTATCTAGTTCCTTCATGGATATAATCAATTTGAAAACAAAAGTTTTCCTTCATTTCCTTGGATGAAATGAGGACACCTTCCATGCTAGGTGTTGTTAAGCATTCCTCCTCTTGGGTTGTGTTCTTAGGTCCTTGTAGTAACCTCTCCAATAATATTATATCTTCATAAAATTTCAGGAGCATTTCATATGAATGCTACTCTTTGCCTTCATCCTCACCTCTTTGTTCTTCTCATCAATAGGTCCTTGCATTTGTGCTCTTGTAGCATTATTTTCCCATTGCATATTTTGACGGTCCTTATGAAACAATGATATTTCATATCCCTCCATGATAGAATTTTGTTTATGTTCTTTGTTGATTTAATTAAAAATCATACACCCATCATCTTCATTATATGTATGGCCACCTACATAAACCAGTTCCACTTTCTTTGTAGATATGGATTGTGCATATTTATGGAAGGACTCACTTCTATAGATTTTGAAAGGTAGATCTATTTGTACATACTCATGCTTCTAAAAAGTCTTTCCTTTCCTCTTAAAATTACTAGGAAATTTTTTATCTTTAGAAGGTAAGGACATTACTTCAAAAACTACAATTCCCTTCTTCGTACATTCCCTGGCTCTATTTTATAGGCTATCTTCTCCATAACACAATGAACAGAAAATTCTCAGGTTTAATATATTAGGAAAACTGGGGTTTACATGCACATACAACCCATATAGCTGAGATACACCATCCTCAAAAAAATCTACAATAATGTTGTAATCGACCTCCTCAACAAATTGAAAATCAATAAAATGCAACCTGTGAATGCTGAATGGATCCACCAAGGGAAGAGATGGGTGCTCGTCCACTCTCACTGAATCACTTGAGGGTTTCTATCCTGGGTCTACTGCTAAATTAGAGAACCGCATTCTCAAACCTCTCCACAAAGAGAATACACAAATCCAAGATGTCTCCAATGGACCTTCTCCTCCTCTTTTATAGATCTCATGGATAGATCTCCAAGCCTCTAGAAGCATCTTATTTTATTATTATTCTTGAAGCTCCTCCATTGAATTTATCAAGTGATCTTTTAATTTTATTTTATTTCACTTAAGTCACTTTTGGCCCATTTTTTCCTTAATTAAATGACTAATTAAAGTCATTTTTTAACTAAGGAAAATGGAAAATCACCCACCATACTCTCTTCAACCACTGGAAGTCACTTCTTAGCATCCCATCCTATAGATCCTCTCGTTCCAATTCAAACGAGCTATTACAGTGAGGTGTTCCATCAATTAATCTCCTCAGAATGCCACCTTGAGCATAATTAATTAAGTTATGCCCAATAATAACACTGATTTTTTAAAGTTGTCAAAATGCAATGGAATGAAAGACAAACTGTGTGGATGATAGAATATTCCAAGAGAATGCCATAAAATCCCATAAAAACTCCTCAAAACTCCATCGGGACCTGTAATGACATAAACCTACTCCACTGAAGTGGCCATCCCCTGCCCTGGAAATCCTCCCTGGCTATACTATGAAGAAGAATAAAAATGGGGACATGAAAAAAACACAGTTCCGAATGTGAAGGTCCGTGAGGATGAAGCACCAGCAAAGAAGGTCATGAAGCTCGCCCTCATGATCAAGGACTCAAAGGATGTTATAGCCAAGTTGAAATTTGATTATGAAGTGAAGATATCAGAGCTAAAAATAATGTTGCAGCCAAGTATGCCACCATAGGTGCAGGAGTAGAGACAAAGGGACCTGAGTGCAACATTGAAAAACATATTTGATATGGTGGCAGATTTTGGGAAGTTTCTAGACGACACGACGTAGATTTGGACCTCGCTATAGGAGGATCCAAATGTCTTGAAGATTGAGGAAGAACTGCAGGCCAAGCAGAAGCGGCTTGATGAGATCTTGGTAGATGTGAAGACCTTTCCAGTCTTGTAGAGGTTTTCCAACATTTTCGAAGGAAAGAACCTCCACACACAAATAGATGATCTACAGAGGAAAGCATAGATCTTGCACGAGAGGACTCAGCCGTGGAAGGAGAAAGCCCTACAACTTTCGTAGGTAGTAGATGAATGGTTGAAAGAATTGAAGAAAAGGGAAGGAAAGCTAGTACATAAGACCATTGGCCCTACTACGAAATATTTGTTGAAGGAGGTGCAATAGGAAGAAAAGTTGATGGCAGAAACACTCCAGCATTACAACGTGGTATACAATGGGATTGAAGCAAATATCAAGGGTGTCGAAGCTAAGTGACTCGAGACGAGTCACAGGTGAGTGTTGGGGGCCTGTTGGGCATGGCCCAGCTTGGTCCAAGTTTTGGTTAAAAGACCTCACGAAAGGAGCAAACCACAGAGAGCTGGTGAAGATATATTCATCATAAATACTCATAGGGCTTTTGGGATGGGATAAGGCCCTTAGATTTTAATGGGTATCGACTAGTAGTCCTTATTTTATGGATCCATGGTATGTACACCATGGTTTTTATATAGATGAATTGTAAAAAGTATATGTTATACTTTTTTAAGGAGAAGCAAATAATGAAATATCATAAATGAATTGATGTTTGTATTCGTGTCTGTAGTATGTAGTTTTGGAGAAGGCTCCGCAACTGAGTGCGCGAAGACAATGAAGAGTCTGCAACTGAGTGTGCAAACCACCTGCAGCTGGGTGCGCAGGTCAGAGAATTGAATGTAATTGAAGATTTGTTTAATAAAGAAGAAGTTTTGACGAAGTATTGTATCTTTGTATATGTTAATTTTCTACTTTTATGTATCTAATTATGTATGCTTTTCAATGAATTATGTGAAGACATATAAGATATACTATTATGTGTTAGAGTTTATACGTTTGTATAAACTAATCATTTGTGCGAAGTTATTATGCATGTGAAGTTATAAGATTGATATACAGTAGAAGTAAATACATGGTGTCACTTCGTGGATATCCCTTTAATTGCGAAAACCTAGTTCTGCAACCCCCCATAACTACTTCAAGTGAAACTGTGACCTGCTTGTAGGTCGTTGCCGAAAGGGCCAGTAGTTGAGGGTTTTGTTGGTGTGAAACACACTCTGAACCTGGGTCAAGACCCCCCAAACCAACACAAGTCTTCAATGTCGGACCACGGGGGCTTCACTCAGTGAACCTCTAACATATCACATGCATTCGTGGCACATTAAACAATACCCTTAATTTGACTACATATTGAAAAATACCTCTAAAAATTACATTATTTAACCCCCTACCAATATATATTTTTTTTTGTAAGGTTAGGAATTCTTCATTCCATAAAACATCAAAAATACATTAAACTAGAGTTCGGGTGGCTGGTCTGCCCGAAGGAAACCAGACCGCCACCTTTTGGATTGAAAGCCTGACCAAAATTTTAAAATGTTTAGTTCCTTCTTCCTATCGTAACCATTGTTCTTCTTATTCAAAGCGAGGCTAACTACAGTAACATAGAAAGGTGCCCAGATATAGTTCATATTCATCACAAAACAGTAGAGAAAATAAACGCACCACTAATCTTCATCCGACAAATTCACCGGGGCAGGCTTAGAGTCGATAGCGCCTGGCTTCAGGATCTTCTGCTCAATGGCCCATTTGAGCTCCAGCATCATTTGCTCCATGTCTTTTAGCAGCAGATGGTTTCTGGAAACCTGGACTTGGACAGCCGCAAGTTCTTTTAGGAGGATGTTCTTTATGGAGGTTGATTCTTCCATCAGTTGGCGTTTGAGGAGTTCTTCCGCATGTTTGCGCTCTTCATCCTCCTCTTCGCGAACCGCTTGGTTAACCTCCATGGCCCTGCCAACCACATGCTTCATGATCCAGTAGAATTGTAACGTTCTATTGAATAACGAGTTCCTACCTTTGGAAGTGCCCGAGTCAGAGATTATAACCCAGTCCTCACGGGGAATCTCTTGGTTCGCGCTGATTTCCCTCAGCTCGCATTCCCATTCATGGATAAGAGCTCGAACCTCAAGAGAAATACCGGTCATGTAACCATCAATCAGGTGAAGGAGTTTGTCGAAGTCGGGCTTCCTGCCCCTTTTATTTGGTTGACTACTGGTGTCGGCTTCCCTCTTCTTATCAGAAGTGGTCTTTTTGGAGCCATCCTTCCTCTGGTCTGGGGCTTGGAAATGGAGGAATCTTTTCGACCTATCATAGCAGAAAGCCGAAGGTCAGTACAAGAGAGATAGAGCCTAATCGGGGTCTGTTCCATTGTAACGGCGGACTTAGCATGAATGGACGCCCATGACCTTGGAACAGTGCCATTAAGGGCACGACGGTTGAAGACCCACCACCTTCTTACAGGAACCCGAAGAACCCCCCAACCAACGAAGCGGCGAGACCAGACGGCCTTGGCCGGCGGAAGGGAGAAGCAGAAGAGGAGCCAACCACGGAAGTATGCCAGAGAGAAGAAAATATCAGGGGTGCTAGGACCCTCCAGAAGCATGGCGAAGCCCCCCATACTGCCTGACTCTCAGAGCAGGACGTAGAACTAACATAAATCAAATCTTCCCCATCATGGGACTAGGCAAGGAGAAACCAAAAGGAGCCCGGGGGACCCTTGTCATCGCAGTAATAGGGGATCTGCAGACAAGGCCAGAGCATATCCAGCCAGACCAAGAGACTAGAGAAACAAGAATACATGTCTGAAGGACGAGGACAGAAGGAAACATACCACCTTTTCTTGCTAAGGCTGATGAGGAGGGCTGGTCGCAGAGGTGAGCAGGCATCTTTCCGTTCTTTGTCATTGTTCTTACCGAGCAGAATAAGCCTGCCATCTGTTTTCGCGGGTTTATTAACTCGTTGCCATGTCGAGCATGCCACCACTTGGCTGATAGAAATTCCGGCCTCTGCTTGTCCATTTATTTTTCCATCACGCATACCGGTTTTCCCATCTTGGGAAGTGGCGTGGTTTGTCCTTTCCACTTCATGCTTCATAATTCCCACCTCCGTCCACTACTCTTGCCGTAGCCTTTCTTGACTCCTGGTGCCACCTGTCGTCCTTCCCCTGTCCATTATCTCGAGTTCCGGAGCTGGCTCTAGATCATTCTTTAATGATGCCTCAGCTCGCATGTCCCCTTCGTTTGTCCGGCCATTCTGGCCATGCCCCGTTACCTGCCCATCATGTGCCTGCCTTCCCCCTCTGCCTTTTCCCACGTAAGAGCTATCTGAGCCTTGCTAATGAAGATTATCTCCGCCTCCGCTGCGTGCCGCCTGATCCTGGCTGTTCATTTTTCCCATGCCTTTCCTTCCTGTATCAACTTTCAGCAGTTGCTGAAGTTGGTTTTTCTCCTCCTGGTGCAGATGAGGCAGACCTACGCTGTCGATTTCCTTGCCCCGGTTCCGGCAACCCCAATTCGCAAGCCAATCTGCCGGCTTGTTACCTTCGCGCTTGGTGTGAGTTGGGATGAGATAGTCAATTTTTGGAAGGAGCTTCCCAATTTCGCTGACCAGCCAAGCGGTTCTCCAGCTTTTGCTAATTCTTTCCGCTAGTATTTGCTGTTGGAGCTTCCTGACCATGTCAATTACCAGCTTTGAGTCCCCCTCGATTTGGAGATATTTGAAGTTGGCCCGAAGAGCTATTTCCAGGCCCCGTTTCAGGGCATGCAGCTCTGCTTCATTGTTCGAAGCTTCCCCACAGTCCATCGCGAAAGTTCTAAGAGTGTTACCCTCTGCGTCTCTAAAGACTCCGCCAATGCCGGCCTCGCCTCGGTTGTGCTTTGCAGCTCCGTCGAAGTTTAATTTTATGAATCCCTATGGAGGGCATCTGTACTGGTTTCTTTCAGCCACCTCTTTGGCCAGATATGCTCGAGAATCCCTGCGGTTGACCATACTTTGTCTGACCTCTAGTTTATTTCGGATAGTTTCTTCCGTAGTCGAGACTTTCCAATCTTTGTCCTTCCAGCATTCTGATAGGATTGTTTCCCGAAGGTTTCTGATGACTTGCTCCCAGATTGCTGCGGTGGTTCTGGTTTCTGATTTGAAGATGGCCCCATTCCGGGCTTTCCAGATATTCCCAAGTAGGAATCTGGCAGAAAGGAGCCAGGCATGGTTAATGACCGGGTTCAGGTAAGGCTTTTTCGGCCAATTGATAATTGTGCTTACGATGTTTTGCTGGTTTCTGTGTTGGCGCTCAAACATATTGCAGTGGTTTTCCCACAGGGAGGAGTTGACGGAGCAGCAGTTCATCAAATGTTCCATGGTTTCCTCTTGGGAGAGGCATAGAGCGCAGCGGGACGGGCCTTGGCTTCCTTTCCGCAGAATCTGGTCCCAAGTGAGTGCTCTACCGTGTAGAATGGTCCAAATGAAAAAAGATATTTTAGGCCAATGCTTAATTTCCCATAGATTTTTCCATTGATTAGTTTCCAGATGATGATTTAGGTTGCTATGAAGGTGGTAGGTTTCTGCTATAGTGAAATTTCCTTGTATGCGTTTGCCCCATCTGAGAATGTCAAACCCTGTTTTCTTTGCTATTTTCCGAGAAGCCATCTCTGTATGGTAATCTTGCCATCTGTTGGTTTCTGGCACTCCTTCTCAGTCCTATTTAAATTTCCAATTTCGCCAGTATCCAGCCTCGTCAGGCTTCTAGAAGTTGCTGACAGTTGAAGCCCCGGCCTGGGACGAAAAGGTAAGGACGACATGGAGGTTGTCTTTTTGTATGAGACGGTCTCTTTGCTACCAGGATTCCTCCCAGAATTTGGCTTTGTCCCCTGCCCGGATTTCCCAGAAACTATGCTCCCTTATCAGATCCTTGTTGTCTCTAGCCAGGTTCCAGATTGCAGAACCTCTGGTCTCTGTCGTTCTTCTCAGTTTTTCTTCAATTACCCCTGTCTTGTCATATTTTATTTCCCAAAGCATCTTCGACAGGTCAAGGCCCCCCTGAAGCCACCGCCACTAGAGCTTTGCACCCATTACTTGGTTGAAGACGAAGGGGTCGCGGAGTCCTAGACCGCCTTCTTTAGGGTGCCAGCAGAGCCACTCCCATGAGATAAGGGCCCACTTTCTTGTTTTGCTAGTCCCTTGCCAGAGGAAGTTTTTGAACAGGGAGACCAGCTTTTGGCTTGCAGTCTTTGGAATTGCTTGGCATGAGAGCTGGTAATTTGGGATGGCCTCCAGAACAGATTTCAATAAGGTTACCCGACTTGGGGCATTCAACGAGCGGTGGGTCCAGTTCTCCATTTTATTTCGGATTTTCTTTATTAGCAGATTCTAGTTGGTCGACTGGAATTGGTGCTCATGTAACATGATACCTAGGTATTTGGAAGGGAAGGATCCCCTGTTGAAGCCTAGAGTACGAGCCAAGAACCTTTGGACTGCTAAGGAGGTGTTAAATAAAAACACTTCCGATTTAGCTTTATTGATTTCCATCCCGGAGGCTTTGCTGAATTGAGATAGGGATTTGATAATTCTTTGGGCCTCCTTTAGAGTGGCTTGACCGTAAAGCATTACGTCATCTACAAATTGCTGGTGGGAGACCGGAATATCTTCTCCGCAGATGTGGTGGCCTTCTATCTGTTCCTTGGAAACCTGAGCCTTAACCAATCTTCCTAGGCCATCTGCAGCCAGGACGAAGAGGAAAGGAGACAGGGGGTCACCCTGCCTTAGCCCACGGGAGGGAGTGAAAGCTTCAGAGGAGGGGTTGTTTAGGAGAATTGACATGACGGGAGAGCTAACCATAGACAGGATCCATTTTATCCATCGTTGATCAAATCCATAGGCTTTTAGGATACCTTCGAGATAGTTCCAGCTAAACCTGTCAAACGCCTTGGCCAGGTCCAGTTTGATAAGCATGCCTGGGGCACGAGAGCTTTTAAGGGAATGGATCACTTCCTGGGCTACTATGATGCCATATGTGATCTGCCTTCCTTTGACAAAGCCAGTTTGCTTCGGGGCAATGAAATCCAGCAGGATTGGCTTTAGCCTGTTGACTATGATAGTTGCAAGGATTTTGTAGACAACATTACATAGGGAGATGGGCCTGAAACCCTGCGGTTCATCTGAGCAGCTAGACTTTGGAATTAACGCCAGGAAGGTGGCGTTCAAACCTTGGTGCATGCGCTTGGAGCACCTAGATTCCTCCACAAGATCGAGTAGATCATTTCACATGAAGCTCCAAGTTGCCTGATAAAATTCGATGGTGAAGCCATCGGGCCCCGGGGCCTTATTTTTAGCCATTTTGTTTATTGCTTCCTCCAGTTCATCCTTGGAGATTATCCGAAGAAGGGACAGGTTTTGATCTCTAGAGACTTTCTTGGGAATATGGTGGCTGATTTTGTCTATGTCCTCGGCTCTGTTGATATTTGGTTCGGAGAGAATACCTTTAAAATGCTCCACCAATAGATGTTCAATTTCATCCTGCTGAGTCACTCTGTTTCCTTCCTTGTCTTTCAAGGAGAAGATTTTGTTGTGTTGGCGATGGTTTATCATGGCTTTATGGAAGAATTTGGAGTTTTTGTCACCTTCTTTGAGCCATTGGATTTGGGATTTCTGTTTCCACAGGATTTCCTCCTGTTTTCGCCTTTCCTCTAATTGGGTGATTACTCTACCTTCCTCCTCTACCAGATCCTGACTTCGGCCTTCCAAGATGATTTGCTGCTGGATTCTTTCCATTATGGATTGGAGTTTTCCCTGCTCCTGCTGGATATTGCCAAATTCTTCCTTGTTCCACTTTTTGATTTTGCTTTTAATTTCTTTGAGCCTTAGTTGAAATGAGTGCATTTTGCTAAGGCCCTCCTTTCCACTTTTGTTGTCCTGCCACCAGCCTCTTACTTTGTCTAGGAAGTCAGGGGCTCGGAGCCAAAAGGACTTGAACTGGAAGGGTCTCTTTTTTCTCTGATTATTTAAGGCTATTTCCAACTTTATTGGCCAGTGATCCGACCCTGCTGAGGGTAGGATAGAGGCTTCATAGAAGATATCCAGCTCGATTATGTGTTCTGAGATGAGGAATCTGTCCAGTCTTGAAGCAATTCTATTTGGATCCGCCTCTTCTGTTGTTCCATGTGAATTTCCCGTTTATGGTTGGGATATCCACTACTCTTAATTCTGTCTGCACTTCTCTGAATCTTTCCATTTTTGTGTCTTCCCTACTTATTCCACCTTTTTTCTCTTCTCGAGAAGCGATTAAGTTGAAGTCTCCTGCCAGGATCCATCTCTGCTCCTAGTGCAAACTTCAAAGCTTAGTCACCTGAGTGAGGAACAGGTCTCTGTCTGCTCGGGTGTGGGGCCCATATACAGCCGAGATTACAACCCATTCACTTTGTCCTATTAGTCTGAATCTCCCAGTGAGGATTCTTGGCATTCCTATCCACCAGTCGGCGAGGACTTTAGCTGGGTTCCAGAGCATAGCTATCCCTCCTGCACTTCCTTTGGGATCTATAGTGACATGTTCGTATCTTGGTTTTATATGATTGAGGATTTCCTCCATTTTCTGTCCTGGGATTTTGGTTTCTTGGAGAAGCATAATCTAGGGTTTGTCTTGTTTGATTTGTGCTGCCAGATGTCTCTATTTTCCTTTGCTATTTAAGCCTCTGATATTCCATGATGTCAAAATCATTGGTTAACTTGAGAGAGGGTTTGGAACACCGCTGATAGCGGGACTACTTTTCCAGTGTTGACTAGGGTTTCTCCCATGAGTTGTATGGAGTCCTTAATGTTTCTTCTTCCTCTTTTTTTCCCCCTTTATTTTGTCCAGTCTGATCTTGTCTATTTTCCTTTTAAGTCTCTTGGTTTTCTGCTGTTGAGGCTTTTCCTTTTTCTAGTTTGGTTTTGCATTGTTGGAAGGTTTCAGTATACAGCTTCTTTTGATCTTCGGGAATAAACCTCTCATCCAGGTTCTTCCATTCATGCAGCAAGTTTTCCAACACTTCCTCTTCCTGGCTTAGGTCCTCCCTACTGGACTCTTGGTCTGTCTCCATCCGATCCATTTGTTCCTCTGTTTCCTTCTCTTGTTCTTGTGTCTCACTCGGGGCTTTTCTTTTAGCTAGGATCCTTTCGTTGTTTTCACTGCAGTCTGAGCCTTTATCCTCCTCATTTTCCATGTGTTGATCTTCCTCATCCTCCTCTACCTGCAGTATAGTGAAACTGTTTGGTTTCGCTTTGTCGGGTTGTTTGCCTTTCCAATCTTTCTGGGGGGGGGGTTCCTTGTTGGCTTTCCTTTTGTTTCTCACCTCTTGGAATTCCTCCTAGTCCAACTCTCTCTTGTTTCTTTGGGGCCCTCTATTTTCTTCTTCCTCCCTGGTTATTGGGCATTCCTTTGCTAGATGGCCATGGGTATGGCACCTACGACACCTAAACGGGATGTGTTCATAGTCTATGCTCTGCTACCAGATATCTTCATGGTATTCAAGCTCTATAGTGTCAGGGATGGGGTTTGCTAGGTTCATGTAGACACAAATCCTTGCATACGAGGTGTATCTACCTTTCTTTGTAGTATCTGCTATTTTCATGAAGCTTCCTATTGAGTTTCCTATTCCTTCCAGGATATCCGGGTTCCAGAAGTCTATGGGGAGCCCAAATAAGCGGACCCAGACAGGGGCAGCCAGAAAGGTTTCTTTGTCAGGGTTATAATAGTCTTCCTAGAAACGCAAGAACAGACTGGAATTATTATAAAAATACGGGCCATTATCAAATACCTTTTCTCTATCTTTCAGGTTAAAGAAGATTACCGTAAAGAAGCCTTTCGCTCCCAGCTTGAGCTCGATGTGGCCTTGAGGCTGCCATTTCTGCTGTATCCACTTGGTGAGGTCTCTTTCCGACGGCTAGACTCCGACAAACTTGCAGATAAGGGCATGGTTCCTCATGTAACTTCGGTACTTTTCCAGCTTGTTCACTAGGATTACATATCTGGGTTTCTCTGTTGTACATGGCAGGCACTTTCCTCTGCGGCCTGATTGCTAGGCTGCTCCTAGCACTGGGCCCGTGTTCTTCCGTTCCTCTGACTCCTGGTTAATTTGTCTGTCTCTTGCTGCTGTATCTCGGTAGGAGGGGATCTATCCCCTCCTGACATTTTCTGTCATTCCTTTTCTTCTTTGGCCGCTGACAGTTTTTGCTGGATTGGACTGTGTCGGTTTTCCACACTTTCTTCACGACTTCCTTAGGTTTTCACCGCTTTGCCGCCATTAGGGTTTGAGTTGCAGAGCTCCCGCTTCACCTTATTCTCAAGTGTATACCCAACCCCCAACCAATATGAACCCAATACATCTTCCCAATTTAAATAATCCCTACATTCACTAGATATTGCAAGTATCCATTTTTTCATTAACATTTTTTATACCCCTTTAAAATTTTTCATTAACTTTGAACTCCATTTTTTTATACGTGCCAATGTAAAAACTCTTTACCCCCTATATATCCACTAATATATTATATCAGTTTTTCCTCAATATATATCCCCCAATATGAACCCACGTGGCATGGTATTTCTCCCCCAGTGAAGCCCCCTTGTGCTGGACAAGGTGGTATCTCAATCCTTGGCAATCTATGCATTAATTTATGACTATGAATCTATCTATCAATTTCACAATATACAAGAAGTAATTTATTTCTCTCACCCGTGGGAATATTTCGATGGTGCCACTTTTGATGATGGAAATTGTGGGGGCGGGGGGGGGGGGGGGGGCAATAATCCTCCATTTGACTCAGCATCATTTCTTTAAGATGAAATATGGCCTAGGACAAGGAACAAATAATTTTTCTTGGATCATGAGCCTAAAGCTGCTTTTACTGTTTGCAATTTACAAGGGAATCCATCAAATTCAGATTTATGGGGACTCACAAATTGTTTTCAATTGGTTCAAAAACACATCTAAATGCCACATTTTTAGTTCTATCCCTATCCTAGAGGAGATTTTTTATTAGACTGATCCTTTGATGTTATCTCTATGTGTCACATTTTTAGGGAAAGAAATGGAGAGGCTGACACGCTATCTAAAGAGGGTGCTTCATTGGCTATGGGCACCTAGGACATACCAGAGCACAATAATTGCCACAAATATGACTTCTATCAAAGGCCCTTCATAGAGGGCATACCTGTTGAAATCCAATTTTGATTTTACTTTTTGTTGACCTTCCTATAAATGTTAGTATCCATAATATAGCTAGTTCTCGATTAATTTTATTTTACTTGGGATGTTTCAGAAAGCCAGATGATGTATTCTCCATATATATATATATATATATATATATATATATATATATATATATATATATATAGTTTCCATTTGTTAAATATGTTTCGGGAAGTAGTCCAAGATTTGACAAGTTCATATTGATATAGCCAGAACAATTGTTTTTTGATTCCTCTTTTGAGTGCTCATAGTCACTCTATGTAACAGAGAGTATTTTTTGGTACATCCAAGGATGGTTGGTTACACGTTGGTTATTACATAGTGCTACACAACCACATAGAAAATGTAAGTTTTAGACTATAATTGAAAATTATTACTTTTTCCTTGGAAAAAAAAGACCGCACTT
Source organism: Pinus tabuliformis (assembly GCA_031772625.1). Lineage (NCBI taxonomy): Eukaryota > Viridiplantae > Streptophyta > Pinopsida > Pinales > Pinaceae > Pinus > Pinus tabuliformis. The sequence continues at coordinate 66,725,685 of CM062804.1, read as the reverse complement.
GAAGGAAAAGAGTTTAAAAAAGAAGAGGCAACCCCACTCCTCTATAACATTTACTATATATTTTACATTCACACACTTAGTTTAAAATTATTTAACTAAATTGTATGATCCAATATATGGGGATTAAGTGTTCATTTTCGGTTGGAAGCCATAAATTGTGCCTATTATGTATTAAATTACACTACTATAAAGGCTTTAATAAATATCACTCTGGAAGAAACATGGAATGAAATTAAAATATATGTAACATAATTGTTTGTTTGGTAGTGCAACACAGGCTCACATTTTTTACGAAAAAATGAAAGCATTACAATTTAAAAATGAGAAGTGTATTTTTGTTCTATGCTTTGAAGTTGTAAAGGCTCTAAGACTTTTTTCAAACATATTACCATGAAATTAATATTATGATATATGTTAGTTTCAATGAAAATATCTACATTTTTAATTCGACATTTGTGCCATATTTGGTCCACAAACCATTTTTTATGTCTATTCCATCTTGTTTTCCTAACATTTTTCATCCTATTCTAGTTTCTTGTTCGAATGATGACAATGAGGATGAAAAAAATTGAATCTTTGTGTTTCCAAACATGTCTAAAGTCTGAGTTCCTTGGGTCTTATGTATTTTATGATTGATTATAACCTCTTTTAATGAAATTGCAAATTAGGAGTAGGTCATTCTAAAAGGAACTTTGTTGAATGAATATAATATGAGTGGGAAAAATTACTTCATTTTTTCCTTTAGTTTTTTGAGAAATGAAAACAATGAGAGGTTATTGAAACCATTATCAAAAGGAGAACTTCAAACAATTTTACATAGTTTTCAAAAGGACAAAAGCCATGAATCTAGTAGGTGGACAATATGTTTATTTTTTAGGGTTTTATGAACTCCTCGAAGAAGATTTATTGAGGGCTATAAAAGAATATAGGACATTGGGTAGGATATTGGGAAACTTCAAGACTACTTTCTTGGCCCTAATTCCAAAAATGGACAAGCTTGAAACATTTGATGATTTCTCATATATTTATGTAATTTCATTTACAACATCATAGTTAAAACCCTATCTTTAACGGTTAACGATTTCCTAGTAGAATTATATCTTCTAAATAGTTTGGGTTTCTTCTAGATAAAATAATTTATGATGCAATGAGAGTGTCACAAGAAGATATACATTCCATGAAAACAAAGAAACTACCAACAATGGTGACAAAGTTGGATCTCTCTATGGCATATGTTAGGGGGAGATAGTTTTGGCTATGGTCAAATCTTATTCATAGAGATTTTAATATGCACTTAGTATTTGGATCATTAATTATCTTTCATATGTTTCCTTTGTAATCCTAATTATGGGTCAACTTCATATTTATTTAGACCCTATAGAAGTTTGAGGTAGGGCTAAATTTTAACCCTTTTACTTTTCCTAATCATATCTGTTATTTTTCTCTATGCCTAACAAAATGATTAATGTGCCAGTAAATTTTTGTACCCAAATTTTTAATTTTATTGAAAACCCATAAACTCAAATCTGAAATCTATGTACAATTAACACAATTGAGATTCTAAAAAATTACGCACAACAAAAACAAGAAATCCAAGCATATAAAATTTTACGCAACTTTTAACCCAAAAAACCCCAATATGCAGAAAAACTAACAAAGAGGGATTTTACTAGGCTTCAAAGAAAATACTTAGGAAATAATTACAATAGCATATCCAAATAATGTACATCCAAGAATGGTCCACGGGGTCTTTGGTAGAAGGTGATCGGGTGCTTTGTTAAGGAACTCCTTGATGTGAAGTCGCCGGTTCAATTCCTCGCCCCGATCAGGGTGGTATATTGGACATGATGAAGCTGTAGTCTTGCCAAGCTTACAAAAAAAATACACCCAAGAATGACCACAAAAATTCTCTCTCTCTCTCCTATGCAATGGCATGACCTGAAGTATGCATTCTATCTAGCAGAGTACAACCCCTTTTCTTCAACAAATCTTGGCCCAAGTTTCGGCCTCCCCTCTAGTAAGAAACTCAACCCCAATACTCACCCTCTCTACAACCAAGCTACAACCCCTCCTACTATGAACAAAGTAACTTCTTCTCTTAGATACTCGACCTTCCTTCTTCTCACCCAAATTGACCCTCTTCTCTTTCACTCGATGTGATCTTTAATTTTTTCTTCACCCAAAACAATTTATCATATCTCTCATAACACTATTTCCTTCTTGAGATCTTTAAAGAAAAGATCAAAGGTCAAAATTTGATCTTATCAATTTCTTTGATTTTGTCAAATGGAAATATTAATTTCCAAAGTTATAAACTTTAGAACGCTAAGTTACAAAGTCTACAATAACTAATTAAATCAATTATCATGCTTTTCCTAATTTTTTTCTTAAGAAGAATTAAAAAGGCCAAAATAAGTAAATTTTCAAGATATTAGCTTCATGCCTTGACACAAGGCCTATGCATAGACACCTATCTGAGCTATAATTTTAACACTCCCTCTTAGCCAAGAAGTTGTTCTTCACCATCCTTAACTTGTCCCTAAAAACTAAAAAAAACTGACTTTCCTCAAGGCCTTCATGAGGATGACTGCAACTTGCTCACTTGCAAGTACATATTGTAGCTCCACTATGGCTTTCTGCACACAATGTTCTGCTTAAAATATCATTTGAAAGTCTTGCCTAGTGTCCCATCTATAAAGGTGTGTAGAGGTGCCTCCAAATTTTATTTGTGTAGATATTATGGCTCGAGGGAAATGTAGCAATAGTCTAGGAGGTCTTCACCATCAATCTCTCAACCATGCCCAACCCAATGCTAAATCATTGAAGGCCATTTATAACAAATGCACTCCTCTTTTGATCAAGGTGACCATTGAATTCATTGTAGCTAAGGCTTGGGTACATTCTTCATGATGATGAAATCCACAAGGAGGTTACTTCATGTCTTCATGTGAGAGACACCTCAACCACCAAGAATTCCAAGTATTTCAAAAATATAAATTAATTACATGTGAACCTACATAGGTGAGGTTACATACTCTAATGCCTTGACATGCATTCTCTTTCTATTTTTCTTATGATGGGAATTTATAGGCAATTAAAACATTTATATTTTAATATTGAATTTCTCAATTACATATTTTTTGGATTGATAATGAATAAACATATTTTTTTACTATTTTCATTTCTCTATTAACATTTCAGTAAAGAGGATTTATGAATCCTCATCAAAAATATCAGAATGCAGAGCTGTGTAACCCTAGCAGACCTGTGACTTTGCCATGAGATAATCTCAGTCGTGAACCTGATCCTCTGATGGCACCAGCAGCACTGCAAACTAGGGAGATGACCACCAGGCCAAAATGACAGAGGAAGCCAGGGGGGGAGAGATACCCTCCTACCAGGATGTCGCGGCAGGGGATTCCCGCCATAATCCAAGCACTCAACCGCAAGCGTAGGAAACGAACCAGATGAATGGACCTGTCCTCGGGGCATGGTGGCAGGCTCGTAGCAGGGGAAAATTCCTGCCATGTGCAGCAGAGAAACTAAGATTCATCATCTCGATGAACAAATTGGAGAGATACAGAAGCTTCATGAAGGACCACGCATTGATCTGCAAGTTCATACGAGTGTGGCCGACGGAGAAAGACCTTACCAAGTGGATACAATAGAAATGGAAACCCAAGGGCCATATCGAACTCAAGCTGGGAGCCAGAGGCTTCTTTACAATAATCTTCTGAAACCTACAAGATAAAGAAAGGGTATTTGAAAATGGCCCCTCTTTCCATTATAATGCTGGTCTATTCATGCGATATTGGGAGGAATGTTATGACCCTGACAAGGAGAAATTCCTGGCAGCCCCGGTATGGGTAAGATTGTTTGGCCTCCCAATGGACTTTTGGGACCCAGAAATATTAGAGGGCATTGGGAATACGATAGGAAAATTTGTCAAAATAGCAGAAATGAAAAAACTAGGCAAATATACATCCTATGCGAGAATCTGTGTATATATGAACATAGCAGAACCCATACCTGAATCTGTGGAGCTAGAATACCATGAGGAGGTTTGGCAGCAGACCTTAGACTATGAACATATCCCGTTCAGATGTCAAAGGTGCCATGAATATGGCCATTTATTCAAGGAATGCCCACTGAACCTGGAGGAGATGGAGAACAAGGACAAGCAACAGAAGAACCCACAGGACGGCAAGGAAGGGTTCCAAGAAGTTAAAACCAAGAGGAGGCAACCGAAGGAACCCCATAATCCAGGAAAAGAACACCAAGCCTAGTCGAGTAGTAAAAACAGATTTGAAGTATTACATGTGGAATAAGAAGAGGAAAGCAAGACCCAACCCATGGATTATCAGGAAAAATGAAAAAAGAGTAGCTATAGTCACGCCAAACCAACACCCAAGTGGAAATCCCAAATAGAACTCGCAAACAAATAAGAAAAAGAAGAATAGGTAGGGATGGAAACCACCATAATGGAAATCGACCCAAGAAAGGGGGAGGAGCTTAGTATGGAAGAAGAAGTCCTAAAGAAATTGTTGAATGAATGGAGACACTTAGATGAAAGATTCATTCCAGAAGACCAAAAGAGACTATACAAAGAGACTTTCCAACAATATCAAGCCAAGCAAGGACAAGGATAGGTCGATATCACAGAACAACTGGGGATGCACTAGGAAAACCCCCATGAGTATCAAAACAAAGCAAAAGGGGGGAAGAAAAGGGGTCGGAGAAACCTACAGGAATCTATACAGATAATGGGAGAAATGTTGGTGAACACAGGTAGGGTGGTATTGCTGTTAGTGGTATACCAACAATTAAATAAAGTTTCCCAATGATAGTAATATCCTGGAACATAAGAGACCTAAACAGCTAAGGAAAACAGAGATACTTAGTAGAGAGACTGAGAAAAGAGAAACCACAATTCATGCTTCTTCAAGAAACTAAGATCACAAGAGGGAAACTAGAAGAAATCCTAAGTAAGATGAAACCGAGGTATGAGGGTATGGAAATAGATGCAAGAGGAAGCATAGGAGGGATAGCAATTTTGTGGAATCCAGCAGAGGTAACTGTAGACTATTGGATAGGCATGCAACGCATCCTCACAGGGTGGTTCTGCCTCATAGGAAATAAAGACTGGTTCTTGCTCTCTGCAGTTTATGGCCCGCACATCCCAATAGAAAAGGAAAAATTCCTCCAAAGGATAAAGACTCTAAACCAAATGCATGAGGAAAAGCTATGGTTGTTAGCAGGTGACTTCAACTTGATAACAACATTAGAGGAGAAAAAAGGAGGAATGTGAAGGGAGGAGCCAGAAATGGAGAAATTCAAGGATATCCAAGAAGAGCTTCACCTGGTGGATATCCCAACAATTAATGGTAAATATACGTGGAACAACAGATGGGGAGGAAACAGGAAAATAGTGTCTCGTGTCGACAGATTCTTGGCAATAGAAAATCTAAAAAGAAAAGCTGTGTACTATGAGGCATCCATCCTACCTTGCCTGGGTTCAGATCATTGGCCAATTAGACTAGAAGTGGACATGAAAGAAGGGCAATCAAATATACCCTTCAGGTTTGAAGCCTTTTGGTTAAGAGAACTGACCTTCACTGGGAAAATAAAGGAATGGTGGAACGAGAGTGAGAAAGAAGGCAGAAATCTAATGCATACTTTCCAACTCCGACTCAAAGATCTTAAAGGTAAAATAAAAAATGGAACAAGGAAGAGTTCGGAAACATATAGCAGGAGCAGGAATTAATCTAGGCTAATATGAGGAAACTGCAACAACAGATAATAAACGAAGGTATAATTGATTCTCTAGTGGAGGAAGAAGGGCAATTGATAAATAAATTAGAGGAAATGAGGCAACAAGAAGAAATATTGTGGAAGAATAAATCAAGAATCCAATGGTTAAAGGAAGGGGAAAGGAATTCTAGGTTTTTTCACAAAGCCATGATTCAACACAGGCAGAAAAATAGGATCTTCTCCTTAGTCGATCAGCAAGGAAATCACCTTACTCAAAAGGAAGATATGGAGAACCTGATAGTTCAACATTTTCAAAGATTACTGACGGAACCCAATCTAGACAGGGTGGAGAATATAAACAGAATAACTCAGCATATTCCCCAACTAGTGAGAAGGGACCAGAACATGGCCCTTCTAAGGGAAATCTCCAAGTTAGAGGTAGAAGAAGTCATCAAAGGCCTGGAAAAAAACAAAGCACCAAGCCTAGATGGGTTTACAGCCGAATTCTTTCAGGCTACGTGGTCATTCATGGGAGATGATATTGTGAAACTTGTGGAGGAATCCCAACACAATAAAAGAATGCATCCAGCCTTGAATTCCTCCTTTCTTGCCTTCATTCCCAAAATCGACCACTCGGAAGAACCACAAGGTTTCAGACCAATAGCACTCTGCAACGCAATTTACAAAATCATGGCCACAATTATGGTGAATCGCCTCAAACCTATACTACCTGGATTAGTCTTTCAAGAACAGACAGGCTTTGTTAAAGGGAGACAAATAATGGATGGTATTGTGACAGCTCAAGAGGAAATACACTCACAAAAGACCAAAAAACCAAAGGGATGCTGGTAAAATTAGACTTATCAAAAGCCTATGACCGCCTAAGTTGGAAGTACCTACAGGGAATACTAAAGGTGTTTGGCTTCGATTCGAGATGGATAAGCTAGATAATGTCGATATATCGACCCCGGTCTTCTCAATCCTCCTTAATGGGATGCCTAGAGAGGCGTTCAATGCAATCTGAGGGCTTAGGCAAGGTGACCTGATGTCCCCGTTTCTGTTTATACTGGCTGCGGAAGGACTAGGAAGGTATGTAAAAGAGAAATTGCAAAGGGATCAGTATATAGGTCTCAGAATGTGGGGTAATGATTTACCATTAACTCACCAACAGTTCGTCGATGACATAATGATGTTTGGGCAAGCAACCCTCAAGGAAGCCAGAGGCCTGATGGAGATCTTGAATGACTTTATGAGCGCTTCTGGGATGGAGATAAATAAGGAAAAGTCGATATCTTTTTCTTTAATACGATAGCACCATCGCAAGCCTTATTAGCAAGAATAATGGGATTCCGCATTGGTAATATCCCCTCGAAATACTTAGGAATACAGCTAAGTGACCAACAAACTATAGTGGCAAACTGGAAGACTTTGCTAGAAAAAATCCAAGGGAGAATGTAGAATTGGACATTCAGATCACTGAATATGCCAAGTCATGTTATACTACTTAGAGAAGTGCTCCATTCGATTCCGATTTACCAATTATCTAGCCAAGCAAAGCCCAAAACAATATGCCAAAGGATGATTGACATTTTCAAAAAAAAAAATGTGGCAAGGGCCCAAAACAAAAAAAATTGGGCCCTGCTATCATGGAATTGGCTCAGCAAAAATAAAAAAAAAGGCGGGTTAGGAGACCCATACATTCTCAATCAGGTCATGGGGAAAAAGCTTTGGTGGAGATGGATTCAAGGAGGACCAGATCCATGGAAGGAAATATGGGGCAGGAAATATGGAATGCCAAGTTTGATTGAAGGAAGGCTAAGAGTCCAGTAAAACATTAAGGGATCAGCCATATGGAACTTAGCATCAGAAAATAGAGAATTGATAAGAACTCATAGCTTCTGGGAAATAAGGGGAGAAGACAAAGCAAAATTTTGGGATAAGGCGTGGCAGCAGAGAGAAAAATTCCACAACAGGCATGATCTAGGAGTAGTATGTCAATTCACCAATAACCCTACAAATCAGACAGTCAAAACTTTTAGAGCCCGTACCCAGGAGAACACTGGAGAAAACGGAAACTGAAACAAGATTGGCCAGGTTCTCCTGTATCCACCCAATGGGAAGTTTATGAAAAAGAGATGGAAACCCAGAAAATTGCAATAGCAGAAGGGTCGGATATAATAAGGTGGGGGTATAAAATCAAAGGGATGTTTATGATTAAACAGGGCTATCATCTGCAAGCAGCGCACCACCTCCAACAGGGGCCACAGATATGGGACAGAATCTAGCAAGAAAAATCATGGCCGAAAATTTCTTTCTTCATGTGGATAATCTGACATGGGAGAGCACTTACTTGGTACCAACTTCAGATAAAAGGTTTGTAGGGACCTTTGATATGTAGTATCTGTGCAGAACAAGTAGAAATAATGGAACACATGACCAACACCTGTAGGTATAGTGAAAACTTATGGAGAAACCATGAACAACTCTTTGGAGTCAATGACAGGAATCAAAGAAACATGAAAGCAACAATGGACAATTGGAGAAGAAAGCCTTACCAAAACCCCATCCTGAATTGTTCTTGGAGAATATCATTAGGATTCCTACTATGGGTAGTCTGGAAGGAAAGAAATAAAAGAATATTCAAAGGGGAAAAGGAAACAGAAGTAGAATGATGGAAAATGATAGTCCACAACATAAGAGAAATGATCCTTGCCGAGAACTAGTATACAGATGACTGGGAAACAAATCCCGAGGAAGAACGAATAACGGTGGGACTAAGCTTAAAGCCAAGCATGTTGAGCCCTAACTCGTGGAAACAACACCCCCTCACTATGAGTCTGTGATCATTTTCACGCGGCCTCAAAAAGATTTCATCAAACTCAACTTTGATGGAGCTACGAAGGGGAATCCAGGGGGCGGCAAGGTCTGGAGGAGTGTTTAGAGATGACAAAGGCAATACTATCCGTTTGTTTGCCATGGATTGTGGCACTAAAGCAACACCGAAGTAGAGATCTAGGCATTGAAGTGGGGGTTGGAAATCGCAGAAAGGGAAAGGTTCGAGAGACTGGAGGTGGAAGGAGACTCGAAAGTAGCAGTAGAAATGGTGAAAAAACTTCAGCAAGGAACCTCATGGGAGAATATCAGCCAAAGCTGGAGGACAACACTGCTCATCCAAGAGGTTGGAAATCTAATTTGAAATATTGACTACATTGTCCCGACGCATGTCCACAGATCAGGTAACGTGGCAGTAGACAATCTCACCAACTAGGGGTGCGGGCAGGCAGGCAGAAACCTGGATATAAGGGGAGAGGAGCTAAGCCAAATGGAAGGGATGAGAAGGCTAGAGGAGATTCTAGAAAACAACAAGGGGAAGGGAGAAAACCCCTGATCGGGGTGTGGTAGGGGCGAAGTGGCGACGGAAGTCGAGGTGGGCCAGAGGGTATGGGGGGCCGAGGCGCTAGAAGCCACCCAGCTGGCCCAAAGGACAGAGGGGGTATTAGAAGGTGGGAGGACACAAAGCCAGGTGGGGCAGCATGCAAAACAGGATACGGTAGCAGACAATACTGAGTTAATGCAGTTGTGTCCGAGGATGGAGGACAACGACGGAGTTTCGGGGTCAAGCGCGAGGGCGGGCATACCAGCGATGTCAAGTGGCAAGGTGAAAGAAGGAAACCCATGGATGGAGTAGCAGGTGGCACGAGTGGAGTAATGGAAGGCAATAATGGAAGCGTCAGGGAAACCTCATCGTGAGGAAATAGAATGAAGGAATGGGCGGTAGAAAGAGGAAAAGGGCACATGGGGGACCTTATGGACACTAGGCGGGGCAGATGGAAAAAGAAACAAGAAGATAAGGCAACCAAGAGAGAAGGCATTTGCATGCGGAGGGAGAAGGATAAAGAACATGTAGTGGAAGGTGTTGGAAGCAGATTGGAGGACGTCGAGCGAAAAACGGGTTTCATCGGCAAGAATTGGTATGTTACCTCGGTCCCCTTTCTCGATTGCATAGCAAAAATGATTTCTACAGAGGAACATGGGGTGAGGGCTAAGGGAATTCAAGACTGAGAATGAGTCAAGACCTGTGTAGCTTGGGAAATAAGCCTGGTCTACTGGAGTGTTTTCGGCTGGAATGTTGTCAGGGTGAGGAGGCTCGGGAAAACTGTAATGTATCTCTAGGTAGATAGGGACTGAGGGAATGAGACCCGTTGGGATGCCCAATGGGAATTATACAATGGAGAGAGTAGGAAACATGCTGCTCCGACAAGGTGGAGCCTGTGGCATGTGAGGGAAGAAGTTATTATCATGGGAGGGGAGCTTGTAACCGTCATGGACCAAGCAGCAAGGTTGTGATTCATCTGGCTTGAACTGACCCCAAACCCAGTTGAAGGCTCGAATCACAAGGGACAATCAAGGGTAGCAACCGGGAGGGGGAAACAGAGAGGAGAGATTCCTGGTCTGGTCCCTCAAACGCGACCCAGAATACCTATAACGAGACTCAGAATCAGGACACTTGTAGAACTACTAATTCTGCTCCGCATTATCCTATCTGTTGGGGAGGGGATAAGCAGAGAGGGGAGGAAACTAAAGTAGGAAGTGGCAATAGAGAGACCCCGCGGGATTTGGGAAATCAAGATATACAAAGTACGAAGAATCACTGGAAAAAATTGAAAGGAAGAAGCTTGTTTGGCTCTAAGAAGGAGGGGGTGAAAACGAGGGATATAGAGGGCAACCACAATTCTCCAAGCCAGGAGCAGGTGGACAAGCTCGGGCTGGAGAAACTTAAGCCCACTCTATTTAAAAGAATTTTGACTTATAAAGAATTTTCTGACTTATAAAAATACCAGTGTGCAGTGACGCCCGGTGTTCTGGAACCCTTATCGTGTTCCAGCCCAGAAACAGGCAAGCAAGTCAGAACTGGTGAGTCACTAAGGAAAAGAAATAAAAAGCAAGAAGAGGACAGGATGGCAAAAGAGGGAAAAGAGGCGGGCAAGAGAGGAACCAGAGGAACAGGTAAGGCAGGGAAAAGGACCAAGGGGGTGGAAGCAACCTCCAGCAGAGGTCCAAACAAAAGAGGAAGAAAGACTGGGAAAGAAAACATGTAGACCCTCATAAATGCGTATATGGCTGGCACTCCACTGGAGGTGAAAGCTCAAATAACAGAGTGGGAGAGGGAGCTCAATGACAGTATAACCAATCAGGAAATAGAGACAGAAGAATGGGAAACTATGGTGAAAGATTCGGGGAACACCAGAGGTCGCCACACACTGTTTTAGCAAACAATCCAACAATATTGGGTTATGAAGAACATAGTGGCCTAAGCAATGACACTATATAAGGAACGAGAGGAACAGGAGGAGGCCAGACCAATGGAGCCTAGCATGAAGGATCTACACAGAGAAATTGTTGCAGTCTAGATACAAGTGTACAGAAACAATCTCACACTGAATAGGATCGAGTAGAGCATACAGGACATGAAGAGGAGCAAAATCCTAGGGTCCAATGCGAAAGCCCCAACCTCGATGGACTCATCTGATGAGTGAAACAGGTCTTTAAACATAATTTTGTTAATATGTCGGTTAGCCTTTACTTTTTTAAGTTTAAGTTTATAATAGATAAAACTGCAAATGTAGCCTGTATGGTCTTGAAAACATTATTTAAATTTTGGACAACATTTGATGCAGACAGGTGGCCAACAGACTTGGTTTCCTGCAGGCAAGTTGAGGCCACCTCCAAATTTTGTTAAAGACATACTTATGTTCTAAAAATATTAATAGAGAAAGTACTACCAAGCTTACAAACAAAAAACATTTCAATAAAAAGAAACTATATATTATTTAGCGTTTTTCAATTAACACAAAAAAAACTCTATCTATTTTTTTAAAATAAATTGATATCATAATTATAGATTGATAAATTTCTAAAAAAATTATTAATATAAGAATTATTTTTATTAAAATGCTAAGTGTTATCTTTCAAAAATATTTTAGAACTCAATATATTTTAAAATTAATAGACAGTGATAGATGGTGATGTGTGCTCTCTTAAGACACTCCATGTGAAGTCACCTGTTCAATTTCCGGCCTAGATAGGGTGATTTATTAGACATGAAAAAAATATAGTCTCACCAAGTTTACAAAAAAAACAATAGATTTCTTCAATTTTCCAAAAAGAATTAAATAATAACCATATTTGTCTTATTTGGTTTTGTTTTTTTGTACTATAAATTACATGTTGCTTCTTGAACTATTTTAGGTCCATCATTTTCATGCAACTTGGTTATTTATTCCAATGTTGGAATGTTATAATGGACAAAACATTCTTTATAAATGAAATTGAATTTTATTTAAGAATAATTAATATAACAAAAGATTTGTTACACAATCCATAGTAGTTGGCTTTTAACATGAGCCAAGAGGATCAAATTTTTTTATGTGCAAACTTCTTTAGAGTGAAAAATACAATGTGTTATTTTTCATTGTTTAAATTGTATTTGTGAATGCTAAATAAGGTATATATATCACCAAATAAACATTTTAACTATAAAATCTTATTTTTTTTATAAACTTAAACATCTTACTCACATTTTTTTACTTCTAATTACTTTATAACATATTCATTTTTTTTTGTTATAGCCTTAATAAATCCTCAAGGCCCTTCAACCCTAGGGAATCCGCCACCTGACAAAAATACATAAAAGTTTCAGCGACTCTCAAACACATTATTAAAAAACAAGGTCTGCAAGCAGCGGCAATCCTTGTCAGGTCTCGAATCCTTACTTCGTTGTAAGTGTGTGCCATCTTTAATCAATCCTAAAGACTTCTAAATATACAATTAATTTTGAATCAGTTGTCGACCAAGCATAACATGTGACCCATTTCGAGATTCCAAACTGAAATCTCGTCGATACACTTATCATAATATATAAAAATATCGCATAGCATGTGACTCATTTCGTCATTCCAGACTGAAATCTCTTCGATACACTTATCATAATATATAAAAATATTGCATAACATGTGACTCATTTCGTCATTCCAAACTGAAATCTCGTCAATACACTTATCATAATATATAAAAAAATCGCATAGCATGTGACTCATTTCGCCATTCCAAACTGAAATCTCGTCGATACACTTATCATAATATATAAAAATATCGCATAACATGTGACTCATTTCATCATTCCAAACTGAAATCTGATCGTTGATACACTTATCATAATATATAAAAATATCAACACGATTTTGAGGAGGTCTTCCATTTTGGAGTCAATTAGTCCGCCAGACTTACGATATGCGGACCACGGATTTATGTTTTATTCAACTGCATCTCATCTCCTCCACACTCTGAAGTCAATGAGTGGTGATATTCAAAATCTGCAGTTTATTTCAAGCGACTCAAAAGGAATTGCAAGTGGGAACAATTCAAACGCTCTCCTTTACTGCTCGTTTAAGGAAACAGAGCATTCCTTGTGTCAGCGTTGAACATCGTAGCTTTCTGGAATATTGATTAGTTGTGTTTAAAATTTTTTTGGCCCTTCGAATTTTTTAATTTTATATTAGTTTAAAATAAAAAAAAAATTCAAGCCATAGTTTAAAATAAAAAATTATCATAGTGATCATTCGGTTATGCCATGTGTTCGATCTCTCTTGTTTTATTGGCTCAATCAATATCGATTTTGAAACATTAAATCTAATCCTGATATTAAATTTAATCCAGGTATTCATGATTTGATCCCGATATTAAATTTAATCCAGGTATTCATGATTTGATCAAAATTATCTGATATTCATGATTTGATTAAAATTATTTTCCGAGTTTGGAAGATAGTAAATCAATTTCTGCAGGTATTACTGATTTGATTAAAATACTTACATCTGTAAGTACATAGTTATTCCAATTTAATTGAAGTGATTAATATTACTGATTTGATTAAAATACTTACATCTGTAAGTACATAGTTCTTCCAATTTAATTGAAGTGATTTGCAGGTATTACTGATTTGATTAAAATACTTACATCTGTAAGTACATAGTTCTTCCAATTTAATTGAAGTGATTAATATTTAAATTAATGTTTTTAATGAATGTAACATTGGACTAATCTATCCAATTTAATTGAAGTGATTAATATTTAAATTAATGTAACATTGGACTAATCTATTGTATTGTAATTTTGATATTTAAATTAATATTTTTAATCAAAGTAATTTGACTATTTTGTTGTAATTGAACTTTTATACAATACATTGATAGAACCATTTCTCGGGAAAAAGTCGTGAACACCATGGCTCCGTAAAAAGCCGTGAACACCATACGTTAGACATGCAATTACACGTTCTTTTAAGATGACACATATACAATGGAGTTGTCAACTGGCACTATCACTTCAACAAGTGGTGGGGATATACGGTATACTCGAGTAAAAAAAATTAAAATTACCATCTTCTTCGTTTCGCCATTACGTAAACCAACAAGGACTTGGATTAGGATATCCAATGGCATAGGAACTTGGGATTGGGATATCGAGGGGCATAGGAAAATGTCAAGGAGATAGAGCTCGAGAATGCTCCACGGAAAATAGAGTTTGGAAAACCAGATTTGATGCCCTCTTGCAAAACTTGAATTTTCCATTTCTAAATACTCCAATACTGAGCAGATTGTGCACAGTCTCAGCTCAAGAATGCTCCATGGAAAATAGAGTTTGGAAAACCATATTTGATGCCCTCTTGAAAAATATTGAATTTCCATTTCTAAATACACCAATATTGAGGAGATTGTGCACGGTCTTAGCTTTCTTCAAGCTCTGCCCGACTTCGACGAGAGGGCCTTTCAATCTGCCCGGGAGCAGCTGTAGAAATGGCTAGAGGAAAATCCTCGCAAAGGTCGTGAAATTAGCGTGTATATGGTAGATCGAGCAAAGTGTGTGTCATAATAATTTAACTTCTAACTTTTTTTACTTGTAAATCGATTTTATTGATTTTTTAGTTTTTTACTTTAAAAACATATGAAAAGGGTAAAATAGACTTGAAATTTTTGTAATTAGATCTCACCTTGTGTCTGTTGTTTCGCTTGCAGGCAAAGAAAATGCAGAGGAACTAAAACTTTTGGTGAAAATTTCACTAGCGATAGGTCCATATAGGGTTATACATGGCGTACCCTCAAATGTCCTTTTGATTGATAACGTCCTTACTCGGTTTGGTGTTTGGGGATCGACAGAGCTGCTGGGTTGAGAAATATATTATTCTCGGCACAAACAGAGGGGGGTTGGTTTGCCTCAACTGTTCTGTGACTCTATTTTTGCTAAACATCGGTCATTGGGCTTGCTACCCTCAATAAGCATCTCCACCTTGAACCTTCCCTATTCTTGAGGTTGCTTTCCTCTAAGCCCAAACCCTCCTTTAATAGCTAGAGAAATTAGGCTTACTGAAAAATAACTCGTGCCTTGTGTCTGTTGTTTCGCTTGCAGGCAAAGAAAATGCAGAGGAACTAAAAATTTTGGTGAAAAAATCACTAGCGACAGGTCCATATAGGGTTATACGTGGCGTACCCTCAAATGTCCTTTTGATTGATAACGCCCTTACTCGGTTTGGTGTTTGGGGATCGACAGAGTGGCTGGGTTGAGAAATATATTATTCTCGGCACAAACAGAGGGGGGTTGGTTTGCCTCAACTGTTCTGTGACTCTATTTTTGCTGAACATCGATCATTGGGCTTGCTACCCTCAATAAGCATCTCCACCTTGAACCTTCCCTATTCTTGAGGTTGCTCTCCTCTAAGCCGAAACCCTCCTTTAATAGCTAGAGAAATTAGACTTACTGAAAAATAACTCGTGCTACGAATAAGTTTATTTATGTTGAAATTATAATTTCAACTACAGTGAACAGTTGAACAGTAGCAGCTACTTTACTTAAAAAAGGAAGCCACCGCCATTATTGTCTTTTCACCCTTTAATTGTTTTTGTGTTTCCGAAGGAGGAAGATCAGATCCACCGCTATGCCATTACTTCTAAACAACCACATTAAAGAGCAGAATGGCCGAAAGTGAAAAGAACCAGCCTCGAGCCGTCGCAGCATTTATCAGCTATGGGTTTCCACACAACCGACTCAAGAAGCACAACAGAATGTCAGAAAGATCAAATTTCGTTCATTATGAGCAGAAGATTACAGCAGAGACTCTGTCAGAGAGTTGAAGCGGTTGATGGATTGTTATGACCCCTATTGCACTATATATGTGTAGACACAGCAGTGTAAATAAAAAAAATAGAGAGCAGAGGAGAGCACGCAGCAGCGTGAAGAAAAATACTTCCAGAATAGTGAACCGCATAGCAGTGCAGATTTGAATGTAATTTGTTTTGTGATTGTTTGCTGTGAGAGAGGGTAGAAAACACAGCAGTATGAAATATTTGCAGTTGTTCTGTTGAGAAAACAAAAGGTAATACGCTGCAGCGCGTATGTGCTAAATGAATGTAAGACACAGATTGAAGTGCCTCTGAAGAAGGCATGTTGGAGAATCCCTCTGTTAGAAGGAGGATGATATTTGTGTGGAACTGAAGCGTTCCTTGGTGAATCCCTATGTCAAGAGGAAGATGTTTTTCAGCATAGTCATTGGTGAATCCCTCTGTTAAGAGGAAGATGCTCTTCAACATAAATTGGTGAATCCCTCTGTTAAGAGGAAGATGTTTTGTAATAGCAATTGTGAAAATCCCTTTATGTGAGGAAGACAAATTTGTATCAGTTGGTTTACTGTTTATAAATAGAAGTTTTTTTTGTGTGTGTTGCTGAAACACCGTAAGCAGAAAATAGTTTCTCGGCGTCAAAACAGAGTGTTGCTGAAACACCAATTTCAGCGTTGCTGAAACACTGCATTCAGCAATTGACGAAATTGCGTTGCTGAAACACCGTATTTCGCAAACGATTTTTATTTCCGTTGTGTTAAAATAGAGTATTGTTCTGTTTTGTTCAGTTTTGTTTGGAATTATCAGAAATTCCCAACATGGTATCAGAGGTTGTCCAGGCTCTTTGAAGACGTCAAAGAAGCTGAAGGAAGGTTTCTTGCTGTCAAGGCATTTTTCAGATTAGTTAATTTTCTGTGTTACTGTTGAAGACACTTAAGTGATTTTTTTTAATACACAGTCAAATGGTGAGGTCAAAGAAGAAAGTCACCAATCCTACTAAAAATGTGTCTCCCTCTACTACTAAAAGAGAAGATAATCAACTTGAAAACATTCTATTTGAGGCTTCAAGGTTCAATGGGAACTTTTATATATGGAAAGTAAAAATGAGGGCTGTCTTACAATCTCAAGGGATTGAAATCTGGGAATCAGTGATTGATGATAGCAGGAAGGATAGAGAATCCAGGGAGTACAATGCAAAAGTAGCAAAGATAATCTTGGATGGGCTGCCTGATTCTGTAAAAAAGAATCTAGGAAAATATTCATCAGCAAAGGATATATGGGACAAACTTCATGACCTTCATGCAAAAGGAGCACTGTCCATGACCATCAGTCAAGAAGGAAATTTTGAGCCCATCATAGAAGCTGAAAATGAGAAGGTTGTCCTCATCAAGCTTCAAGTACAAGAAAGGGATCAAGAGCTCGCCAAGCTTAAGAAGGAACTTGATCAAAGCAAAAGGAAGCATCATGAAGAAGTCATATCCATGACAAATCAATTGAATAAAGCAAAGAAGCAAGAAGATGCTTTGTCAAGTCAACTTGAACAAAGGCACAAGAGAGTGAACAAACTTGTAGAAGAGATTGAACAGTACAAGGTAGAGGTATCCTCCCTTAAGTCTGAATTACAAGAAGCCAGGAAGCAGGCACAAGGAGCTGAAAAGAAAATGGAGAGCAGTCAAGCAAAGAATGAAGAAATCTTCAAAATGAAGTCAGATATCATCTCCCTTAAAATAGTAGCAGCTGAAGCTACTCGTAGCAAGGAAGAAACTGAGGAACAACTTGCAAAGAAGAATAATGAGTGTGAAAGATTGGAAGAAGAGATTGTCCTCCTCAGGAAAAAGGTTGAAGGGATGAACAAAATCATGAAGAGCTCTCAAGCCTTGGATGACATGCTCAGCTATCACAGATCTCCATCTGATAAATCAGGACTCGGGTATGTAGGTGAACCCTCAAACAAGAATGAAAATACTTTAAGCAAAGGAGATGTGAAGAAGGCAGAAATAAATTATGATGCTCCTAGTTCTAGAAAAGGCAAGGAGAAAAATCAAGGCTACAATAGAAGAAATCCTACTCCAAGTAGAAAACCAGCTCCAAGAAGAAATGTTGATAAAGTCAAAGAGGCAAGAGGCAATGGTTATCATCAAAGGATCTCAAGGCAAAAAAGCTTTAGAAGTACATCAAGGAAACCACCATCTACTAGGTACCAAAGTTCATTTTCTGGTTATTGTTATTCTTGATCAAACTTTGGTCATATGGCAAAAGACTGTAGAGCATTTCATAGAGATAGATGTTATGGTCTCTGACAACCTCCAAGAAACAATTTTACAGGAAGAAATCATGAAATCTTGTTCATGAACAATGTAGAATGTTTCAAGTGTCATAACATTGGGCATATGGCACGTGATTGTAACTTAACATGGGC
The DNA here is from genome assembly GCA_031772625.1 of Pinus tabuliformis. NCBI lineage: Eukaryota > Viridiplantae > Streptophyta > Pinopsida > Pinales > Pinaceae > Pinus > Pinus tabuliformis. Next base: position 66,707,343 of record CM062804.1, on the reverse strand, counting down.
TCTTACACAAGCTAGACCCATGCAAAAGAAGAAAGTTACACAAGTATGGAGAAGGAAGGAAATACAGTCCGAAAGTCCTTCGAGTTCCCCAGCCAATCTAAGTTTCTTTTGAGAAGATTTTGCCAAAAGAAGATGATGCATACACTTAGGGGGAGCCTGTAATTTTTGATCATTATTGCTGAATTATATTAACAGTTATTCTTTGATGAAGATCTTCTTATAGGGGAAAGATATGAAATTAAATCTGCCATAAAAGCAGAGAAGAAAAGGTTGTAGGATAGCTTGGAGATGCAAAGATTGTCTTGCCTAAGACAGAGAGAAAGAGGATATTACATGATTGGAGCGCCTGAACACAGCAGTGAAAGTGATGAAAGGAAGCTGATATGAATAGGTAGAAAAGTTTCGAGTTTTTAAGGAAACGTCTGGGTATGACTGATAACCCAACAGTTGAAATTAAAGGGGAGTGTTGAAATTATAATTTCAACTGCAGTGAACAGTTGAACAACAGCAGCTACTTTACTTAAAAAAGGAAGCCACCGCCATTACTTTCTTTTCACCCTTTATTTGTTTTTGTGTTCCTGAAGGAGGAAGATCAGATCCACCGCTATGCCATTACTTCTAAACAACCACATTAAAGAGCAGAATGGCCGAAAGTGAAAAGAAACAGCCTCGAGCCGTCGCAGCATTTATCATCTATGGGTTTCCACACAACCGACTCAAGAAGCACAACAGAATGTCAGAAAGATCAGACTTCGTTCATTATGAGCAGCAGATTGCAGCAGAGACTCTATCAGAGAGTTGAAGTGGTTGATGGACTGCTATGACCCCTAATGCACTATATATGTGTAGACAAAGCAGTGTAAATAAAAAAAATAGAGAGTAGAGGAGAGCACGCAGCAGCATGAAGAAAAATACTTCTAGAATAGTGAACCGCACAGCAGTGCGGATTTGAATGTATTTGTTTTGTGATTGTTTGTTGTGAGAGAGGGTAGAAAACACAGCAGCATGAAATATTTGCAGTTGTTCAGTTGAGAAAACAAAAGGTAATATGCTGCAGCGCGTATGTGCTAAATGAATGTAAGACACAGATTGAAGTGCCTCTGAAGAAGGCATGTTGGAGAATCCCTCTATTAGAAGGAGGATGATATTTGTGTGGAACTGAAGCGTTCCTTGGTGAATTCCTCTGTCAAGAGGAAGATGTTTTTTAGCATAGTCATTGGTGAATCCCTCTGTTAAGAGGAAGATGCTCTTCAACATAAATTGGTGAATCCCTATGTTAAGAGGAATATGTTTTGTAATAGCGATTGTGAAAATCCCTTTATGTGAGGAAGACGAATTTGTATCAGTTGGTTTACTATTTATAAATAGAAGTTTTTTTGTGTGTGTGTTGCTGAAACACTGTAAGCAGAAAATAGTTTCTCGGTGTCAAAAAAAGTATTGCTAAAACACCAGTTTCAGCGTTGCTGAAACACCGTTGCTGAAACACTGCATTCAGCAATTGACGAAACTGTGTTGCTGAAACACCGTATTTCGCAAACGATTTTTATTTCTGCTGTGTTAAAACAGAGTATTGTTCTGTTTTGTTCAGTTTTGTTTGGAATTATCAGAAATTCCCAACAATTTCCTGTCTGGATAGATTTCCTTTAGATTTCCTTTTGGGATCAAGGGAGGCCAAGCCGCAACTCACCATTAAGCAGCATAGTATAAGCTATTTCCTCAAGCCCCACGAGCGACGAGCGAAAACTTAGTGGTGGCTTCACTATATTGATTAAATGGACTGAAAGGCTAATTCATCATATGTAACCCTTCACAGACAATATAATTTACGCCATTATACTACATAATTCACGCCATTATACTATGCAACTTACAGATAATATAATTTATGGCATTATACTATGCAGGTTATATACTATAATTTACGCCATTATACTGTTACAGACAGTATAATTTGCACCATCATACTGTGCAGGTTACAAGAAAAGTAGAAAATATTACCCGTCACAGCTGCTTCAGTGGGCTTCTCTCTTGTATCCACAAACAGGACGAGCAAACCTCCCTAGAAAGAAGACCCGGGTGTTGTTGGGAAAAGTATCCATTCGGAATGCCCCTATCCCACTCTAAGGTGTGATAGTGCCTTAGCAACAAACAAGGAAACTTATTTGAGTATTTCTTCTTTATGAAATGTAAATAAGGAGAAAGGATGTAACTAACCTGTGTCTTCCGCTAGTTTGTTGATCCAATCACTCCTCTCTTCAGTGGCTCTCAGCTCCTTGCTCCTTCACCGGCCCAGCTTCACCGAATTCCTGCAAGATCACAAGAGAGAGAAACTACACGAAGATATAGATATACATTCATAAAAAGCTCAAGATCAGATTAAGCTAAACATGTAAGCATAACAAAACATCATTGGTACACAGCATGTAGGAGAAACTCAAATATTTTATTGATAGAATAAGAAAGTCCAAGAGGAGATACAACCAAGTGAGTTCCGATCCAGCATCTACCTCCCAGCAAAGGAATCCCTTCCTCTCCTCCAACAAAGCATAAATCACCCAATGTACTAATCTCAATCTCAAACCAACAGCAATTCTCTGCAAAGTACAAAATTCCAGCCCCCTGAACCTCTGGGTGAGAGATCCATATATAGATGTAAGCAGAGAGGATGAGTCAGCTTATGTTTTGACTTGTGGCTTCTCTCTGTCAGTTCTTGCTTCCACTTGGAGGTTGAGAACCTCTTACTCATCACTAGTCAAATTCATTGAGGCAAGTGTCATTGGAGAAGATTGTGGAAGCTTCCATGGTCTTTCCACCTCGTTGAATGAGCTTGCCATTTGTCATTTCCCGCTCAGCGCACCCTGGTAGTGCTTCCACCTGCGTTGCAGTGCACCTAGCCAGTGTAGCCTCTGCATTTCAACGCAGGCAGCTAGTGGAGCCTCTGAATTGATCCTGATTTGACTAGTTTTGGGCAGTTTCTGGTGGAGAACTTCTAGGAGAAGCTGTCATTGGTTGACCTTGTTCCTTTAGGAGTTGTAACAACATCTTTAGGGACTTTGGATCCCTTGAATTATGGACATTTCATGCTTTTAGCTGTAAGGCACAAAAATGTCTATAACAGTTGCCCCCTAAAGTATGAGGCCGTTTATCGGGTGAAATACTTTATTAGGAGGATCCGAAGTTCATTCAATGCTGGGAGGAGACCTGTAATAAGATACAATACAATACATTATTTTTCATACTGTTTTCATGATCTAGCTGAGGCGGGCATTCCCATGCTGAGCTTTATAAATTCATTTTTATGTACATAGGACAGACAATTGTCTGATGATAGACTGATGATCCTGCTGAAATCATCATCCTTTGGTAGGATGATTGTCTGTGCTGCAATGCTGTACATGTCAATGTCTTTATTTTTCCTGAATATATATCGCAGCCCGGATGGATGAACTAGATCCGGGGTCTTCAATATCGTCCGATCTTCACTCTAAGTACAAGTCGATCCATGTGAGAAATGTTCTGAAGTCGAACATGGAAAGACATCGCTTGATTACCGGTCAATGATGTAAACCGTTAACAAGCGCGAGAGGAATCATCGATAATGATAATGACCCTCAAGGTACTGTAGTACAATTCACGTGGTGTGAATAAAGGACTTGGCGTCGAACACCACGCAAAATCTTTCGGTCGAAGGTCATTGATGTATACCTGTCGTCGGAAGTGAGAAACTTGCCATTGAGGCATGCAAGTTTCAAAGCACTGAAGGGGTTGTTCCTAGATCAACTTCTTGAATAATGAGCTGATGTCGACAAGAAGCGATCCGTCAAAGGAGGGCCTTAATGTATCCCACATCAGTGACACGGAACGGAGCAAATTATTTTGATGGAGGTGAAAACGATCTGATGATATATGGTTCAGGGTGGCGGTCATGAAAAGAATGAAGGATAATGTATGGTAGTGGATGGGACACGGTTGACTTCTCTGGATGACTTCTCTTGAACATATCGGTGACACTTATGTGATGGATTGGTAGCATTTACCCCAAAGATGGATGGTATGGCGAGACCATGGCGATGTGACCGGTTAATGAAACAACCCAACCCGACTCAGGGATGGAGTGGAAGTGTCATGTTCAAGAGCGACTTGCTACCAATAAAGTTCTTTGAGTTTCTTCCCAATTTTTCCCCAGTCATTGCTGACCAGTACCTCTTTATTTTTGTCAAGCTTGAGGAGGATAACATATGCTTGTTCTATAATTTGCCCTTCGGGCAAACCCATCGCTATGTTTTAACGAGCCTAGTGATAGTGAAACTCGTTCTCTTCTAAAGACAAGTTTGTCGCTATTAATGTTTTTTAACGAGTTTAACGACAAAGATAACTCGGTCCCTTTTCATTTTTAGAGAGTCTAAAAAGGTACGTAAAGATAACTCCAAAGTTCATTTTTCGTCATCTAATCCCTTAAATCCGAAAAAGTATAAAACAATACAGAAGGGATGAGTTTTCGATAGTTTTAACGAGCCGAACAAAACAAGCGCTCGATCTTTTTGTGCAATAATCCCTCAGGTCCAAAAAGATTAAAATCTAGAGGAGGGATAGCACTTCCGGTCGCTTTAATGAGCTGGAAGGCCAAAACTCGGCAATCTTTTCATATTTTATGAGTCAGATGAAAAGAGCTTAAAGAAGACTCGTATTTTGAAGAACGAGTGATAAAAAGGGTTAGCAGCTGATTCCAGGTAAGGGTTGGAATTTTCCAATCACGGCAGTGTCACAAGGATGGCTAGTGAAATCACTCTTCGCAGCTGTTCCTCAAAATGGGTAAACAATCAAATGGAGGTGAATGATCGGCCAATGGAAAAGTGGAGGTGACGGTGCAAACACGACCAAGGCTTTAATGGCTGATAATGTTACATTCACGGTTGTTATTTACCGAAGGATAGTTCATTTTTTAACGAGCTTAAACGCGGGTTGAAACACTTGCTCGATCTTATGTTTATTTTTTAACGAGCATGAACTATGTGCTAAAACTGCTCGATCTTATGTTTATTTTTTAACGAGCATGAACTATGTGCTAAAACTACTCGATTTTCCAGTCATATGATAAGAATGTCTCATGTAAGATCCCATTTTTTATGGAGCTTGCGCGTCACAAAGCTATGCTCCTGGAATCCTTTCTTTATGCAAGTTCGGAAACGACTAATCCTACGAGTTTAAAGGGTTAGACCTACAGGTTTAAAGGTAAGACCTAAAAATTTAAAAAATAAATAGCCGCCCCTTGCTTGCACTCCAAAAGGTTTGCATGCCCCCAGGTATAAAACAGAGTTTCAAGGTTACCCCTCAATTTGCAGATAAAACATTTGTTCTACCAGGAAAGGCCTACCTCTTTCAGGTTACCCAAAGATTGTTCTATTAATCTTTCAAACAAAACACTTCTTCGGCGATGTCTACTGAGATAGACAAAGGTGAGTGACAACGAGCGCCAAACACATAACTTTGACAAAAGAATCTTATTCTAGAATAACCCCTCTTCCAAGACGGACGGGGTACAAACTAGTCATATTCTCCCGCGGAAACCTACCCTATACCCAAAGTTTTCCTGCTGAAGCAGGCCAGGACGCATGCCCCCTGGGTTCCAGTCATATCATTCCGAATTACTCGTGCTCATCGGGGGGATGGACCGTGGGTTGAGACATTTCTTGCGTGAAGAGACCGTTTAGGGATGATATATGACTATTTGCGATGCGTGATCCGGGAAATGAAAGTTGGTCCACGAGCTTGACCACTCTTCCTTCGTGCGGAAAACACATTACTCTAAAGAGTGAGGAGACGATGGCTCCCATGCAATATATATAGTCTCGTACAAGGAGTAGGTTATAATCCAAGGGTCCTTGAACGACCATCATGTTCATTTGAACGGTCTTCCCTTTCAATGTGATAGGCACATTGGGGAGGATCCCTAAAGGTCGACTGGTTCCTTTATCAAAGCCTGTCAGATTTCTCATTTCAGGCAAAAGCGCTGGCGAACCAAGCGCTTTCCAAGCAATAGAGGAAAGGATACTCACAGATTCCCCCTCATTAATGATGGTGCTAGCCATGATCATTTTGTATATTTGGACGATAATTCTGAATGGTATGCTTGCTGGCAAACGGGGTCTGCCTAGTTGGTTCCAGTCGAAGGAGACAACTAGGTTGCTTGGTGGTGGGACCGAGTAGACGGCCAGGTATCGCTCTGACGAACTTCCTTCCTGGGATAAAGGAATGGGGGGATTGCCCCCGTGCTCGTCAGAGTCTGTGTTGATGAAGAGAATTTGGATGGTGTCATCTTTATCCTCTTCAGTGACTGTATCATTCGAAGACAAAACCTCTGAAGGCAAGACCGGGTCAACTGCTGCCTCGACCTTTTGACTTTCGTCGGGTATGGATTCAGCTGGTTCATCTTCAATGACCGGCGCTTCAGCTGACCACTTGAGCGGGCCAGCTGGATTCTCAACTAACGAAGGACTTGGCAAGAGTTTTTTATATCTAGGAGGAAGTCGTAACGGTGAAACCGGACGATCATCCAAAACTTTTTTTGCTTCGTCTAAGAAGGGACAATGGTGGATAGCATGATTGCCTTCGCACAGTCTACAGGGAGATCCAGCTCTCCCTTTTTGTCCAAGGACTTCACTTTCGCTAGTTGACGGTGTGCATTCAACATGGCTATCAGAGGTTGATGCCACCGGATTGTGCAAACAGGGAGACCAGTCCCTTAGTATCCGAGGGATGCAGGGACAATCTTTGTGGAAGTGGTCTCCCTTGCATATGACACATGGCGATTTAGGCCTAGTCAGTGCTGTGTGTGGATTTTTGTCAGACGACACTTGTTTGCCCCCAGTCGCTTTTGGCTCCTTCTTCTTCTTCTCTTTCTTCTTCTTTTCCTTCTTCTCCTTAGGAACTTGGTTTTTTGTTTTACCAGTTCCGTCAAGCGAAGAGGAAGGAGGAGAGGAAGAATTAGAGGAAGTAGAAGGCTGGTGGGTAACTCTGGACTTGTCTAACTGTTGATTCGACTGTTCAGGAATAGTGGTGTTCTGAACGACATTGGTTGAGAAGAGCCAGACCGGCAAGCCAATTGTCAGTCCTGGAAGCGACAATGTGGCCATATGGGGCGCACCAACATCTCCCCAAGAGGAGAAGGGACTAGGATTTCCACCAAGGGGAATTCCTTGGTTGGTAGGCTCCATTTTCTCAACCTAAAGATCAACACAGGAAAAAAGGTATGAATATTCCGTTTAAAATAAATTTTAACGACGCTTAGACGCAACTTGCTTTTTCAATTTTAAAAAGTCGATAAAAAGCAAAAGATGACTCTAGTCTCCTTCGATGTTTTAACGAGCCCGAAGTGACAAATGCTCGGATGGACTTTTTCAGTTATAGAGTTTGAAAAAGGCCAAAAGGAACTGCTCTGGAGTTCTAGGTAGAGGGTGTGCCAAACTTTTCACAAAACCGCAGAATACTTTTTAAGGTACGGGCGGTCAATCTTCCCGAATGCTGTGTTCAGTGCATTGCGATCAGTAGGGCGGCCCACACGGCTTCCTAAGGATAAAGGTTTTATGCCTATAGGGGTCTCCCAATATATACTCGACGGTACGTGGGAGCACAATCCGTACTGGCGCTTATCGTCTCTCAGGAGGAATCACCCAACCATCAGCGAGATCGACAGTCACCAGGTTTTACGACGCCAGAACACGTCTCTAGCCTAGACCTCTATGTTGTGCGTTAAGTTACAAAGCGTTGTTAAGTTCATTCAATTTATTTTAGGTTAATCTTTCTTAGAAGTTTGCCTTTTTGGATCACCACGAGATGTATGATACAATTCCTAAATGCAGTCTAAAGATGATAAGCAAGCTTTTATATCTTTTCAACAATGAAAATCCTAGCTACAAGGGGAAAAGAAAGACACAATCTTTTCTCAAAGAGCATAGAGCACACTGTAAATGCACTTTTCCTAAATCAAAGCATGCAAACTATCAAAATGCAAATGCACATATGCATGTATTTGTTTTCGCTTTCTTAATATTGATGCCTAAAAAGAAAGCTGTTGTACGAATTTGAATTCGATTTCAAGTGAAAACATAAACAAGTTTCTTTTTGAAAACAAAAAGACGATTACGACACTTTATGATTTTGAAGTAAACACTTGTTTCGACACTAGAAATTTATAAATTCAAACCAAAAGACAAAAGTAAAAGCGTAATCAACTGTGAACAGCAAACAAACTCACTCCTAAGATCAAAACGACACTTACGACAGGTCTAGATCTAAGGGCGACAGTATGACTAGTTTACTTTTGTAATGGGAAACTGCAAATGATGTAACAAATACACAAAGAACAAATACAGTTTCTTTATACAACTGAGGCGGAATTGAGGCAAAGAAAAGGGGTTTCAGATAGGTACACTGACTGATAACAGGCTGCAAAAAACAGAGATAAAACTAAGCAAAAAGAAGCAGGGAACCACAGCTGCACAAGGCAAGGGCTGATCAGCGCACCCTCAGCACAGAGAAACTGAACTTCAGCACAGGTATCCTTCACGGGACCTGCGTTGAAATGCAGAACCTCTTCACAGAGTCTGTGCTGAAGCAGAAACGAGAATTGTCTCTGGGTTCTGGGTCACGGTTTGCAGTTTAATCTACAGTTTTTGGCCGGATAAAAGCTATCAATTAGGTACAATTAGGAGGATGATTTAAAGGAGGACTAAGATCTATCACAAAGGGCTGTTAGAGCACTTGTGGATCAGCTGTTCAGATCATAAAAACAGGCCCAGTGAGTGGACTAGAGTGGCAGATCTCTACTTTGCATTTGAAAATGGCAAATGCATTTCGATTCGGCACTCTTGAGTTTATGAGAAGAACAACAATAGAAACACAAATAAACTAACAAGATACGATCCCCAACGGAGTCGCCAATTTGTTGTTGGGAAAAGTATCCATTCGGAATGCCCCTATCCCACTCTAAGGTGTGATAGTGCCTTAGCAACAAACAAGGAAACTTATTTGAGTATTTCTTCTTTATGAAATATAAATAAGGAGAAAGGATGTAACTAACCTGTGTCTTCCGCTAGTTTGTTGATCCAATCACTCCTCTTTTCAGTGGCTCTCAGCTCCTTGCTCCGTCACCGGCCCAGCTTCACCGAATTCCTGCAAGATCACAAGAGAGAGAAACTACACGAAGATATAGATATACATTCATAAAAAGCTCAAGATCAGATTAAGCTAAACATGTAAGCATAACAAAACATCATTGGTACACAGCATGTAGGAGAAACTCAAATAGTTTATTGATAGAATAAGAAAGTCCAAGAGGAGATACAACCAAGTGAGTTCCGATCCAGCATCTACCTCCCAGCGAAGGAATCCCTTCCTCTCCTCAAACAAAGCATAAATCACCCAATGTACTAATCTCAATCTCAAACTAACAACAATTCTCTGCAAAGTACAAAATTCCAGCCCCCTGAACCTCTGGGTGAGAGATCCATATATAGATGTAAGCAGAGAGGATGAGTCAGCTTATGTTTTGACTTGTGGCTTCTCCTGTCAGTTCTTGCTTCCACTTGGAGGTTGAGAACCTCTTACTCATCACTAGTCGAATTAATTGAGGCAAGTGTCATTGGAGAAGATTCTGGAAGCTTCCATGGTCTTTCCACCTCGTTGAATGAGCTTGCCATTTGTCATTTCCCGCTCAGCGCACCCTGGTAGTGCTTCCACCTGCGTTGCAGTGCACCTAGCCAGTGTAGCCTCTGCATTTCAACGCAGGGAGCTAGTGGAGCCTCTGAATTGATCCTGATTTGACTAGTTTTGGGCAGATTCTGGTGGAAAACTTCTGGGAGAAGCTGTCATTGGTTGACCTTGTTCCTTTAGGAGCTGTAACAACATCTTTAGGGACTTTGGATCCCTTGAATTATGTACATTTCATGCTTATAGCTGTAAGGCACAAAAATGTCTATAACCCCGGGCTTATAAGGAGTCATGGCAAAATGCATCTAAAATTGTGCAGGTTATGCCAAGCAGCAAAATGCATGTAAAATGGTGTAGGCTATGCCAAGTGTAGGCGCTGCATTATAAGTTTATTATGAAACTTGACCAAAGCATTTGACACAAACATTAAATGTTTCCCTATTAATGTTAAGCCCAAAAGAGCATTAAACTAGCATCTAATTGAAATTCAAAGGCTTTTATCCTAAGTTTCAGTAAGAATCCGAAATTCATACTCTTTTGCCTGCAATAAGAGGTAGAAATAGAAATAAGCTTACTATATCAAGCTAATTAGTGAACTTTCCATATCTGAAAATTTTGGATATCTTATTTTTACCCAATCATGAATGTCTTGAAAGCTGCGAAGCGGCAATAAGGCCCTCAACTTTGCTGTCCAATAAAAAATTACATAATAAATTTTATATTATTTTCTAATATTAAAACTTTGATTAAATTTGTGATACACATACATATTTTTGGTCAAACAAAAGACTAATACGCCATGAACGCTCTATCGATCGCTAAGCAGGGACTAATAATCGAATTCACAATTAGAATTATGCGTACCAGCAAAAGATCGTTAACAGTCTCTCGATAATGAAGATTAAGGTAATGATAATCATCTTCCATGGCCGAGTTACCAGAAAATTGACGTTTACAGTATTCGATAACCTTCTCCAAAGTTGTGGAAGAAATGTTTGGCAAAGGAATTGCTGCATTTGCCTCTGATTTGACGATGGTTTTGGTCTTCTGTAATTACGAAAGGATAATTTAGAGGCCAGAGCTTCGTCCATCTCGAAAACTACGTTGTCATTGGTTTTCACCTTAACCGCCATTTCTGAATATGACGAGATTTCTGAGGAGTCGAGGATTACGCTGAATCGTGGGGGTTCTAGAAAAGTTCGAAGGCTTTGAACAGACTTAAATATCCTATAACTGTCTTATAGGAAGCTCCGAATACAGAGATGAAGGTCGGTTTCGGCTTTTATTTCTATTTTGATTTTGAAAATATTTTGGAATATGATGTATTGAAATAAGGTAATCGTGGAGTATTTTTAGAATAAAATGGATAGAAATAAGATGATTTTTATTTGTTTATTTCATTACAATTGCAGACTATTTTGTAAAATTTATAATCAAATTAAGTTTAGCAATATTTAGTTAGATTTTTTCAATGTAATTATTAGAAAATATTTAATTTTTTTAGAACTCAGATGTCTGTGAGTTATAATGATAATTTTTCCGGATTAATCACAATATTGTTTTAGGGGTCAATGTTTTAACCCTCAACTGTTGTTCATTATCAACACATGGATGGAGATCCGATCTAACATGTATAAATAATGTGAAAGTGCTTTAGAAAATAATAAAAAATGAACGTTAGAAATTCAAAGACAATTTGTCAAAAATAACAAAATAATAATTTATTAAATTCTAAATAATCAATTTTCACTAAATCAAAAAACATAAAAAAAAAAAAATGAATATAAAACTAAAAAATTTTAAATATGAAATTAAATTAGAAAAATATAATATAAATAATTATTAAAAGAAAAAAATAAAAAAAAATAAACTAAAAAGAAAAATAAATAAATAAATAAATTAATTAATTAATTAGTTAAAATAGAATTAAAACAAATAAATAGTAATTCAATTAAAATAACTAAAAAGATCAATAGACCAATTTAATTAATTAAATTTAAAATATAAATAGAATTAAAAATAAAATAGAAAGAACAAAATAAAATAAGGAAAGAAATCTTAAACAAATAACCCTAATAAGAAAAATATTTATAATATAGTTAATAAAAAATAGGGTCAAATTATACTATTATTAGAACACATAATAATAGATAGATATACACATGCAAAAAATTGAGATAAATTAATAAGTAAAATTACACCAAAATGAAATTTGAATAAAATGAGATATTAACTAGAAAAATAAAATAAATAAATAAATAAATAATTTAAGAAGAAATAAGAAATCTAATTGTTATTAATGATTTGGGACTTCTCAATGTATGTGTGATGCTTTCCATATGCTTGATGTCAACTACTTGTTTTTGGATTCTCTGCTTGATGGAGCGTCCACTCTCTCCAATATAAAGTCTTTGCTAAAAACAAAAGATTAAATAAACATCCTTCATATCTTTAAAGTCTATGTAATCTTTAATGGATCTAAGAAAACTAAAAAAATTAATAATAATAAAAATTTGAAAAAAAAAACAACCTAATTAAAAGATAAATATTTATTAAAATTTCATATATGGAAAAAAATCAAATGATCTAATTTATATTTATATTAATTTTAATTTACTGTATTATTAATTTTCTTAATTTTTAAAATTATAATCCTTAATGTTTTAAATACAAAAATATAATTTATTTTTATTACTTTGAATCATTAGATGTTTTTTTAGTAAATCACTTTTTTTTTAAATTTAAAATTAAAAAAAAAATTACATTTATTAAAATTTTGATTCATTTTTAATATGTTTAGGTGAGAGTATTTAAAATGTTATAAGCTTGTATTAAAATAGTAATAAGAAAATCAAATTTCTAATTTGATTAAAAAAATATAATTTTGTAACAATAAGACATCATTATAGGATAAATTGTGGTCAACTTTGTCTATCTTCTTGAAGTTCACCAAAATATTGATCTCTTTTTCATTTTTCTTTTCGTTTTAATTTGTTATTATAAATTTAGACTAATGATCTATTTAATTACTACAACAAAAGTTTACTAGGGTATCTCTTAGTTGTGAAGCTAAATTAGCCAGCCACAGAATAATCCAGAAGCTTATCATTCACCAACATCGACCTTCTAGAAGTCGTCATCTCCAGTCGACCATGCCACCATCCACCGTCTCAACTAACTTCATCGATCACCGACACTTCTGGACACTGCCCTATCCTCATGCAGAAAACATGTTTAAAGGCTCTAGAGATCATCTATAAATATGTAATTTTGCCTTAGCCTGAGCATGAATGGAATAAATTTAAAATTGTCATCGTAGCTTTGTATGTACGCTAGTTATTTGCAAATATCATGTTTCAAGAGATTACATAAAAAAAATATATCATCATCTGCTATATGCGAAAAGAATAAATTTTATTAAAACAAATTGATTTTGGCCCTTCATTTTAAAAGTTGGTAAGGTGTAATAATTAAAGTCTTACCTAGTAAGTGGGATCTTGATTTTTGGGTGTGTGAATGTTATTGAGAATGAAGACAATAATGTTAAGTGATATGGAGAAGTTGAACATGGTTAATTTCGCCCTATGGAAATCACAAATGGAGGAAATATTGATTTTAAAATATTAGTGTTTTCAGATTGAGGATATAACAAAGAAACCCTCATCGATGATGGGTGAAAAATGGATTAAATTAGATAGAAAGGGGATTGCAATAATCTGCCAATAGCTAGAAAAGAATGTAAGAATGTATATTTCAGAAGAAAAGATAGTAGAATGATTATGGCATAAGCTCCATGACCTATACGAAAAGAACATGGCATCAAACAAAGTGTTCTTGATAAAGAAGCTTTATAATCTAAGGATGAAGGAGGGTGTTTTAGTTGTTGAGCACTTGAATGAATTCAATATTATTACTAGTCAACTTGCCTCTATTAAAATCATTTTTAGATGATGAAATTAGAGTTATCTTGTTAATGGGTTCTATGCCAGACAACTGGGAAAATTTGTTTGTAGGGACCCTGAATTTTGATGATGTCAGTAGAAATTTAATGAATGGAGGAGTTGTGACGCAAGTCAATTGCAGAAAACCAGGGTGGAGAAGCTCTAGCTCTAGCTAATCGTGGTAGGAGAATTGATCGAGGCCGACAAGGGCATTCAAGGTTGAGAGGCTGATCAAAGTTAAGGACAGACATGCTCATTTACTTTCATTGTGGTAAACCAGGAGACATGAAGAAAGAGTATCAAATCTAGAAGCAAGGACAAAAGGATAAAAAATTGTCTAGTACAAATCACAAGTCATCCAACACAAATGAAGGTGAGACCATTGTCACAGTCACAAATGGTGATGTTTTATTTAATTTTTTAGCAAAAGATGCATGTTTATATACATCTAGTAGTAGATTTGATTGGATCCTTGACTCTGGGGCATCTCACCATGTAATCCCATGAAAACATAGTTTTGTTACATATAATCCTGGTGATTATGGTAGAGTGTATTTGGGGAACAATCATTTTTTCAATATTGTCGGAGTGGGAGATGTCTAGATCAGTACGAAGGATAGATAGGATATATTGTAGAAACATGTAAGGAATGTACTAGAAATGCACACAAACTTGATCTATGTGGCATGACTAGATGATGAAGGCTATTTCACAAGCTTTGGAAACGGAGGTTGCAAAATTAGTAAAGGAGCATTGGTCGTGGCTAGAGGACCCAAGATAGGAACATTATATACATTGAAGACAATGATAGAAAAACCAAATTTGGATTTTGTCACAAGAGAAGTAAATTCAACAAATCTGTGGCATAAGCACTTGGGTCACATGAGCAAGAAGAACTTAAAAATCCTTGTTGGTAAAAATTTATTGCCAAGTTTGAAATCCTATAATCTTGATATTTGTGGGCATTGTATATATGGTAGACAAAGAAGGGTTTCATTCCTTAGAGGTGGCCATGAAAGAAAGAAAGAAAATGTTAGAATTGATACACTCATATGTGTTTTGGCCTGTTAACATTAAGTTATTAGGAGGGGCATTGTATTTTGTAACATTAATATATAATGAATCCAAGAAGGTTTGGGCCTACCTTATGAAAAGTAAAAGTGAAGCGTTTGAAGTATGTCAAAATTCCATGTTTCTGTTAAAAGAGAAACTAAAAAATTGCTCAAGTGCTTAAGAACAAATAACGATGGAGAATATTACTCAAATGCATTTACAGATAATGTAATAGGTTTGGCATAAAGCATGAAAAGACTATGTCTGGTACTCCTCAACAGAATGGTGTTGCAAAAAGGATGAATTGCACTATTATCGAGAAAGTGAGGAGTATATTGTCAAATTATAGTTTGGAGAAGCGTTTTTGGGCAGAAGCAGTAAGGACAGCTTTTTGTCTTATAAATCGATCTCCTACTACAACCTTGGATGGTAGAATTCCTAAAGAAGTTTGGACAGTTAAGAAGTTGAATTATTCTCATTTGAAAATTTGGATGTGAAGCATTTTCACATATTCCCCAAAGAAAATAGAACAAAGCTAGAAGATAAACCTACGAAATGCATTTTTTTGGGATATGTAGATGGATAACTTGGTTATCATCTATGGGATCTAGTAAAACATCAAGCCTTATTAGAAGCAAGGATGTTATATTTAATGAGTCGGACTTGTTTAAGAGGTATGTAAATGTGTTGGAGATCAAGAAAGTTATTAACATGTTTGAAGAACAAGAAGAAAACATCCCACCAATGCAATAAAATGGGCAACAAATTCAAGACAAGGAAAGACAACAAGTCGAAAATGATGAACATCAAGAAGAAGGAACCTTGCAAGAGCCTTTATAGGAGATTCAACCTGATAACACACCACCCTGGCTGGTTCATAGATCTTATAGGTCTCATAAGCCTTATGTTGTGTAGGCAATCCTTTATGTGGATAGAAACGATCCCTCTAGTCCTATGGGAGGATCTAGCAACAAACTAGACAAATATGTGCAAACTTTCCTAGTTTATATCAGAAAATACAAAGGAGGATAGATGATATACCTCACTTTGATGCTAACATCTATTGATGTCATTCTTGATTTTATCACTTCCAAGTTCAATCTTCTCTATGTCGCTGTGGATGAATACTTGCAAGGAAGATCAAACATAGAAGACAAAGGAATACATAGCATAATTCATTCTAATATAAACTATGTGACACATCAAGGAGTATCACACTAAATGAGTAATGATTTACACACTTATGGAAAGAAAACACATAATGTATTATTAATAGAAAGTAAAGGAATCATACAACCATTGAAGCCTTGATGTTGGAAACCTCATTTTGATGAGTTTCCAAGTCTTAGCCAATGTGGAGCGATAAAAAGGTGTCTTTTGAACTCCTAATTACCTTCACATTAATTATCAACCCAGGGACGACTTTTTATTTCAAGAGTGTACTCAGTCTGAGGCGGCTATTTACTCAAGAGTAATGTTTTGCAGTATAGTCCTCAAAGTCCAAAATTAAATGAAAGCCGGAAATAAAATCTAATTGGAATAGCAAGAAACTGAAATGTTCTAAACTAAATCATTCACTCAAACAACCATCAATCGAGGATACTGTAGCAATAACTCATTCCTCTGGATATTGATGCAATTGAAATCAAACCGGAACAAGACAATCAATCTGGGAACGAGGAAGCAATAACCAATGTTCTCTACAGTTGACAGTCCTGCTTTAAAGCAATCAAAAGGAAATTGAACTTGAACTTAAGCTGCCATTGAAAGTAAACTAGGAAAACTCTTTAAAAGCAAACTAGCGCAATTAATCAATAGAAATGAACAACAAAGTAAATGGGTGCATGTCTACAACTTAACTACTTCAAAAGGCTAAATCACACCAAGCATTGCATCAGTCGAAGGTTCGGTAGCAATAACCCATCCTTTTCATAACTGATGAGAACAAATCCGAGGTCTGGGAGCTAGGTAGCAGATGCTGGGGCTCACTACAGCCTAAGATCGTCCTTGATGAAATGGCAAGTAAATGAAACAAAAAATCAGCAATCTTAAATGGAACCAGCAATTGAAATGGAATAGCAATGCTAAAATACTAGAAGTAAACAACAATCTTAAATGGAACTGAACAACAAAACTAAGTAATTAGAAAGACACAGCAACTATAAATGTAATTGAATCAGCAACCTATCAGCATGAACATTAATCGCAGTTATTGAAGCAACAACAATCGTAGTTGTAATTGAATAGTAACTTAATTGAACAACCATTGCAATTATAAATGAGCAGCAATTAAATGAACCATAGTCTTAATTATATAGCATAGCATTAGATCAGAATTATCAGCAGGACATTTCAAGTTATAATTAATAATTCTATCACTGACACAATCCAATTATGATTTCAACGAAATGTATGTAAGCAAAAGATTACTGAACAAAAAATTTAAAGAAATGAAAAGGAAATCAAACCATCACACGAAAGAAATTGTAAAGATATGGTACACAGCAGCAGCGTACTCCACCAGAGGCTGGGCCCTTAGCCGCCAGCGGATGCTGCTGGGTTACTTCAGAATGAGAAGAATGAACAGCAACTCCCAAATCATGTATTAATCATCAAATTATGAAATCATTACAATAGCAAAAGCTTGAGGATTACCACATGCAACAATCCCTTCTTCTTCCTATCCTATCATGAAGCCTTGCTTCTGAATCTCTAATTCAAATCATCAATTCTCCATTCTCTTAGCCATCCCCAAATCATCCCCATCTCTGATCTTTGTTTTCATTTAAATAGAGAGAGATCAGAGAGAAGTTACAATAAGGATAAGTACAACATGATTCCTATTACAAAATTGGTTTTCTTCTAACCATTTGATCAACAAGAACAAGGCGAATTTGGCTTTGCAGCTGAGATTTGGAGGACGGCCGCAACAATAAATCTGAGAAAATCGTGCTCAAAGAACCCTGCGTTTCTCTCAGTACAAGTCGAATTTGGCCAAACCATTCATTGATAAAGTTAATTGGGTCCGTTCTGGACAAAACCCATGTTCCGGATTTTCCAGATTCTGCTTCATTTGCTCAGAATCTCAACCGCAAAACCGTCACTTCTTATTCCAGCGAATTTCTGAGTTGGCACTTTTAATGATCAAATCTTCAATCTGGAAATTATCTTGGAGGCTAAAAATGGTGAATAATATTACAACTGATTTATTGAAACTATCATTGATAAAATCATGCATAATCATCAATTTATTAGAAATAAAGGAGAATAAATAATATTCATCCATAAGAGCATAAATCATTTATAAAACAGATTTAAATAATAAATTATAATAAATGATATGATGAAGAATAATAGAAATGGGTGGAATAAGTGTTCAAAAGTGATAATAATAATGGCATATTAACGGCCCAACAGCCAAGACCTTCAAGCACTCCTTTCTCCTTAGCAAAATGGACAACATTTAAGCATAGTTTCAGCATAGGATGGAAACCAAGCAATAGCCAACTAGTTGTGGATAGTAGGGATCTCATTTATATGGAAAGAGAGGGAGTTAAGGATCCATAAAATGAGGGAGAGGTTCCAAAACTCAAAGGAAAGACCCATGAAAATAGGATCAAGGACCAAGAATGGGAGATCTCGCTCTATTCCTTATTCACCTGTAACCAAATCATTGTTCTCTAGGCTTCTAGTAAGAGAAGCTTCTCCTCCTCTTTAGGAAAAGCTTCTAGAAGAGGTTCAGCATGGGTTTCCCACATAAAATATTTGTTGGCAGCACTAAGTCAGCATAGTGCAACAAGTTATCAGCACGGGTCACCAGTGGTGCAAAACACGTTGATCATGAAAACTAGGTCTTTGAAAACTTTTCTTAGAAACTCTTTCAGGACAATTTTTCTTCTTTTCTTCAGGGATGCTTCTATATATGTTTCATGGTGAATAC
Organism: Pinus tabuliformis; assembly: GCA_031772625.1. NCBI lineage: Eukaryota > Viridiplantae > Streptophyta > Pinopsida > Pinales > Pinaceae > Pinus > Pinus tabuliformis. The sequence continues at coordinate 66,688,701 of CM062804.1, read as the reverse complement.
ACTGACAAATTTCGTCATTTTTATGCTTCAGGATACGATATAGGAAGTGTGACAAAATACTATGTAACACCTTCACAAAGTATATGATACATACTTATGCATGAACAACATAGAATGAAGATATAAACATAAACACAAAGATGCATCAAAATAAATCTTCATTTCATTAATATCAAAGAATTGAAAACTTCTTACATACAGAATGGAAAATAAACTAGCTCAGGCAATGAAAGATTATCTCTGAGAAGATATGTGGTGGCTACATGCCTCTGAATTGTGTTACAATGAGGCTCAAGAGCCTTTTTATTATTGAAAAATAAATGGAAACTATAAAAAACCAAAACCCTAACCCTTGGAGATGGAACGCCAAGAGTTTGTGGGCCCCATTGGGTTTAGCTAGACAACCAACTTCCCAGGGTCATAACTTGGTCATATGATCTATGTTTGCCGTGTACGATACCTTGTTTGAAATTTCTCTCCAAGTACTACAATATTTTTGGAAGGCCCATAGCTCATAGCCATAGGCTATAGGCCTTGCTACAGACCTCAAAAAAACATCATTTAGGGGTTCAAAACAACGTCAAAAGTTCAAGACCCGAAAAAATTCTAAAAATAGTAAATTGTGCTATAATCAAGGAAATTGATGAAACCAGTTGGAGGTTCAAGTGGAATAGGTAGTTGGCCACCAATATCCACCTAGATTATCCCTTCCATATTTTGAAGCAATGGTCCCTATTGCATGCATAGCCTCCATGAGGTGAGGACATTTTTTTGAACTTAGTCCCTGATGAGCCACTTGCCTTGGTAAAGGAGTTGGTCTGCTTTAACAACTCGATATAATTGGATCCTCTGCTGACGAGTGTTCTTGATCTATGTGTCCATGATCTCATAAGTCGTGGCATGTTCTATGCAGATTGGATTGAGCTCTATTGGTGTCAGTTGCTCAACAATGTCTGATGTGTCCAATAGTGGGGGAAAGTATAGCCGCAACTGGTCCACATTGAATACTGGGTACATGTTAATGAACGGTGGAATGCTAAGCTCGAAACAATTTTATCCTACAACTTTAGTAATGGTGTAAGGCCCATATTAGAGTGGGTGAAGCTTGCGGTGGGCCCTTGCAAGGCCCTCCTTCTGCAAATGTAACCAAATTTTTTCGCCCACCTAGAACTTGTGCGACACCCAATGTTGATCATGAAGTTGTTTGTACTTGGCATTTGCGACACCCAATGTTGATGAGGTAAATCCCCTCTACGGATAGAGGCGATCCCTACTAGCCCAGCAGGGGTCTAGCAACAATCACACAATGCTGCTACGCATGTTCCTAATTACAATTAAACAAGAGGTAAAGAGCACCTACTTGGATTCCTGCGCTTGTCGTTTGACGAAGAGATGTTGCCTTCGCTCCTCCGCTTCGGCTGGTCACGATCCTCCGCGATCTCCGCGAATAGATACCTGCACACACGAAGGGGAAACAAACACAAGCGTGAAATCTAATAAAAGCAACCATACATCAGTCAGAAAAGATGTAATTCACATTTAACCATTGCGTAGACAAATGAGAATGGAACAATAATAGCAGTCATCTATTATTAATCAAAATAGAGAAGAGTACAACCAAATGTTCTGACGTCGGTAACCTTCTCAAGAGGGGCCAGTCAGCATGTATCTCAAGCATTCACCTTTGAGGATGATTCTCCCAAGACAAACAACTCTCTCTCTCACACAAATAGCACAAAACAACCTTCCCTAAGCAATCAATCACTTCCACACCTAGCACACCACACCTATAGCAGCAATCTGAGCACTACAAGCTCTGTACAATCCAAGCTATTCCAAGCTAAGTCTAACTATCCAAAAACTAGCTGCCCATGGTAATGGTGAGAGTTTATATAGGAGAAGGAGTCTCCTATAAGGGTGGAAGGATGAGCTTATCTTCAAGGGAAGTTGTTGCAAAGGGTCGAACAGACATGCCATAGAAGGGAGTCGACATTCACAAAGCTAACAACCAAGCCTGGAGTGATCTGGAAGGCTGGCTGTTTGAACAAATTCGCCCAAACTGGATCAGCGCGGATTATGAGGCAACTGACGCGATGTCGCCGCGTCTACATAACTGGGACAGTCATGTCAGCGCGGAAGAACACGGGAAAGGCGCACTGGCGACCAGTGCGGAAAAGTGATGTCCTTCCGAGCTGGCAGCGCACGGAATACACTACAGGGCGCCAGTCATCGCGGGTATTTTTCAAACAGATGCGCTGATGAACAAAACTTTAGGAAAATGGGTTTTTTGGGCCAGTTCAGAAGGCATGAAGCTTAGTGATTGGCACAGCAGGGTGACTGACAGGAAGGTAGTGACAAATTACTGTGTAACAGATGCCCCCTAAAGCATGAATACCGAGAGAGTGGGAGGGGTGAAATGCTTTACAACACATGTCGAACTGGAACATCACCTGGAAGGACCGAAATATCTCTGATAATCAAGTACATGCAGTCGAGGCATGGGCGCAGCCATCCAAAAGACATGCGAAAAGGTCTGTGGAATGGACGCAGCCACCCAGCTAAAGAGACCATAATAATGATAAGGTATGGTCGCAGCCATCCATGAAGACTCAGGTATGGGCGCAGCCATCCATCAATGAGTCATGTAATGATCATCCACAAAATCGCAACCTGGACCATAAACAGACAGGGATCCAGGGTCTTGTGTTCCGTCCCGATCCGAACAAAGTACAAGTTCAAGCATGTGAATACATGGGTTGAAGTCGAACATGCATGAACATCGTCTGATTACCAGTCAAGGATGAAAACTGTTAACAGACGCGAGAGGTACCACCAGTAATGACAATGGCCCTCAAGGTACTATAGGTACAATCCGCGGCATGTGAATCAATGAGCTGGTGTCGAACACCCACGGAATCATTCGATCGGAGGCCAATGATGTAAACCTCGCGTCGAACACGAAGAACCTGCCATTAGGGCATGCAGGCTCTAAGGCACCTGAAGGGAGTCTCTAAGTCACCTTCCTGGATAATGAGCTGAAGTCGACAGGAAGTGACCTTGATCGAAGGTGGGCCATAATGATTCCCACATCATCGACACGAGACAGAGGAAAAATGATTTGTGTGAGATAGCAGATGAGGTTGTATTATTGCAGAGGTCAACTTCTCTTGAACATATCGGCGGCACTGTAGCGGGTTTGGCAATATTTGACATCAAATGAGCAGAGGGTATAGTAATGATGGCAATGGGCAGATGAGAGGTCGAATAAGATAACCCAAACCCACAGAGGCCAGTGAAAAACAAGATGAGATGGTCCCACCCAGACACGAAGCAGAAGAGTGCCATGTTCAAGAGCGACATACTGCCGACATGACTATGATTACAGTTCCATTTTCCCCACCATTTCTGGCAGGTAACCCGATTATTTTTGGGTGACAAGCTTGACGGGGATAGCATATGCTTGAAGAATGTCATTTCGACAATGCCCGATGTCATCAAGTGTTTAACGAGCCTGACAAAGGAAAAACTCGGCGTCTTTTCTTGTTTAGAGAGTCTGAAAAGACAGCGGAAAAGGAGACTCCAAGGGGGTCCTTTTTCGTACAGTTGTGTCTCTCAAGCCCGAAAAAGTATAAAACAATGCCCGAAAGAACCGCCCGACCATTTCGATCGAGGAGCACTTTTCGTAAATAGTGACTTCGACCCGAAAAAGTAAAAAAGCGATCAGAAGCACGTTGTTTTGGAGCCAATAACGAGTTCGAAACGACAAAAACCTGGCAATCTTTTTAGTTTAAACGGTCGAAAAAAGAGCTTTAAAGGCGACCGCCTCCCGTTCCCTTTAACGAGCTGAAAGGAGGCTCGGCCATCTTTTCTCGTTTTAAATGGTCAGAAAAGAGCTGAAAGCAGACCTCCATTTTTATTCTCTTTAACGAGTTAAAAAGGGAAAAAATACTCGGCAATCCTTTCACCTTTTACGAGTCAGAAAAGAGCTTAAAGGTGACTCGTCCTAGAGGAACGAGTGGTATAAAAGGTAGCAACTGGTTCCGGCAATGGTGGAACTGCTCAAAACATGTAATGGTCAAGAGGCTGGCTAATAAAACCACTCATCGCTGCGGTTCCTCAGGAAAGGATAAACAACCAAGTGAGAGCATATGATCGGCGAAAGAGATGGTAGCAATGGAATGAAACAACCAAGGTTCATCTAACAGAAATTAGCAGATAAAAGGCAATCACGAGATGTAAATCAGGTATGGGTTCATTTTTACACAAGCTTGAACCGTAGAGAACTTTGCTTGGATTCGGTTTCATGTTTACACAAGCTTGAAACGAAAAACTATGCTTGTTATAAGTTCGCATGCCCCCAGCATAATAATGCAAATCGAGGTACATGCCCCCCAAGCTTCATTGCATTCGACAAAGTGGATGGAATGAAGGTTCACTTTCGAGATCTTGGAAAGACTCGACTGGGATTTTACGAGATCTTAATCAAAGACTCGATCTGAAAAGGGAGTTGTTTCATTTTTTTAATGAGGTTGACACAGTAAAAGAACTATCCTCATAACCCTTGTTTCATTTTTTAACGAGGTCGACACAAGATCAAAACTATCCTCGTAACCCTTGTTTCATTTTTTAAGGAGCTTGACACAGGAAAGCGAACTATGCTCCGACCAGACCCAGTTTCATTTTTTAAGGAGCTTAACACCGGAAAAGAACTATGCTCCATCTAGACTTCATCATAATGAACGGGAAGTGGAGGCCCCCAAGAAAGTGGCTCCGGAGGGAAGGCCGATATCTTGGAAATCAGGACCTAATGCCCCCAGGACACTATGCACGATGGTGTCATCACTGGGTACGAGCACGGGGTAGGTAGCCACGTAGTTGATTTGCGGTGAGGCAGATACAACTGGTGGATGGAAACCAGGTGGGATGGATGAGTGCGCCGGAGGGGCTTGTGGGCGGACGAACGATAATTGATCGAACACCACTATTCTCCCATCGTGTGGAAAGCAAATCACACGAAAAAGTGAAGAAACAAGGGCTCCCATGGCATACACATAATCACGACCAAGGAGAAGACTGAAGTCTAAAGAACCTTGGGTAACCGAGATGTCTATATAGACAGTCTTGCCTCCCAAAGTGATAGGAAACTTCGGAAGGATCCCTAACGGCTGACTCGTTCCGCCGTCGAACGCGGTGAGATGCGGTGCGACAGGTACAAGCGATGGGGAACCCAAAGCTCGCCAAGTAGTAACGGGCATAAGACTAACCGATGCTCCTTCATCTAACACAGTGCCAGGCAGCGCCTTGTTGCAAGCATAGGCGGTGACCCAGAAAGGCACATGGGATGGGAGAGGAGGGGTAGTCAAACGACTCCAATCAAAGGAAATGACCGAACTACTTGGTGGGGGAACCATATGGTTGCCCCCCTGCTCGGAAAGAACCGACTCTGAATTCTCCGGAGAGGTTTCAGGGGAACCTTTATCAAGCTCAGGAGAATCTGAGGAGATGAGAAGAACATGAGAATTTTTCTCTTCCGAAATAGAGTGCTTGAGAGGAGGTGAACTCGAATCAACACCCTTTCCGACCAACGACGGGTCTGGAATAGGCTGGGAACAGCCAGGTTCGGGAAGAGGGGCCTGGACAAAAGGGGAATCTGAAGCGATCTCTTTGTCAACAAGGGCGCGATCTACAGTTGTAGAAAGACGTTGATAACCAACGGGAAATGGATTCGGAGGAGCAACAAGACTTTCCAGCATAGCAGAGGCTTTATCCATGAGTGGACAAAGGTGAAGGGGATGTTTGCCTTCACAAAGTCGACAGGGGATTCGAAACTTCCCTTTCTCCTTACCATTCCCAACTGATGAGGTAGCATCGCCATGATCATCAGTGGACGATGGAGGGCGGGCCGGATCGTGAGACCAAACTTCTAATACCCTGGGAATGCCAGGACAATCACGAAGCAGATGGTCCTCCCTGCATAATCGACAAGGAAACTTAACCTTCCGCGGAGGAGTAGAAGGTGACCCGACTTCGGGTGTACTGGAGTGGATAGCTGGACTTGAGAGGGGGACTGTGTGTGGAAACTCTCCCTTATGAGACTTCTTCCTCTTGGTCTTCTTCTTCTTCTTCTTAGCCACCTGGTTACCCACATCGAGAGTTTCACCAGGCGAAGTACAAGAGGAAGACATAGAAGTAGGCGTCGAAGGGGAGAGATCCACCTTAGGATCAACATGATGTCGTTCAGGTGGAGGGACTGATGGACTAACAGCCGATACGGTAGGGACCAAAGAGGTTGAAAACAACCACACAGGCAACCCGACAGTTAACCCTGGTAGGGACAACGTCGCCATATACGGAGCACCAACATTCCCAAGAGGAGGGAATTGTCCTGGGTTCCCATCAGAGGGGGAACCTGGGTTAGTGAATCCTGGAAAAGTTGCCATAGCAAACGAAAACGAAACCTACTCAAGCTAACGCACACAAGATCTAACCAGGTGATGTTATCGTGGCCGAATAAACTTTTAAGACACAGGAACCAAACTTGACCTTTTCATGTTTCAAGAGTCGAGAAAAGGACGAAAAGATGACTCCAGTCTCCTTCGAATGTTTAATGAGCACGAAGTGACAAGACGCTCACAGGCACCTTTTCATTTAGGGAGTCCGAAAAGGATCAAAAGTGACTGCTCTGGAGATTCTAGGTAAAAGGTGTGCCAGACTTTTCGCAAAACCACATAATACTTTTTAGGGTATGGGTGGTCGATCTTCGTGAATGCTGTGTTCACTGCATTGCGAATCGTAGGGCGGCCGACTCGGCTTCCTATGGATAAAGGATAAATGCCTAGTGGGGTCTCCCTATATACACGACAGTACGTGGGAGCGCAGTCCGTGTTAGACCACTATCGAGTCACAGAAGGAGGAATCACCCAACCTAATGTGAAACAACAGTGACTATGTTTAAAGACGCCGGAACACGTCTCTAACCTAGACCTCTAGATATTTGCGCTTAGTTCCAATGCGTTTTTAGATTCATTCGGTTCATTTTACAGTTGATCTTGAGATTAAGTTTCGATTTCAAGCTCTATCGTATGTTCTCTCACAATTACCTAGATGCCAACTACATGCCAAAGAATTTCATTTTGTTCGATGAATTCTAGCTATGAGAGGGTAAAGAATTTTGATCAAACAAAACAAATACAAGAAAACAAGCAACCTAATGCAGCTAAAAGCAAGGAAAGGAAACTTTTTCTTTTGAAAATGCAAATCAACGAAATGTTCTTTTCCTTTTCAATTCTCAAAGCAAAGCTACTAGTTTGATTTTCTTCCAATGGCACAAAGCATCTAAATGAATTTGGAGGAACCGGAACACCAAGCAAATCACTTAATGAAAGCACACAAAGTTCCCAAAACATCCAACGAAGGCTTCCAAATCGAAAGGAAAACTAAGTTCCGCACGAGCTATGTGATCTAAGCTCGACAAGACAAGCAAGGATTGCAAGCAAGGAGGAAGCGAATGTGAACTGATCGATCCAAACAATCGTAATCTATGCTTGGTAGTGAAGAAATCGAATCAACATAAAAAAGGTGGTTCAATAATCGACACTAAAAATCAACCAACAACAAGCAGTGAAAAAGCCTCAAGCAAATCAATAAGAGGGTTGTGGATGAATGTTGAATAGACAAGTAACCCAAGCAAACGGTTTCTCGATGAAACTTCTAAAGGGCTAGGTCACATGGTCTAAAAACACAAGAGTCACTCGAATGAAATCAAAGAGAGAGCATCCCTTAACCAAAAAGCAATCAAAACAAGCTAATGAGGGACAAGAAACCACAGGGGATAAGAAAGATTGATGAATTCAGGAGATAAAGTTATAAAAACAATTTTTCAGGAGTCAGCGCAAGTTTTACACTAAAAACCCATGTCAGCGCAACTTTTACACAGACCACCCGAGCTGTCAGCGCGACTTTTGCCCAAAAAACCGAGCTGATCTCAGAAAAACACAGTCGTCGCGGAATTAAGCTAGAAACCCAAGGTCAGCGCGGGTAGAAAGCTAGCAAGTGGCGCTGACATCGCGACTATACACGTCTTTTCCGCGCTGATCCGATTTTCCAGGATCGTCGCGACTGTTAGGCATATTTACGCGATGAACAGGATGTTGCAAAAGGGTGAGCGCGATGTCAGCGCGACTGTTAAAATTAAATCCGCGATGGAGCTCAAAAATAGTGACAGGCAAATCAAAACTCCCAAATCAAAACAGCCAATCTTTCAATCAAACAGGGGCATCTCCCAGATCAACCCAGGAAACGCAAAAGAATGATAATTAATCCCCAATTTCAAAAAGAGAGCAATCAAATTCAAACACAAAGATGGACTCAAGAGACAAAAAGGCTGATCCACAGCAGAGTCGCCAAATTGTTGATGAGGTAAATCCCCTCTACGGATAGAGGCGATCCCTACTAGCCCAGCAGGGGTCTAGCAACAATCACACAATGCTGCTACGCATGTTCCTAATTACAATTAAACAAGAGGTAAAGAGCACCTACTTGGATTCCTGCGCTTGTCGTTTGACGAAGAGATGTTGCCTTCGCTCCTCCGCTTCGGCTGGTCACGATCCTCCGCGATCTCCGCGAATAGATACCTGCACACACGAAGGGGAAACAAACACAAGCGTGAAATCTAATAAAAGCAACCATACATCAGTCAGAAAAGATGTAATTCACATTTAACCATTGCGTAGACAAATGAGAATGGAACAATAATAGCAGTCATCTATTATTAATCAAAATAGAGAAGAGTACAACCAAATGTTCTGACGTCGGTAACCTTCTCAAGAGGGGCCAGTCAGCATGTATCTCAAGCATTCACCTTTGAGGATGATTCTCCCAAGACAAACAACTCTCTCTCTCACACAAATAGCACAAAACAACCTTCCCTAAGCAATCAATCACTTCCACACCTAGCACACCACACCTATAGCAGCAATCTGAGCACTACAAGCTCTGTACAATCCAAGCTATTCCAAGCTAAGTCTAACTATCCAAAAACTAGCTGCCCATGGTAATGGTGAGAGTTTATATAGGAGAAGGAGTCTCCTATAAGGGTGGAAGGATGAGCTTATCTTCAAGGGAAGTTGTTGCAAAGGGTCGAACAGACATGCCATAGAAGGGAGTCGACATTCACAAAGCTAACAACCAAGCCTGGAGTGATCTGGAAGGCTGGCTGTTTGAACAAATTCGCCCAAACTGGATCAGCGCGGATTATGAGGCAACTGACGCGATGTCGCCGCGTCTACATAACTGGGACAGTCATGTCAGCGCGGAAGAACACGGGAAAGGCGCACTGGCGACCAGCGCGGAAAAGTGATGTCCTTCTGAGCTGGCAGCGCACGGAATACACTACAGGGCGCCAGTCATCGCGGGTATTTTTCAAACAGACGCGCTGATGAACAAAACTTTAGGAAAATGGGTTTTTTGGGCCAGTTCAGAAGGCATGAAGCTTAGTGATTGGCACAGCAGGGTGACTGACAGGAAGGCAGTGACAAATTACTGTGTAACAGGAAAGTATAGCCGCAACTGGTCCACATTGAATACTGGGTACATGTTAATGAACGGTGGAATGCTAAGCTCGAAACAATTTTATCCTACAACTTTAGTAATGGTGTAAGGCCCATATTAGAGTGGGTGAAGCTTGCGGTGGGCCCTTGCAAGGCCCTCCTTCTGCAAATGTAACCAAATTTTTTCGCCCACCTAGAACTTGTGCGACACCCAATGTTGATCATGAAGTTGTTTGTACTTGGCATTTGCTCTGTCCAATATGTCATGGACCTACTAGTGGATGCATTGAATGCCTTCAATGAAGTTGGTAGCTTTGTCATCTTTAGGCTGGACATAAGCTAAATCCGCCTGAGCAGCTGCAAGTGGTAAGGAAACTTCAATGGGACATAGTGGTTGGAATCCCAACCCCACTTGAAAGGGGCTATGGCCACTTAAGTTGTGGAGAGCTCTATTGTATCTATTTTGGACATAAGGGAGGCTTTCATACCATGTGTGTGGATGCTTCGAGTTGTAAATGCGCAGGATGTGCACAATCATCTTGTTGATGACCTATGTTTGGCTATCAGTTTGGGGGTAGAAGGTCGTGGAATTAGTGAGCTTGGCATCAAAAATTGACCAAAGGCTTGACCATAATGTACTTAGGAACATGTTGTCCTGATCCGAGATAATGGACTTTGGGATCCCAAAGTGGACCCATACTCGTTTAAAGAAATTTTGGCAGTGGCTTCTGTTGTGATGCTCTTCTTGCAGGCCGCAAGAATGACCATCTTAGACAATCTTTTGACGACCACAAAAACACAGTCATTTCCAATCTTGGTAGAAGGAAGGCTTGGCATGTAATCCATGGAAATGGATTCCGAAGATCGACTAGGAGTAGGAAGAAGAGTATATAGGCCTTGCTTCTTGATTGTAGGTTTGGAAATGGCACAAGCAGTGTAGGATCTGATGTATTTCCAACATCTTGTCAAAGGTTCGGCTAATAAAAATATGTTTACAACATCGCCAACAAATTTTTATACCCCAAAATTTCCAACGAGCCAACTATAGTGCACCTCCAAAATCATCTTGGCATGCTTGCTTGAAGGAACACAAAGGTGTCCCAGGTGGCATAACATTGCATCCTGAAGGTGAAATTATGGAACTTTCTTTCCTTCCAGGAGCATATGGTATTTGGTGCTCAATTCTAGATCACATTTGTAAATATGTGGCCATCTGGAAGTCTCGTGTCCACAAGAGTCGAGCACAGTGGTCAGTTCCATAATTGGTGGTTAGCTAATGTAGTCTGCAACATTATTGGTGTTTCCCTTCTTGTACTTAATATTCAAATGGAATTTTTTCATATATGTGGACCATTTCTGATGGTGATCATTCTACAACTTTCCTTTCATCTGTGTGAACTGTAGGGGTCGTTTGTCTGTGTGGATGATTGTTTCCTTCCCAAAAATTTAATGCTTCCATGTCGAAAACCTGCACAATGGAATACATCTCTTTATCATAGGTGGGATACTTTCAGACTGTATCTGAAAGTGTCTCACTTTGATATGCCACCAGATCCCCCTGCTGGGTAAGAACTACACCAATAGCATAGTCGGAGGCATCTGTCTCAATTTCAAATGGTTGCTACAGGTTTGGTAATGTGAGCACTGTTGTAGAGTAGAGGCAATGTTTTAACTCAAAAAATTCCTTCTATTGGGATTTAGACCAAAATAAATTTTCCTTCACTCTACCCTTGGTGACTTGAATAAAAGACCAAGTGATATGAGAGAATCCCAACATGAACCTGTGATAGAAATTGGTAAGACCTAAAAAGTTGTGAAGCTCTGTTAGAGTGGTCAGGGCTGGCCAATCCTGAATAAATTGTCTCCTGCTGTTGCACAAAAATTGTCACCTTGACATTCTGCAATCTGTGTGAGTCCATTACCACTCATACTTTCCTCCTTTGCAAGTCTTAAGCCTCAGTTCTTCATATCAAGCATTGAAAATAAGAGAAAGCCCTCAAAAGTCTCTAAAACTCTAGTTCCACACTTTCTCTTAGCATTTCCTGCGGTCCCGCACTTAAAAGGTCATGTCCCCTGTGCACATGACCGCTCTGTCTCTGTGTTATGGGTGCGGACCCCTGTAAAAGTCAAAAAGGTGCAAGTATATTATTAAAAACTCACTTTGAGTCATTTCTAGAAGCTTCTGGAAGGAATCTTGAGGTGGCAAGTTCGCTCCTTTAAGGTTCATGCATCACATACCTTAAGGAGCTAACACCTTGATGTGAGGAGCTTATCCCTTTGAAGGAGGACTCTATCCCTTCATAGGTGGACCTGTAACCTCCTTCCTTTGCACTATAAAATGAAGCATTGGCCTGGTTACTGGAGGGGTTGAAAGCTGAATATTTTTGAGGTGAAATGCTGTTGGAACTTAGTCTTCCTAATTGAACTTTTGTGAGGAGAGATTACATACCTCTTTTATCTCATTTGGAAGAGTGTGAGGCTTGCCAAAGTAAAATAGATTCCTGTTTCGGACCCTGGGAAGAGCTTGTACAACATCAAGGCATCAAAGGTTGTAAAGTTCTTCTATTTAAAAGTTAATACAAATAAGTTTATTTTTCTCAATAAGCTGTGTTTTATGGTTTATTTTATGGATTCCTTGATCACCATAATGAACATGATTTATGATATTAGCTATGTAGGTGTTATTTGATGTGTGCTTGTTTGTGATTGCAGGTTCTCAAAAGGAAACTCTTTTGGACGGTTGAAGGATGGCTACTAAAAACTAGCGTTGGAATTAAGGTAGGGTCTAAACACCTCTATAGTTTTTATTAATGAATCGCAATATGTTTAGAGAAAGGTAGATTTTCTTGTCCTGCTTCTTGCTAGATATCTTTTGATACTAGGGAGATCGGCCTTGTCCGCAAGATCGATTTATTCGGCCAACAAATTGGCGACTCCGCTAGGGAACTGAATTTGGTTTTTGGTTTTCCTTTTTCTTTGACTTGAGAAACTTGTTCTTGTTTCTGGTTTTTGCTTGATGTGTGTGGGATTGGGTAGTTTTTAGGATTTGGATTATTTTTTGTTTTTCGAAGTTTTCAGAGGACTGCACTTTCTTTTTACGAACAGTGCAGGCATCTCCGCACTTTTCCTTTAGTACATAGAGAGGTACCACATCTGGTTCTTCTGGAAGCCTACGAACCCTGTGAAATTTTTTGAAAAACCTAAAATGTTTTCTTCTAGTTAAGTTTAGGTTTTATTTATTGCTTTTACTGTCTACCCAGATCTGCATGTGTTTTGTCAAAAATTTCTTGTGAGTAATTTCCATTGGTATTTTTATTTTAGATGATTTTCCAGAAGTTTTGCATGCCTAGATTGGTTTTCACTTGGTCTATGTAGTGACTCAAAGATTGGAAGCCTAAGAAACCTTAGATTACCGTGGTGTCTTTTTGTCTTCTTGATGAGTCTGACTAGTTTGTGAAATCTACCTTTGGTGAGAAATAGATTTATTTTTCTCTTTGCAAATCTTTGAATGAACTTGGTTATAAGTTTTGAATTTCATTTTTATAAAAGAAAACATAGCTGGATGTTTTTTGATTGATTTGTTATTCTGAACGAAGTAATCCTTAGTTTACTGAATAACTAAGTAAAACGTCCTCAAAAAGAATTGAAGCTTTTATTTCGATTAAGTTTTTAGAAGTTTTTAGATCTCATGATTAGTTTTTGTAGTTTTGAGTGTTTTTTAGAAATTGTAGAATCTCTTTTGAAAGAATCGTTTTTTGTAGTTTTTGAGTGTTGGAAAAGAAAGGGGTTTATTGTGAGCATAATTAGTAGTCTTGTTTTGAGTTCTTATTGAAAAAGAAAAAAAGATTTTCTTTTCATCTACATGTTGAAAGAAAGATTTGTTTTTCAAAGAATTGCATTCTCAAACTCTTTCTTTTAGCTAGAAATTCATTGAAGGAAAAACGAATTGTTTATCATTTTAGGTGCATTTTTAGTGTTTTTGGAGTTGAGTCTTCACACCATCAAAGTTTCATTTCCATACCTATTGACTTAAGAAACAACCCATAAAAGTAACGCTTAATTAAAATTGATCTAGAAATCTTTTTATTTCTAGGGCTCTTATCACCAATATAGCTTAGGCTAGTATCTTGGAGTAGGGATTAATTAACTCTCCAAGATAGTTAAAACAAACAAGTAGCTATATCTTGTGGTAGGAAATAAATCCAATTGATGATGATGATGATGATGATGGTGGTTAACGTCCACTGAGACGAAATTGGTCTATCGGACCTACAATTTTCTTAATTTTTACTTGTCTGGCTCCTCGTCTTTCTTGGCGAGATTGGTGTTGTAGCTTTCTTTCTTTTCTCTACGGTCTTCCAACTTTCTTTGTCTTGCATCTCCTTCATCTCTTCTGGTTCTTGGGACATTGGTGTCTTAGCTTCGCGATCTATAGTTGGAGAAGTTTGGTTTAGGAGATCTGCTTTGCTGTTAACTGAAGATTTATTTTCTGTGGTATTCAAATCCTCATAACTGTTGATTTGCTGGGGCGGGCTTTCTCCTTGCTTGCTTTGAGAGTTGTTTCCTTCTTCCTTGATTTCTTGTGACTCAGAGTTTTCTCTAGAATATTCTTCTTTGATGACAGTGTAGTGTTCTTTTTGTGCTCCTTCCCACCATGTAGATCTGTGGTGGTTTTTTCTAGCAAAATTTTTCTCAGAGGCTTTTGGGCAATTTTTGGCTAGATGCCCCGTCTCAAAGCACGATCGACATCTGAAGAGGACACTTTCATAATCAAGCTTCTGGTTCCACACATAGTCTTTACTTGTTAGGTTTATTTCAGCTGGGAATCCGGCGCTGAAATCCATTTCCACACAGATGCGTGCATAGGTGGTTCTGGCATATTCCTTTGTTTCTGGGCACCTGCAGTAAAATTTCCCAATTGCATTTCCGATGGCTTTTAGCGAGGAGAGATTCCAGAGATGCAAGGGTAGGCTTGGCAATCTCACCCAAACTGGTGCTGAGGTTATCACTGCTGTAGAGGGATCGAATGATGGGTTCCATGGCTTCATGAATAGGCCTGATTTTTCCCAAAACCAAGGGCCGGAATCTAGAATACATTGTCTGCTTTCAGGATTTTCAAAATCTACTATAAAGAAACCTCTAGCACAGGGGTAGATATTAATTTCATCAGAAATGATAGGCTTCCATACCTCCGAGATCCAATTGTGGAGTGCTATCAGCCGCGGCCAAAAACCATTGAACCGGCAAATTAGGGCACTTTCGGAGAACTTCAAAGCTTCATCGAGTGAGTCCTGGACCACTTGGATAGTGGGAGCTGGGGCTTCACTCACGATATGGGCGGATGAGCCAACAGTGATTTTTGCGATGCTCGGAGCCATATTTTACGCAGATCTACACCAGATCGAAAACCAAACCGCAGATCTGAAAAGATCGTCCCACTCAACCGCAGATTATAGTTCGATCATAAGAGATACGAGCCGCAGCTCTGAAGAGACACGAGATCTGAAGAGATACGAGCCGCAGAGCGATTCACTTGAGGTTTCAGCGTCGGATTCCGAGATACGAGCCGCAGCTCTGAAGAGATACGAGCCGCAGAGATCTGAAGACGAGATCCGCAGAGCGATTCACTTGACGTTTCAGCGCCGGCTTCCGACTAATCAACAAGGCTCCATCAAAAGTTCGAACACGCGCTTCAAAAAGACCAAGAAGTTCAAACCGTTAAGAATGTACTCCATTCACTAGCGTGGAAGTATGGTTCTCAGCCCTGGAAACTCCTGCGCAATGGATGTATGGCCTCTCGATCTATACCGAAAGCCAAACGATCTCTACCGAAAGCCAAACGAACCGAAGAACCGCAGACGAGATCTATCTAGTGATCTAACGAAGAACCGCAGACGAGATCTATCGAAGAACCGCAGAAGAGATACGAACCGAAAGAACTCAGATGACGAGATCTATCGAAGAACCGCAGAACCGGAAGAAGTAATTGATATAGTCTGGGAAGCTCCTCTTAAAGGAGTCAATCACGAGATCATGTCCGAACCTTTGAGACAATCAAGTCTGTCTCATTGGGAAAGATAGAAGATTTGCGCGTACTATAAATGGTAAACCTTGGATTAACCATTGTCGAGGGCCTGGGGTCACTTGTTGGTAAACCTTGGATTGATCATGTCGAGGAGCCTTCAAGGGGATTGAGCTTTGTTACTCTGCCCTTGCACATATTTGTATTTGTCGTTGTTGGTAACCTTAGTGTCCATAAACTTAAGATTATTTCCTAAGGTGACGGTGAAGGATGGGTCTCACTGTACCTAGAGAAGACGTCGACTAGACTCACTTGGACTCTCTAGGGGGTTCTCTTCACTCGAGACAGTTTTAGGAAGAAACTTGTGCCAGTCTGTTTCATTAAGCAGGTTTTCGGGGTAACTATTCCAACCGCCCTTTCTGTATTGAATTCTACGACTTTGGATTTCATCACCAACTACTGTTTTTGGTACGGAAAGTTACTATTTGTGTGTGGTTTGAACTCTTAGATTTTTTAGGCATGTGATTAAATTGTTTGGTTCTTTAGAG
The DNA here is from genome assembly GCA_031772625.1 of Pinus tabuliformis. Taxonomy (NCBI): domain Eukaryota; kingdom Viridiplantae; phylum Streptophyta; class Pinopsida; order Pinales; family Pinaceae; genus Pinus; species Pinus tabuliformis. The sequence continues at coordinate 66,672,583 of CM062804.1, read as the reverse complement.
ACTTTAGGTGGTTTTATTGAGATTTTATTTGTTTGTGTGTGAGTAATTAAATATTTAATCGTGGCTGAATTGTCGAGACAATCTCGTAGACTTCGGGGGAAACCTCCTAAGTATACACCAAGTCAGCTTGAAGGGCTACGAGCTCTTGTATCACCTAGTGACAGTAGAGTTGGGTCACCGGAAGTTGGAGAGTCATCTTTAATTGTTCATCCTAATTATCAAGTTCAAGCAACATAGTATATTTATGAACCAATTTAATTTTCCGAAGTTACTCGTAGTATTTCTCCTACCAGTGAATTAGCTGAAGAACCTGAAATTTCTGAACCTGAAACCGAACCTGCTGCTACTCCATCTTCAGGATTTGCTTCTCCAACTTCAGTGGTCCTGGTTCACCCAGGGTAGGAAGTATCATTACCCAAAAACTTCCTTCTGGACTCATTTCTATTGAAGAACTTGTTAGTCCTGACGAAAATATAACTTTCCCTGAAAATCAACCAACCTTAGAACTTATTGAGCGTGAATCAATTTTCTACAGTCCTTTTAGGAGTGACGCTTGGTACGTATCTTTGACAAACCTTTTAGAAAACCTGGGTCTTAGTTTTTCACCACCTCGAATTCCTTTTCATCCAACACCCAGATGTTATTATCCTCCATTGATTATGTCGAGACAGTCATCTATGTTTTCCCAATCACCAGAAACATTTTTATATGGCGGTCCTTCTATTCCTTTGGGGTATCAGTCACTCAATGGTACTTTTTCAGGAGCATATCCTTAACCAATTGAATTTGACATATCAACTAGTAATAATGAAACTCAAACGTTGGGCGTAGAAGAAATTCTTATGATGTCTGGTACTATTCCAAATCTGCAACCTCAAGGTAGTCAGTTATCGCCTGGGGGGCAACCCCAAGGTAGTCAGTTACCGCCTGGAGGGCAACCTCAAGGTAGTCAGTTAGCGCCCGGGGGGCAACCTCAAGGTAATCAGTTACCGCTCGGGGGGCAACCTCAAGGTAGTCAATTATCACCTGGGGGGCAACCTCAAGGTAGTCGGTTACTGCCTGGGGGGAAACCTAAAGGTCAGTACCTACCATTAGGACAGTACATACCTCAAGGTCAACCCCAGACTCAGTACATACCTCAAGGTCAACCCCAATATCAATATATACCTCAAGGTCAACCCTAGTTTCAGTACGTGCTTCAAGTTTATCAACCTCAAGGTCAGTACCCAACTCAAGTTTTCCAACCACCTTCTGGTCAACCATTTGTACAAGGAGCTGGAAATGTACCTCTCAATTATCAGTCCTACACTCAACCCGGTTATGGTCCTCAATATGCTCAACCTTTTATGGGTCCATACCCCAGAATGAATATGGCATGGGAACCATTTCAAACTCAACAGAAAATGCAGCTGAATGTGTAGTTATCAAGTCAACCTAGACAACCTTTGGTTTCTGGTCCAACCCAGCATCCTGTCTAGCCTACTGTTCAAACTTCTGCACTGGGTTCAGTTCAGTAGCCTGGGCCTAGTTCGCCTCGAACTCTGACTCAAACTGCTGCTGCAACTACTACAACTTTTGTTCAACCAACCACACCTGTTTCTGGAGTATCGGTAGCTCTGGTTTCTACTGTTCCTGTGTCAGTGAAAACTCCTCAAGCCTCTTTACCACAGTCAGGACCTACAATTCAGACTTCGGTTCAGATGCCTGGAGGACAAGCTGGTCCAAGTACGGTTGTCACAAGTCAACTGCAATTCACTTATCAACCGTACTAGGGATAGTATCAATTCGTTCCTGCTGTACAAAACCCAGTTTATTAGTATCAACCCTATCCTGGATATACTTATCAACAACCTCAACAACCCTAGTTTGGTCTGGTTAATCCTAGTTTTCAGGGAGGATATAATATTCCTAATGCAAATCCAATTCCAAGTTATCTTGGATATCCTCCTCCTGGGGCTGGTCTTGTTACCCAAGGTTTTCGTGACCCTAACCATCAGTTACCTTTTATTGCAACTTTGGACTTACTTGATTTGTTGTGCCTTACGAATGATCCAATTTACTATCTTCCGTATTGGCCGCTAATGCCTAATAAGTGCCCAGTGATATCTCGAAGTTCAAGGGTAAGTTAGGAGAGGATCCGTCAAATCATGTGATGACTTATCACCTCTAGTGTGCATCTAATTCCATTATTGATGATTCAATTCGCTTACGTCTTTTTCAACGAACTCTGATTGGTCTTGCTGCCAAATGGTACATTGAGTTACCACGAGCCTCTTTTTATAATTTTAGTCAGTTAGCTATTTCTTTCTTAACTCATTCTCAGTTGCCTGTCAAATACGAAAATGGCACGGAATTATTAATTTCATTAAAACAATCCACGTCCACATTTATTTCAGATCATATTCATGAATGGCGATGTAGACGACGTTTAGTGAAATTTTTTATTCCGGATCAAATTTTAGCAGAATGGTTCATTTGATCATTATTGCCTAAAATCACTGAAGATGTAGTTAAGGCAGGAGTTGTTACTGAAGAGAAAGCAATTTCTCAGGCTCAGTACCTTGACCTCGTTTATACGCAGTCAAGTACTTTACATGAAAAAATCCCCAACCTTCCAAAACATAATCAAATAACTGCAGCTCCTTCAGGGTCTCATGCCGTTGATGATATGATTGGTTCAGTTAGTACCAAAAGCAAGAAGAAATCTTCAAAGAATTCTTCTCCTATTATAACTTTACCAGATTCCCCGACAGGAGACTCTTCTACTGAAATTCCTACCGATATCCATGTCATAGAATCATCTACGGCCAAATCAAAGTCTGGTGGTAAAAAGAAGGGGAAGAAGAAAAATAAACAAAACTCAAAAGAGAAATCAGATAAAAATGAATCTACTGACGAGAAACGTAAACCTCGCTATCCTTGTCTCATTTGTGACGAGGAGCATTTTACAAGAGACTGCCCACATCGAGCTGAGGTTTTGAAAATCGTCAAAGGTTCTCAAACGCCTACTGTCTTGAAGGATCCTTTTCCTAGCCAAGATAGTAAGATGATCGGTTCCTCCTCAAATGCCTCAGAAGAACCCATTATGATGATGTCTCATGTTAGGATTGCGACGCGATCACAAGATTATGTAGTAAAAATCCAATTGGTGGTAAGGAAGCAGAATCTTCTAATTCAAACCCATCAACTTCAACTCCTTTTGGTTCTGATCTGCTATAGACCAAGAAACCTAACCCTGACTTAGTAATCAAACCGCCTGCAAAAGATATACTTCGGAAGTCAGCTTTCAATCCACATGCGAGAGCTGCTCAGAATTATAACATTATTGAAGACTTAGCTATTTCCCCTTCGGCAATGTCGGCTTTGGAGGTGCTGCAATCATGCCCAGCACAACGTAAATTACTATTGTCGGCTATAGGAGCTGTTGATATTCAGGATTTGAACCTAATAATCTTTGATTTAGAGAATAGTACACCTCGCCTACCTCATCAAATGGCTTTCCAGATTCCAATATTAGTCAAAAACAGACCTTGATTTCGGACTTTGATTAATGAGGGAGCTTCTACGTGTATTATGTCGATCCATTGTTGGAGATTGCTTGGTTCTCTGACATTCAATCAGTCCCCAACTATTCTAAAGGCTTTTGATGGCCGAGGGTTCCATCCATTTTGCATTTTACAGGATTTACCTATAGGAGTTGAAGGCAAAACTGTAAATCTAGATGTGGAAGTGGTTGATGCCCCTCTAGATTACAACCTTCTCTTGGGTCGCAGTTGGTCTTATGCTATGACTGCTATTGTTTCATCGGTCTTTCAGCTTTTCAAGTTTCCTCATAATGGAAAGATCGTTACGATAGACTAGCTGACTTATTTTTCATCCGACCCAGCCTCTTCAAATAGTATTCAACATGTCGATAAAACAACTATCCCTTACAAGGATGTTGGAGTAGGTTTGATTAAAGATTCTGGTTTACTAGGGACTTTTTCTTTCCCTCCTCCTAATGTATCGCCTTCTATTGCAACGATTCATATGATTTCATCAAACACTATTGCTTTTGATGATCCTTGGATTTTACCTTCCGATTCTAAGGTGGATTCATTTGGTAACGCGATGCATTTGAGTCCCTTTGAAATTGCATATCAGGCTATATAGTCATTTTTCAACTCTTGTTCAACCGAAAATGATCCAATGAATGTGGTCCATGGGGAATCACTTTCAATATCAACCTTAGCTTCAACAACATTTTCTGATCCTGTTCATACTGATGAGCAGATTCGTAAACTTTTTTCTGTTGATGATTTACCATGGGAAGATATTCATCATCGATCTTTGTTTTTACCTGAGCTTGATCATTTTGAAAATGATTTTTCATCTATTTTTACCAATGATTATGTCAAAGAACCACAAAATCTGTTGCAACATCCTGACTCTAAGTTAAATTTGGGAAATATCTCTCGAACGGTTCCTATTGACATTTCAGTTAAACCCGGAATTATTGAAAACATTCATATAGGTGCTTCCTATACGGATGATGAAATCCAAACTTATAAAGCCTTATTTCAAGAATTTCGTGACGTGTTTTCCTGGTCATATGAAGAAATGCTAGGAATCGATCCATCAATTTTTGTCCATGAAATTAAAACTTACCCGGATGCTAAACTTGTTCGGCAACGTTTGCATCAGATACACCCGCGAAAAGCTACTACTATTAAAGCTGAAGTTGAAAAATTACTTCGAGCAGGTTTCATTTATCCAATTCCCTTAACGGATTGGGTATCGAATATTGTTCCCGTTAACAAAAAGCAAGGAACGATAAGAATATGTATCGATTATAGGGATATTAATCGAGCTTGTCCTAAAGAGAATTATCCAACCCCCTACATCGATCAAATTATTGATGATTGTGCCGACAGTGAAATGTTCTCCTTTATGGATGGTTTTTCTGGTTACAATCAAATCAACATACTCCCTGCTGATCAACCAAAAATGGATTTCATTTATCCATGGGGGACATTTGCTTATTGCAAATTACCTTTTGGATTGAAGAACACTGGAGCAACTTTTCAAAGAGCTATGTCTTACGCATTTCATGACATCAAGCAAATTGTGTAGCCTTATCTTGATGATTTACCTGCTCATTCATTACGTAGAGCCGATCATCTCACTCATTTACGAGAAATATTTATGAGATGTAGGCATTATCGAATTAGGTTGAATCCACACAAATGTGTTTTTCGTATAGAAACGGGTTGTTTACTGGGATTTTTCGTTTCAAAAGTTGGCATTCATGTTGATCCCTCGAAGGTTGAAGCTATTGTCAAATTACCTCCTCCTTCGACTCTTCGCCAACTCCAAAGTTTGCAAGGGAAAGAAAACTTTTTACGTCGTTTCATTCCTAACTACGCCGAGATAACGAAAGGTTTTACCAAGTTGTTGAAACAAAATACTCCATTCTTTTGGGATGATATAGCTGACAAATCTTTTGATGCACTTAAACACACATTGACCCATGCACCGTTATTGCATCCTCCCAACTACAACCAAGATCACTTTTTGTACCTCGCCGCTTCTCATTCCACCATTGGGATGGTTTTAGTTCAGGAAGATGAATTCAACAGTGAACATGTGATTTACTATCTTAGTCGAACTCTGAATCCAATTGAGCTTAAATATTCGCATGTGGAGAAATTGGCCTTGGTGGCTGTTCAAGCTGTCCAAAGATTTCGTCACTACATCTTATTACACAAAACCACGGTAAGTTCTAACTGTAACCCTATGATCTATATCTTGACCAAACAATTGCTAGGGGGCAAGTATTCCAAATGGATAGTTATCCTGCAGGAATTTGACTTGGAATTTGAAAAATCCAAGGCTAAGAAATATTTGGTTTTTGCGGAACTAATGTGTGATTTCCCATGTACTGATATTGAAACTGTGGCGGAAGAGCCCATTGCGGACGAATCCTTGTTTCTTATCAGTACTCTTGATCCATGGTATGGAGATATTATTGTTTATCTCCAAACCCAATCTTTTTAGCCTGAAATCTCATGATCTCAGCGACGGAAAATACATTTCCAATCTCAACAATATAATATTATTGCAGATACACTCTATCATCGTGGGGCGGATTCTGTTTTCCAATGTTGTCTAACTCATGAAGAAGCTGAAAACGTTCTGAATGATTGTCACTCTGGAGCATGTGGCGGTCATATGTCTAGGTATGCCACAACCCAAAAGATATTACGCGCTGGTTATTTCTGGCCATCCTTATTCAAATATTGTATCTATGCAGTCTGGAAATGCCACAATTGTCAAATTTTTTATCGTAAGATGCGTGCTCCACCTGCTCCTCTCCACCCTATAATTGTTGTCAGTCCTTTTGCAAAGTGGGGTATCGACTTTATTACATGTAACACTCACTCGGATGGGGGGCATGCGTATATCATCCTTACGGTAGATTATTTTACTAAGTGGGCCAAGGCAATGTCTACATTTTCGGTTGATGGAAAAACTGCTGCAATTTTCATTTTTAATCATATAATTGCTAGATTCGGTGTTCCTCAAGCTATTATTACTGATCATGGAAGTCATTTTCGAAACATCATGATGACTAAACTGACAGATCAACTTGGCCTACGTCACGATAGTTCTACTACATATTACCCACAGGCTAATGGTCTGGTTGAAGCTATCAATAAAGTTATAGTCTTTATGATCCAACGAATCATTGGTATTCATAGGTCAAATTGGCATAACATGCTATTTTTAGCACTTTGGGCATATCAAACCTCAGTTAAAACATCAACTGGTTTCACTCCTTTTCAACTGGTTTACAGTTTGGAAGCAGTGTTACCCATTGAATGCGAAATTCGGTCATTGCAAATAGCCATAGAATTACTCTCAGCCACTTCCGAAGAGGAGAAACATTTGTTGTACTTCAGCTCAACTAGATGAGAATTGACGTGATGCTGCATTAGCAATCAAAATTCATGCGAAACGGATAAAAGCTTAGTACAACCAAAATGTTACACCTCGTAATTTTTCGGAAGGAGACCTAGTCTTACTATATGATCAAGCAAATGATAAGCTAGGGGCTGGAAAATTTGTACCTATGTGGCATGGTCCTTATATTTTTAAGCGAAAGCTAGAAAAAGGAGCTTATGAATTGGTAGATTTTGACGGTGTCTCTTTGGGTAAACCCCGAAATGGGCTTTATCTGAAGAGATATTATGCTTAAATTTTGGTGTGCAAATTTTTTGTTAGATTAGTTTCTTTCTAGATGGTGTGTTTTAGATTAGAAATGTGTGCTTATTTTAGAGAGTTCTTTTATCATTATTCCTTCTTATCTTGTTTTTACTATTCATATTGCAGATGTCGACGTCTCTTCAAACATACATTGGTTTTGCTTATGGTGCTTGTCGTAATACATGGAACATTTCTTCCGCAGCTTGGGTTATCTATTCACTCTCTGATGAGTTATTATGTATGCATGGGGTAAGCCTCGGTCCAACAATGAATAACATTACAGAGTATAGTGTAGTGATTGAGTTATTATCTGAATCCATCTCATTTGGGATTCAGAGTTTGATTGTTAGGTTAGATTCTGAATGCGTTGTATTACAGCTTAACAGGGTTTATGCCATTAGAAATCTAGTGTTATTAAGATTATTCTTGAGAGTTCGTCTCTTGGAACGTGAATTTGACTACATTGAATATCAGCATTTCCAAGATATTTAAATACATTAGCAGATGCAGTTGCTTCTCATATGTTAAATAAACATTTGCAATAATCAAAACAGTAAATTTAAAAACATTCCATAACATGTTATACAAGATAGTCAGTAATAGTAATATATCATAGCATAGAAGTGTGTCAAATATACATCGTCTTCGATCATAGGTTGAAAAACACCTTATGATCGGCAAAAAATGATAGTACAAAAAGACATAAAATGTCGTATGAGTCTACAAAAGCGATCATCCTATCCCTAGTGATGATCACGATAAGAAACTATTGCTCAGGCCACCCTACAGAGGAACCTCCTAGAAGGTCCTGGGACCCCAATCACATATCATTGTAACCTAAGTGGAATATCATCTGTGCCAGTCTCTGGAATATCTGCTGTCAAACGCTCTAGATGATTCTCCAATTCGGTCAGGGTCTTTGTAGATTGGTCCTGTGGGGCCGGTACTACTGCAGCTGGGTGTCTCCTCTCATAAGGCTGGAGAGCGGCTGGTCATCATGGACCCACATCTACATTTAAAACTTTGCCTCGGTCAAACAATGAATAACATTGCAGAGTATAGTGCAGTGCTTGAGTTATTATCTGAATCCATCTCATTTGGGATTCGGAGTTTGATTGTTAGGTTAGATTCTGAACTCATTGTATTACAACTTAACAGGGTTTATGCTATTAGAAATCCAGCGTTATTAAGATTATTCTTGGGAGTTTGTCTCTTGGAAAGTGAATTTGACTACATTGAATATCAGCATATTCCAAGATATTTAAATACATTAGCAGATGCAGTTGCTTCTTGTATGTTAAATAGACATTTGCAATAATCAAAACAGTAAATTTAAAAACATTCCATAACATGTTATACAAGATAGTCAGTAATAGTAATATATCATAGCATAGAAGTGTGTCAAATATACATCGTCTTCGATCATAGGTTGAAAAACACCTTATGATCGGCAAAAAATGATAGTACAAAAAGACATAAAATGTCGTTTGAGTCTACAAAAGCGATCATCCTATCCCTAGTGATGATCACGATAAGAAACCACTGTTCGGGCCACCCTACAAAGGAACCTCCAAGAAGGTCCTAGGACCCCAATCACATATTTCTGTAACCTAAGTGGAATATCATCTATGCCAGTCTCTGGAATATCTGTTGTCAAACGCTCTAGATGATTCTCCAATTCGGTTAGGGTCTCTGTAGATTGGTCCTGTGGGGCCGGTACTACTACGGCTGGGTGTATCCTCTCATAAGGCTAGAGAGCAGCTGGTCATCATGGACCCACTTCTGCATTTAAAACTTTTTGTTATCAATTTTGGATGATTTAAAAAACAAAAAAATTAGAAAGCTTAGAAAATGTTGAGAATGATTTTACCTTAATCATCCCACTGCTCTCCTGGTGGAAGAGTCATGTCTGGGTCACCACGATAATCCATATTAGCATATGGAAAATCTTGAATCACAAAAATTTGGTTCCTCAACCAATGAAAATATTCAAGTAGAAATCGTACAACCTCTAAACCCTCCTCACGATGACGGGCCATCACTGCAACCCAACGCATTATCCTAGGCTCTCGAGGAAGACCGGCCTCAACAGAAAGCTGTTGGGGGACCAACATAGGGACCCTCTCTAGACCATCCAAAGTTTTTTAGTTGCCCGTTCTTTGCTCTAGTTATTTGGCCTTTTACATTCGCCAACACAGCCTCGCACCAGTTGAAGATGGTACCTAAATAACAGTCTACTGCCATTCGCATCTGGGATCTGGTAGCTACATGCAATGCTGCACTCCCACATAATTTGGTGACAGTGAATGCAATAACCTTAAGTTTAGGACGAGCGATAGTTTTAATATCGATCTGTTTGTCCTCTGTTTGATCATTGCAAAATTCAAATTGAAGACTAGCGACAAACTGGCCACCTGGCCTAGTCTCGAAAAGAGATAATCGTTCGCCTTTCTTGGGAAAACCAGTCAAAAAATATATGTCCTCTAGCTCAATTTTGAGTCGGTGGCCACCAATCATGAAACACTGGTCCTGTATGTTCCACCTATCTACTGTCCATTGCAAGAAGTCTACTTGGGCCTCATGCCAGGTATGGCCCAGAATTTAAACAGTCTACATGCCCTCAATGCATCCAATGTGGGTTGATGATTTATTGCGGCAAGGTCCACATCCTCATGCTCGTGTTCCCACCAAATAAGAATTTTTTATGTCCTACATTGCAAAAAAGACATATTAGAACAATTTAGTTCAAAAAAAAATTGGGCAGAAATTGACAAATTTGAAATTTTAAAACCTATTTCGCGGGGTCCGCACCCGCTGGTTAGGGACAGTGCGTAGGTCCACACTCATCGTAAGCAATAGGTGTGGACCCATGAATTTTTCCTTTGTACAAAAAAGTTGGGGTCTGTAGGGGCCGCATGTTGCACCTGCGGACCCCCGCAAGCATTTTTCGAATGCAAATTTTCCTTCAAAAATCAATTTTAAAGCCTAAAAACGAAATGCAAATAGTTGAAGTGCAAGATAGGGATGATGTGGATTACCTGGAGCTGACGATTTTCGATTCCAACTGATGGATTTTCCACAATCTTCGCAAGAATTTTCTTACCCAAAAGCTCTCACTTCTCACTCTAAAATCAAACGGTAAAAATGAATTTACAAAAGCCCTTTTTATAATCTTTTTTGAATAAATGAATTTTTAATTTATTTATTTTCACTTTAAAAAGGTAACTTTTTGATGCATTTTTATTTATCTTAAACAAGTATGAGTAATGTTTTGAGTTTTTGTGCAGAATATTGGATGTTTATTTCAAAAAAGAACATACTTTTTCACTTTTTCGGACTCTTCCAAAATTTACGAAAAAGCGAAACATTGTAGTCCTCTTTAAGCTCTTTTCTGATTCGTAAAATATGAAAAGATTGCCAAGTTTTTCCCTTTTTAACTCATTAAATAGAATTAAAAACGTAGTCCACTTACAACTCTTTTATGACTGTATAAACATGAAAAGATTGCCGGACTTTTGTCGTTTCAAGTTTGATATTGGTTATAAAACGACTTGTCTTTGATTTCCTTTTTTACTTTTTCAGATCGGAGCCACTAATTATGAAAAGTACTCCTTGACCGTAATGGTCAAGTAGTTCTCTCAAGTATTATTTTATACTTTTTCGGGCCTGCGGAACACAAATTTACAAAAAAGGACACCCATGGAGTTTCCTTAAGTTTTTCTTTTGACTCCCTAAAACTGAAAAACACCAAGTTTTTCCTATACTAGACTCGTTAAAATTTAACAGTAAAGGACCTGTTCAATTTTAAACAAGAACAAACCACTCCTTCTTAGGGTTCGAATTTTAAAATAAGTTGGACTCATCTAAAGGATGAGCTTAGAACCAAGCAAATGTTATCCTCCTCAAGCTTGTCAAAAATAAAGAGGTACTTGCCAGAAATGGTGGGGGAAAAGAGAGAAAAATGAACCTGTTTGTTATACTTTGTGTTTTAGAAAAGCAGTCAACCACTCTTGAACACGACACTTTTTGTTTACCTGGGTTGGGAAATCCTTTGCCTAACAGTTAATCAAACCATATTGAAAGTCTTAAGCCAGTTTCTGGATATTAGCTTTGGGTCAATTGTCACCAAACCATCTGCAGTGTCGTTATGTGTTCAAGAGGTCAGTTCAAATAAACCATTCATTTGCAAAATATTTGTCATCCATTTTGACCATCCCTGAGTTAGTCCTTGCCAAATATATTTCTTCAAAACTTGATCTATGATTTCGTGTTGTGGGCTTGCCTACGACAGATCACTTTCTATCAACTTCAGCTCATTATCTAAAAAGATGATCTAGAAATCGTCAGTACCTTGGAATCTTCATGCCCTAATGACAGGTTTCTCACCTTCGACGACAGGTTGCATCATTGACCTTCGATCAAAGGATTCTATGACATGTTCGACATCAACTCATTTATTCACATTTCATGAATTGTACTGAGTACTTTGAGAGCCATTGACATTACTGGTGGTTTCTCTCACACTTGTTAACAGTTCACATCATTGACTGGTAATCAAGTGGTTTCTACCATGTTCGACTTCGACACATTCATTCACATGGATAGAATCATACTAGTCCGGGAAGCAGAAATCAAGACCCTGGATCTAGTTTCCACCATCCAGGCTGCAAGGAATTTTGTTATTCATTATACAATGGACTATTCATAAACAGATGGCTGCACCCATACTGTGTCTACATATGTCTATACTCATGATGTATTATAAAATCATTCCTGTATCAGAGCAGTTTAGTTAGTTTTCTAGTCAGTTTTGATCTGAGCATGGGAATGCCTACCTCAGCGATGATATTTTCACATATATATATTTTTCATTGAATGTTTTTACAGGTTCTGACTGGTGTGTCCACGGGATGATCCTTGAAATGATAAAGTACTTCACTCTTCTTAGATGACAAACTCTATCTTCATCTATTACAGACTTCACACTTTAGGGGGCAATCTGTTGCAGAAAACTTGTCACCTTGACATTCTGCAATCTGTGTGAGTCCATTACCACTCATACTTTTCTCCTTTGCAAATCTTAAGCCCCAGTTCTTCATATCAAGCCTTGAAAATAAGAGAAAGCCCTCAAAAGTCTCTAAAACTTTGGTTCCGCACTTTTGCATTGCCTGTGGTCCCGCACCTAAAGGTCATGTCCCCTACGCACCTGACCACTCTGTCTCTGTGTTATGTGTGCGGACCCCTGTAAAAGTAAAAAAGGCGCAAGTATATTCTTAAAAACGCACTTTGAGTCATTTCTAGAAGCTTCTGGAAGGAATCTTGAGGTGGCAAGTTCGCTCCTTTAAGGTTCATGCATCCCATACCTTAAGGAGCTAACCCCTTGATGTGAGGAGCTTATCCCTTTGAAGGAGGACTCTATCCCTTCATAGGTGGACCTGTAACCTCCTTCCTTTACACTATAAAATGAAGCATTGGGCTGGTTACTGGAGGGGTTGAAAGATGATTTTGAGGTGAAATGCTACTGTAACTTAGTCTTCCTAATTGAGCTTTTGAGAGGAGAGATTACATACCTCTTTTATCTCATTTGGAAGAGTGTGAGGCTTTTCAAAGTAAAGGAGATTCCTATTTCAGACCCTGGGAAGAGCTTGTACAACATCAAGGCACCAAAGCTTGTAAAGTTCTTCTATTTCAAAGTTAATACAAATAAGTTTATTTTTCTCAATAAGCTGTGTTTTATGGTTTATTTTATGGATTCCTTGATCACCATAATGAACATGATTTATGATATTAGCTTTGCAAGTGTTATTTGATGTGTGCTTGTTTGTGATTGCAGGTTCTCAAAAGGAAACTCTTTTGGATGGTTCAAGGATCGCTGCTACAAACTAGCGTTGAACTTAAGGTAGGGCCTAAACACCTCTATAGTTTTTGTTAATGAATCGAAATATGTTTAGAGAAAGGTATATTTGCTTGTCCTACTTGTTGCTAGATATATTTTGATACTACGGAGATCGGCCTTGTCTACAAGATCAATTTATCTGGCCAACAAATTGGCGACTGCGCTAGGGAACTGAATTTGGCTTTTGGTTTTACTTTTTCTTTGACTTGAGAAACTTGTTCTTGTTTCTAGTTTTTGCTTGATGTATGTGGGATTGGGTAGTTTTAGGATCTGGATTATTTTTTGTTTTTCGAAGTTTTCAGAGGACCGCACTTTCTTTTTACAGACAGTGCGGGCATCTCCGCACTTTTCCTTTAGTACACAGAGCAGTACCACATCTAGTTCTTCTGGAAGCCTGCGGACCCTCTGAAATTTTTTGAAAAACCTAAAATGTTTTCTTCCAGTTAAGTTTAGGTTTTATTTACAGCTTTTAGTGTCTACCCAGATCTACATATGTTCTATCAAAAATCTCTTGTGAGTAAGTTCCATTAGTATTTTTGTTTTAGATGATTTTCTAGAAGTTTTGCATGCCTGGATTGGTTTTCACTTGGTATATGTAGTGACTCAAAGATTGGAAGCCTAAGAAACCTTAGTTTACCCTGGTGTCTTTTTGTCTTCTTGATGAGTCTGACTAGTTTGTGAAATCTGCCTTTGGTGAGAAATAGATTTATTTTTCTCTTTGCAAATATTTGAACGAATTAATCCTTAGTTTACTGAATAACTAAGTAAAATGTACTCAAAAAGATTTGAAGCTTTTATTTCAATTAAGTTTTTAGAAGTGTTTATATCTCAAGATTAGTTTTTGTAGTTTTGAGTGTTTTCTAGAAATCGTAGAATCTCTTTTGAAAGATTTGTTTTTTGTAGTTTTTGAGTGTTGAAAAAGAAAGGGGTTTATTGTGAGCATAATTAGTAGTCTCATTTTGAGTTCTTATTGAAAAAGAAAAAAATATTTTCTTTTCATTTACATGTTGAAAGAAATATTTGTTTTTCAAAGAATTGCATGCTCAAACTCTTTCTTTTAGCTAGAAATTCATTGAAGGAAAAACAAATTGTTTATCATTTTAGGTGCATTTTTAGTGTTTTTGGAGTCGATTCTTCACACCATCAAAGTTTCATTTCCATACCTATTGACTTAAGAAACAACCCATAAAAGTAACACTTAATTAAAATTGATCTAGCAATCCTTTTATTTCTAGGGCTCTTATCACCAATATAGCTTAGGCTAGTATCTTGGAGTAGGGAGTAATTAACTCTCCAAGATAGTTAAAACAAACAAGTAGCTATATCTTGCGGTAGGAAATAAATCCAATTGTAATTGATAAAATCTGGGAAGCTCCTCTTAAAGGAGTCGATCACGAGATCATGTCTGAACCTTTGAGACAATCAAGTCTGTCTCATTGGGAAAGATAGAAGATTTGCGCGTATTATAAATGGTAAACCTTGGATTAACCATTGCCGAGGAGCCTGGGGTCACTTGTTGGTAAACCTCGAATTGATCATGTCGAGGAGCCTTCAAGGGGATTGAGCTTTGGTACTCTGCCTTTGTGCGTAGATCGGATCATAGATTGTTCCCCCAGTTGTATTTGTTGTTGTTGGTAACCTTAGTGTCCATAAACTTAAGATTATTTCCTAAGGTGACGGTGAAGGACGGGTCTCACTGTACCTGGAGCAGACGTCGACTAGACTCACTTGGACTCTCTTGGGGGTTCTCTTCACTTGAGACAGTTTTGTGAAGAAACTTGTGCCAGTCTATTTCATTAAGCAGGTTGTCGGGGTAACTATTCCAACCGCCCTTTCTATATTGAATTCTACGACGTTGGATTTCATCATCAACTAGTGTTTTTGGTACAGAAAGTTACTGTTTGTGTGTGGTTTGAACTCTTAGAATTTTTAGGCGTGTGATTCAATTGTTTGGTTCTTTAGAGACTTTAGATGGTTTTATTGAGATTTTCTTTGTTTGTGTGTGAGTAATTAAACTGTGTTAAAATGAGGCTCAATAGCCTTTTTATTATTGAACAACAAAGGGAAACCCTAAAAAACCAAAACCCTAAACCTAGGAAATGGAATTCCAAGAGTTTGTGAGCCCCGTTGGGGTTAGTTGGAAAACCAACTTCCCGGGGTCATAACTTAGTCATATGATCTTCGTTTGGAGCCTACGACACATTGTTAGAAAGGTCTCTCTGAGTACTAAAATATTTGCGGTATGCCTTCACCTATGGCAATGGGCTTGGTGCAGAAACAATAATAATAAAAATCCATTTAGGGGGGTCAAAACAACTCTGGAAGTTCAGGATCCGAAAAAACCACTAAAAATTGTAAATTGTGCTTTATTCAAGGAAACTGATGAAACCAGATGGAGGTCCAGGTAGGCAGGTGGCCACCAACATCCACCCAGATCATTATTCTCCAAACTATATTTTAATAATTGATGAAGGTGAGCCTGCTTGTTTTTCAAGAGGCTTGTAAAGTTGAGCACAAAAAAGAATGGAAGAAAGCAATGGAGGAAGAAATGAACTCTTTGTTGGAAAATAAAGCTTGGGAATTGATAAATCTCCCAAAAGGTAGAAAGGCCCCACAAAAAAAATCGGTATAAGAGATTAAGCATGAAGGTGACAGAAAGAAGGAAATGTATAAAGCAAGGCTAGTGGTGAAATTATTTTCCTAAAAAGAAGGTATTGACTTCACTGAAATTTTTTCGCCTATTGTCAAAATTTCATCCACAAAAGTAATTATTGGTCTTGTTGCTTATTTTGACTTAGAATGTGAACAATTATATGTAAATATTTCTTTCATTCATGGTGAATTGGAGGAGGAAATTTGTATGGAGCAGCCAAAAGGCTTCAAATAAAAAGGCAAAGAAGACCTAGTTTGCAGGTTGAAGAAGAGCCTCTATGGGCTGAAATGAGCACCTCAGAAATTCTATAATAAATTTGATTTATTCATGTTGGAACATGGTTTTCACAGGTTGGAGGCAAACCATTGTGTTTTTATCATGAGGTATGATCAAGGAAAGTATATCATATTATTTTTATATGTGTATGACATGTTGATTATTGAGCATGATAATAATATGATCAATAGGTTGAAGAAATATTTTGGCAGAAAATTTGCAATGAAGGATTTGGGTCTAGCACAACATATATTGGGCATGAGGATTATGCATGACAAGAAAAACAAAAGGTTTTGGTTGTCACAAGAAAAATATATCATGAAGGTGCTTGACAAGTTTAAAATGAAGGATGACAAGCTAGTTGGTATACCCCTTACAGCCCACTTCAAGCTGAGTATTGAGTTTTGTCTTGGTGATGACAAGGAGAAGGAAGAAATGAGAAAGATTCCTTATGCTTCAGTGATTGGTAGCTTGATGTATGCCATGGTATGTATAAGACTAGACATTGCATATTCAATGGGAGTAGTGAGCAAGTCCCTTGCCAATCTAGGAATAAAAAATTGGCAAGTAAGAAAATGGATTTTGAGATATCTCAAGGGTACTAGTCATTATTATTTATGTTTTTGTCATAATGATATTACGCTTGAAGGATTTACACCTACAGATATGGATAGAGCTATGGACACCAAAATGTCCACTACAAGTTATTTGTATACATTTGTAGGTTCAATAGTATCTTGGGCGTCAAGGCTACACAAAATAGTAGCTCTCTCTACAATAGAGGAAGAGTACATAATTGCAACAGAAGCTTGCAAAGTGATGTTGTGTATGTAGTTATTTCTATGAGAGACAAGAATAAATCAGGACAAGTATGTGCTATATTGTGATAGTCAGAGTAGCATTCACTTGGAAAAAAAACCTAACATTTCACTCAAAAACCAAGCACATTGACTTAACATACCATTGGATCCAACATGTGTTGGAGGAAGGGAAGTTATCCTTGGAAAAGATCCATATAGATAAGAATCTTGTTGATATTCTTACTAAGATTCTATCAAGAAATAAGCATGAGTTATGTATAGGCATGGTAGGACTAGGAGTGACTTCATTCAGGACTCTTCATTTGGCTACGAGTGGGAGAATGTTAGTTGTGAAGCCAAAGTACGAAGTCACAAAATAATCCATAAGCTTAGCATTCACTGACGCCAACCTTCCAGAAGTCATTGTGTTGGGACAGGGTCCCTTGGGGTTAATTTTTCAAATAGTTTTGTTATTTTTATAAAGTCTCTGCAATTTGAGAAGCAGGGTGTGAAGGTCATTAGGAGTCAAAGAGGCTTTAGGAAGGTCAAAGCCCCCTTAGTTTTTTAGAAGTTAAGTAGTTTTGTGACCGGACCATGGCTCGCGTACCATGGTATTGTAAAAAGAAGATGATATAAAAAGGAGTCATAGAGAGTCATATGAGATACCTATCAAATGAATATCTATGTATGGGAAAGTGATCTAAGTCAGAAGAGTTTGTTTTCTGTACTTAGGCGAAGGGGAAGGCTCCTACAGCTGTGTGCGCGAAGACCTTGGCAAGTCCGTAGTTGAGTGTGTGGGCCCGTACAACTGTGTGAAAGGAAGAAAGAGTCTGTAATAGAAGATCTGAATATAGTAAGGACTATTTTGGAGCAATATATGTGCATCTGTGCATTTATGTTTACTTCTAAAATTACTGTGCATTCGCTTTTTTATTGCACATATCTTAAGAAACACTTAATAGATGCGCGAAAGTGGTAGATCTAGTCAATTACATGATGCTATGAATGTTTAGAACAATTAGCGAAGGGTTAGATCTGTTTTATGTAAGTTATTGTAATTTCCGCATTTCAAGGTTTAGGGTTTGTGAAGGTCAGAATAAATCCCTAGAAGTAACAGAAACCCATCACACAAACCTATGGATGCAGAAAATTGGTTTTTTCATCCCCCAATATTGCCTTGGGTGAGATTGCAGCCTGTGCTACATAGGTTGTTGCCGAAAGGGTCAACAGTGTAGGGTTTTGTTGGTTGGCGCAGCTAAGTCTGAACTTGGGTTTAGACTCCCTCAAGCCGACAAATTGTTCCGTTGCCAAGACCGAGATCTGTCTGAGGAATGTGTGATGTCGAATAAATGGTTCCCAACTAAGAAGGAGATCAAGAAGTGGATAGATAAGAAGCTACACAATTTTGCAGCCCAAGAAAATAGGAATTTGCACCTATCGAAGGAAGAATGGTTGAATAGATACCTATATATAGACAAACACGAAATTTTCTTCTTCTCTTTTCTATATGAACTATACAAATGGTTTTCTAAATTGGCGAATAGTCAAGGTACATGGAAATTGGATAACTCGATAGTGTGGAATCCAGAGTTTGTGAGGAGCCTGGAAGACTTAGAGGGTTGTCGATTACTAGATTGATAAAATTTTGGGCGAATTCATTACTAAGTTCATGATCGATACATCTGTCAGTTATAGTGAAGCTGAATGCCGATTTTTCAAAGGACCAAGAGGTAAGTATCTAAAGTCCCGGGAAACTTGGATTAAAATGTTATTGTGCAAGAAAAGGGTTTTACCATTGAATCAATGTTTATAAGAGATTTGATGGGAATTACCGAAAGTGGAAAGACGTTTAGAAGAGATCTAGATTTAGGTGTTGGGTACAGTCCTCTGTTGGGAGTGTTTGATAGTGAGGAAGAAAGTAGTATTCTGAAAATAGCTCTAGGTGCATTATAGATGGTAAATAAGGGTATCGTGGGAATACCACATCCATCCACTCCACCTCCGCCATCACCTACGCCTCACACGCCCACACCTACACCTCCACCTCCACTATTTAACATGATGAATGCTATGAAGATGCCCATCTTCAAGGGTCTCGGGACAAAAGACCCTAGATAGTTTTGGTTTGTAGTAGATGTTATGTGGAAGTCAAAATAGATTACAGATAATGACCTGAAGAAAGCGTAGCTAGTCACAGCATTGCAAGATATAGCACTAATCTAGTATATTAGGTAGTGTTTAAATCATCCAAATGTGACATTGAAAGAAACGAAGGAAGTCCTAAATAAAAAATTCAATAGCTTAAGTCATAAGCCCAGTCAGTAACAAAGGTCAAAGAGATCTAGTAGAAGGTGAATGAGTCTACATGGGACTTTGATCAGAGGTTGACATTTCTACTCCAACAAGCTAATATGCAGACCACGGACAACCAACACAAGGACTGGTACATTTATTCACTACTACCCCATTTGAGATTGCCACTATCCCAGCAAAAGATTTGAACGCATGCTGAGGCGTTAGAGAATGCTATGAAAATGGAAGCCTCACCTATTCAGGATATGAATCTGGGAGTGCAGCAGATTCAGTCACAGTTGGCTAGCCTGCATATGGAGTTGCAGAGCCTCAAGAAGGGAAAAGAAGTCCAGAATGAGGTCTGCGCAGAAGTATGGTGTTTGAAATGTAAGGGCCATGGTCATGACAAGGACCATTTCCCAGTGTACCAGAATTATCTTTTTGGGGGAGGACCTATCCCCCTGAAGCCAAAAAACACCGTTGGTCCAAGTACAAGAGTGATACCATGGTGCGCTATTTGTTAGATTATAGGAAAACACACAACGAACAATTGTCATTTGTTGTAGAAGTTTGTGCAAAATCCCAACAGCTGTTCTATAATTTCTATAAGTCTATGGGTCATGACGAGCGCAATTTCTAAAGTTATGAATTGATGATGGACATAACACCAACATATAGAGTACAGATGGAGGTTCATCCCCGGGATCAAGGTGCAACTACAGTGCATGGAGGGTTTCAAGGATGAGGAAGAGGAGGAGGAGGAGGAGCTAGAAGAGGTTGTGGCCAGATCATTTGTTACAATTTTGGAGAACCAGGTCACTTTGCGCAATATTGTCAAAATCCAATGCACCCCTCATGTCAATATTGTCGACAATTTGATCATGTCATAGAAATTGTCCCATTCTCATTGTGAAGATGAAATAAAAGAAGACCGAGACTCAACAACCTATTTAGAACATCCAGATGATGAGATCAAAACCACACAAAGAGGTCCCTAGTGTTAATATTGTCATGCGAAGTGGCATAGCTACTGGGGAGGATAAAGGGAAACAACCAAAGGAAAATGTATGGGTTCACAAGGCTGTTGACAAGGAGGTTGGATTCAATGTGAATAAAATAAAGGAAAATTTTATGGAGGAAAAAATGAACTTCGCAGATGCAGGAGCTTCTACATCAAGATCTCAAAATACACGCATAGAGAAACTTGAAGGAGTCAGTATCGTGCTAGAAACAGATCCATCATTATTGGCATATTTCTTACTGGCCTGCATGAAGCTCCCAAGGGACCAAAAAGTAATAGATGGACTACAATAGTTCATAGATAATTGCATTGGCAAGAATAAACCACTGCTGGAACAATGCGTGGTACATAAAGTGAAAAAAGGTAATAAAAGGATTGGTCACGAAATGAGATTGACTGCCCAGATAAGAGAATTCGAAATGGACTAGGTAATGCTCGATTTAGGGTCTCATGCAAATGTCTTGCCGAAGCAAACTTGGGAAAGAATGGGAAGACCAGTACTACATTGGTTCTGAATCCGGCTGAGAATGGCGAATCAACAAAAGATTATTCCTATGGGGTGCCTACATGGGATGACTGTGGATATTGAAGGGGCACACACCATAGTCGATTTTGAAGTGATCGAAATAGTGGATGACATTAACCCATACCCAAAGTTGCTTGGAATTAATTGGAAATTTTATATGAACGCATTCATCAACCTTAAGAAGCATAGTATGATATTTGAAAAGAAAGAACTAAGGGTTATTGTTCCATTAGATCCAGCTGAGGGTATGAGATATACTAAACCAATTTGTGATTATGATGAGGAGGATGATATTGAGCAAATCTATAAGCTTACTGCGCAAGATAAATATTGGATCAATCCTATGATGGATGGGTGAATTACGTGGGAGAAGGATAGCTCCTGAAATTTAGATTTATATGTGGAGCTTGAACACTGGAAAAACAGGTTGCATGAGGTGTCGTTGCTGCAATGCAACAGGCTTACAAAGTCACTTTGATGTATATCCACTGAGGTACGCAACTTACTGTATTATGATGGTTTAGAAGATGTCAATTTATTTTTGGATAAATTTGAAAGGGATGTACTGGAGGAACATCGGTTCCAAGCACTAGACATCGCAATGCGAACTATGCCTGCCAGATGTTGGAGTATGCATAAGGACAACTTTGTAGATTGGAAGGAATATTGACAAATGATGAAGCTACAATTTGGGTATGCCAATACCCGCATTATGGAGTAAATACAGTGAAGGATGATCCGCCCGAGCATCTGGCTCGATGGACAAAAGCATGGGAAGAAGAGCCACAACCAGAATGTGTTCATATATTCTGTGACACATTGGATATGATTCCGATGAACTAGTATCTAGAAATGGATTTGTGACACGACACCGCAGAATGGGATGTGCTGAAAGAAAGTTTTATGCTAACATTCAGTTTTGATGACATATTGGAGTGTATCGATGAAGCGTTACAAGATATCAAAGTTACAATATTCAGAATGCTAGAAGAATTTGTTACGTGGGTACAACCAGACTGGAGTACACAGTTGTGCCATGCGCTCGAATGCTACAATGTGACCACTGAGGAAGGTGAAGAAGATCCTAGTAACATCAACATTCTTGAGTCAAAAGGGCATCACAAAGTCATAGGGCCTAAGGCGGAAGTCCCTGATATATCAAATCCCTTGAAGACAAAGAATGTGAATATTGGGTCAGAATCACAGCCGAATTTTGCAAACATAGGTGACTATTGGGACAAAGACAAAGTGGACAAAGTCGTAGAGTTATTGGGGGAGTATCAGGACTTGTTTCCCACTAAGTTCTCTAATATAAAAGGGATAGTAGGGGATATGGCCATCATGAAGATCACTCTAAGGCCATATGCGAAGCCAGTTGTTGGCTTATTGGGGCCTGATCCAGGTTTGGAAGTGTTTTAGCCAAACAAATCCCTCACTACCGGCCCTTTCGGCAACAGTCCGCAGAGCGCGGACTAAAGTCTCACCTGAGGTAGTATGGGAGGGTGCTGGAACTAGGTTTATGCACCCTTGGGATGTCTTGATGTGGTTTGGAAGGGTTGCGATCCGATTTGTGCACTCGCACTACTCTGCACGACTATCTGTCCTTCATGTAGATCCGCGACAGGTGCTTCCTAGATTCTTATTATTATATGTGTTTATTATAGATCTGATATGCTTTTGACAGTCTTTAAGCAAACATTTAACTGTAATAACTAGTGCGCACAAACATAAATATGCATAAATTCATAACATAGGCAACAGATAGATCCGCGATAAAACACAAAATGATTCAAAAACCCTTATCTTTATTTATCTCATGTTCAGTACACCCAGAACCGTCATGTACACTCAGCTGTAGGGGTCCGCGCACATAGTTGCGGACTCTACCAGGCCTCTGTGCACATAGCTATAGAGCCTCTATCTATCTACTAACACCCTTGACTCAAACTTACAGACATAGAGAGAATATTGCCTTCATAAACCCATAACATTCAAGATCCAAAACTAAAAACTGACTTCTAACCTTAGAGCCTTGCTCTATTTATACATTCCCATGGTCTGCGGACCATGGGCAAGCCGACTCACTTTCTATTTTCTTACATTATTTTTGGGCGGACAACCCTTTGACTTGACTCATTACAATTCGCACTTCGTGCACTTCGCATAACCTTTACAATACTTTTACCCAAAATTGTGGATTTTAAGCCCCCAAAATCGTTATGCAAGGGATCCACTGCCCAACAAGCCCCCAACACAATCATCGTGACTCGTCTCGAGTCACTTGGCTAGTGCGTAGAGGTCATCCAATAACTTCTGCGCTTTGCTGACACTCGCAACAAACTCTTCTGCCATCTGTTGTACCCGTTGTATGCAAGCAACCGATGCATTAGTATCAGTTTTAGTTGCTTGTCCGGGGTCATATACTGCCTGCATGTGTGGTAACTTTCCCTCGATGTTGGTGGAAACCACAAATGCCTCATCAAGCCAAGGTTGGATGCATTCTTTAAGCATTGCTTCCTTCTGCTGAGTGGCGTCAACTTGTGCCTTGAGAACTTGGGTCTTCCTCATCTTAGCCAATCGTTGCGTGATGGCGACCATTTGCGCAGTCCCTCGGACTTTGTCATAAGCCTGCTGCAACTCCTGTGCTTCTGTTTCTACCTGCTACAACATTAGGTCTTCCTGAAGGGATGTGAGCGTAAAGAGGAACTGATCCAACAATCCTGAGCAATCTTGGACAGTGCACTCTATCACTTCCAATCATGCATGAATTACACCACGACATTGCTTTTGAACTTCTGGGGGTGTAGTAGGATGCGTCTTCATCCTTAGCTCCGCAATCTGCAAGTTCAAATCCCACTGAGCTTTCGCAGCCTCCTCTTGAGCCTTCTGGAATCCTCCTCCATGTGATGAATGTTGTTGGTTGCATGGAGTTCCGCTGGCATAGCCATTTTTGGTATATTGCTACAGAACTCCTCCACGGCCTGTTCTAATCCTTGGTTGTGTGCAATCAAGTCGTCGCGCTGTATACTGATCTGTTCTAGATTTCGTTTTTGCTCCATTAATACTTGGAAGGTGCGGCCTTCCCTGGCATGGAGCTCAACGGTTACCTCGTCCTGTAGTTGGTATAGGGTTTCTCTAGGAAGGGCAGCCAAATTTAGTCCCCAACCCCTCACGTCACCTTCATCTTCTGCTACGATGGTCCCTGCTGGTAAAACTAAAGTGTTCATTGTGGAGGTGTGCACCAGCTGCTCCGCTGCGGTTATACCTTCTGTGAGGGTCGGAATCATCCCTCCTGGGGGTCACACTTGTAATGCCTGCAACTATGCCCTAAGCTCCCCCAACACAGTTGTCTTCTCTGACATCAGCTCCTCCAGAGCACCTTTAGTGACATCACGCGCTGGTTCACTACTGTCAAGAAAGTCTTTCTCCAAGGTCTTTGTTGTCTTTGTCTTTTTGCATGTATGTGGAAGCTCTTGGATGCACAACCTCTTGACTTGGGTCAATTTTGTACTAAGGTCCATGCATTCCAGTGTCTCCGCTTCCCCTTGTATGTCCTGCTTTGTGGACATTTCCTAATCGTTCCTGATTTCTTCAGCAATTTTTGTGGTGGTTGTTGTTGTTTCCTCGGTCGCCTCCTGCTACGAGGTTAATTTCTGTTCCTGGCACGCCTTTTCCTCCATCCTAGTGATTCGCAACTTGAGTTCCTTATTTCGCTGTTGTGCTGCCATCCTTTCTAATTTGGCAAAGTCCAGGACATGCCACTTTGGGGTCCATGCTACCATTACCTCGTAAATTGCATCATCTGTTGCAATGAATGGAAGCTTTACCCATGTTTTATTTGGATCCTTCCGCACCTGGATATATAGATTATGCATGTCTACTTTGAACTCAGTCATGCTTTGCAAACTGTTGTATACTGTCGGGGATAACCGTGGTCTACGAGCGATCCATTTCTAGATACTCACCTCCATGAATATCCAAAACACCTTGATATCACGAATCCTCGTGGCTTCTTTCATAGCCTGGAGCGAGTTATACCATAAAGCTTCAGGGAGGTTCTTCTCAATGTCAAGAAATTGGTTGTCCTTCAGTAGTTCTCCTGCAACCAGTAGGATTGTTAGGAGCAACCATGCGTAATGGAAAATCTTACCTTGCTCCTACGCTTCCCGAAAATTCGTCAAAAAATCATCACAGAGAAACTGCACCCAGTTGAACTGAACCCCTTATGTACATTGCACTACGATCGCAATGACAGAGGCTAGTACCTCGTCTGCATGGCATTTCCTCATGAGCTTACCGGCCAGTAACTGGGTGGCGACGCGCACCCCTCGGTCTTTGATGCTTGCTATGACATATCTTCGCTTCCATTTTTCCAGCTTATATTTAACCTTCATGGCTTCTGCAAGGCTCACATCACTACTTGTTCCGGCTATATCTGTAGGGTCATTTCCTTTTGTAGGTAGCTGGGAAATTTGGTGTACTAGATCGGTCGTGATGGGAATTGGTTCCTCCAACCAGAGATACCCATCATATATCAGACATAGTAACTGACGGATAACAAAAATGGTGATGGCCGCGTAGTGATAGTGGGGTATCCACCTCAGATTGAGTAATCCTGCCTGTTCCACGCCCCATAACCACTTCCACTACAGTAATTTATCCTTAGCCAATTGGGGGAACTTCTTGCTATCTGCAAAATCCCAGTCTTTGAACTTGATATTCAGTATTCGGCCCAGCGGCAGACCATCAAACCTTATTTCATCCAGAAGAAGTGGAGTCTAGAGCGTACTCTTCATGGCCTCTAGGTCCTTCAGTACCTTGGCTGTCCCTTTCCATGGAGAGATATATGGAACCTCTAGAGCAGCGGTTTCCTTTCCCAGCTTCTCCTAGGTTTCATGTGGCTCTTCCACAAACCTTACTCTGGTTCTAGACATGGGTTCTATCTTGGATCCACTTGGGTATGTATTCATTGCTGTCCAGGTAGTGGGGTATTTGTTGTTTTGTACTAGCTCGACTCTCAAATATCCAAGTGCTGTTGTGGGGATACCCCAAGGGTTTTTGTAGGAACGTGTGAATTTGAATTTGACCCTTCCCTCCACTTCTAAGTTATTAATATTTTCTTGGCGGCAGATCTTTTCGTATCTTGCTCGGGATTTCTGTCTTAATGGCTCATCGCCTGCTCCTTTTTGCCATAGCTCGGAATTCTTGTCATGAACAGTGATGTCAAAGGTCACCTCCCAGCTTGCCCATGTAGCAGCGTAGCTTCCTCTGCGTAATTATGATCATGATGACCGACTGGCCCTACGTGGAACCTCCTTTCCACGCATCTCTTCTGCAGACTTGTTTATAGTCCCACGCCTCCTTTCAACTACTTGGAGCGCTAAGACTATGCTTTCCACAGCTAGTCAGGTGGTCGCACCCGACGTGCGAGACTTCTGCTTCCCTACTAGCCCGGGCTATGGGCACCCTTCATGTGTCTTTGTATTCGGTAGCACATCATGTTCTATGCTCCTTTGTTCAGTATGGTGTGGTCGCAGCCATGATAGCAGGGTCGTAGCTTGTTCTAATGTCATAGTAGGGCCAGCCAGGCTTGGTTCCCTTAGTTCTTCGCGGTCTACTTGTGTGATTCTAGTGTTCATTTTGGTGATTTCTTCTTCCAATATCACACTCTTCCTCCTCAGTCGTGCCCATTCTTCATCGAGTTCGCGACTTTCCAAGTTCTCATGCCAAATGACTTCCTGTAACTGCCAAATTCCTTGACCCCGGTTTTCACATCCTATGGGGGTGATGGAGGGAAATGCTCCCCTAGGGCTTTTTGGGTTGAAACCCTAGAAGACTGAAATTTATCTATTCAAAGAAGCACACGTTCACACAGCCATTATGCTATTATAAGCAAATTCTATTGTAAAGGGTACATACCTTAGGTCCTACGTACGAGAAGGCCTT
The DNA here is from genome assembly GCA_031772625.1 of Pinus tabuliformis. Classification (NCBI taxonomy): domain Eukaryota; kingdom Viridiplantae; phylum Streptophyta; class Pinopsida; order Pinales; family Pinaceae; genus Pinus; species Pinus tabuliformis. The sequence continues at coordinate 66,645,928 of CM062804.1, read as the reverse complement.
TAGGTTCCAAACCCTTCTTGGAGTTCCCTTCTTCTCTTTTGTCCTGCAAAACAACCAATTCCAAAGAACATAGCAGTATATGGAAAAAACCTTATAAAGAAACTATCTTCATGTTATAAACAAAGGTAGTTAGTTATGAAATCCAAACAACCATCTACATATGAATTCTAAACATGAATATCATTAACATAAAGAAGATTCATTTTGGGAACCAAGACATGTGTTTCTTTTATTATAAACAAATAAAGTACATAAAAAGGAATATTTTCACCTGAGTCACCTTCAGCAGGCTCCAAGCAAAGCTTCCTTCTGGATCTGTTCCAGCCTCAAGCCTCTAACAAACTCCTTCCATGACTCTCTCCATGATGTCATAAATGGTGGATGAACATCAACACACAAGGAAACAAGAGTTTCCTGTACAAATGAGGGAAGTGCAGAAGGCACAAGGGACTTCAGACCTGGTCAGGGGAAAAATCTCAGCATAATAACCTTTCTCTCTCTTCTCTCCTCCCTTAGGCCTTCCCTTTGAGGTCTTTTTATACCTCTCCCAAAGTAGTTTTTTAGTTGGGAGTTGGTTGGGAACTGTTGGGCCACGGGCACTAATAGGTGATTAGCAGGTAAAACCTGTGATCTCCGACCAAAAATAAGGAGTTTTATATTTTTTTAAGTGTTTTAATACATATACGTGGGTTTGGTATACACAGACCCGCATATACACGCGTTTAACTCAAGGCAATGTCGCGTATAAGGGATAAAACACTGTTTTTTAAATTTTAAGACCAGGTCTGGAAGGAGGGGTTGCCCTAGGCCATGAGTGCAGCATCACAAACCATAAGAGTGAGATTTGGAGCTATAACAGATGCCCCCTAATATATGAGGTCAGAAGGGGTACATGATGGCCGAAATATATTATGCAAGTACATGGAAAGGAAGTCTGTCAAAAACCGAGGAGGACTTCACCAGAATTTAGCCTGCCAAGCCACCAAAGGAGATCAAAAAGAAACACTGTCTAAGGCGGGCATACCCATGCTCAGAAAAAGTAAAGCATGTCCACATAACAAGTACAAGCGGATCCACCAAGTATATAAGTATAAATGACTGAAAGATACATAATGGATCATCTGATCATGATGAACAAGTACATGTCTAAATATCACATATAAGACTGTCAATGATGCTGAAAGATGCAATGGATCACTGATATCAAGACTGATCCCAAAAGGTACCAACTGAACATGATGGAATAGGATGGTACTACACTGCAAACTTAGGTGCCAACATATAGAATGTCGCCATGACTGACTACAACATATAAAGTGGAGTGGTTTCAACTAGCAGCAACAGAAGCAACTATCAAGTGAACCAATGTGTTAGGCCCCTATACTACTAGTGTAACCCCTTATTGTTATTAGTACAACCCACTTACTATATTGATGTACCCATGTAGTGCCCATATTCTTAGTATTGTGCCCCATAGAAGCCCACTATTGTTATTATTGTGCCCTTACATTATTATTGTTATGTCGGCTATGATTATGTTATGACCCCTTAGACTCCTATATATAAAAAGGAGGTCTTTTCATTTGTATAATCCAAGAATTTTTCATTTATGTAATGTAAAGGAGGTTGCCCCCTCGAAGAGGCTGAATTCTAAGGCGTTGATCTATCTTTTCTTGAGCTGGTTTCATAACATTTGATATCAGAGCTTTGGATTCTAGGGTTTCGCTGCTCCAAACAGGTCATCGTGGCATTTTCGCTATACCTTTTTTTCTGTGACGTTTCAGAAGTCGCAAAAAAACCCATTTGAGAAGAAATCGCGCTAAACCTTGGGTCTGAATTTCAGAGTGTTTCACGCGATATTTGCAGAGATATGGTCTGAGGAAGTTGGTCTTTTTGCAGACTCCTGAATTACATTCAAAACAGGGGACCTGGGGAAAATCGTCATAGCTTTCTCTCTGAGGATCGGATTGAAATTTTGTAAGAAGGTACAGAAAGAGGACGGACTGTAGTTTCTTGTATGCATTTTTCAGATCCAAAGGTCGAAACAGTGACACGTGGAACTTCATACAATTTCGATCTTCTAGAAAGGTCTATAATCAGGTCATCTTGGGAGATTGTGCATAACTCTTTCTTAGAGAATCCAATTTGGATCAAACTGGTGGCATTGGAAATAGGACACAGAGGGCTACTATAGGTCACAATGTCAGAAATTAAAGATCCGAAAGTACAGAGTTACAGTCATTTCAAGGTCGAGCTCCTAAAATCAAGAAAAAGCAAGATGAAGAAGTTTGATGGCAAGGATCCGGTAAATTGGATACTTCAGATGGAGAAATATTTTGATCTACATGGTGTACAACTGTTACAAAAGGTATGTATTGCATCTTCATATTTAGAACCAGATCAATTTTTATGGTATGAAGGGCTTTGTTCTCGTAAACAACTTGTTATGTGGTCAATTTTCACGGAGGAAATGATAGCACATTATGAGGATACAAAGAGCAACACCACAACAATTGGAAAGAGTAAAAGGGCTTTGTGACATAGTGGAAAGCAAAATTATGGAAACCAGGAAGTGTACCCCTCACAACTATAAAGATGGAAGTGTTGTTTCTCCTAGCCTTCCACAACCTACAAGGGTTACACCACAACAATTGGAAGAAAAAAGAGAAAAAGGGTTTTGTTACAATTGTGATAGCAAATGCACTAAAGGTCATAAGTGTGCTGAGAAGAAATTATTTTACATAGAATATGAAGAGAGGAAGAAAAGGATCAAGAAACATCAAAAGAAGAAGATAGATGCCAGGACCCCACCCCAGAGAAAGAAGAAATGAATCAGACCATATCTTGTAAAGCATTAGCAAGAATTACCACTCCTCAAACTCTCAAGATAGAAGGACATATCAAGAATAAAAAGGTGCAAGAAGTGAAAGATCACATCGAGAAAGAAGAAATGAATCCAACCATATCTTGTAATTCATTGTTAGAAATTACCACTCCTCAAACTATCAAGATAGAAGGACGTATCAAGAAGAAAAATGTTCAAGAAGTGAAAGATCACATCGAGCATCAAGAAATGAATTCGACCATATCTTGTAAAGGATTGGAAGAAATTACCACTCCTCAAACTCTAGAGATAGAAGGACATATCAAGAAGAAAAAGGTTCAAGCAGTGAAAGATCACATCGAGCATCAACAACAAGTTCTCCAACTTTTAAAGGATAACCACTTCGGTGCAAAATCAAACGAAACAACAGGTAGATCAACATCGTAGTGAAAAATGTTTTGATGTAGGTGATTGGGTATTTTTACTGCTACATATCAAGCAAGCTATTTATGAGAAGGAAATGTTGGCAATACTACATGCACTTAAAAACTGGTGACCTTACCGAATGGGAAGACTCTTCAAGGATGAGGATGTGGAAACATTGTTTTGTGCTATTTATATTATCCAACCAGATTGGATAAACGGAGCAAGGGATGAATGGAAGAAGGACGAAGAAGTATGGCCACTTATTCAAAAGTTGCAAAAGATCCCAATTCAAACAATATTGCCAGAAATTGAAGAGGAAGGAAAAATCATATTGGGACCTGGATCAGTCACAGAAACAAGAACCTGACAGCTACGAAATCGATCAATTTCAGAGTATCTCATCAAGTGGAAGAACTTACCCACTGGATATTCCACATGGGAGGACAAGAATTTTATATAGAAGCATCAAGAACTACTCAAGCGTTGAGGACAATGCTTTTTTAAGGAGAGGGGCATGTTAGACCCCTATACTACTGGTGTAACCCCTTATTGTTATTAGTATAACCCACTTATTATATTGATGTACCCATGTAGTGCCCATATTCTTACTATTGTGCCCCATAGAAGCCCACTATTGTTATTATTGTGCCCTTACATTATTATTTTTATGTCGGCTATGATTATGTTATGACCCCTTAGACTCCTATATATAGAAATGAGGTCTTTTCATTTGTATAATCCAAGAATTTTTCATTTATGTAATGTAAAGGAGGTTGCCCCCTCGAAGAGGCTGAATTCTAAGGCGTTGATCTATCTTTTCTATCTTTTCTTGAGATGGTTTCATAACACAATGAATGCTGATACAACCTGTGGTCTTCATCGACCACCATGGTACATTTCTACACCATGGGAATAAATGATCTGAAGTCGACCATGTGAGAAATCGTTTGATTACCGGTCATTGATGTATACCATTAACAAACACGAGACTACTCACCGATAATGATAATGAGAATCAAGGTACCCAGTATAATCTAACAAGTGTGAATAGATGAGCTGGAGTCAAACACCTGTAAGAATCTATCGATCAGGAGACAATGATGGTTTCCCACTGTCGATAACAAAGGATCTGCCACTAATGACTGCAAACCCCAAGGTACTGCCAAATGGACTCTAGATATTTGCCCTAGAGCAATGAGTCGGAGTTGATAGGGAAAGATCCACTAGAAGGAAGGCATTAAGTCATCCTTCATCAATCTAGCGCGAGTGTAACCCGTAGGCCAATAATGTGGAAGGAATCGGACGAAAAAGATGTAGTAACCCAACCGAAGTACGTTTCCAGCATACACAAGATGTGGCTAGCGCACGACAAAAACCCTCTGAACCAACCAATAATGAAAGCTGACACAGAGGCGAGGTATCCACCAACAGGGTCAAATGGAAACCAAGGTACTGCACGAATCCCAATGTGTGATAATGTAAGCTGATGTCGAACACAAGGGAAACCACTCAGTCAAAGACCCATGATACTAATCGATGCTGAGCACAAGGTGACCTATCAATAATGAAAATAAGGCCAAGATGCGGCTCTAGGCCTGTCCTCAGAGCAAGATGTCGTCGTCGATAAGGACAAGACCCGCCAGCAAGATGTCAATGGAGACCTTCTCAAACCGGCACGAGTAAAGGACCAATATAGTTGATGTGATGATAGACATGACACTGACAACCAGGGATGGTTGACTGAAAAATGAGTCAAGAGACACCGCAGAGAGGCCGACTCAGGCTAACTTCCCTTGAACAAAAGCACGACTCAATGTGACTATGTGGCAACATATGATGACTCTGTATAAGTTCGCCATGCAGGAGGCACGAACAAACCCTCCATATGATTGGAAGAGATAACCAATTGGGGGAGAACTGACTCAATAACAAGGTTAAGGCGTACCTAAGTCAAACTAAATCCCACCCAAGTGGAGGAGACTTTGTTTTGAGTGCTTTGTTCAAGGGCGACACAATTGACTCTAGCTGCCAACAACAAATGGAAATACTATCCCGTTCCCGCTCTTTTTGGAATATTTATTTTTTTTGTCTTTTTCTGTTAAGCTGGAAAAAGAATAAAAGAATGCTATGGTACAGTGGAAAGAATGAGTGCCGGTGAAACATATGATCTAGTTCCTGGGAATGGAACGTTCCTATGCTCAATGCAGGGAGGTGAAAACTGGTCAGTGACACTCAAAGGTATGTTCCTTCCACGGGTCAAGGTGTGTCAAGCTGCAGAAGTCAAAGGTATGCAAGGTTGATTTTGCAGACGTCATGGTCAAAAGTTGGCTTAAACACGAGTCCAAGTGAAGCCGGCTCTAGGCCAAAAGGTGCAAGTGGTCAACATGCAATGCAGTAGTACAACTCAACGCAAAGGAGCCTCTAGGGTATAAGGCCAGAACAAAGCAACGAAGCTAAGAGGAATGAGTCTTCAACGCACAAGTCATGGCAGGACTACAGAGGACTCCCGAGCCTACTCAAATCGGAGTAGCATGTGCAACAAATGTCAGTGAGGTGCTAACTATGATGCCCATGTAAAGGATGGCTCTACCATCGTGTCATGATTTAAAGAATCGGTGAGTGAAGATGGCTTATGAACCATAACACGATGGGATCGACCCTATGGCAGATGTATTGGTCAAATGGAGGCTAGTATGCATAATGCAACGGAAAAATGGTGTCCCTAACCTATATGCCAATGAGGAAACGATACCTACCATGACGGGTTAGCAGTCATGGAACCGTCTCGAAACTGAAAAACGTCCAAAATGTCCTGAAAAACAAACCATTCTCGACATTCCAAGCTCCCAAGTTAAAAGTCACATGAGGCTAAACAAAATAAAATTTTGAAAAAAATTTGCATTTTCAAAACTTATAAAAAGCATTTTGGACTCACCATTTTTACCATTTGAGTTTGACAGCAAAGGATTTGGAGCAAAAGGAGCAAACTTCCCACAGCCAGATTCAACTGTTCAAATTCATCAAAGACCTCCAGGTAACTCTTATACTTAGCTTGCAATTGATTGTGACAGGTTTTCAGATTTTTGATTAATGTTTCACCGTTGAATTTTTGTCAAAAATTTCCCCGCGGCGTATACGCGGGTTGGTAATATTGAACCCGCGTACACGTAGGCCCTATACGCAACTGTGTGCACAAGGACCCGCGTATATGCCGCGAACCATTTTTTCACAAAAACTAATGGTTATAAATCGATTTTTCTTAGGATGCCTGTCACATGGCATGAAAGAGAGCACGCAGCGGTGGATAATGAAGTTATGAATAGTCCAGAAGCATTAGATGCCCTACGGGGATGCGGTTTGCTTAAATTTTTCAAACTGCCAAATATGAAATCGAACACGCGTCTGCTTGAGATGCTCATTGATTATTGGGACATCAAGGAGGAAGCCTTTATGATCGATTAGATGCCGCTCAGGGTAGAAGTGGAGGATATCTATTTTATCACGGGCCTTTCCCGAAGGGGAGAGGTGGTACATTCCCAGGGCAGGACACGGAGTAGCCTCACGATAGAGGACTATGTACAGATATACTACCCGAGACATCCCAAGAAGGTTGGGAGCCAGATTTCCATCACACATGTTGTGAGTTTGTCACTTAGGATAATCCTGTTCACCATAGCTCGAGTGAACGGATCATCCTCTCTGCATCAGGCGTCACGGGTCACCATGAGCGTGGCAGTTGACTGTCTCACTACTGTGTTCGACTAGTGTACTCCTCTTCTGGCCAACATGAAGAGCCAACTCACTTCTATCAGGAGGGTACAGACCAAGAACATTGGATATGGGACTATCCTGTGTACTTTCTTTTTCGAGAAGGTTCCCACACTCCGCCCCAGGGTAGCAGTTTCCATCAGCACCCCACGCGATCCACGCATGGGCTGGTGGGCCGATCTGATGAAACGTCTGGGGGGTGGGGAGGTCCCAAGGACTGCCTTCGACGATGATTTCTTCACCTGGTGGGATCAGCAGATCATCACTGTGGATGAATACCCCTATGCTGGGCTGGATTTCCGAGGAGATCCTGATCTAGTGTTACCACCGAACGCAGCATGGGGCGAGATTGGTAAGAATTTTTTTTATTTTATGATTTTTTAGATTTTTCAAATATAATGATGCATTTTGAAAAATATTATTGATGAGATTCAAATGACTGATATGATGATCATGTTCCATACATTAGGCCGGTACGACCAGATGGGTTCCCACGCATGGACGGCGCGGTCGAGGAGCTGAAGAGCCGGTTGCTGATATAGAACGGACTCTAAACAACGTCTGACGACACTTGGCGAGACTGAGCTGTCGAGTACCAATGGCCGCCATAGAGGACCTTCCTGAGGATATGCAGCGTCATGTGGTTGGCATGCCACATGACTGGGTTCACACTTTTCGGCGTGTGGCCAATGCTATAGTTACATACTTAGACACTCATCCTGAGCCGGGGCATTAGATATGCCGGACATGATTATGGGCATTTGAGTCCCAATTTTGTATATTTTTGGACACACATATGTTTACTCGAGATGCTTTATGATATATATATATATATATATATATATATATATATATATAGTTAGACTTTTTGATGCTTGACTTTATTATGATGAATGATTGATGTGCCAGTCTAATGCCTGATTACCGATAGAATCAACTAACCAATTATGAGATCTTGGAATGTGCAAATAATTAATATAAGTAAATGATCTTTGGAACAACCTTACCCTTAAATACTGGCGATATAAAGATGGATCCCTTACCTGATAAATGTTATTTAATTGAGACACTATCAATTGAGAATCAAGATACACTACCAACGAGTCAATCCCATGAGAGATTGCCTCAGATAATAAATTAATAACAGCAGTATACTTTGCCATATTGTTTGAAGCAGGACCGATACATACGCCTCTTGATACCATCAATTGACCAGTTGAATAATAGAGTACCCAAGCTGCGGAAGCGAGATTCCGAGTGTGCCGACTAGCACCATCGGCGAACCCAAAATAGACCAAATCATCCATCAACACCTGCCACAGTAGACCAAAAAGTGCTGATATAAGAAAACTCTCGACAATATATGTACAAATATACATAAAGTACAAAGAAGCCATTGCCTGGCCAAAACTAAGCAAAGTACTTCTTTAGATAGAACCTGTTTCGGGGCTCTGCCAGCTTGTTTCCCTCAAAATCGATTAACTCATACGACCCTTTTTCTAAAACTCGTTTAATAATGAAAGGACCGTACCACATAGGCTTAAATTTTCCTGCCCCCAAGGTGTCTTTATCTTGGTCATAGACCAAGACAGGGTCACCTTCGGAAAAGACTCGAGGACGGATAGATTTATCATACTTAGTTTTAACCCTTTACTTATGAGCCTCATTCACCATGGCGGCATCTCGACGCTGCTCATCGAGATGTTCCAAGTGAAGTAGGTGCTCTTCGAGATTTGAAGTCTCTGGAAGGAGCTCAACAGCTAACTTAAGAGATGGAATTTCACATTCAACCGGAAAGATAGATTCCATCCCATAAACTAACTGAAAAGATGTAAAACCAGTAGTCGTTTTCATGGAGGTTCGGTATGCCCAAAGAGCCGAATACAACATAACGTGCCAATTAGACCGATTTTTATTGATTGTCCATTGGAGTGTCGTCTTAAGAGTTTTATTGACTGCCTCGACCTGTCCATTAGCCTGAGGATAGTAAGGAGACGAATGCTCTTGCCGGAAACCTAATTTGAGTGCCAATTCAGACATCAGTTGATTTTGGAAATGACTGTTGTGATCAGTGACAATCTCTCTCGGGATACCGAATCTTGAGATAACCTGATTGAAAAGAAACAATGTTGTCGTGTCACTATCGTTCTTATAAGTAGGCATGGCCTCAGCCCACTTCGTAAAGTAGTCTACAGGCACGATAATGTGCCTGTGATTCGCCGCTGAAGGCGGATTACAGGTCATGAAATCAATACCCCACTTAGTAAAGGGACCGACGGTGACAATGGGAAAAAGGGGAGCTGGATGCGCGTGCATCTTCCGAGTAAAAATTTGACATGGGTGATAGCGTTTGACCGCTTCCACACAGTCTTTAAAGAGTGAAGGCCAAAAATAGCCGGCACGTAAGATGCGCTGGGCTGTAGCAAGCCCTAATAGATGACCACCACAAGCTCCACTGTGGCAGTCATTGAGCACTGACTCTGCTTCCTCTAAGGTTAAACAGCACTGAAGGATTGAATCAACCCCTCGACGGTATAATGTGTCACCGATGATAACATAGTTTTTAGCCAGGTGACGTAATTTTCGACGTTCATCCTTGGAGAAAGTAGAGGGAAACTTCGAAGTCTGGAGATAGACAATGATATCTCCATACCAAGGGTCGAGTGAAGAGATGAGGAATAAATGTTCGTCGGGAAAACTTTCCTCATAAACAGTATCCTCTCCACAAGGTAGCTCAGAAATTAGCTCCGCGAAAACCATGGATTTCTTAGACTTGGCAGACAAGAACTCGAGATCAAATTCTTGCAAAATGACTATCCATCGATTATATTTGCCCCCAATCACTCGCCTACTAAGGACAAATTGAAATGGATTGACCACCACTAAGACAAAAGTTTTGCGTAGCAGGATATAATGACGGAGCCGCTGGACAGCGTGAACAGCTGCCAAGGCCAACTTCTCAACCAGAGAATAGCGGAGTTCAGGACCTATTAAGCCTCAGCTCAAATAATAAATCACATGCTTTGTGAGAGCATCATCCTCCTAAACAAGAACCATACCAATGGTTGATTCTGCTACAGCGAGATATAAAAGGAAGTCTCTACCATAATTCGGTGGGCTCAAAAGTGGGGCAGAGACTAATGCCTTTTTTAAAGCATCAAATGATCGCTGTGCAAATTCGTCCCATACAAATGGAACTCCTTTCCGTAGCAAACGCATGAACCCTTTAGTGATCTCGGCATAATTTTCTATAAACTGTCTTAAGAAATTAGCCTTCCCTTGAAGACTTTGAAGTTGTCAGATCGAGGACGGGGGAGGCAACTGAACTATTGCCTCAACCTTGAAGGGATCAACTCAGATCCCTTCATTGGACATGATGAACCCTAACAACTGATCGGATGTAACCGCGAAAACGCACTTGTTGGGATTCAACTGGATTTTATAAAAACGACATCGCTCGAAAACCACTCGAAGATGACTAGGGTGATCAGTTCTCTTTCGAGAACGAGCAGCGAGATCATCCAAGTATGCCTCAATGACATGTTTGATGTCATGGAAAGCATATGACATGGCCCGCTGGAAAGTGGCTCTAGCATTTTTAAGGCCAAAAGGCATCTTTCTATATGCAAAGGTACCCCAGGGACATATAAAGGCTGCCTTATGTTGATCTTCAGGACGGATAGAAATTTGATTATAACCCGAAAAACCATCCATGAAGGAAAAAATCTCATTACCCACACACTCATCGATAATCTAATCAATGAATGGCATGGGGTAATTATCTTTCGGACAAGCCTTGTTTAGATCCCTAAAATCGATGCATACTCGGATTGTTCCTTGCTTTTTATCCACAGGGACTGGATTAGAAACCCAATCAGTTAGAGGAACAGGGTATATGAAACCCACCTTTAGCAGCTTCTCAACTTCAGCTTTGATGGCTGCTGCTTTCCTAGGGTTAACCGGCCGAAGCCTTTGACGAACCGGTTTGGTGTTCTCATACGTCTTGATCTCATGTTGAACTATAGAAGGATCAATGCCCGGCATTTCTTCATAAGACCAAGCAAATACATCACGAAATTCCTTGAAAAGGTCGGTGTAAATTTGAATTTCTTCAGGGGAACACTCAATTCTGATGAAGATATTCTCGATGACGTTAGGGTCCCTAGAGATGTTTATAGGTATCGTTTTTGAAATCATCGACATATTACCTTCGGCACAAATGTGTGCTGGAGCCAAAGGATTTGACACCGTACAAACATCACTAGCAAAGAGCTCAGAGAATCTAGATTCTACTTCCTACAATGGAGGAAGAAAGTACAAACGATGGTGTAAGTCTTCCCAAGGTCAATCTATACCCATCATTGCTTTGAGGATTGCTTCTTCAGAAGGTAAAACTGTATCTAAGCAGTCCAAGGCAGAGGTAGAATCAAGGCTCCAAGCCAGGGCCACATCACCATCTAACTCCTCTTTGGAAAAAGGAGCAGGGTGGTTGTCTACCTAGTCTACGATAAACTGATATCTAAGCTTAGCTGGAGATATAGGGAATGCCATTCCATTTACTTGTCCTTCAACTAATGTGGTCATAGGTGAAGGCAAGGTCCAAGGGTCTGAAAAATAACGAGTTCGAAAGAACTCTTCTCGAGGAGACTCCTTAGATGATGAAATAGCATTGATTTTAGCGAAAGGAGAGGGAAGATCAAATGTACCCATCAATGAGGAATACATCCCTACTCCTAAATTCTCAGTAGGCGGGCGAGGGTTATCCACTAAAGGAACAGTAGAGTCAGAGCTTGCTTGAGGATCAACTGGACAATAGTCCAATTAATCAACCTTAACGATTTTCCCCTCATGAGGAAAGCAAATGACACGAAACAGAGTCGAAACAATGGCATCCATTTCGTATACCCAGTTCCTTCCTAATAGGAGATTATAGTCTAGGTTAGCATCTATGACTTCTACTTCAATATTGATGACCTTCCCCCCAACACATATAGGAAAGGTCGGGATAATCCCATGCAGCTTATGAGAATGACCATCAAATGCAGTCAAGACGGTGGGTGAAGGAACAGCCAAAGGTGATCCAATAGCCTTCTAGCATGACATCGACATGATGCACGTGGAAGCTCCTTCATCTATAATGGTACGAAAAATGTTGATTTTCCGGTGTGTAGACTTTATTTGGAAATCCATATGATGAGGGAGTCGCTTTTTGACATTTAACATGTCAAAAGTGAGCACTAAAGAATTAGCTGGATCGACTGCTCCAATCACAGAAAGTAAAGCACTTCTATGAGCCGGACACGACTGGAGAACCTCTAAAGCGGACATGGCACACAGAATTAGAGCCAGATCCTCCACAATGGAGTAATTCTGGGTGGCCCTGGCATTCGGATTAATAGCCGCGCGTTTAGCAGAAACTTTCAGTATCCGTGGTATAGTCTCAACAGGGGGTCGCTCAACATGAAGGTCGGTATTTCCGAGAACAGTCTTGTCCTTGGAAGTTTCGGCTTCACCACAATCACGTGACCGAGTAGTCACATGGATGTTAGAACCCATCATGAAAACATTCGATGATTTTTCCCCTTCCTGGTTGCCCCCTACGGAGGTACTAGGATTTGAACTCGCGCCAGCAAGAAGTTGTTGCCCTTGGGGAAAGGGTTAGTTAACACAGCTTGAGAACTAGAAGTCCCTTGCTGTCCTAACAAGCGCTGAGCATCTTCAATCTTAGGGCAGAGATGAGTTAAATGGTCTCCACTACACAACTTGCATGGAAACTTAACTTTCTTTCTAGACTCATTTCTACCACCACCAACGTTGTTGCCGAACTTATTTGCATCAGGCTTCCCACCCTGGTTCTTTTTCTTACCTCGTCCTTTCTTTTTCCCATTGGAATTTTGATTTCCTTTGGGGTTATCAGATTGGATGGCATTAATTAAAGAAGTTTGGGAAGCAGGGGGATTAGACGATGTGACTTGGTCGTTAGAAGCAGTTTGTAAGGACAACTGTTGCAATTGGTTCAACAAGTTCAAGGTAGTTGTGTCTACCGACCCAACGATACCATCCGCGTGGGGTCCTAGCTTCGACTTAGCTACATCAACCTTAGACCCAAGAGCATATGGCAAGTATTTTTGTAGGATCCCATACTGAGAGTAGATCAATTCTAATTGCTGGGCCCTAAAAATGGCTTGCTCCTCAGAATAAACCCCAGACATGGAGACATCCTTGGAGATCTCGGGTTGTAAAGATTTCAAAAACCACTCGAGACGGTACTCTGGAGGGATTTTGGCTTTAATGAGCCTCTTTCTCTGTCTCCATTCCTGAATATGGTCAGAAATGTGAGTTACCTTATCTTGACAAAAAGTAGCCAGAAGTTCAGTTCCGGCATCATAGCGGACAGGCAACTGGAAATGATTTAAGAAAATATTGGCTAAGTCAGCGAAAGATGTGAAGCTGCCCCCTGGCAACTCTATATACCATTTGGCCGCATTACCAGTCAAGGTGCACTAAAAGAGTCTCAACCTAATTGAGTCATCGATAAGGGAGTTAGATGAGCACGACAAATGGAATGTGGTTACATGGTTGCCTGGGTCTTCACCACTCTTCCCTTCGAATTTTGGAATGTCCGAAGGGAGTTTGGTTGGGACCGGAGGCCAAGCCAGATTGTATTTGATTGGGTCATTTGTTAACTTAGTGAGATCTGGCAAGTTCAACGTTGCCAGAAACGGAAGCCTAGGAGGACCTTAGGGATTCCACCCAGACTGGGCAGAACTCCCAAAGTTCTGAAAAGATTGTCCTGGATTTTGGAAGGCACCAGGCTGCTCGAAGTAACCAGTAGAACCGGCTGAACCAAAAGGCAAGCCTTGTGATCCAACAAAATTCAAAGTTTGACCAACTCCAGCCGTATAGCCTCCATAACTAGCAAAGTTTCCTCCTAAAGGATTATAAGGGGTTGATTACCCCTGATAAGGATTCCAAGCCGAAGCTAGGGGAGGAATACTTTGAAACGAACTAACCATGGAGTACGGCCTATTCCCATGTTGGCCGATAAACGGATTCCCAGTTCCCGCACCACTAACCCCAGGGTTAGTCCAACCTTGGAAAGGATTACTGCTTTGTCCTACAGAAGAAAAAGGCATGGATCCTATCGTTAGGTTGGAATGTGGTATATGACCACTTCCGAAAGGAAAACCCTGGAATGAAGTCGATCCACCCATCATGGACGTAGTGGCACTAAACGGAACCGATGGAATACCCTGTGAGTGGGTGCCAAATGGAAAGAATCCAGTACCAAAAGCATTGGTTTGGGAATTTCCACTCGTGGACGGAATGGAGGTAGACCCAACTAAAGATGTGCTGGCAAAAGATCCAAACAAGGAAGCAGAGGAGATGGAAATCGTTCCTCCCCCTTGCACCGATGTTGGAGTTTGCATAGTCGTAGCACTTGTAGAAGCCATGCTTCCAGTAGTGGTCATCGATGGTAAGCGCGTAGCGTAACCTGGACTTGACGGTCTATGCATCGAAGTCCCAACGTATTGTAATACGTTTGGATGACTAGATGGTAGCGGATAATTCGGAGCCGCTAACGACTCTGAGAGTTCTTCTACCTCTATGTTATTCTCCGCTTGAAAGAGAACTCAAGAAAGGACTGGAGTGTCCCTCTCTTGTTCAGAAGTGCTAGGCCTTGCTTGAACACTAATGCCCCCGAGAGGAGGATCAATCCCCGATGCATCAACCGGCGTGGGATGAAACCCACCGGTAGTATTGCCTCTGCGCCTTCTAGGAGAAGGCTCTAAACTTGATGGTCAAAGACCACGAAGTCTTCAAGACCGTCTAGGAGATCGATCAGCCACTTTGAATTTTTTGTTATGATCTAACTAAAGACTCAAAAAATTGAAAGCTAGGCCAACTAAGAGCACAGAGCACACACTATAAAGTCCCTAAAGATAACAGCCAGTCAAACAACTTCCAAGTATTTCCACTCCGGGTGATTAGGACTGGACACCAAAATACAAGAAAGTGAAATAAGGGGCCTTCTGAAGATAGTCTGGGATGATGAGGGCCCAGTCCTATCAGCGAAGGTATCAGAGGAAGTTACGCTAACCTCCTAACAACATCCTGCATCGGTGCAAGCCCCCAAGCTTTGCAAGGGTGCCCTCCAATAGTACTGTCGAGAGTGATGCAACATCGGCCTCAGGTGCCACGGGATTCCCCTCCGCAGCCACCAGTGTAGATCCCTAGGAGTAGCAACTATGGATACCAACTTGTCGCAGAAGCCAGGCGGAACAGTCGTGAAGTAAGTTCGGACAAGTAGGAGAGGAGGTATCTCTCTTCCCTGTCTTCACAGACCCTCATGCTTAACTCCCAGATCCGGAGCTTTCCTGGTCTTCCTAACACTATTGGATTTTCTCTCGTTATTCAGACTCCTACGTTTGACGTTTATATGGCCTTGGAGAGTTAACTCTCCACTCGCCTAATCCAAGGCCCTAAAATCCTAAACTTGTTGGTGTAATTGACTTAAACAAAAAGTTCTAGTGAATTTTAGTTAGTGCTTGATTTTAAAATAGGTTGTTCTTTAAGTCACAAGGTAACATAAGTGAAACTAGTGGTGTTTTTGACGCAAAAGAAATTAATAAAAACTTAACTACATGCACATGCAATTTTTCGTTTTTTTCAATGAAGAACAATTTCTATAGGGTTCAGAGGAACTTCTAATAAAGCAAATTTTTCTTTTCTTTTCGTTAATTCACGCTTCACACTCACAAAAGTTAACAACTCTATGTATGCCTAAAAAGGTGTGCAAATCTATCCTAATGCAACAAATATATGCCGATGCAAGACTCAAAACTACTCTAAAAACAAAAAATGAAAGTTTCTTGCTTATCAATCTTTATCTTGCCACTTAAAATGTCTAGATGGAATATGAGATGCTACAATTCATTTCCTCTAAACACTAAAAACAAGTTCTAAGACAAACATAAAGCACTTTCACTCACTAAAAGGAAACCAAATGAAAACCAAGTTCAAGAAAGCAAAACTAAGTTTTTCAAAAAGATTTTCTTCAAAAGTAACAACAAAAGAGTCTTTTCAAAAATGCTCTCAACAACATTGAAACTTGTGATTGAAGAATAGGCAATCAAACACTTTTGCAAGTTGACACCAAACAACGGATGAAAACTCAACAAAAATAAATGTGTTTAAAAGTGCTCTTAACAATCAAAAGCAGCAATGAAAGCTTTGGCAATGAAAACCAAAAAGATCAAAAAGACAAATTCCAAGAAAGTGTCAATCAACAAATTTCATGAAACAAAGAAGTGGATGGTCACAAAAAGTGGTTTTTGTCAAGAAAACAAAAATTCACCAAAAGCAAGATTAACCCAAAGATTGAGATCAATCTTCCTACCCTGATGAATCAGAGCAGCCAAGATTCCTAGCAAGAAATCTTGCGTGCTTTAGAAAAAAACGATGACGCTTGCAATCAACAAAAAAACAAGACCAATACTTCTTATAATCAAAGAGAATTAGGAACAAGATGCTCGCTGTAAAAAAAATAACTGATACTGGAAAATGACTGTTTCAGACTGACTCAAACTACTAGACAGACCTTTAGAGACAAAAAGATTTACAAATCTTGAAAATTGCAAGATATACGCGATTGTAATTATGTACAGAATGCATGTATACGCTACTGTAACTAAGGAAACCTGCGTATACGCGGGTTCACTTAAAGCAACACACGTACATACGCCTCTGTAACTAAGAAAAACAGGGTATATAAAAGGTTTCAAGAAAAATAAAAAAAAAACTGAAGAAACTGGCAAAACTTAAAGTTCAAAAACAGACTAGACAGCAACAGCAAACAAACAGGCAGCTAAGCCCTAATTGGCTTGAAAAATGCCCAAACTAGGAACAACAAGAGTGTTGTCCCCAGTGGAGTCGCCAATTCTGATGGAGGGAAATTCTCCCCTAGGGCTTTTTGGGTTGAAACCCTAGCAGACTGAAAGTTGTCTATTCAAAGAAGCACACATTCACACAGCCATTATGCTATTATAAGCAAATTCTATTGTAAAGGGTACGTACCTTAGGTCCTATGTTCGAGAAGGCCTTTAGGGTCCAAACCCTTCTTGGAGTTCCCTTCTTCTCTTTTTTCCTGCAAAACAACCAATTCCAAAGAACACAGCAGTATATGGACAAAACCTTATAAAGAAACTATCTTCATGTTATAAACAAAGGTAGTTAGTTCTTAAATCCAAACAACCATCTACATATGAATTCTAAACATGAATATCTTTAACATAAAGAAGATTCATTTTGGGAACCAAGACATGTGTTTCTTTTATTATAGACAAACAAAGTACATAAAAAGGAATATTTTCACCTAAGTCACCTTCAGCAGGCTCCAAGCAAAGCTTCCTTCCGGATCCGTTCCAGCCTCAAGCCTCTAACAAACTCCTTCCATGACTCTCTCCATGATGTCATAAATGGTGGATGAACATCAACACACAAGGAAACAAGAGTTTCCTGTACAAATGAGGGAAGTGAAAAAGGCACAAGGGACTTCAGACCTGGTCAGGGGAAAAATCTCAACATAATAACCTTTCTCTCTCTTCTCTCCTCCCTTAGGCCTTCCCTTTGAGGTCTTTTTATACCTCTCCCAAAGCAGTTTTTTAGTTGGGAGTTGGTTGGGAATAGTTGGGCCATGGGCACTAACAGGTGATCAGCAGGTAAAACCCACGATCTCTGCCCAAAAATAAGGAGTTTTATACTTTTTTAAGTATTTTAATACATATACGCGGGTTGGGTATACCCAGACCCATGTATACATGTGTTTAACTCAGGGCAATGTCGCGTATAAGGGATAAAACACTGTTTCTTAAATTTTAGGACCAGGTCTGGAAGGAGGGGTTGCCCTAGGCCATGAGTGCAGCATCACAAACCATAAGAGTGAGATTTGGAGCTATAATAGGGGGCTGCAATCTGGGGAGATTCCGCCGTCCTCCTGGTCGATGATATGATCACCTTTACACTTAAGGTCCTACCTACTCCTCGAACCCTTGGTACCTGTAGATTGTTCATGCTCCTACTTATTTTTCTGATGGCCTTGTCGCGAATAGCTGGCGGGATGCGTCACTGTGGCGAATTCAGATTTTTGATTCTTAGTCAGTTAAGCAGTTACACAACATACACCTGCATCCTACGTCACCAATGGATGCTCAACCCACTTTGTACTTCAAACCATACGCGTGCCTGTTCATGCCAGTTCCTTCTAGTCTTTAGACGTGTACTCCACCTTCGTGCAGTTATTGCGCTCAACGCCCTATTT
Organism: Pinus tabuliformis; assembly: GCA_031772625.1. Classification (NCBI taxonomy): domain Eukaryota; kingdom Viridiplantae; phylum Streptophyta; class Pinopsida; order Pinales; family Pinaceae; genus Pinus; species Pinus tabuliformis. The sequence goes on along the minus strand of CM062804.1, from coordinate 66,627,590 downwards.
GCGCACCCTGCTGCTTTTGTTCTAGTATTTTCTTTTTGCAGCGGTCTACAAGTTCCTCCACATTCATTGCACCCACCTTTGTTGGCGGTTCCCTTGCTTCTATCGTTACATGGCGTAGCGATCTAACCATCATATTACAATTTAGCATTGTTACCTCATGCAATCGGTTCTGGCATCGCTCAATCTCTTCATCTAAATCCAATGTGCAGGGACTATCATATTCCCATGAGATTTTCCCATCTACTGTCGGATTCACCCGATCTTGATCTTGTGGTGTGATCTGGTATATGCAATCCAGTTCATCATCACTTTCCTCATCACGCATAGGCTCAGTGTAGCGCGCTCCTTCGGCTAGTTCTAGTAGAACCACTACACGTAGAGACATTTTATCGAATATCATTTTTCATCTCTTTAGGTTGATGACTCCATTCATATCCGTGGCCCAGTCTATCCCTAACAATGCAGGGTACGAGCTACTGTCATCGAAAATTTCCATTACCTCAAATCTGTTTGTGTGCTCGTGCCTTTGATGTCTACTATAACTCCTTGCAATCTCCCCATTGGCAAGATCTTCTACTGGTTTGCCATCCGTAATTGAATAGGAGACCATTGTAGTGTGGGCCTGGCCATGCATTCCCAAGTCTATTTAGGTATCACATTTGCATCTGATCCCAAGTCCAGAATGACTTGATCCATCTCATAGTCACCAATCTGTGTACTCAACCGCATTTCCTGTCCGGTGCGCAAAGCATGTTTGCCTAGTTTCCAGACCATGCGCGGTTCACCCGACCCGATGCACCTAGTTAACAACTCTTGCAATCCCTTAAATACTTTATTGTCCAGTAGTAGCTTCATGCATGTCTCTAAAAAGGTAGTTAGCATTGAAGGATCCATTTCTAGCTCAGTTTGATCCTTGCTACCTGAATTAGAGACCTCCATGAAGCTCTTCTTAGCTTCCATAAATGTCTCCTTCGCACGTTCCAAATCAAACTCAGGTGGTTCAGCCTTCATCATTTGGACGTTTTGTGTGGGAGTAGACTGAAGCACCCCTTTTTCGTGCATCTGTGCAATTAGTGTGGAGAAATCCACCACTTCATGATCAAACTGATAATAGTACGGGCAACATGTTCTGGTTGGGTTCGTGTAGTCACACGCGTAGTGCCCAGGCCCTCCACAATTGTAGCAAATTAATTGTCCACACCCTCGTCCGGATCCCATTCCTCTTCGTCCCCGTCCACATCCCTGGAATCCACCACGTGCTATTGCGGTGGTTGGATCCTAACCTCATGCCTCAGTCTACATTTTGTAAGCAGGTGTTCGATCCATCAGAAACTCATAACTTCGGCAATTTCATTCGTCATGGCCCACCGATCTACAAAAATTACAAAATAGCTATTGGGGGGGTTGTGTAAACTTCTGCAATAGATGACAATTGTTCGTTGTGTGCTTTCCTCCCACCTGAAAGATCACACACCAGAGCGTGGGCACCATGCTCGGCCCTGCCTGCACCTCTGGCCTTAATGGCGTCGGTCCTGCCCTTGCCAAATATTTTGTGAATACCAGGCAATGATTCTTATCATGGCCTTGGCCTTTACATTTTAGACACCACATCTCTTGGCACGCTTCTAGCCGGGGTGCTTTATTTTGTTTCAAGCTTTGCATCTCCAAGCATAATTTGCGCATGGATTTGCTGAACTCCCAACCCAAGATCCTGTATTGGAGTTTCATGCAACCTCATCGCTATCTCTAATGCTTCAACCTGGGTCAAGATCTTTTGCTGCGATAGCGTCGTCCTCAGATGTGGCGTTAAAGATGCCACAAACCATACATGGTCCTATGCATCCATCAGTGTCATGTTAGCCTCATGGATCGTACTCTTTAGTCTCTGATCTAGATCCCAAGGGGTTTCACCCTGCAGCATCACGATTTCCTTGAACCTAATAATCGACTGTGTCTTTGATTTTGGCCGACAAAATTCTTTGTTCAATGCATCCTGTATCTCTGCTATTCCCGCATTCGGATGATCGCTAGAGTGCTTTATATACCACGTCAACGCGTGATCGTACAACACACTTACCAAAGTAGCCCTTTTGATGTTATCATCCGTAACACCTTGGGCTTCCCATACTACCTTTACCACGAACCAGAACTGATATGGTTCCTCATTTCCTATGCCTCTAAATACAGGCAACTTCATCGCGCTCACCATTCCACCCCTCGACGGTGGTGGAGGTGGGGTAGGTGAAGATGAGTTTGATGTAGGTGAAGTGGGCGATGGCGTGGATGGTGGTGGTATCAATGGAATGCACTGCTTTATCAATTGGACTGCGCTTCTTGGAGAGAACCCTGCGAGCTCCTCCTCACTTTCTCGCAAAAGTGAAATCAGGGGACTGTTCTTTAATCCTTTGGTCCCTTAGTAGCCTCTTCCGCTCCTCATTACCCCAGATATCAATGGATGCACATAAATCGTTTTTCACATAACAGCATTTTAATCTAGGTATTCAATGATTTGATGTACTTACCTTGCGGCCCTTTGAGAAAGAGTCTTTTTGCATCGCTGTAACTCACAGTTGTGTATACCGTGAACTCAGTGATAAATCCTCCTATTATCTGATCTAACCAGTGATCTACTGCTCATACGATTTTATCTTCAGATGCCTTTAGCCTGTGCACCAACTTTGGAGTCCACACTATGGGTTGTTCCAATCTGCACCTTCCCTGACTGTTAGCTAGCCTCATGATTCACTCATACAGTTCTGTCAAGAAGGACAGGAATAAGATCTCACGGATTTCTGTGTATATGTATCGATCCAACCACCTCTCCTCATATATCTACGGAGTTTTTTTTCCTATACCACGATCTCGTGAAGCTTCTGATCCAACCAATCTTCAAATGCTTTCTTCATAGGGTTCCAATGTTCCGACATCAAACATCCCTTAGGTAGATCTCGGTCTCGGAAACGGAATCATTTGTTGTCTTATTGGGGCCTGACCCAGGTTCAGAAGTGTTTTAGCCAAACAAATCCCATACTACCAGCCCTTTCGGCAATAGTCCATGGAGCATAGACTGAAGTCTCACCCAAGGTAGTATGGGAGAGCGTTGGAACTAGGTTTCCGCACACTTGGGATGTCCTGATGTGGTCTGGAAGGGTCGCAATATAATTTGTTCACTTGCACTGCTTTGCGCGGCTATCCGTCCTTCGTGTAGATCCGCGACAGGTGCTTCCTAGATTCTTATTATTATATGTGTTTATTATAGATCTGATATACTTCTGGCGGTCTTTAAGCAAACATTTAACAATAATAACCAGTGCGCGCAAACATAAATATGCATAAATTCATAACATAGGCAATAGATAGATCCACGATAAAACACAAAATGATTTAGAAACCCTTATCTTTATTTATCTCCTGTTCACTACACCCAGATCCACCTTGCACACTCAGCTGCAAGGGTCCGCGCACACAGCCGCGGACTCTACCAAGCCTTTACACACACAACTACAGAGCCTCTATCTATCTACTAACACCCTTGACTCAGACTTATAGACATAGAGAGAATATTTCCTTCATAAACCCATAAAATTCAAGATCCAAAACCAAAAACTAACTTCTAACCTTAGAGCCTTGCTCTATTTATACATTCCCATGGTCCATGGACCATGGGTAGGCTGACTCACTTTCTATTTTCTTACATTATTTTCGAGCGGACAACCCTTTTACTTGACTCATTATAATTCACGCTTTGCACACTTCGTAGAACCTTTACAATACTTTTACCCAAAATTGTGGACTTTAAGCCCCCAAAATCATTACGCGGGGGATCCACTGTCCAACACCAGTGAAGCAGCACCCCTCCCGGTTGAATCTTAAGTATAAGGAAAAAGTGTGCGATGAATTGGATAATATGCTTGCAGCTGAAATTATTGAGCATGTCGAAGAATTGGATTGGGTTATTCCTATGGTGGTTCAGGAAAAGAAGATGAAGGGTGAGAATCGGATATGCGTAGATTTAAGGAAGTTGAATGATGCTTGTGTCCATGATCCATTTCTTACGCCATTCACAGACGAAGTACTAGAAAATGTGGGAGGTCAGGAAGCCTATTCGTTTATTGATGGGCTCTTAGGGTATCATCAGATCAAGATTGCACCAGAGGATCGGAGTAAGACCACCTTCGCGACTGAATGGGGTTGTTTTCAGTATACATTTATGCCTTTCAGACTTAAAAATGCCCCTGCAATCTTCTCTAAGGTGGTAGTTAGATCTTTCAAAGAATTTATTCATATGTTTTTGGAGGTTTAATTTGATGATTGGACTGTGTTTGGGTTAGTTAAGAGACATGTTGCCAGTCTTCGCCTCATGTTGGATACTTGTCAAAAGTATCAGATATCCCTTAACCTGAAGAAATGCATATTTTGCGTACCATATGGGATATTGTTGGGCCATGTAGTCTGTAAGCAGGGGTTGATGGTAGACCCTGCCAAAATTATTGTGATTATTAATTTGGAGCCTCCAAAGAATGTCAAACAACTACGTGCAACGTTGGGCCACACAGGGTATTATAGGAAGTTTATCAAAGCAAATGCACAGATCATTGTGCCGATGGAAAAAATGCTGAAGAAGGATGTGATGTTTTGTTGGGACGATGATTTCAAGAAAATTTTGGATGTCTTGAAGGAATAAATGGTCACCGCTACCATTCTAGTGTTCCCCGATTGGAAGAAGGAGTTCCACATACATGTAGATGCTTCCTGCATAGCACTAGGAGTTGTGCTAACCCAACCCGGTGAAGGTGATATCAACCATCTGATAGCGTTTGCGACAGGAAGTTATTGGAGGCAGAAAAGAAGTATTCAACCACAGAGTGCGAAGAATTAACAATGGTGTATGCACTCTAGAAATTGAAGCACTATTTGTTGGGTGCGCACTTCAAGATGTACACAGAGCATTTTGCTTTGAAGTACCTGGTCAACAAGCCTATGTTGGGGGGTGGGGATTTTGTAGATGGTTGCTGCTCTTTCAAGAATACGAATTTGAAATAATTGTGAAGCCAAGGCAACTGAATGTTATACCTGATCACCTCTCGCAGATTGAGAATGGTGACAAACCTACAAATCTAGAGGAAGGATTGCCTGATGCATAGCTCTTTGTTTTTCGCATTGCAGATGACCATTTCACAGACATAATCCAATTCTTGTCTACATGTACAACTCGTTAAGGGTATATGACCAAACAAAAGAAAGAATTGGTGGTATGGGCTATTGATTTCTTTGTTACCACAAGGAATTTATATAAAATGGGATCCAATCAAATATTGCACTGGTATGTCCTAGAGTATGAATGACAAAGTATCATTGTTGAAGCACATGGAGGGGTTGTGGGAAGAGAAACTATGTAGAAGATCCTACAAGTAGGACTATGGTGGTTGACTATGCATAAGGATTCCAAGACTGATTGTAGGGCTTGTGATGTATGTCAGAGAATAGGGAGGTTGTCGCGAAGAGATGAATTTCCTCGAAACCCGTAAATGTCATTATGGGCACTTGATAAGTGGGCAATAGGCTTTGTGGGGTCAATTCAACCACTGGGAAAGAAGATAGGGGCCAGATACATCATTACAATGACCAAATATTTAACCAGGTGTGTTGAGGTGCAACCTATAAAGGATTTTAGCGCAGCTACGGCTGCAAAGTTCATTTTTGAATACATCTTATCTCGGTTTGGATGCCCTAAGATCTTGATGAGAGATAGGGGTTCACACTTCTTAAACGAAACAATTATTGTGTTTCTTGAATAATTCCAGATGTATCACCAAAAGGGTGTGTTGTATCACCCTCAAGCGAATCGCATAATGGAATCCTTTAACAAAATCTTGGACAACACCTTAACGAAGATTTGCAATGCGAAGTAGAATTATTGGGATGTGCGCATACCAACTGTTCTATGGGCATATAGAACTAGCTGCAAAAATTTGATGGGATAAACATCATTCAGACTAGTTTATGGATAAGAAGCTGTAATGTCGATGGAGTATATCGTGCCAAGTTTCTGGATTATTGCAGTTACAGACATGGTCGATAGAGATACCATGGAAGAACACCTCGCATAGCTATTTGAGCTGGAGGAAGATCGCTTCTTGGTGGGTGTTCATCAGAACGTGTAGAAGGACCATGAAAAGGCATGGCATGATCTCCATATCAAACAATGCACCTTTAAGAATGAAGCTTTGGTATTACTGCATGACAATAAATTCATGAAGTTTCTAGGAAAATTCCAAATGCATTGGTTGGGGCCATACATTATTAAGGAGATTATGGATGGGGGCATAGTTCAGCTCGTGAAGCTGAATGGGGAGCCGTTTCTGGGAAAGGTCAATGGGAGCTGATTAAAGTTGTACAAGGATGATCCCGCCACTGCACAATGAATATATGGAGGTGAGATAGTCTTAGTACTCCAGGAAGTTGCAAGGGAGTACGAGACTATAAACTACACTGCCAGAAGGATGGTTGGGTGAAGTGAATGGGTTGCGCGACGAATCAAGGGAAGGTGCAGAGGAGAGTTGCCACGAAGGAGCTATGCTAGAATGGTGGGTCCCATGTAGCCTGGCCAAAAAGTGACCATTGGAAGCACTGTAGCTAATTGGATGGTGATTTTTCCGTTAAAAGGAGCAGGGGGGGAGCATTTATGGAGAATATATTTGGAAATCTATCGCCAAAAGTGCATTAATGACAAGAATTTGGAGGGAACGGACGGATTTGAATTCAAATTGAGCTATAAATACGACATGTTGCTCCACGGTTGAACCCTTTGCTTCTTGATAATTTTCCTTGAGTTGTTGCACTTTAGTTTGTGCCAAGAGAAGTGTTATATGTCTACCGATGATTGGGAAAGAATTGAAGAGAAGATTTCATAGCCAGGATTCTCAAATTTAACTGACTAGAAGCACAACATATTCATTAGGAGAATGATTGCAACTCAACTTGAGCTAGAGACGGGTCAACCTGTACCTACAGGGTTTGCCTACTATAGCGCCTAGGTCTCCAAGACCTAAGCCATTTGCTTCCACAGTGGGAGATAAGAAGTAGAAGAAGCCCCAATAAGCACCAGTGCAGCAATCGTTGTTTAAAAATCCGATGGAGATCTGACATAAGGGAAAGATGGATAGATCCAAGCAGCCGACAGAACCCCTAGACTTAGATGAGCAAGAACTAGCGAGGGGTGTTGAGGAGATTGATGCAGAGGAGGCTGAGCTGATAACTTAGCTACTATCATATATATCGCTAATAAAATGCATGGCTAAAGTGCCTAAAGACCCAGATTCAATGAAGTTCATGGTCTCCACACCTTTGCTGCCAGAGAATGTTTCATTTGAGGGAAATTTTCTAGCCCAGATACCGTACTTAAAAATGGAGGATTGGAACCTTGGGGACCATGTGAAGTTCCCATAGTTGGAGTCGAGCAAGTACCTGAAGAAGGTTTTTTATGAATAATTGGAGGTCACGCAACTTGAGTTAATGAAATGAGTGGACGAAGTTGGGTGTACAGGGCTACTAATTATGTTGTGGGTGCCGCATTTTAGCTGCAGTGCTATAAACACAGTCTATGTGCATCAATTGTTGATGCTAGTACATGACGGGTGCCTTTGGTTGGGGAGGGCCCATCCTAATCACTGACATGTTGATCCATAAAATAAATTTGCTTCCATATCAAGGAGTGGACCCTGCGGAGGCTTTCACGGGAAAATCATAGGAGAAGAAATTGGTAGATCAAATGAAGAGTGAATTCAAGCTAACGAAGAAATCACACGGCTATGCAATAAGTTCCATATCTGATGGCCCAGTGTAGTTCGCTGCACAAATCTTGGCTGGAAAAATCGTGAGGAAGTTTCAAGTCGATGAAGTACCAACACCAGTAGTCTCTTTGGCTGTGCAATGCACCAAAGGAGTCCAATACAATTGGGCTCAATACCTATGTCACGAATTTTTGGAGGACTGCAGAGAAGCCTAGGATGAGGGCAAGGCATTCCACTATGTGTGGTTGTTGTTGTTGATCACGTTGGTGGCATGGAGGACGCCTGAAGAAAGTCAGTTCCCTCAGCATGATCCAGACCTACCTGAGGCCATGAAGTTCACTTCGTTGTGGGCCACCAAAGACCCCGAGCGCGTTATGGAGATGAAGATATTTTGGGTCTTATTTGAGTCAGAACTAAGGATGGTGATTAACCAGTGGCCAAGGTTATCACCAAGTTTACACGCGCAATAAAAAAATGTTGCATATTTCAAGGCATATTTCCATAATCTTCACATCTGTGTGAAGAAAGATACCACATGCACGTGGCACAAGTTTCCATACTTGGTCGCCGAGAACAATATTCTAGGGGTCGTCAGTAAATGGCCGAGCGACTGCTTACCACCTTTGATGTTGGCACCGGAACTAGTAAGGCAGCTGAAGGTGAAGCAGCATAGACCACAACAATGACAATAGCGACACTAGACAGGAAGAAGGAAGCACATAAGGATTTTGTGAAAGAGAAGACAATGACAAAAGAAAAGGTCACGTAGTAGAAAGAATCTGTTGCGAGGGAGAAAAAAGCAACTAAAGAAAGGGTGTTTGCCAAAGAGATCAATGCGCCAAAGAAAAGACTGCCACTACATCACAGGTCACTATTGACCTCGATGAGTCAGACACAGATTGCACCAATATCGAGGGTGAAACAAAGGGAGAAGAGGAAGTGGGCATGGGCTTGGAGTCCCCCTTCATCGTCATAAAGAGGCAGAAGATGAGTTCTACAAGGTTTTGCAAGAAGTAGAAGTCAGACAAATCAATGAGCATGACACCTTTGGTCCTCACAGAGGGGGACCTAGACAAGATCGGCGATGTGGTCCGCAATGCCATGGAGGATCCTTAGGGCCACATCGAAGGAAAGTACCACCAAACGTTGGATAAGGTGTAGAAGGACCTGAGGGTGTTGCAAGTCCAAACAGGTATCATTCAAGCGAGTGTGGGATAGATGAGCTTGAAGTAAATGAGCCTAAAACAAGTGAGCGGATCTTCCTTACCAGTAGAGCTCACCATGGACCTCTGCACAGTGTAGTTACCAGAGGGCTCATTACATGTCGATGCATCAGAATACAGGGCATGCCTCCTACACATGAAGGATCTTAGTCTAAACCTGGCAGCGCTTCCTATTGAGATGATGCATGAGTTGCATCAAGGGGTATCATATGAGCTCCAATTTCAGGAACAACTCACACTGTTGATCATTAATGTAGTCAAAACCAACAATCATCATATGTTTGAGGAAAAGGCACAATCCCTCAAGGAAAGGGAGGAAGTCATGGCACACAGTTAGCAGTTAGAAGCAACAATAGCGCAGGCCTGTAGTGAGCTTCCTAAGATCCAAATTCTAGTAGATGCGGCCTCTGTAAAGAAAATTCAGAAGCCAATTTCTGTAGGAAAGGAGTCGAGGGAGGAAATTGGAAAAGTTAGATTTGAGTTGCAGTTGCAGATCTCTAAAATCCAACTTAAGTTGCAGCCAACCACTCCTCCAGAAGTTAGAGAGCAGCTTGAGGCTTCTATTAAAGAAGAGATGGCTACCTTAGAAGATGCAGTCAAGGTTTGCAATCAGTTGTTTGAACATACCATGGAACTATGGACCTCGATGTAGGAGGATCCAACTCTATAGAAAATTGAAGCTCATGTTTAGGAAAAGCAGAGGCAGTTCGATGAAATAAGGTCTACAACGCAAAACTTAACACCCATGCAAAGGTTCACCAGATTACAGGAGGGAAAGCTCATCTAGAGCAAGATCGATGAGCTACGCTGTAAGGAACCCATTATATCTTTAAGGACGTAGCCCTGGGCGGATGGGGCAAGTCAATTGCCATTGTTAGTATAGAGCAAGATGAAGGTGATGCAGCAGACATAGAGAACCATGGGCCTTGCAGTCGAGGGCCCAACAACAGAAAAATTGGTTGAGGAAGTCCGACAGGCTGTTGCTTAGGGAACAACAGAACCACAAGTGTTGAAGTTAGAGTTCGGTGAGATGTAGGAAAAGATCGAGGTGCCACTAGTAGAGTGACTCAAGGACGAGTCACGACTTTGTCTTGGAGGCCTGTTGGGACAAGGTCCCCTACGGTCAATTTTACAAATAGTTTTGTTATTTTTGTAAAATCTCCACATTTTGAGAAGTGAAGCATGAAGGTTGTTAGGAGTCAAAGGGGCTTTAGGAAGGTCAAAGCCCCTTATTTTGTTAGAAGTTAAGTAGTTTTGTGACCCACCCATGGTTTGCGGACTATGGTATTGTAAAAAGAAGATGATATAAAAAGGATTCATAGAGAGTCATAGGAGATATCTATCAATTGAATATCTATGTATGGGCAAGTGATCTAAGTCAAAGGAGTCTATTTTTTGTACTTAGGCGAAGGGGGAGGCTCCTGTAGCTATGTGCGTAGGGAAGAAAGATTCTATAATAGAAGATCTGAATATAATAAAGACTATTTTGGAGCAATATATGTGCATCTATGCGTTTATGTTTACTTCTGAAATTATTGTGCATTCACTCTGTTTATTGCATTTGTCTTAAGAAACACTTAGTGGATACGCGAAAGTGGTAGATCTAGTTAATTACATGATGTTATGAATGTTTAGAACACTTAGCAAAGAGTTAGATCTATTTTCTGTAAGTTACTGTAATTTCCGCGTTTCAATGGTTAGGGTTCGTGAAGGTTGGAATAAAGTCCTAGAAGTAACAAGAACCCATCACACATACCTCTACATGCAGAAACCTAGTTTTGTCATACCCCAATACTGCCTCGGGTGAGATTGCAGGTCACTCTATGTAGGTTGTTCCTAAAAGGGCTGACAGTGTAGGGCTTTATTGGTTGGCGCAACTAACTCTGAACCTTGGTCCAGACCCCCTCAAGCCAACACGTTGTCTCCAACTGATCATTCCACTTCCCACTGTCTGAACCAACTTCACAAACCACCGACACTTCTAGACGTTTCCCTACCCTCATGCATAAAACATGTTCAAAGGCTCTACAGATCAACTATAAATATGTACTTTTTCCTCATCCTAAGCAATCCAACCAAAGGGAAGGCTTGTAAAGTATTTGTAAATTTTGTGATTTACTTGTTCTCCATTTGTTAATGTGTTAATGTGTTTTAATTGAATTTTGCTCCTCCTTTGATTCCCATCAATATCCATTCAAAATCAAGCATAATTTAACTATCTCTTAATTTAATTTGTATTTTTATATTTTATGAGATTTATTTTCATATGTTTTTTTTTGATATAGTTTTATCTATTATTTAAAATTTAAAATGTATTTATATATTTAAAAATATATTTCAAGTAATTAAAATTATAATTTGACTAAAAATTTTATTATTAAATTTCCACAAAGTAATTTCAACTTTAAATAATTTTCAAAAGAAACCAAATTTATTTTATAAAACAAATTTAACCTTAAAATTATAAATTGAACAAAATTTTAATAGTATGTTCGTTAGAAATTAAACATAGTTTAAATGTGTTATTTTATTGTTTTTTGTCATGTTTTTTTATGAGATTTCCCTCGAATTTTGTGAAAAATATTTGAAATAACATATAGGTGTTATTGGGACCTGGATTATGCCCATAAAATTCCTTTTGTTTTGATAAGAGTGCATCTTCCTCAGAAGTAAGAAAACAAGTTAATGGCCCAACGGGAGTGAAATTTTTCCCCTTACAGACCACCAGCAGGTAGTTACAAGTAGTGTGGTTTTCCTTGAATAACAATAATGAGTCAACCTGCATTTTATCATAATAGTCGATGATGGTTGTCCCAAATAAATAAATAAATAAATAAATATAAAAATATCTGGAAAACATTGTTCACCCCAGCCAATAGGAAATCTTCATTTTCATCCTCCTTTATCCAATTAAAAACTCACACATGGAACTGTCCCCATCGCCCAGATTCGTAGTGTGGTTTTTATGGCATTCCCTATATCTCGTCATTTTCCTACCTTTTAATCCTTTCTCAGGAAGCTTTCCATCTATTGTTCTTTCAGCTGCATCGAAAATATCCCTGGATCAGTCGCTTATGGCCAAAATACTAGTCTATATCTCATGGCTCCTAAGAGCACAATGAATAGTGTTACCCTCCTTTTTCCTATGGGAACTGGTGGCAACAATCCCTTGTTAGGATTCAGTTATTCAGACACATTTCTTTATGCTACTAAATTGCATATGGGTTTCCCCACTTCTTTCAATTCACGATAAGTTCATGGACGAGTCGAGGAATAAGTACCATGGGAACTTCATATTTCTGGGGTTGATAAAGGACTTTTACCTAATTTCTACATTTGTGTGCCATCTCTTTGGTCTAGAAGACAATGAAATTCCCATTGGTAGAACAACACGATCAGGAGGTAAGGAAACTCATTCTATAAATCATGCATCTTTTAGTTACTTTCAAGGATGGCCTAGACCCCTGGAGAAATAGGTCAAAGATATTTTTCATCAAATCGTTCGCACCAGAACTAAGGCCTTTCATTCTTTTAGTCGCCTCAGTTTGCATGATCAGATAGTTCTTAATATGGCGTGTCATTGTATTTTTATTTCAGTTGTACTTTTGCCCCATGTACAACTTTGAATTTTATGTTGAGGCTTGTATTGTTGTAATGTAGGTACAACCAACAGATTAAGAATTTGGGGGAAATTGCGCGAATGATTGATTTTTCAGGGAGAAGGAACTTTGCAATTAACATGGGTTGTTGTTGGTCATTCTAGTGTTGAAAAAAATTTGTTACTCAAACAAATTCATTTTAATATAAAAAATGTATTATTCATTTATTGAAACAAAGGTATCATTAAATCAAGGTTCGACACACAGATTCATTAGTTATGCACACAATCTTACATTGGATGAAGCAGAGGAGTTGTGTGAAATGTGATACATGTAAAGCACTGGAAGAAGAAGGAAATTTATGCTAAAGAAAAGAAGAATCATGGAGGTTGTCCTTTGATTCCATGTGATACTGCTCTTCTTTTGAAAGCCCTAGGATATTCACCAACATCAAACATTTACACGGAAATAAGGGAGATTTATGGCAATGGCACCATGAGAGCTCTGCAAAATGAATTCCCAAATGTATTTTCACATTCAAGTCTTTCTATAGACCAATGGCCATAAATAAAAAGGTATATATTTTTTCACACTCAATATATAGAGACCTACAAATACCTATTTAATTTCATCAAAACCTTAACATGGATTTGGAAAGACAATTGTAAATGCATTCTATTCATGGAAGAGATCTAGATGACACTTGAAAGACAACTCTTGCCTGAGCTAATAAAACCTGCAATGTATTTTGAGTTACGGTTTATGAGATAGTTGCAGGAGACATGGGGTGCCTTGAGTCAAAAGAAAACACTTTCACACTACCAGTTGACCTAGGAAATGCTTTTGGATTGCTACTTGGCCTTGACCCAAAAAAAAAAATTTGGTTGTTTCTTGATCTGAAAAACACTTTTGGACTATTACTTAGTGCACACCTAGGTGACAGATTTACTTTCTCCATATCCATGGCCTACAACTTAGAAGTATAGTCACAAACACATAGTATATGCAACCCAACTTCAGTGGACCACTTGATTGATAGTTGTTTGCCCAGCTGATAGGAATTCATAGATTATTTTGAGTTAATCCTTTGGACAAATTATTGTGAAGGCACTTTGATCCTATCATTTTCAAGGTTATTTTATGATAAACTCCACTTATAGAAAACATGCTCAGCATCATCCTTCTTATCTGCAATTTTATGTGCCTCTTGCACACTATTACATATCTTCCCCACCATTGGTCCTTCTCTAGCAACACATGTATATCAGAGTCATTATCATAGGTTTTCTCAAGGTAATTATCTTGAGATGTAAGCCTACTACCAACTTGTCCTCCCATTTCATTCATTCAACATCAGGAAACAAAGCAATGCTAGCTTCTACAACTTTTAGTATATCAATATTCCCTGTACATTATTTATTGGAATCAATTTTCCCCAAATTTTCACCCAAATATTGTGCATATTTCTTTGCTTTCAAGTTTTGTTCCCTTCCAGTGATGATAGTCTTTCCAAGTTGAATAGAATGCTCATATTCCTCAAATGAAATCCTTTGTAAAGAAATGAATAAAATACCCTGAACATCAATTTAATTTCATGTAAAAAAAAAAAAAACAAACAAACAAACAAAAAAAATACAAACAAAAAAAAATACAAAAAAAAAACCAAAAATACAAAAAAAAACAAAAAAACAAAAAAACAAAAACAAAAATCAAAACAAAAACAAAAAAAAAAAAAAAAACAAAAAAAAACAAAACAAAAAAACAAAAAACAAAACTAATAACGTGGATAACATGTCTAAAAATGCATATTACAATGTTTGGTAATTTGATAGCTACATTAGATCAAAATGGTATTGAAAAAAATATGAGACGTCATTGAAAATGAAATCGTTAGTTGTTTTCTGATGCAAGTCGACATTTCATACATTTTTTTGTGTATATCCTCTTTCCTAAGCTCTTATATTCTTTTTATTAAAATCCTCTTGCCAGTTCTGTTAAGTCATCAACTTACACCTTTGCTAAAAGGCTTGCAAATGACAAACATACAAAAACTATTCTTTATTTTTAAAGGGTTTGTCTCCAGATTGTTGGTTCATAGAGATCATTTTTTGAGGAACCAACTATCAAGTACTTCGTATGAATTCGACTTTACCCTGGCTTGTTGGTTTTAAAAATCTGGTTTTAAAATGCACTGCAACTATGGATCGATTACCCTTCATAGATACCATGTAGATGATCTAAAAATTCACTCAAAAATATGATTACTCTTCATTTCTAGACCTATTGGCAACTATGGCATCTTTTTCAATCCTATTATTTACAGTGAATTCAGTTTGAATATTACCACTAAAATATTGAACCTAATAAGAAAGAGCAAATAAGGGGAAAAAAATGTATATACAGAGTAAAAGGGAGCTTATTTTGAAATGCACCAACCTGCACATGAGTGAAATTGACTTTATTTTCTTCTAAAAAGTTGATATTCATTGAAGTTGTTTAGTTGGAAGATAGTCTCAACTGTAGGGCCAAATAGACTACAGAAGCCAAAAAATTGCAAGTAGAATATCATACACTGCATACACAAAAATACAAGAAAAATGCTAAAAATATTTCATCATTAACAACAATGAGAAGTAAAAAAACAAGGTACAATCACATGAAATGATATGTCTATTTTTTCAATTAATAATCATATGAATCCCAACAAACTCAATCAACTAAGTGTCCACGATTCTATACCCACCAGAGGTTCAGTATGGCGAAGCCCATCTCAACCACCAGGGCATATTATAAAAGCTTTGATACACCCATTAATATAATTACAATAATTAATTAAATCCATATTTTCATGTAATTCAACCTTTTTACACTATAAACGAAATCCATTTGTTTTTAAACTAACAACAATGATCACTAGAGCTTACATGCTTAAACTCATGGAGTTGGTTTTCGTTTAGTTTTGACCAGTTATATTTTTCCCAAGTAACACCTCATGGTGAACTCCCTGGCACTTCCCCACATTCGCAAATAATACCCAAAGAAAACCTATTAGTACTAATTATGACCCTTGACCTAGCAAGGGAATTGAATGAGGCATCCAAAATAGGCACCTACTATTTATAAATGATTACTAGAGTGCATCTGAAGATCACTATAAACCAATTTATCCCATGAGAATGAAGTTTTATTCACATTTGTAAGAGACCATTTTAAACCTAATTTATTAAGATTGTTCAAACCCTATTCACATAATTCATTAGTTTTAACTATACTTAAAAAAAGGAGGCCTCTATTTCATGAAGAAGAAAATGAAAAATCACCACACAAACACATTTTCATAGTAATGAATATGTTACCTTGAGAACACCTTCCTCTACAACCAATATTCTAGTTGTAGATGTAGCTCCTCCAGCTAAGAAGATCGAATATTGGAATGTGCCCTTTTCTTTTTGAGGAAGAATTGAAGTACCTAAAAATTAAGTAATATTCTCAAGAAAATGTGGTAGATAATAGAAATTGTGATCGTGGCAAGTGAAAATCTGAAAAAATAAATTCAAATAGACAGATGAATCTCTCTTTAGATTTATTGGTTCTAAAAATACCTAACCAAAACAAAGCAATTTTGATGTGCTCAATACAAATATCCACTTGCATGATTTGGAACATTTTTATTTACATCTACATTGCAGCAGGAAATATTTATGGCAATGGCACCATGAGAGCTCTACAAAATGTATTTTCACAGTAAACTCTTTCTACAAACTAATGGCCATAAATAAATAGGTAATAAAATGTACATGTTTATTTGTGGCTATTAGTCTCTAGATATTTTTGTGTCATTGAATGGAGAGATTCAACCTTCTAAGCATAATTCAACAATTCTTTGCATGGAACCTAAAATTTTTCTTACCATTGTTATCCACCTTTGATTGCTTGCTACACCTTTTTCTACTAATTTATAACAATTACTTTTTCACAATGAATACATGTCATTAATTTCCTTAATACCATTATAATGTGCTTTTCCTTTAATTAAGTTGTTTTTTGTTAGTTTTTGTAGTTTTCTCTATTGTTCCTATTAATGTTGGCACTGTGCCATTCTTCTTACTGCACTTCATTTTCTTTAAGAATAAAAAGTTTTGTTGGAAACCTTTGAGCACTACTAAGAGCGGTGTTGGGGGGGGGAGGGGGGTTTTTGAATCAGTAGTGTGATCTATTACCAAATTTTTCCTTTTATTACTTTCACTTACTGAATCACACATACATTTATTAGCAGCAACTCATTAAACATTAGCAGAGCTATGCATAAATCATAAGCAACAAATAAATCATATGAGAAACATAACCATGAAAAAGAACACAATAAATCATCAACACATGAGAGAGAAGATGTTAGGTAGAAAACCGTTCACCGGGAAAAAAACCACCCTTGTTTTTGTCGCCCTGCTCTAAATTTCTATTAGTCAAGAAATCGATATTTTACATAGTTGGATGACTACCATCAACATGGAAACTCGAACTCATATATAAAATGGAAGCATTGATCATCTAGGAGACTAGATAATATTGATCAACTCAGAAGACTCTGTTCTCTACAAATCTCTACGAGCTACCATCGACATAAGGCCACCATGATCAATCAATCCTCGCCCAACTACCATTGGACTATCCAACCACCATAGGATTAAGAAACTTCCTCCTTTCGATGAAGCTTCACCATCACTACTCCTCTCTCATGAATTCACCGCTCCTCTCCACTATGTGGACCTCCTTTCATATATTTTCAAACTAGATCCCAATACACTATGCTCAACAAGGAATCAACTCTACATACATGCTCTTAGTAGCAAGATCTCATCATCAAATAAAATATAAACAACTAAAATTGTGGCCTCATAAAAACTTAATACAATCAAATCCTCACAACAATAAGATGTTGCATGATACAAATAACATCATAAGACACATGGCTATGTGATACATGCATGAACAAATCCTACAAAAAAAGTGTGAGGGGATCATCAACATATACTCCAGCAGCATATCAAACTCTCCAACCAATCTTTACACTAGCAGCTCCAAATCTGATATATTCTGCAGCATGCTTCAAATCTTCCTACTATTCAATAATGAACACTCACGGACTGAAGAATATACACTCTCCAGTAGGTCTTAATCATACACAACTTCTCTGCAACCTTCTCACTCACTCACTACAATCATCAATCGGTTCTTAGCTCCAAGATCAAGTATATAAAACATGTAGGGAAAAATTAAGCTTGGGGCTAGGATCAAAGGTGCACAAATTGGACCAAATCAATCCACTAAGGTCACTACTAGTACAATAAATCCATTCACATCATGAGATGACCTTTTCAAATCATCTGCGGCCTTTTTCACTAATTCTATAAGCATCTAAGGATTTCCATGCTAATTAACTTCCAAACAACATGAGGAATGTGGAGCTTTTATCATCAAAACCCATAGTCACTTCTTTAGCACTGCTCTACATGCAACTTTAGCCTCTTGGAGCTATTTTCACTCCCATAGGCTTCTCCACATGTGAATATGGCCCTAAACCTACTCCCTTGACTTAGCAAGCATTCGACTAGGTAGAGGAACCTTCAAAGAACCTTTCATTTCTCTCAATCTAGATTGAATTTTGAAAAACTTCTTAAAAAAGACTAATTTGGTCCATTTTGCACAAAACCCATGTCACATAATTTTAAGATCTGTCCTCATTTTCCCATAAAATCCAATGCAAAATTTTCACGTTTATCCAAACACCATACTAAACAATTGGGCCTAAAATTGAAGTAAAACATATGTTCTTCAGTCCATAGCCTCTGCCATATGATGGAACATCTTTTCCAACATCTAAGGACTCCTCCAAGCCTTTGTACATGCCTATAAACCTCTGACATTGCCTCTTAAACCTTTGTAGTGGATCAAACAAGCCTCCCAAGTGTCACTGCCAAGTTGACCTAGAAGGGCCATCAAACACGGTTGGCAAGTATGGCAACAAGTCCTCCACTCTCCATCAAACCTCTGAACAAGATGAAACATGTCTGAAGCACCTCTTCAACCTCTGTAGCACCATCATCAAGCCATCAAATCACTAAATAAATTCTCCTCATAGGCATAGACATGAATACCTAATGAAGACCTAGTTGACAACTCAACTAGTGTGCCATGAACAATCTCCATCACATGTAGATCTATATGATCAACATGTAGCATCACTATCTACCTATATAAGCATCAAAAAACCATCATGACATGTCCATAAATGTACATGCCAACACGTGCTAGCTCCTCCATGACCAACATGCTATCATCAAGCTCCATCAATGCCACCACATGAGTGTGCCATCAAGAAGACCAAAATCAATATATACCAAAGCACACCATGGTCCATCAATCTACATCATCATGAGGTTGACATAAGTGCAAGACCTCAAGAGTTGACATCATTTCCAACACATCCATCTCACTTTCAACACATCAATGCCAATTAATAGGACACCAAGTCAAGTTCCATCACACAAGCATGTGACAAGTATGACCATGACCATGACCTTGTTGAAATTAATGCCACAACAATAATTCCAACAAGTTTTTTATTATCAGGTTCTCAGTATCAAAGTTTACATGTTTTGGAGCAAAGCATGGTTAGATAACTAGCTCAAATTTTAAATGATTTCAAAGGAAACTCTATGGTTAAGTTTTATTATCTTTATGTATAGTCACAAGGTGAAGTTCAGAATGAAGCTTATTTATTTGGATCTTTTCACATACCCGTATATACTAGGCTTTCTTATCGTAATATATGCAATTTCGCTGAAATTCTTTATTTTTCCTAATTTTTCTTTGAGCACCATCTCTTGTATTGATATGCAACTAGCATTTTCCATTGCAGATTAATGAAGAGCTAGATAATAAAAGGAGACTTGGTATTTTGTTAACCTGTTTATTATTAATGTATAATATGTTGGAAGATGTTGTAGCACATTTGGGTTTTACATAGTCATCATTTATATGTTACAATGACTGTTTATGTTGAATATTAGGTGGTTTCTCATAAATAGAGTTTAGAATTAAGTTGTTATCTATAACAATCGTGAAAAGAGCATAGTTGTAAGTTTAATTAAAATTTGATGGGATTTTGTTAGTTAGAATTAGCAAAAGTTACTGCTACCTTGTCTTCCAATACACAAATTTACCCTTTTTAAACCTTCTCTTGTCTTCCAATACACAAGTAAAATAGTGGAACATCACCATCAATTGAGGCAACTATAATCATTGACAGTAGTATTCACAACATCAAATTTATCAACATCACCTCCAGAAACAACAACAAACTCTTATTATTACCTTCCACATTCCCTGCTCCTCCTATCAGCATTTCTTTGCACCCCTTGGTGCAATTTCTAGTTTTACTTTATATTAAATAAATGTACATTATATTAACTGAATGTGCACATCAGAAAATCCACGAGCTGCTACTTTTGATATCCTTGTTATTGGTTGCACTGACACCTTCAGAAATGGTTACATCCATACAACTCCATTCTGCCAATTTTGGTGCTAGCACTAATATGCTTGGTCTTAATAACAATATTTCTATAAAATAGCAATGAGAAGAGAGGGGAGATTAATCCTTGCATGGCTCTAATATCTTTATGAAACATGTGGTGTTGCATGCCACATGGCATTACAAATTCATGAAGGTGTCATTTTCTGCATTGCATCCCTCCATTAAGTGATTGCTTCTTGTGCTTGAGTGTCACGTTTCATGTGCTCCACACATCCAGTAGGAAAGGGCTTTGCATTTATGTACTCTTTTATATTGGTATTTTTTTTTATAATATTCATAACCTTCCATTTAAATAGTTTATATGGATTTTTATTTTGTATTGGTATATGTCTGTATAATCTTCATGACATTCCATTTAAACAATTTATATAGATTGTTTTTTATGGGATGGGATTGGATTTGGGTTTAGCTATTGTGCAACTTTGTACATGAATTATTATGTAGAATGAGGTTTTATTTAATCAATTATATTAGTAGGATTTGATTTTTTAAAATTATAGGTCATGGGATGGGTTTTGATCTACTTATGTGTGTATAGGTCATGGGAATTTTTTAATTTAATCTCCATGGGTGTGCACCACAAGTTTAACTAGTACTTTAAGGTGTCCAATGGATTCAAGGTCAGACCTCATGTGAATTAAACCTTTTCCAACCATGAAAAACTCCTCACTTTCCAGCTTCGGATCAAACCCCATTGAGTAATGATATAGATTTAAGGTTGTGTGTCTTATATTGTAATGTTGATCTTTAAACTACCAACCCTCCCTCCATCGAAGTTAATTGGAAAATAACCAAGTATACAAAGATTGAAATTACACATCAACTAGAAATAAATGGAAATAAGGTAAATGTTATAAACATAGCCTTGTGTATTGAAAATTCAAATAAAAATACAATGTTCACTTGCCTCTTAAAGTGGGATGAATTTCCACTAAGTAGAGCTCCAAATAAACAACACAAAACAAAACATTACATAGTCTTCTACCTCTGTAAATAACTTTTACATAGAAAAAACATCAATTACTTGTGGTCCCATCACTAATGGATACAAACTACATAATGAGCCTCATAAAGTGGACCTTTTTACATTGAATAACTATCCACTATTATCTAATGGCCCGTATTAAAAGATTATAATGCATACAACAATTAACTATGTAAACTAAAGTAAGGAGGATAGGTAGGTTTCTAACATGCCCTCCCCCTTCAAAAGTAGTTTTGTCCTCAAGGCTAGTGATGAAGAACTTGTTGCAAGATTGTGGTTGGTTCACTTCTGGCATATTAAAGTGGTATGTATTTCCATTAGATCAATACTTCATTATTTGTATGTTGGTACAACTAATCTTCTTTGGCATAATTAATAATACTATTAGCTAAATCCAAATGGAGGATTCTTCAAGAAGCTCTATTGGTTGGTTTACACCTGAAACTTTGATCTCATAAGCATTCTTAGAGAACACAAATGAAATACTAGATGAATCTTAGATTGGGCTAGAACAACCACTTTGTAAGCCACATGTCCAATGTTCTAGATTATCTCATAGGGTCCATATAACTTGGGTGTCAATTTATAAGGCATGTTGTCTTTCAGTGATTTTTGCTTATAGGCTTGAAGTAAAAAATAATTTATCTCTTGCTACAAAATAACATTCTTGGTTATGTCTATCTTCTTATTACTTCATTATGTTTTGATCCACATCCAAATTTTCCTTCAGTATTCAGAGAATGGCTTCTCTATTTTGGAGAGTGTGGTCCATTTACTAAACCTTTGGGAGCTCTCAGTGAACATGATGTAACTAAAAATGGTTTTTGGCCATGAATTGCATCATATGTGGTCATTATGGTAGCTCCATGATAAGATGTATTCTAATACCATTTTATGAGGGGAAACCATTGTGCCCTTTATGATGTTTTTCAAAGGTTGTTGCAATTATGATGCATGTGTTATCCTTGATGGAAACTCACTTATAACAAAACAAGTATATGGTAAGTAGATGATCCACAGGCTTGTTCAGAGGTGAGAGACTGATGGAATAGAATAACAGAATGATGGGAAAAAGGTTTATAGATCAGAATTAGAAGTTTGATGAAGGTGAATAATTGAAGATCTATACGAAGGTTCTTCCAGGCCAAGTCACCTATACACGTAGGTACAAAGAAGGCAAGTTGCGTACATGTTGGTGCACTAATTTAAGAATACCAAGAGTCCTTACCATGGTATTAGCCTACAATATTGAGCACAATAACGGTTACTTGATCCCATCCAATATTACCACCAGCACTAGCGTAGTTTTGACTCATGGTATTGGCTAAGGCTATAACTATATAAGGAGGTGAAGATCAAAGTGCTAAGTGTTCGTGTGAAAGGTTTTTAGATGAATACTTCAATCTGAAGTATATTTGCATTGTAAGGACCATAGTTGACACATAGATCTGAAATAATTATGCACCGATGAATACAATGATGGATTAGGATCATGAGACCTAAATGACTTTCCATTGTATGATCTTCTCATGAATTGACTAGCTCTAAGTATTGACGCATGTTTTCATCTCTAAATATTATGATCTAGGTCTTTTTAAAGCTCTGAAGAGATGCACAATTTTAGGTCAAAATTTGCAGATTTGTACGCAGGTTGGTCTTGGTTAAGTAGCGTATGCACGCATGTTCGTTTCTTCAAAGTCATGTACATAAAGGAAGGGTTTATGTTCATAAATGACTTATCAACCTGATCAATGTTGTTGTATATTTGGTGTTCATTAATGATGTCCTCATGTTGATTTGGTTTGAGTGATAATATCTAAAGTAGAATTTATTGAATGATGAATTTGAATTTGGTTACATGTTGATTGGTTGAAAATATTATTGATGCTCCTAGCTGTATGAGGGTTTTTTAAGCTAACATAATATTTCATAATAACTCTAGCCAACTTTGTTTCTGATTGAGAATCACAAGTTTTTAGTATATTGAGATATGTACTCAGGTTTCTCTATAGAAAAGTTCATACACACGTGAGTTGCCTTAAGTGAAGTAGCATATACATGTTGGCATATGAATGATTAGGGTAGTAGTTGATTATGTGTGTTGATGAACTATTCTGTGTTCTGGTTACAACGATCTCACTGTTCTGTTTGAATTAAATTGGTGTTTTCTACAGTTGATTTACAAGTTGTGATGTAGTAAAGCAGGTGGATCCAGTATGAAAATTTATGAAACGTGGTCCACGAATGTTGCTGAGGATTGGATCCTTTAGTAAGGAAGACGAAGTTTCCTGCCAGTAGTAGCTGGTAATCAGATCAGAGGGTTGGAGCTCCCTTTTAGTAGGAGCTGGAGAATGAGTGAAGGTTGTAGCCTTCAGTAGGTGGGTGCCTTTGTACTGGCATGTGTCTGCACTAGTACAAGAATGTAAGAATGTGTTGATATTAATAAGTTTGAAGACTGAGACTACAACAGCGGTTGTTTTCTCCCACATTGGGTTTCCACCTTAAATCCTGGTGTTCATGTGTGTTTCTTATGTGCGATACTTTATTATGTTCTTACTACACCTGCTTACTTCTTATCAGATGCCTGATAAATCTCTTACATTATGGTTTAAGTTTAATAGATAAAGAATTGTTTGTTTTACAAGTTTACTAACCATACGCTAGCTTAGTTTACAACAGTTGCATACATGTGCTAGTTGGGTTCAGTAAAGTCACGTACATATTTCAGAAAAGAAAATTATTATTGTGAGTTTTAAAATAATGATTCACCCCCCCCCCCACTCTCAGTATTTTTCCCAACAATTGGAATCATAGTAAGTCCTTAAAAAGAAGCTTGATCGCTTGAAGGAATATCTCCCAAGATGAGCAATCAAGATAGAACGACATCTATCAGACCACCACTCTTCAATGGAAATAATTTAATATATTGGAAGACAAGAACCAAATCCTATCTTCAATCCCTTGGAGTAGATGTTTGGGCAATTGTGGAAGGAGGTTACAAATATCCAGTGGCAATTCCCACAGATGTAGCAGAAAATAAGACGTATGAAACCAATGCCAAAGTTGTCAATGCATTATTGGGAAGTTTGACAGAATCATAATCTGTCAAAGTTACGCAGTTAAACACAGTAAAAGAAATATGGGACAAAATCATTCAAATATATGAAGCCGATACCGAGGTAAAATGTGATAAACTCCAAACTCTCAAAATTCAATATGAAACTCTTAGAATGCATGATGATGAAAGTATTTCTAGTTTCTTTCTATGTATAGATGAGATTGTAAATCGAGTGAAAAATCTGGTTGAAGAAATAAGGGACACCACTTTAGTAGAGAAAATATTAAGATCTCTAACTCCTAAATTCGAGTCAAAAGTGTCTGCCATTGAAGAGAAGTAGGATTTGTAGACTCTTACTGTTGTTCAACTTCACAGGATCCTAATTTCTCTTGAAATGAGGAAAGGAGGTCCCTCGGAAGTCAGAGAAGCCATGTTTAAAGCATCTACAAAAGGAAAATAAAAGGAAGAACACAAGGAATTAGGATATATATCAGAAGAAGATGAGGTGAACTTTTTAAAGAAACTTCAACTGGGCACCGGAAGATTCATAGGTAAGCTTCCCTTCAAATGTTTTTATTTTGGTAGATTTGGTCATTATGCTGCTAAATGTCCTCATAAAGACAACCATGACAAAGGGCAGGATACTACAAAATCTAATAGGATACGGTTTGAAAATAGAAGTTATTATACTCATGAGGATAGTGATGGCTTGTCAAATAGTGAAGAAGAAGAATCAGATCAAGATCTTAAATTACTGATGGATTTTGAGAAAAATACTAATGAGTCTAATGATAAATTTGCAGATGCTTTAGAGGAAAAATATTTCTTTGAAGAAATTACTCAACTCAAAATTTACTTGGAAGAAAACAAAGTAGCCATAGATACATTGAAGCATCAACTCATAGAAAAGGAAAATCATAATGAGAAGTTAGAATGCGAAGTAGTAAGTCTAAGAAAGGAACTTGAGAAAATAAAAATTCTGAATCTTAGATTTGCTAAAGGATATGAAACCTTAGATGAAGATAGGTACAACACTCTCCTCTTATGAAGACAGGTCTTGGATACACTAGAGAAACATCTCAAACATAAAATTCTTCAGCCACCACTGAAATCTATCTAAACGTAGCAAAAATCAGTCAACAAAGCTTCAGTGCTCAGAAAAAGAATAAAGGCATTCCACAGGTAAATCATGTCCACTCTAATCCAAGGATGAACAACAACAGAAGCACTAGTCAAAAGGTAAAAAACACCAGAAGATTCTATGATCGCATAAATTTCTTCTTTAATGGACAATGTTTCTCATGTCATAATTTTGGTCATAAGGTTTCTCAATGTGTTGCATACAAAATGATCATGACTAGAGAAGCAAGAAAATAAAGGAATGAGATAGGAGTCAAGAAGAACACTTATAATAACTTCTCACTTCTTAAATATGAAATTGAATGCTCATTTTTCAATAAATTTGGACATGAAGAATCTGAATGTAGGAGCAAATTACATCCAACATCTCAAAAAGAGAAAATATCAACAAATTCTAAGGTATGTGAAAGGAAGGAGTTACAGTCTGAAAGTTGTGGCATAGAATTGTTTGCAGAAGGACAAGAAAATAAATGGTACATTGATAGCAGATTCTCAAAACACATGACAGATGATAAATATAAACTTATTTCATGCAATGCTTTAGAGAAAGAAAAGAATGTCACTTTTGGAAATGACTCACCTGTTTTCATTAAGGGTAAAGGTTTTTTTTTCTAGAAGAAAAGGTTAAAGTTGGTAATGTTATGTATGTTGATGGATTAAAGCATACCTTGTTGGGTGTTAGCCAAATGTGTGACCAAGGAAATGACGTGGTATTCCAATCAAAAGAATGTGTGGTTCGTGAACTTGACACAGGAAATACCATAATAAAAGGAACAAGAACCCCAAGAAATATGTATATATTGAAAGGTGGCCAAGAACAATGTTACTTAGGAAAGGAAGAGGAAAACTAGTTATGGTGCAGAAGGTTGGGACATCTAATATTTTCTCAAATAAGAAAATCAAGCAGGCTCAAAGCTGTTCATGATCTACCCAACATCACCCTACTAGAAAGTACCATATGTAAGTCATGTCAATCTGGTAAGAAAACCAGAGTTCAATTCAATGCCAAAGAAGGATCAGCAAGTAAGCCTCTTGAACTTATACATATTTATTTGTGTGGACTTGTAAGGAAAAAGTAACCTCGTGGAGAACAATATTATATCTAGTTCATTAATGACTTTTCTAGAATGTGTTGGATCATTTTATTGAAACACAAAAATGAAGCATTTGATAAATTTAAAGTCTTCAAATAATTAGTTGAAAATGAACTAGATCTAAAAATAAAATGTCTCATATCTTATCGAGGAGGAGAATACATATCAGATGAATTCTTTGATTTCTGTGAACAACATGGCATAAAAACACAATTTTCCGTAGCTAGAACTCTTCAACAAAATGGCATGGCTAAAAGAATGAATAGAATTGTTCAACAAATGGCTCGTGCTATGCTTGATGAGTCTAGAACTCCTAACATCTTCTGGTGTGAAGCTACACATACTACAGTAAATATTCTCAACAAGGCTCATGTTCATGCGAATAGTGATAAAACTTTGTATCAACTTTGGTATGGTAAGCCTCCCACTGTAAAGCATTTTAGAGTTTTTGGAAGCAAATGTTTCATAAACAATAATGATGAAAAAATTGGTAAGTTTGAAACTAGAGCAGATGAAGGAATACTTCTTGGTTACTCATCTAGAAGCAAAGGATACAAATTTTACAATAAGAGACTTCGGAAAATTGTTGAATGCATTGATGTTGTGATTGATGAAGCATGCACATATCCCAAAAAGGTAACATCAACAAAAGAGGATGATGATGATGAATGCTTTCCCACATCAAATCGCAATGATATAGAAGAAGAAACTAATGAAGCAGTAGAAGAAGATACATCAGATGAAGAAAAGGCTCCATCCAGGTATGTTCAAAAGAATCATCCAGAAACTCAAATTCTAGGAGAAAAGGAATTTAGGGTACAAACAAGAAGAACCCTTGTAGGATCTCCTAGTTATCTAGCTTTATTATCCACCATTGTCCCAAAAAATGCAAATCAAGCTAGTAAAGATGAGTGTTGGGTTAAGGCCATGGATAAAGAACTTTATCAAATTGAAAAGAATGATACTTGGGAATCGGTTCCAAGGCCTCATGATAAAAATGTTATTGGGACAAAATGGATATTCAAAAATAAGTTGAATGAAAATGGAGAGGTCATGTTGTAGTGTTTTCTTCTCAATGATGTACGAAAAGAACCCACTTAAGATTGTGGATGACAAACAATCTCAATAATAGAAATGACTACTAAACATTGTAGATCTGCAACTATTGATAGAAACAAACTTGCCAAAATTCTAATCTATGCTACGATCATAGTTAAACAGTGAAAGAAAGAGTGATAACCCCAAACATCGAATGGAAACCAAATATGTAAAGAATAATTTAATAATAACACCTGTGAAGAGAATAGATAAATGTTACCAGTCCCCCTCTATGGGATGGGTTCTTGGCTATCCTCAAACATCTTCAGCTTCTATAGAGTCTCTCTCCTCTATAATGCATAAACCCAGCGAAAATATGGTGTGCAACAATGAAAATAATCAGAGTTATAACAGTGACTGCAACAATGAAAATAATCAAAAGTGAATAATGAATGGAAAAGCCTTCTATTTATAACAAAATATTGAGTTAACCTCGAATAATGTGCAATAATAAAATATTATTGATCCCATTCTTGGAATAACCACTTAGAATATTTTATTATATTTGTTTAGGAGGGAAAAAGTATTTAAACTTTTACTTAGAAATAATAAATAAATAAATGATT
The DNA here is from genome assembly GCA_031772625.1 of Pinus tabuliformis. Classification (NCBI taxonomy): domain Eukaryota; kingdom Viridiplantae; phylum Streptophyta; class Pinopsida; order Pinales; family Pinaceae; genus Pinus; species Pinus tabuliformis. The sequence continues at coordinate 66,599,437 of CM062804.1, read as the reverse complement.
TATTTATCATCTCAATGAATTAGTTAAGTAATAATAAACAAATAAGGATTTATTTAATTATTCCTAAGGGATTTAGTCAAATTTAACAAAGAATAATAATTCATTAGTGATTAATTAATTATTCTTAGAGAAAAATAAGATAAATAATGATTTATTTGCTTATTTTTCATGATTGGGTCAAATTTGACAAGGAATAATAATAAAACAATGGTTTAATTAATTATTCCTAGAAGAAAATCAAATAAATTGTGATTTATTTAAGTATTCTTCATGGGTTTAACTATAAATTACTTTAAAAAGGTGGTTTATTAAGTAATTTCTCACATCAAAAGCAATTTTAATATGGTAAAATTTGCTTTACATCGTATACTTCGATCCATCTAGTAAATTAGGCTAGATGATCAATTTTTTGGTGATAACAGGTCATCAGGAACAAATCTAGACTTGTTTGTAAAGTTTACTCTCCATAATAAGGTATAGACTTTGAAGAAACATTTGCACTAGTAGCCATACTTGAATCCATAAGAATGTTTCTTGCATTTTGAAGTTTTCGACATTTCAAAGTTTATCAAATGGATGTAAAATATGCTTTCCTTAATGGAGATCTAGAAGAAGAAATATATATTGAAAAACCAGAAGGATTCATTTTAGGGAATGATGAAAACCTTGTATCTAAAATCAAAATGGATTTATATGGGCTAAAACAAGCTCTGTAGGCATGGAATTATCGTCTTGACAAATATCTTCAACAACAAGGTTTCACAAAAGGATCTACAGACAACAACTTGTACACAAAAATTGATGATGATAAACTGCTAATTATTGTTGTTTATGTTGATGATATCATCTTTGTCGATAATGAAGAATCTATTAGTGAAAACGTTTCTTATGTTATGCAACAACAATTTGAAATGTCTTTACTTGGGGAACTAACCTATTTTCTTGGTCTACAAGTGAAACAATCAAAATATGGCATCTTTCTCTCATAAACAAAATATCTCAAGAAAATTTTGAAGAAGTATGGGATGGAAGATTGCAAGCATGTATGTACTCCCATGATGACAAGATGTAGCCTCAGTTCTAATGATGATTCTCCTGCAGTAAACCAACCAGAGTACAATTCTATGATTGGATGTCTACTTTATCTAATAGGTACCAGACTATATATCATGCATGCAGTTGAGATTGTTGGATGTTTCCAAGCCAATCCAAAGGAATCACATCTTCCGGTAGTAAATATAGTATTCAAATATCTCCAAGGAACCCAAGACTTTGGTCTATGGTTTCCTAAAGATGCAGATCTTACCCTTCATGCATACACATATGAGGATTGGACTGGAAATGTTGATGACCGGAAAAGTACTAGTGGAGGTGCATTTTACATGGGGCCTTGATTGGTATCTTGGCTCAACAAGAAACAAAGTTACATTGCCTTATCTACAAAGGAAGCAGAATATGTGGTTGTTGCATCTTGTTGCACACAAATTCTCTGGATGATGCAAACATTACAGGGTATACAATTCAAATGTTCTCCACCCATATCCATCCTATGTTATAATACAAGTGCTATTAGTATTTCAAAAAATCATGTTATGCACTCCAAGGCCAAGCATATTCCAATTAAGTGTCACTTTATATGAGAACAAGTGCTTGAGAAAAAGGTTAAATTGGAGTATGTTCCCTCCAAAGAACAAGTTGTTGATATATTTACTAAACCTCTTCCCAGAGAAGCATTTGAATATCTCAGACAAAAACTGGGAGTTGTATCTGCCTCATTTTGCTGTTAATCTACTATGCTCAGTCTACAGGTGAAAATTCAGAAATTTTATTTCTATACATGGGTTTCATGAAGTATAGTCTCGTATATACGCGAGTTTCTTTGCAGATAGTCGCGTATGATTTTCTTTGATAGAAAAGCAGTGGGACAGACTGAAGATCAGCCTTTCACGTGCTACTGATAGTTATGATTTAATTTTTCTTGGTCTGGTGTTGATGGGTACAGTCTATTGATATGGTATTGAGTTATGCTTTTCTCATTTATATTTATCTGGTTGATGAAGATGCTTTGATGAATGAGTTGTTGAAAATGAACAGGTAGCACAGGTTCAGGGGGAGCATTAGCCTTGCAAAATATAATGCATTGTTGGAATTATGGTTGTTGAGTTAGCTACTATTAAGATCTTTTGGTCTCTATTATTAATGCCATATCTGTCATTTGATGTAAAGGTTATGTGGAGACATATGATGTAATAATTGTCATATTCAGTCATGTATGGAATTTTGAGGCCATGTCAAATATGTAATCCCATTTGGTTGGGTGGTAGTGTCAAAAAAATAATCCACTTGGTTGGGTGGTTGAGTCAAATATGTATCCCCACTTGGTTGGGTGATTAATGTAAGTATGAGTCCTTGGTGATAGGAAGGTCATATTAGTTGAGTTATAGAGTCATGTTATTCATTTGAAAATCGATTTGATGATTCAACATGTGCTCAGAGGGAGAATGGACAATATAGTGCAAATCAGATCCAAAGTGGGGGCTTTGGTCTGCCCTTTTCCCTTGATGTCAAAGGGGGAGAGTATATTGGTGTTTGAATAATGGTTTCTACAGGTTGAGGTGATCAACACCAACATGGTTTCCATCAAGTCCAATGGGGGTGATTGTTGGAATTATGATGCATTTGTTGTCCTTGATGGCAACTCACTTGTAACAGAACAAGTATATGGTAACTAGATGAATCCACAGGTCAATTCAGAGGTGACAAAGTGATGGAAAATAACAGAATGATGGGACAAAGGTTTACATATCAAAATCAGAAGTTTGATAAAGGTGAGTAATTGAAGATCTATACGCGGGTTTGTCAAGGCCAAGTCGCGTATACACACAGGTACAAAGAAGAAAAGTCATGTACATGTTGGCACACTAATTTAAGAATACCAAGGGTCCTTACCATGGTATTATTCCACAATATTGAGTGTAGTAATGGTTACTTGAACCCGTCCAAGATTACTACCGGCACTAGTGTAGTTTTGACTCATGGTATTGGCTAAGGCTCTAACTATATAAGGAGGTGAAGATCAAAGTGATAAGTGTGCATGTGAAAGGGGTTTTGATGAATACTACAATTTGAAGTATATTTACATTGCAAGGGCCATAGTTGACACATAGATCTGAAATAATTATGCACTGATGAATACAATGATGGATCAGGATCATGAGACCTGAAATGACTTTCCATTGTATGAAGTTCTCATGGATTGAGTAGATCTAAGTATTGATGCATGTTTTTATCTCTGAATATTATGAACTGGGTCTTTCTGAAGTTATGAAGAGATGCGCAATTTTAGGTCAAAATTTGCAGATCTGTACGCAGGTTGGTCTCGGTTAAGTAGTGTATACACGGCAGTTCGTTTATTCAAAATCACGTACATAAAGGAAGGGTTTCTATTCATAAATGACTGATCAACCTAATCAATGTTGTTGTATCTCTGTTGTTTGTCAATGATGTCCTCATGTTGATCTGGGTTCAGTGGTAATGTCTGAAGTACAACTGATTGAATGATGAAGTTAAATGTGGTTACATGTTGATTGGTTGAAAATATTATTGATGTTGCTAGTTGTATGAGGGTTCTGTAAGCTAACAGAATATTTAACAATAACTCTGGTCAACTCCATCTTTGATTCAGAATTACAATTTTTTAGTATATTGAGATATGTACACAGGTTTCTCTACAGAAAAGCGTGTATACACGCGGGTTACCTTAAGTGAAGTAGCGTATACATGTTTGCATATGAATGATCAGGGTTGTAGTTGATTCTATGTGTTGATGCAGTATTCTGAGTTTAGTTCTATGTTCTGGTTACAATGATCTCAATGTTCTATTTGAATTAAGTTGGTTTTTTCTTCAGTTGATTTACAAGTTGTGATGTATTAAAGCAGGTGGATCTAGTGTGAAAATTTATGAAATGTGGTCCATAGATGTTGCTGAGGGTTGGAGCCTTTAGTAAGTAAGTTGAAGCTTCCTACCAGTAGTAGCTAGTAATCAGATCAGGGGGTTGGAGCTCCCTTCCAGTAGGAGATGGAGAACGAGTGAAGGTTGTATCCTTCAGCATGAGTTTGCACCGATACAAGAATGTAAGAAGTTGTTGATATTAATAAGTTTGAAGACTGAGATGATAGCAGCGGTGGTTTTCTTCCACATTGGGTTTCTACCTTAAATCCTGGTGTTCATGTGTGTTACTCATGTGTGATACTTTATTATGTTCTTACTGCACTTGCTTACTTCTTATCAAATACCTGATAAATCTCTTACATTTTGGTTTAAGTTTAACAGATAAATAATTAGTTGTTTTACAATATTACTAAGCATACGCTAGTTTCTTTTACAACAATCGTGTACATAAGCGAGTTGGGTTCAGTAAATTCGCGTACATATTTCAGAAAAGAAAAGTATTACTGTGAGTTTTAAAATATTGATTCAACGTGCCCCCCCCCCAAGTATTTTTTCCAACAAATGTGAAGCATCTCAAGTAGGATTCTATGCACTTTTTGACCACTTTAGTTTGATCATTGGTTTGGGGTTGATATGTAGTGCTCATTTTAATTGGGTACCCTATATTTTTAATAGTTCCTACCAAATTTCGCCCATTGAGGTAAGGTCCTAATATAAAATAATGGAAACAGGCATGTCATGTGTCTTAAAAAACTAATCAAGAAAGGCTTCTGAAACTAAGGAGGGAGTAAATCGATGTGGTAGCAAACAAAAATTAGCATATTTGAAGAGAGGGTCAATTACCACCATGATCATAGATTTGTTACCCACCCTTGGAAGTCCCACTATAAAATATGTAATGATGTCAATCCATATGTGTGTTAGGATTGATATTAGTTATAGTGGCTCTAGTGCTTTTACTATCTCCCCTTTGTTTCTTTGGCAAGTGTCACAAATGGCCACAAAATATTGGATTTCAGTTTTCTTCCCCTCCAAAAATAAGGGTAATGTATCTACATTTCATGTATACCCTTTACAATAGTTGGAATCTCCCTAAAGATTGTGGGTGAGTTGAATGATAGTTTCATTTGCTAATCATTCTTGATGGGCTTCCTCATTCCAACCCAAGATGGATAAAAATAAGGAAAAAAGGGAGTCGTCCTCCACAAACTACCAAAATAAGCCATTAGCTACCAAATTTTCTTTACATTTATTGTAAATAATCACATAGTCATACCTTAGTAGCTTGGTGGTCCACTTATGTATTTCTTCTGAGAATACCCTTTATTCAAGAAAATACTTCAAACTATGAGGTTTCATCTAAATCTGGAATGTCTCCCAATGTGGTACGGGATCAAGTCTTTATGGCATATACGATAGCCATTGTCTCTTTCTCATATGAAAATTTACACAAATTGTGATCACATAACTAGTTATGGGTGAATTCCAAAGGGCACCCTTCTTACATGCGTACTACACCAATACCTCTACCCAAGGCATCACATTCTAAGACAAGTCCTTATAAAATTTAACACAAATAATATTGGAGGTGTGCACATGGAACATTTTAAAGCTGAGAAGGAATTTTCCTCTACTTCATTCCAAAAAAAGGCATTCTCTTTTAGTTGTTATGTTAAGGAAGCAAAAATTTTCCCATAGTTTTTTACAAACTTCCTGTAGTACCCTATAAGTCCTAGAATCCCTGAAATCTCTTCAAGGTTTTGGGATGGGACCAATCTTGCATAGCTACAAATGTCTTGGCATCAGCTCATACTCCCTCCCAAATTGCAATGTCATCCAGGTATTAAACTTCTAAAGCACAAAAATCACATTTGGAGCATGCTACAAATATTCAATGGTCTTGTAGAAGTTGCAAGGATTTGTCAACATGATTAGTGTGGTATTTCCAAGTGCTTGTGTAGTTCAAAATAACATCAAATAATACTAGCACAAAATTGAGGAGAAATGGTCAAAAAATCTTGTTCATGAGGCTGTATAAGGTTGAAGGATCATTGAAAAGGTAAAAAATAATCAATAAAAACTCACAATTAAATTTCATGTGATTAAAGGTGATCTTAGGGATGTCTACATATTCCATAATATGGTGGTAGCTAGAATTAAATTCAAGTTTAGTGGAAAACTTATCTCCATGAAGTCCATCCAAAATTTCATCATTAACTGGGACATGAAACTTTTCCCTTGATTAACAACTTATTGAGAGATTTTAAATCATGACACATTCTCCAAGTACCTTCCTTGTTTAACACCACAATCATTGGTGATGAATAAGGGCTAGTAGTATGATATATGACTCCTACCTTCAAAAATTCCTTAATCATATTTTCAATTTCACTTTTTTCTACAAAAGGGTGCTTATAAGAAATCACATTAGGTGGTTGAATTATGGAATTAGGGGAATCCCGTGATCACAATTCCTATGTGAAGTTGGTAAATCTTGTGGAATTTGAAAGACCTATTTATGCTTAGAGAGAACCAATTGAAAATTAGGGTGAATAGTTGGTTGTGGAGGTGTCTACTATTTGTATGGTATTAAATTTCACAATAACACTTGAGTGTCCTTTCTTCAACAACTTATCCATATGATGATAGGTAATAACTTTAAAAGAACTTACTGTAATCCCCTTGAGGGTATGTTTGTAACCTTCTTGTGTGAATCTCATGTACAATTATTTGAAATCCATGGTCACTAACCCCAAAATTCATAACCATTCTTCCCCAAGAACTATGTCACAACTTTCCATTTCAATGGAAAACATGTGCGTTTTGAGTTCATACTTACCTATTTGTAGTTTCACATCTGTACATACTCCCAAATGTTTCATTATTCCACCATTAGTATCATAATTTGAAAATTAGATATGGATATACATAACAATTGGTGTCTTCTTCCACTCTCATATGTATAAAATTGTGGGTGCTTCCACTATCAATCAACAAAATCAATTTTTTGTGCTTGATGTAACTAGTTAATTTCAAGGATTTTGGTGTCAAGAACACTAATAGGACATGGAGTGAAATTTCATATTCCTTAAAAGGAACTTTCAAGTGAGCTTCATCTTCCATTGGAGGTGTTGTGTCTTCATGTTGACAGTGTTGGACCCGCCAACATGTCAGGGGATCTCCTCGGTATGAAGTCCCAATTATACCTCCGATTGTTTGGTGTAGGAGTCCCAGTAGTGGGTCCTATGGTAACGCCTTGACCGCGATTTTGCACAAAGGCAAGTAAGATAACTATGTTGGTAGCAAGGGTGTGACAGCTACGACGAGCCAAGGAAGGCGCATGAGAGGTTCTAACACATAGGGGTTGAGATGAGTGCACCCCTTGGAAACTTGTGATAGCACATAGTTAAGAAGGGAACACACAAGAAAAGATACATCACAACATGGAAGAAAAGTTAGCAAGCAATACAAAGTGATGGTTAAACCAATAACAAATTTTAGAAATATTCATACATACATACACAGATAGCTATACATGCATGCATAAGAAAACCAATGCATATATCATTTAGAGTAAACTAGATAGCATAGAATACAATAAAACATATGCATGAAACATGTTGGCTCTTGTTATATTAAGAAGTGTAAGTTCCAGTCGCACAATACATCCATTTCCAACCACTAGTTCCAATAGCGGAACGTTACAACCACAACTTCCTGATCCTCCAAAGAGATGTACAAGTTCTGCGCAGTGGAGAAGCCAAGACTCATTACAATATTGTCCAAGCTCTCTCCAAGATAGTCTTATCGGAAGCTTGACTGACCAAAATCCCTTACAATGAGTTATGAGGGACTATTTATAGCAAAGGGTGGGGTGACCCTTGACATTCCCCTTTGTGACAGTTCAACTATCCTTGTGACTCTTCATCTACTCTATGACTGTTACATCCAATTATCACAACTTGACTTACACTTGACAAGACATTACATTACAATGCACATGTACCCATGTGAGAGAAATGGCTTGAGAAAGCCATGCTAGACATCACTATGACTTAGACAACCAAGGAAGTCCAACTCCTCAACATCCTCACACTAATCAACAGTAACATATTGATGCCAAGATTGGTAGTCCTTGATGGTGTCCGTGTGCTCCAAGGTGGCATCTTTCTGGAACCTGACTCTTGCATCCAAGTACACTGCTCAGGCTCCTCTATCCAACTCGTCTGTATGCATGTGCATCATTCTCTTCAATGTGGCTAGACCAGCAACATACTTGTGCATGATGTCTGCACTGATGGGGAAGTCCAGGCTAGTAGTAATGCGCATGAACTCGTCGAAGTACGAGTCAAGCTCTAGTCGGACCTGTGTCATTGTCTTTGCTTAGGTGAGAGTCCCAATAGATGGGATCACATGTGCGTGCACCATAACATCCATACTCTTAAACACACGTGCATGGGAAGCTTGTATACTAGTGATAAGTTGTGGTAGCTCTTCATAGTTCCAGATCTGACTTCGGATACGTGCCTTCAGCTCTACCGCATTGGCCTTCATCATCTTAGGCAAGTGAAGTGGGGCTCCCTTGTATATCATCATCCATGCTTGCATGTAATCAATAGCTACATGCAAGTTCGTCAAGATACGTGCTCTTCTAGCACATCGTTGCTGCCATCAGTTGAGATGGACAAATGCCTTATGCACGGTGCCAAACTTGGAGTACAACGCTCACATAACCGTGCAAAACGACAATACTTCATCTAGTATTGCCTTCTTCAGTTCATCTCAAGTGGAGGTTTTCACCAACTCTCCTCCTTTCTTGGTCGTCTATAATTCCTTATCCATTCACCCATTCTCAGCTATCAGAAAGCAAACACTTGAGCTAGTGGCTTCAGTATACACTATAGTTGCATCGGCCAAGGTTTTTGGATGTTTGCACACGTCAGACATGATCACTCATTCCTCAACTTGCGTAGGAGATGTATGATAATCCGGAGTTGACACTCTACAACACTGCACAACTCTATGTTGAGACTCGTCGAATGAGATTTTATGCATCTCTTCCTCTGGCTGATCTCCAAGGATTTCAGTGCCTCCTCTATCACTTGAGACGTGCTCATCATATGGATGTGATAAAGCAGGTAAGTTGACCTCTTGGTGGTGAGGCATAAGGTTGATGTCTTGTTCCTATTCCCATTGCTCCATATCCGTATCCAACTGTTCAAGTGCTTGTTCTATCTCATGAGCGAAGTCCTACTCCTACGATGGTTCACCCTGTTTGCCTGATGCTAGTTGTTTTGATAAATTCACTATCTATACAGACGTTGTTTCATCTGTTCGAACATGTTGTGCCCTTTGTTGTACCTGTCTTTGTTGCACTTCCCTCTCCCATTTGTGTAGCTCTTGTTCCTTCCGGAGTTTCTCCTTCATCTCATGCAAATCCTCCTCTGCTTCTTCCATTCTTCTCTTATCCCTCTTCCTTTGTGTGATTCTCTTATCGAGTTGTTGCCTCTTCGCCTCTATAGCCATAGCTTCTTTCCCTACTAATGGATTTTCTCGAAACTTGTAGCTTTGCTCTTCCTCCATGAAATCGAAAATCTTCCTCTTGCCCTTGTCGCGCACTAGTATGCTTGCCTCTGTTGCTACTACTGTTGGTGTTGGTGCTCTCCGGGATGTTGCTTCATGTTGCTTCGCCAACCACTCCACAGTGAAGCAAACTTGTTCATTGGGTCTGGACAAACTGTAGCAATATCTCCATGGGTGCTCCTCAGCCTAATGAAATGCCCCGTGGATCTAGTTGAATTTTACTCTCATGCAGTGATCTTTCACAATACAATGTGGGTCATACAAATTGTAGCTTCAGAGATCGAATGGATACTTATTCATCAGTTCTGCCTCGACATCTGCTTGCTTCATACTTCGGATCTCATATAACCCAAACTGAAATGGAAGAGTGGGCCAAGGTGCCTTCTTCTTCTGGTGTAGTCTAGATGTTAATCCTGTCTAGATGTGATGTGCTACTTCCTGCATGATTAGTATGTCCAAGGCAAACTTCGGTAGAACATGCAGAGGCTTCTCCGTGTCAAACATTCAAATGAAGGTGTCGGACGGTGAGGCATATCAATCATAAATGTCTTTCAGTGCCTCCATTTCTTCCTTTGACATGCAAGTTCGATCCTGTTCGAATATCATCTTTTAGATTGGGGTGACAAAATGATCAGACATGCGTGTGATTACTTCTGTGAAGCTGCATTTGGATAACAACTTGCAATATGTGTTCACAGCAGTCTCCACTGATGACCATGCCCAATCCATGCCCAGGAACTCCTATCCGGCACAGATTGCATCTAAGATGTAGGTGGACATGCAGATATCCACTTATATACCTCTTGGTGACTTTCGAGCCTTCGTTACATGTTCCTTCAGCTGATGAGCCAACATGCTGAACCAGTTACACGTTTTACCCTCTCTGGCCAGTTGGTCCAGCATGATCACCAAACTCAGTGGGAAGGTTTCTGTGCTTTCTTGGCCACATAGTTGACATGCAAATATGACCATGTATTCATATGCCTTCCATAGTATCTTCGTCTTATAGATCTGGTTGGGTGTCATCCTGAATCTAGCCGACTCCTTTACCCAGTTCTTTGGAATGTCTTTGGAGTTGGCACTGTTGTTGGGTAAGTTGAAAGGAGTCTCCATGATAGTCATGAGCTTCAACATCTGATACATCTCATCATAATCCTATGCCCAAAAGGTGGAAATCTTCATCCCACTGACATTGTTCAGAGTCATCATCTCGGGATCAGTGTGTGAGATGATCCAGTGTATCATGTTCATGCATGGGAATGTAGGGTATCTACATGCAATCTGGTACAAGCCAAACTCGTGAATGTTCACATACACCTGACGGTCTTTGAGGTCTTCTAAAAAAGTGCCTGCAAATGCTTCATTGACCTCTTGCTATTTCAGCTTGATGTCCTTGCCCATAAATAGCTTGGTATCTTCATAGATCGGTAGACATGTGGACACTTGCTCAACTGTTGCTCCAGTTGCACTTCCATCAGTGTCCTTTGATCTTGCTCTCTTGGAGGCTATTGATCATGTACTACTAAGAGGGGGATGAACACCTGAAAGATTTGGAGACAAAGCAACATGCATGGCAAGAAATCTGTCAGCGAAAATCAAAGAAAATTTAAGGAATGACTTGACACATACCTGGGGAATGATAGGAAAAGATTGCACAATTTCTTCTAGAAGGTTCGGTGACTGGCTACCAGAACTGCACAAAAGGAAGTCTAGGCTATCAGGGAGGCAAGACTAGCTATTGGATTTGCGCAATGCGCAATCAACACTAACTGCTAACTGCTGGGATTGTGCAATGTGCAATTTCATCTAGCAATGACTGCAGGCTCAGGGACTGCATTGCGCAATTTTTTGGGCCAGCAGTCACTGTCCTTCAGAAATGAAAAAAACATTCCTAAAGGACAGTATTTGGGTAGAAATGCACATTTCTGGAGAGGAAGACAGAGCCTTCCTTCTCCAAATTGTGCAATGTTGTCTAGGTGAGGCAAATTTTGGGCCAAGGCCACCCAAACCCACTGACGGCAACTGAAAGAAAATTTGAAAGTGAATGCATGGCGACACTAAGTGAAAGCATAAGTGATTGATTGTGCTTGCAAACATCAAATGAAAGATTTATTGAATAGATCAACATGCATGTGGGTGAAAGGAGTCACTGAATCAGCGACTGTTCATGCAAAATAGTTTCATGCATGCAACAACAGTGAGATAGCAACGCAAACTGAAATGGTGATAGTACAATCTAGTATGCATGTAAATGAAAACAAGCATTCAAAGAAACCAAGAAAATAGTACTCACACAAGAGAAGACACAAAAAGCGACAAAAATGTTGAAAAAGACAAGTTGAGACAACTTACCTATGACTAGCTAAGCTGGATGTGTCGAAGAGTCTTGGATGTGTTGTGGGATGTCATAGCTCCAAGATCGATGTGAAATAATGAGCTCTGATGCATTGAATAAATAAGTTTGATCTCATGACACGCATGCCACAAATCTACGAAAAAAACAACACTTGGAGGAAAGTTTCTAAAACGAACTTTGCATGTAACCTCCTCCGGCTGCTAAAATAGCTCCATGAATCATGGGATGCTTTTTTCATGTTGCCTTTTACTATTCCAAGAAAAAGCAATTTATGCATGCAAGTCAATTTGCCTTGGTCCCGAGTGGAACTGGTCAACCCAACTGCTCATGCATGAGGTTGCTCAACTGCTGGGAGGAAATGTGCATTTATGGCTGGGAGTTGGGCTGGATGCCCAAGAGATTTGTGCAATTCCTGGGTAGAGTAGCTGACTGCTACCTAGGATTGCGCAATTCTAGGGTTGAGCAGGCCTGTTGGGAAGGATTACACAGTTTTCTAGGTGAAGACTGTCTGGCAGGGTTGCGCAATTCTGTAGCCCAGCAGGATGCTAGACAAAATTGCAATTTCTGGAGGGAAGGTTTGTTTCACTCCAGAATTACACAATTTCTTGGGGAAGCTACTAAGCCTGCAGCTAGACCAATTCCAGGTGATCAACCTATGAGGGAAATGCATCAAGCCTTGATCGATAGGCTATCTTTGTGCAAGAAAAACATTGAAGCTTGTGTACTTGATGAAGCAAGATAAGGTGTTATGAAAGGTTGGTAGGGAGGCTCAAAAACAAAGCTAAGGAAAAATTTTGGAGGGTGGTTGTAGCTACTAAAACACTTGGAGACACAATGGTAAAACTCCAGCTCTCTAAATGGACCTTGTTCGTGAAAATCAGTCTAACACCTCCAGAAGTATTGTTCAATTCTCAGTTTGTCTTGGTTTCACACTAGCTTGATTGCAAGATGTAGCATTCACCAAGCTCTTGGTCGATTGACACACATTCTAAGCCAAGTCAACACAGTTGTTTCGATTGGGGTTGAGGGGTATATTGGTGCACAAGCTATACAGTCGTCAAAGTCTTAGTTTCATTTCTAGTGTTGCTCTGCTGCCAGCAGGCCTGGACAGTACCCCAGCTGAGTCACATAGGAACACAAGCATGGCTCCACTACCAGCAAGCCTAGTCAGTACCCTAGCGGAGTTACTTGCATCACCTCTTTGTGCAAGAAGCCTTTATCTTCTTTTTCCTTATTCATTTTCATTTTTTGAAACTTTTCACTTTCCATTTTTTTCATTTTTGTAACTGTTCATAGCACTTATTCATTTCAGAGATGGAAGAGGGATCCCAAATTATTGTGAGAAGAAGAGGTTGCTCTAGCAGAGAATTTTTTTATTATACCTCTGACGTGCCTATTAAGTTTTTCCCCCTCACCTTACTCTACTTGACTGAGTTGACAAGGGTTAACCCAAAACAACCAACTAGAGTAGGTGACACTAGTTAGCGCACAAGCATTGTGTTTTCACCAAAGTTCACTTTGAACAGTACTTATTTTCCTTCAATGTATCATGGATTAAAAGTAACAATATCTTCATACAGAGGCAAGATGACAGATAACCAAGTAGTGATAGTTGCACAAGGCCTCTTGTATTTTACCCAACTTGTTTCAAGAGTCATACATGGGTTCATGCGAAACTAACCTATGAACAAAACAAGCAAATAAACAAACAACAAAGCAAAGTAGAAGTAGAAGAAAAAGTGAAAGCAAAGCTAGTAAGAAAACAAGCAATCAAACAAACAAACCAAAAAAGAAAGTAAGCAAACAAGCATGCAAGAAAACCAACTGAAAACAAACACTACTCCTACTCATAAACTAACGGTGCATGGGCCTGATCACATGAGGTGATATTTCCAATGCAGCCACCAGCGCATTGGTTGACCCATGTTGGTGAAGGTTGTTGGCATTATGATATAGATTTGGCAATATGACACAGGTGTTGTCCTTGATGGCAACTCACACAGATGACAGGTCATAGTTCAAGCTCACAGAATGAAGAAAGAGAGGTATATGCAGGTTCCCCATTGACCAAGCTACGTGTACACGCAAGTTCGCAGACCAAAAGGTGCGTATAGCGTACACACACACTTTCACAAAAGGAAAGGCGTGTACATGTTGAAAAACTTATTTTTGGTCCATGGTATTTTGATCCTTGGTATTGGTCCAAGGTATCTTGTCCGAAGTGTTGACCCCAGGTATTTGGTCCAAGGTATTGATTCTAAGTGGTTTTGGACCATGGTATTGAGTAAGGCCGAAGACTATAAAAGGAGGAAAAGATCATTAGGTAAAGGCACTCAAGTATTGAATATCTAATGAAGAGCAAGATCTAGAATACAGGTCATTGGGTTATGGTACACAGTTGGATCTAAATCAAGGATGAACCTGAGCGCTTGATGAAGGATAAGTTCTATTGATGGGTCAAGATCTTAAGTCTTGAAGAGAAGTATCTTTGTTTTGATCTTTTATCTGAATAACTGGCGCATGTTGTAATCTGTAAATATGATGATCTGGGTATAACTGGCGTCTGGAATTGTTGTAAAGTTTAAATCATCATTTATAGATCTGTACACAGGTTCACTTTAGCAAAGGTATGTATACACGCTGGTTCTGCATATCAAAATAGCATATACGTAGGTTCGCCTTGAGATAATTTCGTATCTACGTAGGTTCGACACATTGAAGTAGCGTATACCTAATAAAATATGCTTTAGCTACTTCTGTTTGTTGTTGCAGTGTTTTGTGTTCTAGCTTGGATTCTAGTTACTGTTACTGTATTTTGGTTACAGCATTCTAAGAAATGATTGATTGATTCAATTTTTGCAAAGGAGATTGATTGATCCAGATATATTTGATGGTTGATTGATGTTATTGATGGATCCAGTCTGAAAATTTATGAAACGTGGTCCCTGGAAGAAAACAGAAGGTTGTAGCCTTCTGTAGGTCAGCACCTACATACTAGTAAACACATCAATGAGTACAAGAGCTAGGGGGTTGTAGCTCCCTTCTAGGAGAAGCTGGAGAATGAGAGAAGGTTGTATCCTTCTGCAGGTAGAAGCCTGCGTACTGGTATAAATCTGCACCAGTACAAAAATTTTAAAAAGAAGTTTCTTATTAAAGGAAGATAGAGACAATTACAGTAGGTGGTTTTCACCCACATTGGGTTTCCACCTTATATCTTGTGTTCATGTGTGTGATTGTCTGTTCTATTTGACTGCACCTAGTTACTATTTATATGGTTCTGATACACAGATTTAACTAAGTTATAAGTTTGAAGAGTATACGCTAGTTGCCTTACATACAGCTGCATATACACGCAAGTTTAATTAACTGAAGTAGTATATATGAATATGATTATGGAAATGAAATATTATTGACTTGCTAATACTGATTCACCCCCCCTCTCAGTATTATTTCCAACAATTGGTATCAGTGCAGGTCCTTCAGAAGAAGCTTGATCACTTGAAGATATATCATCATGAGTAACTACGAAAGATAGGGATCCATTAGACCACCAATATTTGATGGGAGAAACTTCATTTATTGGAAGGTAAGAACTACAACCTATCTTCAATCTCTTGGAATAGATGTCTGGGAAATTGTGGAAGGAGGATATACATTTCCATCAACAATTCCTTCAAATACGGCAGGTAAAAAGCAATATGGAACCAATGCCAAGGCTGTCAATACATTATTGGGGAGTCTGTCACAATCAGAATTTCTCAAAGTTATGCAGCTCAAAACCGCCAAATAAATATGGGACAAGATCGTTCTAAGCTATGAAGGAGACAATCAGGTAAAACGTGCAAAACTGAAATCTCTCAGAATTCAATATGAAACTCTCAAAATGCACAATGATGAAAGTATAGATAATTACTTCTTACGTATAGATGATATTGTTCATTGCATGAAGAACTTGGGTGAAGAGATAAAATAAGTTACTTTAGTTGAAAAGGTTTTAAGATCCTTGTCTACTAAGTTTGAATCTAAAGTTTCTGCCATAAAAGAAAAGCAGGATCTTCAGAGTATCACTATGACACAGCTACACGGAATCTTAACTACTTTTGAAATGAGAAAAGGAGGTCCATCAAACATGAGAGAAGCCGCATTCAAAGCTTCAGGAAGAGAAGAACTCAATGAATTAGAAAATATTTAAAAAGAAGAGGAAGAAGCAAACTTTGTCAAGAGCCTTCAACGGGTTTTGGAAGATTCAGAGGTAAAATACCTTTCAAATGTTTTTCTTGTGGAAGAGTCGGTCACTATGCTACCAAATGTCCTCATAAAGATAAGCTTGATAAAGGTAAGGAATCAGCAAAATGGAATAGGAAACAAAGTGTAAGTAAGAAGAGCTACTATACGCATGAAGATAGCGATGGTTTATCAAATAGTGATGAAGATAATAATGACTATAGACTTCTGATGACTTTTGAAGATGATGATTACTTGGATGCTTTAGATGAAGATAATATTTATGAAGAAATCTCTAAACTCAAAATCTATTTAGAAGAAAAGAATATGATTATAGATACTCTAACATTCCAACTTGCTGAAAGAGAAAAACACAAAGAAAAACTAGAATGTGAAATTGTGGGTCTAAGGAAAGATATTGAGAAAAAAAAAGCTCTCAATCTC
The DNA here is from genome assembly GCA_031772625.1 of Pinus tabuliformis. Lineage (NCBI taxonomy): Eukaryota > Viridiplantae > Streptophyta > Pinopsida > Pinales > Pinaceae > Pinus > Pinus tabuliformis. The sequence goes on along the minus strand of CM062804.1, from coordinate 66,582,878 downwards.
AGATTTGCTAAAGGATCAGAAAATTTAGATGAAATTATCAAAGTGTAGCGTTCTCCTCTGATAAAGACAGGTCTTGGATATAATGAAGAAGCATTTCAAGCACTAAAGTCATCAACATCCACTAAAAGCTATCTTGATGCAGCAAAGAGCAGTGAACAATTTGAAAATCGTCGGTAAAGGCACAAAGCAGTTCACCAAGTAAATCGGGTTCAATATACTTCAAAGATGAAAAAAAGTTACAACCAACCTCAGGTAAATCATACTCAATTTTCTTCAAGAATGAATGTCAATGGAAACTACAATCACCAGGTCGGTAGATTGGATAATCGCAGAAACTTCTTTAATGGCCAATGTTTTTCGTGTCATAACTTTGGATACAAAGCTACTCAATGTGTTTCCTACAAAACCATCATGACTAGAGAAGCAAGAAATCAAAGGAATGTGACAGGAATCATGAAAAGGACCTACAATAACTTTTCTCTTCTTGAAGATGAAATATAATGCTCTATCTATAACAACTTCGGTCATGAAGATTCTGAATGCAGGAGTAAATTTCGGGAAACATCTCAAAAGGAGCAAACTTCATTGAGTCCCAAAATATGGAGAAAGAAAGAACCACAAATAGAAAGATGTGGTATAGCCTTGTATGCAGAAGGACAAGAAAATCAGTGGTACATCGACAGTGGATGCTCGAAACACATGATAGGTGATAAAGATAAACTTCAGTCATATAATGCCTTAGAAAAGGAAAAGAAGGTCTCATTTGGAAATGACACTCCTGCTGTCATAAAAGGTAAAGGTTTTGTTCTCTTAGAAGAAAAGGTTAAAGCTTGGAATGTTGTGTATGTTGATGGTCTAAAGCATAACCTGTTGAGTTTCAATCAAATGTGTGATCAATGAAATGAAGTAGTATTTTGATCAAATAGATGTGTTGTTCATGAGCTTGATAAAGGAGAAACCGTGATCAAAGGCGTAAGAACTCCAAACAACTTATACATACTCAAGGGAGGACAACAATAGTGCTATCTAAGAAAAAATGATGAACATTGGCTATGGCATAGAAGATTGGGGCATCTATGCTTCCCACAAATAAGGAAAGCATGCAAATTCCAGGTTGTTCATGATCTTCCTGATATCAACATTCCAGAAAATACAATATGCAAGTCATGTCAATTTGGTAAGCAAACCAGAGCACATTTCCTGGAGAAGGAAGGATCAACTAGTAAGCCTCTTGAACTTGTTCACATTGATTTATGTGGTCCATCAAGGAAAAAGTCACCTCATGGAGAAAAATAACTTTATATTTTTCATTGACAATTTTTCCAGAATGTGTTGGATAGGACTCCTAAAGCATAAAGATGAATCATTTGAAAAATTCAAGGCCTCCAAAGCTTTGGTTGAAAATGAATCAGATTGCAAAATCAAATGCCTCAGATCTGATCGAGGAGGGGAATTTACCTCGGATGAATTCTTCAACTTTTGTGAAGAACATGGAATAAAAAGAGAATTCTCCACTGCAAGGACTCCTCAGCAAAATGGAGTGGTAGAAAGGATGAACAGAACTGTTCAACAAATGGCCCATGCCATGCTAGATGAGTCTAGAACTCCTGCAACCTTCTGGGGTGAAGCTGCATTTGCTACCGTCACTATCCTCAAAAAAGCAAGCGTTCGGGTAAACAGCACTCAAACTCCACATGAACTTTGGTATGGTAAGACTCCTACTGTAAAATACTTCAAAGTTTTTGGAAGAAAATGTTACATCAAAAGGTCTGATGAAAAACTTGGCAAGTTTGAACCCAGAGCAGATGAAGGCATTCTCCTTGGTTACTCTTCTCGAAGTAAAGGATATAAGTGTTATAATAAAAGACTTGGGAAAATTATTGAGATTATTGATGTTGTGGTTGATGAAGCAAGAAAAAATCCAAAGTAGGTAAAAACCAAAGATTGTGGAGAAGATGAGGATTATCCTTCCACATCAAATCAAACTAATTCTGAAGAAGAAGAAACCAATGAAGCACCAGAAGAATAGATGATGGCAGAAGAAAAGACTCCATCCAGATATGTTCAGAAAAATCATCCAGAGACTCTAATTTTGGAACAGAAAGAGGCAGGTGTGCAGAAAAGAAGAACTATTATAGAAGCTTCAAGCTATCTAGCATTTCTTTCCTCCATTGAACCTCAAAATGTAAATGAAGCATGCAAAGGTGAGTGTTGGGTCAAGGCCATGAATGAAGAACTTGAGAAAATTGAAAATAATAATACTTGGGAATTAGTTCCTAGACCTCATGATAAGAATATCATGGGAACCAAATGGATATTCAAAAACAAGCTAAATGAAAATGGTGAAGTTATCAGAAACAAGGCCAGACTTGTTTGTAAAGGATATGCTCAACAAGAAGGTATAGATTTTGAAGAAACTTTTGCACATGTTGCTAGACTTGAAGCCATAAGAATGTTCCTTACTCTTTCTAGCTTTTAGAAATTCAAAGTATACCAAATGGATGTAAAATCTGCCTTTCTTAATGGAGACTTAGAAGAAGAAGTATATATTGAGCAACCAGATGGATTCATCCTTGGAAATGATCCAAAACTTGTATGTAGACTCAAAAAATCTCTCTATGGTCTAAAACAAGCTCCAAGGGCTTGGTATTACTATCTTGACAAATACCTCCATCAACAAGGTTTTCAAAAGGATCAGCTGATAGCAATCTATATACAAGGATTGGTAATGATAAATTGTTGATTCTTGTAGTGTATGTTGATGATATCATTTTTGGTAGCAATGAAGAAGCCATGAGCCAAAACTTTGCTTTGGTAATGTAGCAAGAATTTCAAATGTCCCTGCTTGGTGAGCTCACATATTTTCTTGGCCTACAAGTTCAACAAGATAAAGATGGTATCTTTCTATCACAAACCAAGTATCTCAAGCAGATCTTGAAAAAATACAGCATAGAAGAATCCAAACTAGTATGTACCCCCATGGTAACAGGATGCAATCTCAGCTCAAATGATGAATCAGCAGCAGTACATCAACCAACCTACAGATCCATGATTGGAAGTTTGCTTTATCTAACAGGTACCTGACCAGACATCATGCATGTAGTGGGAATAGTTGGAAGATTCCAAGCAAATCCAAAGGAATCATACCTTCAGGTAGTGAAAAAGGATCTTCAAATATCTTCAACGAACTCAGAATTTTGGTTTATGGTATCCTAGGGATATAGATCTTACAGTTCATGCACATACAAATGCAGATTGGCCAGGAAGCGTGAATGACAGAAAAAGCACTAGTGGTGGTGCATTCTATATGGGCTCCAGATTAGTGTCTTGGTTCAGCAAGAAACAAATTTCAATTACATTATCTACAGCTGAAGCAGAATGTGGCTACTGCATCTTGCTTCACACAATGTTAGGCCCCTATACTACTAGTGTAACCCCTTATTGTTATTAGTACAACCCCCTTATTATATTGTTGTACCCATGTAGTCCCCATATTGTTACTATTTTGCCCCATAGAAGCCCACTATTGTTATTATTGTGCCCTTACATTATTATTGTTATGTCAGCTCTGATTATATTATGACTCCTTAGACTCCTATATATAGAAAGGATGTCTTGTCATTTGTATCATCCAAGAATTGTTCATTTGTGTAATGTAAAGGAGGTTGCCCCCTCAAAGAGGCTGGGTTCTAAGGCGTTCAACTATCTTTTCTATCTTTTTGTGCGCTAGTTGCATAACACACAACTCCTTTGGATGATGCAAACATTGCAAGACATTCAGATCACATGTACTCCACCCATCTCCATTTTATGTGATAATACAAGTGCAGTCAGTATTTCAAAGAATCTAGTCATGCATTCCAAGACCAAGCACATACCCATCAAATATCATTTTCTACGAGAACAAGTGAGTATGTTCCCTCCAAAGAACAAGTTGCTGATATATTCACCAAGCCACTATGCAGAGAGACTTTGAATATCTCAGACAGAAGCTAGGAGTAGTTGACGCATCATCTTGATGTTAAAACTCATTCATTTAAGAGAAAAGTGGTTGTATGTGAGTTTCATGAAGCGTATCCAAGTACATACGCTGGTTTCTATGGATGCAGTCATGTATATGTTGGTTTGAAGAAAAACAATGGATGAATGGAGTCTATTATGGGTCTGATAGTGATCATCTGGCACAGGTTCAATGGGAGTATATAATTATAGCAATGCATTATTGGCATTATCTTAGAAGATATTGGTACAAATTCACAGTTGTTTTTTATTTAGGTGGAATAGGTTCAGGGAGAGATCATGGTTACTGGTCTAGATGGTGATTGACAGGTGCTGCTGATGATAGTTGTTGATAACTATCATAGTCTTGTTTTAGATATTTGGTCTCTATGTCATGTATATCTTTTATTGTTAAGGTCATGAAACAACCTATTTTGTTTCCCCACTATGCATGGGATGGATGATGTAATGTTCTTATGCTAACATGCATAATCATTTGGTATATACCCACTTGGTTGGGTGGATGAGTCAAACTTGGTATATCCCCACTTGGTTGGGAGATGGATGTATGTATGAGTCATTAGTGATGGGAAGGTCATTTATGATGCATGTATAGAATCATCTTTTTGCAAACCTTGCTTATATTCAGGGGGAGCATGGACAGCACACTTCAGCATATCAGAGAATTCAGCATGCACTCAGGGGGAGCATAACCCTTTGCCCTTGATGACAAAGGGGGAGAGTGACTTGGGCTCGCCATCAAGTCCAAATGGGGAGATTGTTGGCATTATGATACAGATTTGGCACTATGACACAGGTGTTGTCCTTGATGGCAACTCACATAGAGACAGATCACAGTTCAGGCTCACAGAATGAAGAAAGAGAGGTATACATAGGTTCCCCATTGACAAAGCTACGTGTACACATGGGTTCACAGACCAAAATGCACGTATAGCATACACACGCACTTTCACATAAGGAAAGGTGTGTACATGTTGGAAAACTTGGTTTTGGTCTGTGGTATTTGGTCCATGGTATTTTGATCCTTGGTATTGGTCCAAGGTATCTTATCCGAAGTGTTGAGCCTAGGTATTTGGTCCAAGGTATTGATTCTAAGTGGTTTTGGACCATGGTATTGAGTAAGGCCTAAGACTATAAAAGGAGGAGAAGATCATTAGGCAAAGGCACTCAAGTATTGAATATCTAATGAAGAGAAAGATCTAGAATATAGGTCATTGGGTTATGGTGCACAGCTGGATTTGAATCAAGGATGAACCTAAGCGCTTGATGAAGGATAAGTTCTATTGATGGGTCAAGATCTTAAGGCTTGAAGAGAAGTATCTTTGTTTTGATCTTTTATCTGAATAACTGGCACATGTTGTAATCTGTAAATATGATGATCTGGGTATAACTGACGTCTGGAATTGTTGTAAAGTTTAAATCATCATTTATAGATCTGTACGCAGGTTCACTTTAGCAAAGGCATGTATACACGCTGGTTCTGCATATCAAAATAGTGTATACGTAGGTTCATCTTGAGACAACTGCGTATCTACGTAGGTTCGACACATTGAAGTATCGTATACCTAATAAAATATGCTTTAGCTACTTCTGTTTTCTGTTGCAGTGTTCTGTGTTCTGGCTTGGGTTCTAGTTACTGTTACTATATTATGGTTACAACATTCTAAGAAGTGATTGATTGATTCATTTTTGCAAAGGAGATTGATTGATGCAAATATATTTGATGGTTGATTTATGTTATTGATGGATCCAGTCTGAAAATTTATGAAATGTGGTCCTTGGAAGAAAAGAGAAGGTTGTAGCCTTCTGTAGGTCAGCACCTACATACTAGTAAATACATCAGCTAGTACAAGAGCTAGGGGGTTGTAGCTCCCTTCCAGGAGAAGCTGGAGAATGAGAGAAGGTTGTAGCCTTCTGTATGTAGAAACCTGCATACTGGTATAAGTCTGCATCAATAAAAAAATTGTAAAGAGAAGTTTCTTATTAAAGGAAGATAGAGATGATTACAGCAGGTGGTTTTCACCCACATTGGGTTTCCACCTTATATCTTGTGTTCATGTGTGTGATTGCCTATTCTGTTTTACTGCACTTGGTTACTGTTTATATGGTTTTGATGCACAGATTTAACTAAGTTATAAGTTTGAAGAGTGTACGCTAGTTGCCTTACATATAGCTGCGTATACACGCAAGTTTAATTAACTAAAGTAGTGTATATGAATTTGATTATGGAAATGAAATATTATTGACTTTCTAATACTGATTCACCTCCCCCTCTATGTATTATTTCCAGAAAACCAACTAAAAACAAACACTACTTCTACTCCTAAACTAACAGTGCATGGGCCTGATCACATGAAGTGATATTTCCAATGCAGCCACCAGCGCATTGGTTGACCCATGTTGGTGAAGGCTTGGTCCATGAGCAACCTAGTTGTGCAAACCAGCAAGCAAGAAAGATATAACAATGAAGACAACCACACTTCGTGTTTCAAAGTTCCCACAGAACATAAGTGAGTGTAAGTGTATGAAGAGTAGTTTGTGGGCTTACCATGGTGTTTTGCAACACTGCGTGTAGCTTTGAAGCATAAGCACACTCTTGACTATGACATGCAAGCAAATGAAAGAAACAAATACAACTTGTGTCGTGCATGAATGCTTGCAATGTAATATTCCTCCAATGCATGACCGATAGTATTGTGTAATTCGAGTGGAGGAAGCATGATTTGTGTGTGAGATTGATCTTCAATACATACAGATGATTGATGAGGAGCCTTGAGTGATTGAACAGTTTCCTAATTGGAAGTGAGACTAACCCCAAGAGAGCGAGGGCCTGACATAACCATCAACTTGGAATGGTGTGCCTCGATAGCCTTGAGTGTTTCAACTTCATCATCAGATAGATCATCATAAACCGGTGGCTTTAAAAAATCAACTGTGATAGAAACATGATCATGATAGAATATGGAAGTAAATGGATCACGACAACCATGATCAGAAAAATCAATGATTTCATCAACATCCTCATGATCAGATGAATCAAACAAAGGGGTAGATGAGAAGTGAACAAAATCATCCTTTGTGTTTCTAGAAAAGGCAGATGAAGATCAAGTGGATTTTCAATGAAAGACTTATCCTATCCATTGTTTGATGATGGACCAACATCCAGTGTGTCCTACGAGTGATCAACAATGGGCGCATTTGTGGATGAAGATACACATGTGAAATCTTGGATGGAAGGTTCACCAAAGAAGTCAAGAAAGAATAGAGGAGGCTCGGATGGAAGGAGTCATCCTTTGCTGAGTTTTAATGCTCAAGCTCCCACTCATACTCGTTATGAATGACATCGCATGTTGGTTAAGAAACACCAACTCTACCAGTGGCTTGTTCCTCGTTCACAACAAGTGTAGAGTCTGAAATGGAAGAACACAAGACAATATCATTCGGAGCAATAGCCGAGTGCGAAGATTGAGGTTGTTGAACAAAAGGCATATGAAAACTCGATCGACTCACAACCAAATCTGCGTGAAAATTAAGCGAAATGATGTTGGGAGGATGTGACAGCTAAATAGGTGTGTGAGCAGGATCCTCAACATCACTCTGTAGTGGTGGAATTGTTTGATGAGGGGATGGCAGACAGTCACTTGTGACAGTGACCATCTTCATCTGACATTGCACAAATCCATCACTAAAAAATGTGGAGTGAAGCTTGATTTCAAACTTCTCCTTGGGATGGGCATATTTCTTAACACAATACTCGAACCAGTCCCAAAGATAGAAAAATTTCATCTGGATCTTCGGAGCTTGAAACTGTAAATCACAGAAGCGCTGCAAAAAATCCATGATCGATTCATGCAGAGCTTTCCGTTGTTGTAACAGTTTTTGTTCAAGATGGTCTGGATCAAAATGATATAAAGTGTCTTCAATGAGATCATAGAAGTGGTCAAGTGAGTGCACGATGTCAGCCGGTAGGTTTCATAGCCATCGAAGTGGAGATTCGTGAAGTGTGTACGCAAGCAGCAAGCTAGCCTATTCATCAGAACGCCCATCTTCCTCGTGAAGCATGGAAAGAAAGTCATGTAAGAACTCACACCAAGCCACTTCGCCTTCACCATCATACATGTAAGTGGACAAGAGATCAAAGAACTCCCAAGTGATGGTGACATATTCATGATTTGAAAAACAATGTGGAGGGAGAAGAGAGCAAGAATCCATGGAAAATATGCAAAGGTTCAAAACAGGATGAGAGGACACAGCTTATCATTTCGCCCTCCTTCTAGCGCCAGAAATGTTGACAGTGTTGGACCCACCAAAATGCCAGGGGATCTCCCCGATAAGAGGTCCCAATTAGACCTCAAACCGTTTGGTGTAGGAGTCCCAGAAGTGGGTCGTATGGTAATGCCTTGACCACGATTTTGCATAGAGGAAAGTAAGATAACTTTGTTGGTAGCAAGGGTGTGATAGCTGCAGTGAGCCAAGGAAGGCACATGAGAGGTTCTAACACAAAGGGGTTGAGATGAGTGCACCCCTTGGAATCCTATGATAGCACACAGTTAAGAAGGGAACACACAAGCAAAGATACATCACAACATGGAAGGAAAATTAGCAAGCAATCCAAAGTGATGGTTAAACCAACAACACATTTCAGAAAGATTCATGCATACATACACAGATAGTTATACATGTATGCATAAGAAAACCAATACATATATCATTTAGAGTAAATTAGATAGCATAGAATACAATACAACATATGCATGAAACGTGTTGGCTCTTGTTATATTAAGAGGTGTAAGTTCCAGTCATACAATACATCCATGTCCAACCACTAGTTTCGATTTTGGAACGTTACAACCACAACCACCTACTCCTCCAAAGAGATGTACAAGCTCTATGCAATGGAGAATACAAGGCTCATTACAATATTGTCCAAACTCTATCCAAGATAGTCTTATCAGAAGCTTGGCTGACCAAAATCCCTTAAAAAGAGTTATGAGGAACTATTTATAGCAAAGGGTGGGGTGACCCTTGACATTCCCCTTTGTGACAGTTCAACTACCCTCATGACTCTTCATCTACTCTATGACTGTTACATCCAACTATCACAACTTGACTTACACTTGACAAGAAATTACATTACAATGCACATGTACCCATGTGAGAGAAATGGCTTGAGCAAGCCATGCTAGACATCACTATGACTTAGACAACCATGGAAGTCCAACTCCTCAACATCCTCGTGCTGATCAGTAGTAACATACTGATGCCAAGATCGGTAGTCCTTGATGGTGTCCGTGTGCTCCAAGGTGACATATTTTTGGAACCTGACTCTTTCCTCCATAGCATCCAGGTACACTGCTCAGGCTCCTCTGTCCAACTCGTATATAAGCATGCGCATCATTATCTTCAATGTGGTTGGACCAGCAACATACTTGTGCATGATGTCTACACTAATGGGCAATTATGGGCTGGTATCAATACGCATCAACTCTTTGAAGTACGAGTCAAGCTCTATTCGGACCTCTGCCTTTGTCTTCACCTGGGTGAGAGTCCCAATAGATAGGATCATATGTGTGCGCACCACAACAGGTGAGAGTCCCAATAGATGGGATCGCATGTGCGTGCACCACAACATCCATACTCTTGAACACACATGCATGGGAAGCCTATATACTAGTGATGAGCTACGATAGCTCTTCATAGTTCCGGATCTAACTCCGGATACATGCCTTAATCTCGACCACACTAGCCTTCATCATCTTAGGCAAGTGAAGTGGGGCTCCCTTATATCTCATCATCCATGCTTGCATGTAATCAACAGCAGCATGCAATTTTTTCAAGATACATGCTCTTCTAGCACATCGTTTTTGCCATCTGTTGAGATGGACGACTGCCTTATGCACGGTGGCAACTTACATAGATTACAACGCTCGCATAATTGTGTCAAGGGACAATACTTCATCTAGTATTACCTTCTTGAGTTCAGCTCGAGCGGACGCTATCACCAACTCTCCTCCTTGCTTGGCCATCTGTAATTCCTTAGCCATTCACCCATTCTCAGTTATCAGAAAGTGAACACTTGAGCTACTAGACTAGTTGCATCGGCCAAGGTTGTTGGATGTTTGTGCATGTCAGACATGATCACTCATTCCTCAACTTGCACAAGAGATGTATGATCATCTGGAGTTGACACTCTACGAGACTGCAAAACTCTATGTTGAGACTCGTTGAATGAGATGTTGTGCATCTCTTCTTCCAGCTTATCTCCAAGGATCTCAGTGCCTCCTCAGTCACTTGAGACTTTCTCATCATCTGGATGTAGTGAAGCAGGTAAGTCGACCTCTTGGTGGTGAGGCATAAGGTTGATGTCCTGTTCTAATTCCTATTGCTCCATATCCATATCCAACTGTTGAAGTGCTTGTTCTATCTCATGAGCGAAGTCCTGCTCCTGCGATGGTTCACCTTGTTTGCTTGATGTCAATTGTTCTGATGAATCCACTACTTATATAGGAAATGTTTCATCTATTTGCACATGTTGCACCCCCTATTGTACCTATTCCTTTGCTTCCCTGAGGTCCGCGGTGCACTGATCTGCAGTCTATTGGATCTGCTCCACTCTCTCAGCCGAAGTCTCGCTGTCAAGGGCAACTCCCTGTCTTAAGGCATGCATCACCTTCATCTGTGTGAAATTTCCTTCAATGTTCACAGTGATGAGGAAGGCCTCATCAATCCAAGGCTGGACGCGTGCTTTAAGGACTGCCTCTTTCTGTCGTGCGACATCCACCTGTTTCTTCAACGCCTTTTCTTGCTATAGCTTCACAAGTCGTTGTGTCAGGACAACTGTCTACATTGTTCTATGCACATTGTCATATTGAACTTGAAGCTCCCATGCCTCCATTTCTAGGCGCTATATGTTAGGGTCCTCCTGTAATGAAGTGAGGACTGTGAAGGATTCTTCCAACATATTGGTGTAGTTCTGTATTGCCTGTCCTATTTCCTCCAACCCTTTTTGAATAGCACAAGCATGCTTTCCCTAACTTCTGGGGGCATAGAGGACCGCGCCTTTAATCGCAGTTTGACAATCTGAAGATTGACGTCCAGCTATACCCTCATTGCTTCCTCCTTTGCCTCGCTAAATCCACTGGCTAATTTGTGGATTCGCACTCCAACTAGTAAGTCTGTCATGATTTCTAGCTCTAGAATGCGGTGATATGCTTCCTCTACCATTTGCTCCAGCTGTTGCTTCTATGCAAGCACTTCATCGTGCTGGAGACTAAGCTGCTCAATGTTTATTCTTTGTTAGCTGAGCATCTGCACTGCGCATCCTTCCTTAGAGTGGAGTTCTACTGTTACTTTGTCCTACAGCTGATATAATGTATCCCACGGGAGGGAAACCAAGTTTAGGCCAAGTCCCTTGATCCTACCCACCACGGCTTGGTCCTCCTCGCTTTCCACAGTTAGCGCTCCTTCCAGCAGCACTATGGTGTTGACCATTCTGGCGCGTAGCAACTGCTCCACTGTTGATGTACCTATGGCACCATAGGCGACGACTATTCCTTCCTGGGGGACCCTCACCTAAAGTTCATGTAGCTGTGCCCTTAGGGCCCCCAACACAGTCTGTTGCTCTATCATAGCTTCCTGGAGTGCCTCCTGGGTGACCTCGCGAACAGTGTCGCCGATGTCATATAGGTCACCCTCTATCAATGTAATGGGCTCGATGTCCAATTTGGAAGCTTTGGCCTTTTTTTCACGGACCAGACTGCTTCATTACATGCAGCCATTTCAGTTGAGTGGACGTTGTGCTCGGGTCTGTGCCTTCTACTATATCTGGTCCCTGTCCTATAGACACGTCCTGGCCTCCTTCCTCCTGTGTCGTGGTGGCCCCTGTTGCTTGTGTTGTTGATGCTTTTTCGGTGGCCTTTGCCTATTCTACAGCTGCCTTTGCTGCTTTGCAGGCGGCCCTTACCTCCATGACCGCTTGTTTGTTGCACCTCTGCTGGGCCAACTTTGTAACATGCAACTTGGTTGTAGCCTTTTGCTTTTGTGCTACTGTTTTATCCTTTTCTACCAGATCTGGGGTGTGCCACTCGGGAGGCCATGAGTCAAGCACGGAGAAGATGGCATTGTCAATTGTGATGAAAGGAAGCTTGGTCCAGTTATGCGCCGGATCCTTACGCGCCTTGATATACACATTGTGCATATCAGCCTTGAAGTCTGCAAAGCTGCGCAAACTACTGTACACTGTGAGGGATAGGCATAGCCTTTTGTTAATCCACATCTGAATGCTCGCCTCCATGAGCACCTAGAAGATCTTAGTCTTGCGGATCCATGTGGCATCCTTCGTAGCCCAGAGCGATGCATATTTTACGGCTTCTGGAAAGTCCTGTTCAAGTGGAGTGAACTGATTGTCCTCAGGCAGTTCCCCTGTCACCAGTAAGATGGACAAGAGAAACCATGCGTAGTGGAAGGTCTTGCCCTACTCCTGAACTTCCTTGTAGTTGGTGAGGAATTCTTCACAGAGGAAGGTGGCCCAGTTGAATTGGACCCCCTCCGCGCATTGTTCTGCCAGCGCAACGACCAATGCTAGTACCTCGTCTCTGTGGCATTTTCTCATCACCTTCCCATCCAGCAGTTGGGTGGCTGCACACACCCCTTTGTCTTGAATGCTACTTATTATGTGGCCTCTCTTCTTCTTTTGCAATTTATACTTCTTCTTCATGGCCTCTGCGAACACCAGATCTCTGCTTTTTTCGGCTATCTCTGTGGGGTCCCTTCCCTTATAGGGAAGCCAGGAAATCCTGTGAATAAGATTCATCGTGATGGGAATAGGCTCCTCCAGCCATAAGTACCCATCGTGCACCAGGAAAAGCAGCTGCCTGATGACAAAGATCGTGATTGGTGCGGGGTGAAAATGCGAAATCCATAGGAGGTGGAGTAGCCCAACCTTTTCCACACCGTGCAACGATTTATGTGGCTCTATTACTGTAACTGACCCCTCCTTTCTCTTTTTTATGAGGTTCTCCATCTGTAAATGGGGAAAATTTTCACTGTCTGTGAGGTCCCTGTCTTCAAATTTCAATGTGGGCATGCGGCCCAGAACAAAATCCTCAAACAGAATTCCATCTGGGAGGAGCGGGGTTTGAAGCACGCTTTTAGCAGCATCCAAATCCTTGGGTACTTTAGCTTTCCCTTTCCACGAAGGAACGTACTCGGGAAATTTTGCTAAAGTGTGCACCGGCTGGATGTCTTCTTCCATTTCTTCATCTACCTCTATCTCCTCTACGAAAGCCTAGAGGTCCTCCTCCTCATTATCTATCTCTAGGTCTACAGCCTTACCCTTTTCTTCCATGGACAGTTTACCAAACTGCGGATTCCGTGGGGACATGAGGACTGGTCCCACTGCCTGTGTATCCTTCTTGGGCCTTGGCATACGGGGTGATTTCAGAATTTTCGGCACATCCCCCACCTGCACCAAAGGGCTTTACACGGCTTCCTTAGTAGTACTTTCTACAAAACCCACACCTCTCTTGGTAGTTGTCATTGTGTCCGAACTGTCTATGGTCACTCACGAACTTAGGGGCTCAAATACCACTTGGTGCTCAACACTCTGTGCTCTTCGTAATAGCTCAAATCTAAAATGAACAAGTGTTGTCTTGTGGCTAGCCTTGGGACCTTTATAGCATCTTTTGAATTTGAATTTGACCATTCCCCCCATTTATGAGTCATTAATGCATCCTTGGTGGCAGATCGTCCTAAATCTAGCTCTTAATTCGTGTCTTAATTTCTCGCCGTTCACTCCCTTTTGCCTTAAATTAGACATCTCATCATGAACAATGATGTCAATAGTTACTTCCTAGCCTACGCACACGGCAGTGCAACCCCCTATGCATGGATGTGAACCTTGTACCATGTTGATTGTGTGTGCACCTCCCTCACCGCGGAGTTCCCAAACAGACTCATTTAGAGTCCCGTGCTCTCTTTCAACTATCTAGAGCACTGAGACTGTGCTCCCTATGGTTAGTCAGGTGGTCGCCCCACCTGTGCAAGACTGCAACTTGCCTCCCAGCATAGTGCATGGACACTCTTCACTTGCCCTCGCGACAGTTGGCGCCACATGGTTTATCTTATGTGGTGTGCTTCCCTTGTTACTACGTTTGGTAAGGTGTGGTCTCAGCCATGGTAACATAATCATAAATTCTCGACGACACTCTTCCAATGCAGTGGTATGACCATCCATATCTTGCCTTGTCATCCTTGGTTTATCGACGAGACATGCTTGCGTGACCCTGTTTTCCAGTCTTTTGATCTCAGCATCCATCAACATGCTTTTATTCCTTAATTGTACCCAATCTTCTTCAAGTTCACGAAGTATAAGGTTCCCTCATTGAATGGCTTCCCGAATCCTTATATGGTCGTCCTCACACAGCTGTGTGATTCCTTCATCCTTGTCTTCATGCGTTGTTGTAACTGCGAGAGCTAGTACGTGTGGATTCTTCTTGGTATTCCCTTCAGGAATCTTGGGTTCTACTCTAGTTCACACCTTTGGAATTATCTCTGCGCTTAGGTTTTTGCACATGGTCCTATAAGCCCATCGAACCGCTGGTACACGCAGGTCCCAATCAGTTTGTTTCATCTAGCAAGCCTTGTTCAATACTCTGTGCACCCTATCGAATGCCTCGTCATGGAGAATTGGTAACTCACATCGCCCTTCCTGCTGCTGTGGTTTGTTCTGATTTTCTAGGCTGTGCACTTGTGCAGAATATACAGCATATGCCTGTACCCATCGAGAAAGGTGGGTGCACAAGTTGTTCCACCCCAGCTGATTGGCTTTCTTTTGAAGTTGAGGTTTTCCAAAATGTAGGTGCATCATCCTTCTACATCCATGCTAGTCTTCAAAAGTTCCTTGATTCATACCCCACCATCACGTGGGTGTTGCGCGCAGTTCCCACTTCAGCGCATCGAACCGCTGCTGTTCTGGTACTGCATTTTTGAATTTTCTCAGAAATTCATCCACCGCTAACAATCTGTCATATGTCGGTAGCTCCCTTCCCTCTGTTTTTTCGCAACACAATGACTCGATCATCATATTGAAGTTCATCATTGTTACTTTGTGCAGTCGATTCTGCCATCGCCCTATCTCTTCGACTGAATTCGAAGTGCAGGAGATTTCGCGCTCCCACAAAATCCTTCCATCTGCAGTCAAATTCACCCAATCCTCTCCTTGTGTCATTATCTTATAGATACAGTCGAGATCGTCATCACTATCATCGTCATGCACCAGTTCAGTGTATCGCACTCCCTCAACTGGGTCCAGTGGTACTACTACATGTAGTGACTTTTTCTCAAAGTTCATTTTACGCTTCTTTAGATTTATGACTCTATTGATTTCGGTAGCCTAGTCTATTCCTAGTAGCGCGTGATAGGGATTGTTGTCATCAAAAATCTCTATCACTTCAAAATCCGCCTGTGTGCTTGCGCCTTCAATATCAACTGTCACTTGCAATCTTCCCATGGGCAAAACCTTTTGTTGGTTCACCATTCATAACTGAATAGGGGACCATTACAACGTAGGTCTGCTCATGCTTTCCCATGTTTGCTTCAGTAGTACATTCATGTCCGAACCCAAATCCAAGATTACCTGATCCATTTCGTACTCGCCTATTTGTGCAGTCAACCTCATCTCCCTTCCTGTGCGCAACGCATGCTTTCCTAATTTTTGGACCACGTGCGGTACTCCTGACCCCGCACAGCTAGTGATCTGTTCCTATAGCCCTTTGACTGCCTTACTGTCATGCAGCAGTTTCATGCATGTCTCCAAAAAGGTAGTGAGCATGGAAGGATCCATCCCTGGTTTTATTTGATCCTTACTACCTGAAGTGGAGGCCTTCGTGAAGCTCTTCTTAGCTTCCATGAATGTCTCCTTTGCGCGTTCTAAATCAAACTCAGGTTCCTTTGTAGGAGCCTTGTGAACCCACGCGCTTTCTTCTGGCTACTTCCCTTTATCATCTCCAATTGTCACACTACTCCTAAGCATCATGTTTATATTTGTGTCTTCTTCACGCGGTTCAAACCTCATCATCTATAAATTCCGGGTCGGAGGGGGTTGGAGTACCCCCTTTTCACGCATCTTTCTATCAGCAATGGGAAATCTTCTGCCTCATGATCAAACTGACTACAGTACCAACATGATATCCTAGTCAGGTTTGTACAATCGCGGGCATAATTCCCTCGCCCTCTGCAATTGTAGAAAATTACCTGACCGCAACTCCTTCCTGGTCCCATTCCACCTTGACCTCGACCACGCCCCTGAAACCTAGCATGCGCCATCCCTAAATTTGGGTTGAGGGCTCGTGTTTTGGCCTACACCCTATAGGCAGGAGTCTGATCCATCATTAGTTCATAGCTTCGGTAGGTGCTTTCGTCATGGCCTACCGACTTGCAAAAATTACAAAACAACTATTGGGACGTCTACATATACTTCTGCAACATATGAAAATTATCTGTGGTATGATTCCCTCCTATCTGGCAGATCACGCACCATAATGTAGACGTCGTACTCAGCCCCACCTATGCCTCTGGTCTTAATGGCATTGGCCCTCCTCCTGCCAAGTAGTTCGTGAATACTAGACAGTGACCTTTGGCGTGGCCCTAGCCCTTGCATTTTATGCACCATACTTCCTCTTGCGCCTCTGGCCGAGGTACCCTATCCTATTTCAAACTCTGCATTTCCAAACATAGATTTTGTAGCTGCATGTGAATCTGTTGGACTCCCAATCTCGGGTCTTGCATAGGGGTCTCATGCAACCTTATTGCGATCTCCAATGCTTCAGCCTAGGTGGAATGTTTTTTCTGTGACAACGCCATTCTTAAGTGTGGCATAAGTGAGGCCAGAAACCATGCGCGATGCTGCGCATCCGTTAACGTCATATTGGCTTCACGGATCGTACTTTTCAACCTTTGGTCTAGATCCTAAGGGGTCTCGCCCGGGAGCATCGCGATCTCTTTAAACCCGATGATTGACTGCGTCTCTAATTTTGGCCTGCTAAATTCCCTGTTCAAAGCATTCTAGATCTCTGTAATTCCTACGTTCGGGTGGTCATTAGAATACTTGATATACCATGTTAATACGTGATCCTGCAGCGCACTCACCAGCATAGCCTTTTTGATATTATCATCCATGACACCCTGTGCTTCCCATACTACTCTTACTACGAACCAGAATTGGTCCAGATCTTCATTCCCTACTCCTATGAATATTGATAGTTTGATTGTGCTCGCCATACTGAATTGTGGGGGTGGCGGAGGTAGGTGGGTGGAGATGGAGGTGAGGGGGGTGAAGCGGGTGGCGCTGTGGGTGGAGGTGGTAAATGTGGAATTTTCTACCTTATCAAACTGACCGCACTTCTCAAAGAAACCTTCACAAGCTTGTCCTCGCTCTCCTGCGAGGGTGAAATTAAGGGACTATTTTCTAACCCTTCACTACTTCCTCTTCTGTATATCTTTCCACTTCGCGTAGTCCCAAACATTAATTTATTCACATAACCCGTTTTTCACACAATAGCATCTTAATCCAAGTGTTCAAAGATTTAACATACTTACCTCACGGTCCCTTAAGAAAACGTCACTCTGCCTCACTGTAGCTAACGGTTGTGTCTACCGTGAACTCAGTGATAAATCCTCCTATTATTTGGTCAAGCCAGTGGTCCACAGCTCATGCTATCTTCTCTTCCGAGGCTTCTAGTCTGCGCACTAGTTCCGATGTCCACACTATTGGTTTGTCGAGCCTACACCTTCCCTGGATATCTGCCAATTTTTCGATCCACTCATACAGCTCAGATGGAAAAGATGAAAAGAATATTTCATGGATTTCAATGTACAAGTAGCGATCCAACCACTGCTCCTTAGATACTCACGGATTTTTGTTTTCCTGCGCCACGAACTCATGAATCTTCTTGTCTAACCACTATTCAATTTCTTTCTTTGTAGGGTTCCAATGGCATGACATCAAACATCCTTTATGTAGATCCCAGTATCGACAATGGAACCATTTGTTGCCTTAGTGGGGCCTAAGCCAAGTTTAGAGGTGATTTAGCCAAGCAAATCCTGGTACTACTCGTCCTTTCGGCAACAGTCCACAGAGTGCGGATTGAGGTCTCACCCGAAGTAGTATGGGAGGGTGCTAGAACCAAGTTTCCACACCCTTGGGATGTCTGATGGGCTTTTGGAGGTCCGCGGTCTAACCTATTGTTGTGCACACTTGCGATCCATTTGCGACTTGCGGTGCAGCTTCCGCGCAGTCCTACTCGAGGCGCAACCCATATAATACCCAAGTTCCTCACTTATTAACCAATTACTTAGCTTATGTGTGTAAGGTTTATGGTTATTACATCATATCCAACATTTATATCAGTGCGCGTGATACATAAATGAACATAAACATAAAGAATATAAGCACAACAATTACATAGAATTAGGAATCAACTTCTCTTTATTAGCTTTTTGTCCTGATTATAGACTTGACTCTGCCCTGCACACTCAACTACAGGGGTTCGTGCGCTCAACTGCGGACTCTACTAGGCCTTTGTGCACTCATCTGCAGAGCCTCTTCCTACTACTACAACCCAAGACACTTAGACTTCTACTCTAAAATTGAACCATTCCTTCGTTACTCTTCCTATCATCGACTAACTTTACAGCTTAAAGCCTCGCTCTATTTATACAATCCCATGGTCCGCGAACCATGGGTAGGCCAACTTTACACTAATTTATAATACAATGCTTAGGGCGGACAACCCTATGACTCAATTGTACACTTAGCGCTCCGCGCCCACAATTCGAGAGTTCTACACCATATTTGACCAAAACTTGGGCTTTGAGCCCCAAAACCTACTGTGGGGGGATTCCATGCCCAACATTTGTGCTTCCCTCTCTTGTTTGTGCATCTCCTGTTCCTTCCAGAGTTTCTCCTTCATCTCATGCAACAACTTCTCTACTTCTTCCATTCTTCTCTTATCCCTTTTCCTTTGCATGATTCACTTGTCGCATTGTTTCCTCTTCACCTCTATAGCCATAGCTTCTTTCTCTACCAATGGATCTGCTCGCAATTTGTAGCTTTGCTCTTCCTCCATGTGATCGACAATCTTCCTCTTGCCCTTGTCGTGAACTAGTATGCTTACCTCTGCTACTACTTCTGCTGGTGTCGGTGCTCTCCGAGACGCTGCTTCACATTGCTTCACAAACCACTCCATAGCAAAGCCAAATTGTTCATTGGGTCTAGAGAAATTGTAGCAATATCTCCATTAGTCCTCCTCGGCCCAATGAAATGCCCCGTGGATCCAATTGAATTGTACTCTCATGCAGTGATCTTTCACAATACAATGTGGGTCATACGGATTGTAGCTTCAAAGGTCAAATGGATACTTCTTCATCAATTATGCTTTGACATCCGCTTGCTCGATACTCCAGATCTCATATAACCTAATCCACAATGGAAGAGTGGGCCAAGGTGCCTTCTTCTTCTGGTGCAGTCTCGTTGTCAATCTTATCGAGATGTGATATGCTACTTCCTTCATGATGAGTATGTCTAAGGAAAACTTCAGTAAAACATGCGGAGGCTTCTCCACACTGAACATTCGTATGAAGGTGCCGAATGGTGAGGCATACCAATCAACAATTTCTAGCAGTGCCTCCATTGCTTCCTTTGACATGCAGGGTGGATCCTTTTCAAATATCATCTTGTAGATTGGGGTGACAAAATGATCAGACAGTCATGTGATTACTCCTGTGAATCTGCATTCAAACAACAACTTAAAATATGTGTTCACCGCAGTCTCTATCGATGACCATGCCCAATCCAAGCATGAGAACTCCTGTCGGGAACAGATTGCATCTAAGATGTAGGCGAACATGTATATCTCTACTTTCATACTTCCTAGTGATTGTCAAGCCTTCATTACCTATTCCTTCAACTGATGAGCCAACATGCCAGACCAGTTACATGGTTTACCCTCTCTGGCTAGTTGGTCCAGCACGATCACCCAACTTTGTGGGTAGGTTTCTATGCTTTATTGGCCACATAGTCGACATGCAAATATGACCAAGTATTGATAGGCCTTCCCTAGTATCTTCGTCATATAGATCTGGTTGGGTGTCATCCTGAATCTAGCCGGCTTCTTTACCCATTTCTTTAGAATGTCTCTAGAGTTGGCATTGTTTTTGGGTAAGCTGAAGGGAGTCTCCATGATAGTCACGGGCTTCAACATCTGATACATCTCATCATAATCCTATGCCCAGAAGGTGGCAAGCTTTTTCCTGCTAACACTACTCATAGTCATCATCTCGAGATCAGTGTGCGAGACGATCCAGTGTATCATGTCCATGCATGGGAATGCAGGGTATCTGCATGCAATCCAGTACAAATCAAACTTGTGAATGTTCACATATACTTGACATCCTTCGAGGTCTTCTGCAAAAGTGACTGTAAATGCTTCATTGACCTCTCAACTACTACTCCAGTTGCACTTCCGTTAGTGTCCTTTAATCCTACTCTCTTGGAGGCCGTTGATCCCGTACTACTAAGAGGTGGATGAACACCTAAAATATCTTGAGACAAAGCAACATGCATTGCAAGAAATCTGTCAGTGAAAACCAAAGCAAATTTGGGGAATGACATGACACATACTTAGGGAATGATAGGAAAAAATTGCGCAATTTCTTCAGGGAAGCTGGGTGACTGGCTGCCAAAACTATGCAAAAGGTAGTATGGGCTATCTAGGAGGTAAGTCTAGCTACTGGATTTGTGCAATGCACACTCTAAACTGACTGTTGAATATTGGGATTATGTAATGGGCAATTCCAGCTGGCAATGACTGTAGGCTCAGGGACTGCATTGCACAATTTTTTGGGCCAGTAGTCACTGTCCCTTAGAAATGTGAAAAACAGTCCTGGAGGATAGTGTTTGGGCAGAAATGCACATTTCTATAGAGGAAGACAGAGCCTTCCTTCTCCAGATTGCCTAATGTTGTCTGGGTGAGGCAGAGTCTGGGCCAAGGCTGCTAAGACCCGCCGACGAGCAACTGAAAGAAAATATGAAAGTGAATGCATGGCAACACTAAGTGAAAGCAGAAGTGAATGATTTTGCATGCAAACATTGAATGAAAGATTCAATGAACAGATCAACATTCATGTGGGTGAAGTGAGATGTTGAATCAGTGACCGTTCATGAAAAACAGTTTCATGCATGCGACAGTAGTGATATAGCAACGAAAACTGAAACGGTGGTAGTACAAGCTAGTATGCATGTAAACAACAGCAAGCATTCAAAGAAACCAAGAAAACAACACTCACACAAGAGAAAACACAAAAAGAGACATAAATGCTGAAAAAGACAAGTTGAGACCACTTACCCGTGAATAGCTTAGTTGGATGTGTTGAAGAGTCCTGGATGTGTTGTGGGATGTAAGAGCTCCAATATCAATGTGAAAGAATGAGCTCTAATGCGTCGAATAAATAATTTTGAGCTCATGACGTGCATGCCAAAAATCTAGGAAAAAATGACACTTGGAGGAAAGTTTCTAAAACGAACTTTGCATGTAACCTTTGGCTGCTAAAAATAGCTCCCTGAATCATGGGATGCTTTTTGCATGTTTCCTTTTGCTATTCCGAGAAAAATAAAGCTATGCATGTAAGTCAAGTTTGCTTGGTCCCGGGTCAAATTGGTCGACCCAACTACTCAAGCATGAGGCTACTCAATTTCTAGGAGGAAATGCGCATTTCTGGCTGGGAGCTAGGCTGGCTACCCAGGAGATTTGTGCAATTCCTAGGCAAAGCAGCTGACTGCTGCCCAGGATTGCGTAATTCTTGGGTTGAGCAGGCCTGTTGGGAAGGATTGCACAAATTTCTTGGTGAAGACTGTCTGGCAGGATTATGCAATTCTAGAGCCTAGCAGTCTACCAGACATAATTGTGCAATTTTTAGAGGGAAGGTTGGTTTCCCTCTAGAATTGCTTAATTCCTTGGGGAATTTTCTCAACCTGTAGCTGGACCAAGTCTGGGTGATCAGACTGTGAGTGGAATGCATCAAGCCTTGATCGACAGGCTGTCTTTGTGCAAGAAAAACATTGAAGATTGTGTACTTGACAAAGCAAGACAAGGTGCTATGAAAGGTTGGTAGGGAGGCTCCAAAACGAAGCTAAGGAAAAATTTTGGAGGGTGGTTATAGCCACTACAACACTTCCATGGTTGGTTAAGGAGTATCTTGAATAAGAAGGTCCTCTGAGTAGTTCTGTGGCAATACATCATTTTGAAATAATTTATATTTTTTTAGATTTGTACTCTTTAAAGTATCTCTTATCACAATTATAGAAAAGATAAAGGAATTGAAATTATTCCATTTCTCCGAGAGACAATTTGTGGATGTAAACTAGCTATGAGTTGGATTAATCGGAGGAAGTTACCATCTTTAGCTTTGTCACAATCTTCCAACTGTGGAAAGTACCCCCTATGGAAACTTATTTAGCTTTGTCACAATATTCCAACCATGGCGTTAGGAATTGCATCATGATGTTGGCTTTAATTGCATCCATGAGATCACTAATGAAACATTCTTTAAAAAATAAATCAGATTGTTCCTTTGCGTGGATTTCTAATTACTCAAATATAGTAATATATTCCATAATTGTGCCTATTTAGAGTAGTTTTGTCAAACATCCAAAGTGGTGAGTATTGCACTCAATATGAGCATAAATTAATTGAAATAGTTGCATCTAGGTCCTTTGTAAGCCTTCCTAATCATTTCCACCACTATTAGCATTTAGAATCCAAATATAAGACCCACAATTTTAGTTTGAGTAGGTCATATATAATTCCATGGAGAGAGAAATAATATTCCATTTTGAGTAACCCAGCCTTAGGGATCCGACCCATCAAATTTGTAGATATCAACTTTTGGAAAATCGTGCCATAAATTATGATCTTGAAAGTGTATGTGGGGATTATCCTGAAACATGGGTATTTAATTCCTTTTGGTTGGATTAATATTTGGTTTCGACGTATCAATATTCAAGTATCTAGTTAACACATCCAAGATTATGGTATTTTCCACCATTGTTTAACTTATGACATCAAGTGAAACCTTAATACTAGTAATCTTGATATTCGAGTTGGCCATGTTACAAGTATAAATAGTGGGAACACAAATCTTCTATGGAGATGTTATTTTCCAATTATCTCATTCCAATCAATGTTTGAAAGGATTTTTTTCATATATGGCATGAATCATTGTATTTTTGTGTCCACCACAAAAAAAAGGTTACTTGAGAGTGAGGTCCAAGTGATCAACATGATAGAAGGAATATTTTGTGATGAGTCTTCAAAAATGGTGTTGGCAAGTACACAATCACTCTCTTCTTTTTTTTAACTCCTAGTTGAGTATCATTGCAATGATGAAATCTTCCAAATCCTTCTAGATGGAAAGATGTAGGAATGTCATTGGTTAACTATAGGGTCATTAAGATAAAGTGTTAGGTTCTATAGATTTCTAATCTACTTGTGAGGTCCAATAGTAGTACTTAGCCTAATATCTCAAGGGAATAACTAAGAAGGCCCAACCATGCCTTTAGTCATACAACTCAACTACCCAAGTACTAGAAAGTGATCTTCTTGAGTTTTCTTCTCAATGTACTATATCAATAAGATGGCCAACCAATTGATCTAGGGTTGGTTTCAAGTAGACATAGGGGAATTCCAAAATACAGAAGGGTACGACAATACTTTCGAATCTCATAGGGCTAAGTGAGACAATGGGACATAGCCCAGTTTCTTTAAGCCATAGGTATTTTATCTATGTATAGAAACACGAGTTAAAAATTAAAAAAGAAAAAACAAACAAACAAACAAAACAAAAAGATGAAACATGTACAACAAAAGAAGACTAACTAGAAGTGAAATATTATGAAATATATACACTTTAAAACTTATGTTGGCTTAAGAGGGACTGACCCAGGTTTAGAGTTAATCATGCCAACCAACAAAACCCTAACTTTTGGCCCTTTCGGCAACATCCTGCATAACGTAGGCTACAGTCTCACCCGAAGGAGTATTGGTGGATGCTAGAACCAGGTTTCTACATCCAGAGGCTTGTTTGATGGTCTTCCTAAAGTTCTTATAGCTTAAATATACCTTTGCGTGGACCTATTCCTTCCGACTATCTGTTCGCATTATGATACAGGTGTTTTCCTTGATGGAAACTCACATAGATGATAGTTCACAGTGCAACAGGTTAATATCAAAGGATTACAGATCAGACTCCAAAGATTGAAGAAAGAGAGTGTTTTAAGAAGTATACGTTGGTTCACTTTGTCCAAGCAACGTATACACGTGGGTTAATAGAACAAAAGGAGTGTATATGTATACACACACTTTCACAAAAGGAAAAGCGCGTATGGGATGGAAAATCAAGGTTTTGGTCCAAGGTATTGGTCCAAGGTATTTGGTCTGAGGTATTGGTCCTAAGTGGTTTTGGTCCGAAGTATTGAGAAAGTCCTAAAACTATATAAGGAGGATAAGATCATTAAGCCAAGGTGTGCAAGCAATGAATATCTTATGAAGAGTGAGAACAAAAGCAAATATGCATGTTATGGGTTTTTGGTGCTTTTCTTGATCTGAACTAAGGATGAACCTTAGTGGTTGATGAGGGATGAGAATTAATGATGGATCGGGATCATAAGACCTGAAATGAATTATCATTATGTGGTTTGATCATGGATAGTCTAGATTTGAATGTTAACGCATGATTTACACTGTAAATGTTATGATCTGGGAATGACTGAAGTCTGGAATAGTTGTGATGTTTTAAAGTTAGTATTTGCATATCTGTGCACTGGTTCGTTATGGTAAAAGTGTGTATAGATGTTGGTTCGACACATCTAAGTAGCATGTACATTATAAAACATGATGTTTGAAGTTGCAGTTGGTTCTAGTTGTTGATGCAGATTTTTGGGTTCTGCTCTGTGTTCTAGTGACTGTGTTTTGGTTACAGTTCCAGTTCATTGGTTGAATTTGATTAAGTTTGAATGAATGGTTGATTCAGTTGTGTTAGAGGTTTAGTGATTATTTGATTCAGTATGTCAGAGATTTCATTGATTATGATTTGCTTCAGTGATGGTGGGTTTTCAGTAATTGGTTGTATTGCAATGGTGATTTATTTTGTGCTTCAATGTTGCTGATGGGTCCAGTATGAAAATTTGATGAAATGAGGCCTTCAGATTGTGGTGTTATGTTCCAGGAATATCCAGTCTGAAAATTTATGAAATGTGGTCCCTGGAAGAAGAGAGAAGGTTGTAGCCTTCTGTAGGTTGGTGCCTACATACTAGTAAACATATTGGCCAGTACAAGAGCCAGGGGGTTGGAGCTTACTTCTAGTAGTAGCTAGAAAATGAGTGAAGGTTGGATCCTTCTATAGGCCGGCGCCTACGTACTAGTAAATGGATCGACTAGTACAAGAGCTAGGGGGTTGGAGCTCCCTTCTAGTAGCAACTGGAAAATGAGTGAAGGTTGGAGCCTTTTGTAGGTCGGTGCCTACATACTAGTAAATGGATCAGCTAGTACAAGAGCTAGGGTGTTGTAGCTCCCTTCTAGTAGAATATAGAGAACGAGAGAAGGTTGTAGCCTTCTGCAGGTGGGTGCTTGCATACTGGTATGAGTCTGCACCAGTACAAGATTGTAAACATGTTTTTCTTATATTAAAAGAAGACAACAGCAGGTGGTTTTTGTCCTGCATTGGGTTTCCACCTTAAATCTTGGTGTTCGTGTGTGTTGCTTATGTGTGATGGTTTATTCTGTTATTACTTCACATGGTTATTGTTTATATGGTTAATGAAGTACTGATGCATTGATTAGAGATCAAAATATGATGAATTAACTGAATCATAAGTTTGTTGGATATACTCGGGTTGCTTTAAAGATAGTTGCGTGTACACACGAGTCACCTTCATTGAAGTATCGTATAAATTTGAGTATGAAAAGAAAAAGTTATTGATTTGATAATATTGATTCACCCCCCGCTCTCATTATTATTTCCAACAATTGGTATCAGAGCAGGTGGTGGGCTCTAGTATTGTAGCAATAATGCTACAACTCCTGGAGCTTCCTTCTCTAATTTTATCAACCCGGTAGTTCGTAACAAACTTGGAAGCGACGGTGTTGTATGCACAAGTCCTAGCTCTTGTCGCAGCTGTCACTTGGTCAGCTGGCACAAGTCCGCTAGGGCTCAAGCCAACTTCTATATGTTCTCAGAAGATGCTTTTTAAGTGATGAACGAAAGCTATCTCAAAGGAAATTAACCTACTTTGCAAGAATGAACTGGAAACCAACAAAACATGGAAACCCTAGTAAACCCTAATTTTACCAGCTTAATCCTTATGATGCAATGGTGGGAATGCAACTTCTAAAAGTGATGCCATTACTTCTATTGGGATGAGATACATGTGTTTAAACTACTTTCATCTGAAGAGAACATGTTTTTGTATTTTTGCTCAAGGTGTTGGAGTTATTATGACTGTGCTTCTTACTGGGTCTTGACTGTGCAGGGGTAGATCAAGGAAAGGAAGGCTTGGAAAAGGTCAGGAGGACTCTGAGAGGGTCTAAGGGATCCCTAACATCATTGCACAGGAGTTCACAAAGTTCAGATGCCTGGCAACCGTGTTTGCAAGCTTCTACAGGATGTCTGCAGGGGATTCTACAGGAAGTTCAGGATTTCTACAGGAAGTCTGCTAACTTCTACAGGATGTTTTGCAATCAGAGTTTTGGGTGATGGATAAGTGAATGAGCTGGATGGGTGGATAGGGAAGATGAGAGGCGAGCTTGTGATGGCTTATGGACAGAGAGATGAGATGGAGAGGGGGTGTGTAAAGCTGGTTGGTCTATAGGAGGGTAGAGGCAATGGAAGGCCGAAAAGATAAAACAACGTGGATGATAGAAGAGTTGGGAGGAAAGTGATCTAACTGGAAGATAAGTAGATGGCTTAGGTACGGCTCAGAAGGATAAGGAAATGATAGAGTGGTGTTGCGCAGTGTAAATGAAACAAATCACCCCTGTCTTGCGTATAACCGAAATGTCATCAACCTACTCTAACTGTTTTATTAGAAGCCAAAGAACAGCAATGTAGTTCAAAGGGAAATCGTGCATGGTACTGAAACAAAGAGTTATTGCTCAAGATCCAAATGCATGGACACTCCTACAAATGCAAATATTACGTTAAAGCTTGCATGAACATGTAAAACTGTGTTTTTGGTAGTTGGCACGGTCTGCACTCCCAATCTCTAAACAGAGGTGGAAGTGAGTGTGCAATCAACCTTTTTTGGAGCTCTGATGAACTCTAATCCCCTTGCTCTAATTTAAACTATTGAAAGCACTTTATCCACAAAACTAACCTACTTAATCACATCAAGAAATTCAACTCAGCAAACTGTGTTTCCAAATGCATGTAAAGGCAAAGAAATATGATGCTGAAAGAAAAGTAACAATACAAAGAAAGGAGGCCTATTTCTCTCAGGTTGGGCCCAACCCTGAGAGCTATAGCTCCTCTAAGAACTCAGAATTGAACTCAAATCTGCCTGCCTTTTATTAAAAGATCATAGTCATAAGTCTAACAACATGCCAAAAATGGCTTACAAAAAGCAAAACAGAGCTATAGCTCATAATTCAGAATCTGCAACAAAGGTTCAAAAGTTCCCATCGAAGGCTACAGCCTCAATATTTATACATTATGAGGGCCAAGCTGGCCTCCTAAATTAGGGGGGCTTGGCTGACCAACTAAAAGTGAACTGTTGTTCCCTTAGAATCCGTTGGCTGCCTTCTAGCTCGGTGGTGATAGCTGTTGGGGCTCGGAGTTGGGGTGGAGATCACGAGGAAGGCCATTCAAGGCTGTGGACAACCTTCCTACAAAACTGCAATGCCACCTTGGCTGTCTCCTTGCCTTCATCTGCGTGGTTTTGCTCCATTTAATGCCAAAAAAACCTGAAATAAACATGTATTAGCCACCTAGGAATAGTGATTGCCCTCCTTCCTACAAATAGCATGAATATACTAAAAAATGATGCATGAGTGATGAAGAATGAAGGGTTGATCAAGGGTAAGTAGGCCAAATGAGCCCAAAATGTTACCAAATTTGGGGCTCATCATCACACCCCAGCTAAAGTATTTGCTCATCCTTGAGCAACTAGTCCAGCTCCTCATCCTTCATTGCCTTTACTGCCACCCTTACATCCCAAGACTCTGTAGTAGTGTCCTCCTTGCTGATATGGAACCCAGCCTTTCTGTTCACCTCTTCCCACTGATTATTATTATCCTCCTCTGTGCTGCCTTCCATCAATCCTAGCAGCAGTGGTGGGCTTAGCTTGAGGCCAATCCAGCTGGCCTGGAGGTTTTGCATGGATTTCTTATAGAGGGCCACCCGTACTAGAGCTTCCCTCATCTGAGTTGGGGTATAATACTCTCTGATTTTCAGACTGTGGGCCAATGTATTCCATCTGCGGTCGCAAGCTTGGACGACGTTGTCTCCTAACAGTCTCTCCATGTCCTCAAAATGCGCTATGGCTTGGGCCTGCTGATCCATATATCTCAATGAAGCTTGAGGGTCAGTGGACAAGTGTTGGTGTGTCGAGATTAATGCAACTGGATCCCCTGGTTCTGCTCTAATTAGCAATGGCTCATTCAGCTCTCGGTTCATGACCGCTTTGGCTTCTGCTGCTCTTTTGTCCTCATGGTTCAACCATGAGGCAAATGCCATTAATTTCATATCTCCCAAGGCCGTATTGGGATCCCATGAAATTACATTAGGCAGGGCCAAATTATGGAGG
This sequence comes from Pinus tabuliformis, assembly GCA_031772625.1. Lineage (NCBI taxonomy): Eukaryota > Viridiplantae > Streptophyta > Pinopsida > Pinales > Pinaceae > Pinus > Pinus tabuliformis. The sequence continues at coordinate 66,554,005 of CM062804.1, read as the reverse complement.
TAGAACACCGCTAATTTGGCCTTATCCTCTGATGAGCTAGTACTGCATAATTCAGTGAATTGCTGCGGGTCTTGGAGCTGAGAGATACCCCTTTGCGCCAAGGTGTTGATTTGAAATTGCAGCCATTGGTCTTTCAGGTACATGCCATACGATTTGGCCGATGGTCTGCATTGTATAGCATCCATGGCCCAACTGGCCATGCAGGCCAATTGTGCCTCTTTCTGCTGCAGCTGTTGTCTGAGAGCTTGCACCTCAATTTGTGCTTGTTGTTCTGCTTCCTGTAGATGCAAGGTTGGCTCCCCAAGACCGGTGTGCAGTTCCTTTTTGCCTTGCTGTTCTGCTGTGGTGTCCCCGGAGGATGTACCTGTTCCTGTCCTCAGCTCCTGTAGCTGCAATCTAAGCTTTTCGTTTTCTTCCTGTAGGAACACTCGTTGGCAATTTGCCACGTGTTTAGCCATGGCCAATTCACTTCTGGCCTCCTTGAGCTGCTCCTGCAAGGGACCTATGTCCGCCACACCCTTTGACTTGGCTATTTTCATCCACGTGTGTGTACGTACTCTCTCTTCCTCCAATGCAAAAAACAGTGGCACAGTGAATTTCTGAGGTATAATTTTGCCAGCCTCTAAAAAGTTGTAATATGAACTCAGACTTGGCTGAGGGCTAGGCTCTGGAATATGCTCTTTCTCCACTTCTTTTGGTGGCTCTACTTCGCCCTCCCTCGGTGGTGATGAGGGTGCTTCTCCTTCCATTCTCTCTGTTTCCTTAAGCCGGGCTAAGGTTTCCTGTAGAGCATCTTCAGCATCCTGTAGCCGGGCTTTCGAGGCCAATTGGTCCAACCTATCCTTCCAAGTAGTTTTCTTCGGGCTCCCCCTCTCATAGGTGACTAATATCTTTGAGGGGGACCTCTCCTTGGGCGAAAAAGGGGCATCTTCGATAATGATTGGGCTGCTGGACGGAGGCTGTGGCTTGCCTGTCTTTATTCTCACACTTCTTCTAGCTTTAAAATATAGAGGGGTCTCCCTCTTTCTCTTCTCCTTTGGCTTAGGAGGTGTACTGAGGGCGGCCAGCACGGCTGCTGCCTCCCTTGCAAGAATGTCAGCTTTCCTCTCCTTGGGTTTTCTTTTCTCCGGGCTTCCTGTAGAAGACCCTTTTTCAATTGATTTCGGGCTTCCTGTAGAAGCCGGTTTCGGTTTTCCTGTAGAAACAGGTGTTACCGGTTTAGTTTGTTTTGCTGCATGTGTTTTACTTTTTGACTTGGTTGCGGCTGCTGTCGAGGCACTTTTGCTGATGTGGACCTTCTCAGCCTTGTCCACTCTGCTTTGCAATCTTTTCTCTCTGGCCGTCAACATGGGTGTGTCATCCTTCTCTTTGGCACCCTTTTCCTCTTGTTTCTTCTTTTGCTCTTTCTTCTGCTCCGTGGTCGTGGTCTTCTGGCCTTTTTCTTTCTTCCCCGCGGGCACTGACTCCTTCTCCTCACTGCTAGATGAACCGAGCTCTTCGGTCAGCATCTTTATATCACCATCCTTGGTCAAATTTCTGAAGGCTTCCCATGAGAGAGGAACCTTGTATGTGTGGAGCGCATCCTCCACGAGGAGTTTAATGAGTCCATGGTGGGCTACCTGGTCTGGTGTGCCTTCTTTCAACTTGGTGGCACATTCAATCAGGGACTGTAGTAGAAAGTAGGGGATACTTAGTTTTTTTCTACAGGTAGGTCCATCTGATGCCTTAATTCCATGAGTAACCGAAAATGGTACCCATATACAATGCTAAACCGACCTTTGCAGGTGATGTACTTCATAATCTGCAGGCTAACTTCACTCCATGGTGGCAGTAAGCTGGTTCTACGAACCCCGTTTTTATCTTCTGAGAATTCCTCCTCTGGTGGAAAGAATTATTTCTTAGCCTGTTGGCCCAATTTCCTTTCTTCTTTATCCCATGGTAATCCCATTGGGAGCTCAGTAACTCGGATGATAAATTGTGGAGTGAGTCTGAGACTCAAACCCCTGAAGTTGACAGTGGCCAATGTTTTGGATTTCGGCCTCAAAGCTTGCAAGAACTCCTCGGCCACCTCATCGTCATAGCCCTGCAATTTGTCGCAGAATGACATCCATTGTACTTGCGTGAACAGCTCCACCACCTCAGGATTTTCTCTTAGCTTTGTTGAGTCAGTTGGTTCCCTTCTAATGAACCCACCCGGCATGGTGAAAAATTGCTGCGTTAACTGGAGGTGGCGGGTGCGGAAGAAAATTGGCCTATTGGGACAGAGCGTAGAATTACGCCTCTGCCATGCATACGATTCATGAAAACTTATATCCCGACGACCTTAACACGGCTTGATTATAACTCACATCCTGTAGGACGACAATTCATGCAACTGCAGACAATACTTGCAAATTTTTTTACGACCAAACTGTAGAACGTCGACTCTGCCACCCTCGAAACCAATTGCATGGAAGGTTCAGGCTTACCTTTTTAATCCGCCACCTTTTGACGTGAGGAACCCAATTTCCTATAGAAGCAGCTTTCCTGTAGAAGCAGCGCACGAATTCTGGAGGATACTGCAGTGGGTCTGCGCTCTCTGTGCTGCTTAATAGGCATTCGAATGGCCGAAGACTTGGAGTGTCGAGCTTCAGAGGAATCTGGATGCTCACTCGACTTTCAAACGGCGAATGATAAATGCGTGGGGTGGCAATCTAGCCGATTAGATTTGAATCCGGTGGAATCCGTGGCGCGGGGGTGAGCTGTCCCTGCCGGACCGTTGGACGACGTCACTCCATCATTCCTCTGCAAGTTCCCTTACTGCCGCATCATTCCCCGTAGATCCGCCGCCGTCATTTATGTTAAACTCGTTTCTCCCCGACTGGATGGCTCTCACGTGTGCACTGCCCGTTCCTTTTTCCACGACCACCGTTCAAACATCCGACTAGACCACTGACTGGTCGACGTGGCTAGTCGAATGGCCATATGACCACTCAACCCATTCACTTCACACTTCGCAAACATTTCAAAGTAAAATTCATGCAATTCGACGGAAGAAAGGGCGAGGCACTTACCTATGCGGACGCGACACGATTCTTCAGGCTTTGAGACGACGATGAGTAGATTTGTTTGCTGCTGCTTGATTGCACAGGTCCGGAGGTTCCTCTTCACAGGCCACTGACGATGAATCTTATGATTCGGCTGCATGTGCCTGCGTTATCCTTGCATGTTGCAGGCAATGGAATGGTGTACACTCTAGTTGGCTTAACTGCTACGGGACTCCTGCAGGATGTCCTGTAGCAGTTTTTCCTCCTCGGGTGCATGCTGCACGATGAAGACGGTGGCCTCACGATCATGCTCGCAGGGCTCTTGGATAGCTGGGATGGGTATGGCATGGCATCTCAGCGTCGTTTTCATTTAAAAATTGCTTTCTCTTGATAACTCAATGATCTGCTTTGATTGTGCAGGTATCTTCATTGCATGTCGACAGGGGTGGTAGAAGGAGGTGACAGCAGTGTATAAGGGTGAAAATAGTAGCTTGCATGCCTTCATGCCGAACCTTAGTCGTTAGATCTCCCCACATAATGAATTCTGGTCCGTCCCGAACTTCTACAGGAAGTTTCCTGTAGAAATACAGAACTTCCTGTAGAAAGTTTGCACCTTCCTGTAGAAAGTCTGCACCTTCCTGTAGAAAGTCTGCACCTTCCTGTAGAAGACTTAAGCTGTGATGAAATCGTGCCCATACCTTGGAGATGATGAGTATTCTTGGAGGAGGTGGTGGTGAGGTCTCCTGGCAACATGATAAGGATCTTGACTTTGAGTTGAGAGACCTCCTCTCCTTCATAGAACACCTGCAACCTGCATGCATTTCCACATTATAAGCTTGTTGTCCCTGTCTTTTTTGCTTATTGTTTTTTTCTTTCTTTTTTTTCTTTTTTTTTGAAAGATAGCAGGGGCGCCTCAATGAGGTTTTCACCCTTGCCATCTGCCTTAAGCGCCTCAGAGAGGTTTTCACTCAAGGATCTTTTTCAAATTCCTTTTTTTTTTTTTTGAAAGACAATAGGGGCGCCTCAATGAGGTTTTCACCCCTACCACCTGCCTTGGGAGCCTCAGAAAGGTTTTCCCCCAAGGATCTTTATTATTTTTTTTTATTTTTTTTTAGATCTTTCAGGGTATGCCTAAAGCAGAGGCAGAACCCTTCTCTATGACCAACACTGATTTCTCCATAGTTTTGATGAACTCTTGTCTTGAGAGAGGTTTCCTGTAGATCTTTAGTCGATGCCCATTGACAAGCATGGGGATGGACTCCTCATCAATGGTCCGAATAAGAACAGATCCATTGTCATGAAATTTTTCCACTGCATATGGTCCCAGCCATCTGGTTCTCAGCTTCCCCTTGAAATCTTTGTGCCTGGAGTCATACAACAGTACCCAATCTCCTGGTTGGAATTGCTTGTCATTGAGGTGTTGGTCATGCCACACCTTTCTCTGAAGTTGAACGACTTCTGAGTGAAGGAGGGCCTGCATTCGGTGCTCGTCCAGCCCATTCAGCTGCAATAACCTTTCTTGTTGTGCATGGCTGAGATCTAGGTCCAGCTGAGCTGCCATCCTCAAAGTGTTGTATTCAAATTCAATGGACAGCAAAGCTTTCTTCCCATAGACCAGCTCATAAGGTGTGAAGCTGGTTGTGGTCTTCCAGGTGGTGTTGTAAGCCCATGTGGCCTCAACCAGGCGATCTGCCCAATCTTTCCTACTGCTGCTCACCACCTTAGTCAAAATCCCTTCCAATGCTTTGTTGGTGACTTCCACTTGCCCATTTGCCTAAGTATGATAGGGGGTGGAAGTCCTATGCTTGATTTTGTGATGAGCTAGTAGGTCTTCAATTAAGTTGGATGTGAACTGGATTCCTTGATCGGTGACTAGCTCTCTTAGGTAGCCAAATTTGTAGAAGATGTTCTCTCTCAAGAACTCAGCCACCTTTTCTTCTGTTGCTGCTTTGATTGCCTTAGTTTCTGCCCACTTTGTCAGGTAGTCAGTGCACACAATGATGTAAGACCTTTGCCTCGAAGGAGGGTTGATTGGACCCACAAAGTCCATGCCCCATTTCTCAAATGGCTCAAGAGTCACTTGAGGTTGGAGAGGCATCTCATCCCTTTGAGTCGGTTTCCCCATTCTTTGGCATCGGTCACATTGGCTGATATATCTTCTGACATCTTGATGAAGTGTGGGCCAATAGTAGCCTGCCTGCAGGATTTTGAAGGCAGTCCTCTTTGCTTGAAAATGTCCTCCACAAGGCCCATCATGACAGGTGAGGAGGATATAAAAGACTTCCTCCTCCCTTACACAACGCCTTAAGATCTGATCAGGGCCAAGCTTGAACAGGTTGCCCCCGATCCAAGTAAATGAGGCACTTTTTCTGTTGATTCTGCTCTTCTCTCTTGAGGATAGGTGCGGAGGGAACTGTGCTGAAACAAGGTAGTTTGCTATATCAGCAAACCATGGAGAGAGTACTGAAATAGCAAACAGATGTTCATCGGGCATCTGGTCATCCACTGTTCCATCCTCAGCTGCAGATAAGTCCAATCTAGATAAAAAGTCAGCAACAACATTTTCTTTACCTGGTTTGTCAACAATGGTCAAATCAAACTGCTGCAACAAAAGTAACCATCTAATAATACGAGCATTCACATCTGGTTTATTCATTAAATATCTAATTGCAGCATGATCAGTATGTACAAATGTTTGATAGCCAGTGATATAATGTCAGAACTTGTTCAGTGCATGGACAACGACCAGGAATTCTTTCTCGGTTACAGTGTAATTCAGTTCTGCTTTGGATAAGTTTTTGCTAACAAAGTGAATGGCATACGGAAGTTTTTGTTCAACTTGTCCTAAGGTTGCCCCTATGGCTTTGTTCGAGGCATCAGTGTGGATGTGGAAAGGTAGGGCCCAGTTTGGACCTCTCAAGATTGGGGCAGACACCGACTTGTCCTTTAATTCATTCAAAGCCCTCTGACAATCGTCAGTCCATTTAAACTCCACATCTTTTGCCAACAAGCCAAACAATGGCGAGGCTAGCTTGCTGAAGTCTTTAATGAATCTCCTGTAATACCCTGCTAATCCTAAGAAACTCCGAACATCCCTTACCTTTTGAGGAGGTGGAACCTTCTTGATGAGAGCAATTTTGTTAGGATCCACCTGTAACCCTTGGCAAGAAATGGTATGGCCTAGCACGGTCCCTTCAGTCATCAAGAATTCACATTTTTCGGGACTAAGGGATAGGTTCATCTCGATGCATTTGGTGAGGACTTTTCCCAGATTGGACAATGCTTCTTGGAAGTTGGACCCATAAGGAGTGAAGTCATCCATATAGATTTCCACCGCATCATGGACCAGCTCAGAAAAGATGCTCAAGACGGCTCTCTGGAAGGTAGCAGGAGCATTGCATAGCCCAAAGGGAAGAACTTGGTAGGCAAAGGTACCCCAAGGACAAGTGAAGGTGGTTTTATCTTGGTCTTCCGGGCTGATTTGAATTTGGTTGTACCCGCTAAACCCATCCAGGAAAGAGAAAAACTTCTTTCCTGCCAATCCATCCAACACTTGATCTATGAAAGGTAGAGGGAAATGGTCTTTCTTAGTAGCTTTGTTCAGTTCTCTGTAGTCCACACAGATTCTCCACTTCCCATTTTTCTTGGAAACCAACACCAGAGGGGACACCCATTCACTATCTGAGATGGGGTAAATGAATTCGGCATCCAACAGTTTTTGCAATTCTTCCTTGACAATGTCCTTAAGGGCTGGATTCATCCTTCTCTGGGGTTGCCTAACCGGTTTACAATCCTCTTTGATGTAAATGTGATGGGTACAGACCGAAGGATGGACTCCTTTCATCTCCTTATAGCTCCAAGCAAAAGCATCTAGATGACTGGCCAACAGACTACACAGCTCCTTTTCCTGGGAAAGAGATAGGGAGGAGCTGATCTTTAGCGTCCTCTCAGGGCCGAACTCCACATTCTTGACTCTGGGAGTGACATGGTTGGTTGCACAAAGGTCCACTAAGGTGCCGGCTTGGGCATCCTCCACCAATTCCTCTAAGGTCAGTGCACTGGGAGGTGGATTCTGGATCAAGGTCTCAATCAAGTCATCCTCGGTTGGGGGGTCTCTTCTAGTGGTGTCTAGGGTGCACAAAGGTGCTGAGTACACCTCATCCTCTTCTCCTTCCTCCAACCAAAGTGGTAAGTCATGCTCTAATGAGGGTTGGGCAGGAGGGTATAGGACTAGCTGCTTGGACATAGGACCATTTTTGATGGTCATGTTTCCTGCACAGCAACTTATGTAAGCATCTGCAGTGGCTAACCAAGGCCTTCCCAAAATAAAAGGATATCCAGTGAGCTTTGCCTTTGGTTTCAGAACCAAGAAATCTGCAGGGTATTCCCAAGAGTCAACAGAGACCAAGACATCCTCCACAATCCCTTCGGGAGTCACGGTGGAGCGATCTGCTAGTTGTAGGACTGTCGAGGTCTTCCTCAAGGAACCCTGAAGGTTGAGTTTGAGCATGGTATCCCTGGTCATCACATTAATGGCAGCCCCCAAATCAATCAAGGTGTGAGGTATGATGGTGCCATTGATGTGGACATCTACTACAGGACTCCCAGGATCTAGGTACTTTGGGCAGATGACTTGTCCCAACATAAGGTCAGACAGCTGTCCTAAGACATTGATGGTTGAAGCATCTCTCTTTCGCCTGCCTGGGTGTCTGAAACACTTTTCCTTAACCAGTTTGTTGTATATTGGTACGTCTTTGATGGCTTGGAGAAGTGGTATTTTCACACACAACTGCTTGAGCTCTCCCAGAAGCTCATCCTCCTCTGGGTTGGGTTGTGTGGTGGCTGTTAGTCTCTCAGGAAAGGGTAGAATAGCTTTTGGTTCACTTTCCTGCTTGTCTTCCTCGTCCTCTGGGGGAGGAGGTTGGCGATCCGGAAGAGCCTTTCCAGATCGCAGATTGATCTCCTGGATCTCCACAGCATAGGTAGGGCATGATGTTTCCCCAGTGTATACCTGTTGGGCCTGTCTGTTGTTGGGGTTCGGGTTCGGTTGAGCAGGCATTTGAGGTTGCCTTGGAGGAGCAGGAGGTAATGGTTGAGGTTGAACTGGTGGTGGAGGCAAAATGGCAGGAGGAGTGTTGTACTGGGGCCTCCACCCTGACTGAGGTGCATTCCATTGAGGTTGTGGCTGGGCATGTGAGTGATACGAATGAGTAGTGGGTTGAGTATGGTACTGAGGTGGATAAGACCATGGAGGGGGCACAGACCAGGAAGGATGAGCAGGGGGACCCCAGGAAGGCATAGGAGTAGATTGGTTGGGGCTGTAATAAGCTTGGGGTGCCCCTTGCATCCCCTGCTGGTAAGGTCTAGGTCCTTGTGGCCTCCTTTGGTTGAGGAAATAGAGAGGTTCGGTGGGGGCTTCTGTCCCTTGATACATGGCTTTAAGCCCAGGTAAGGTTGGACATTGATTTGTGGGGTGGTCCTCCTCACAAACGAAACATACTTCAACCGAATGCAATGGGCATTCGTTCTTAGGGTGTCTCCTTATACACCTAGGGAAAAAGATAGCCAAGGCCCTCTCAGCTTCTTCCTTCTTCTGCTAGATCCTGAATGTATCCAGTTGCATGGAAATGGTCTATCTCACCTCACTTTTGAGATCCTCTAATTGGTTTGCAAACTCATGTTTGGAGAAAGGAATACCAGCTGAGAGGAGGTTTCCTCTACCTCATTTCCGGGTTGCCCTAGAGTGGTTTCTAAACATAGTCTTTATGTCCTCATAAGGCAGTTGGTAAATATCTCCTCCAGCTAACATGTGAAGGGTATCTAAGAGGTCTTCAGGGACTCCTTGGAGCAGGACCAACTTGAGGGATTCAGGGTCAAGTGTGCACCTAGCCCGTTTATAGCTAAGTTGGAACCTTTCCTCATAATCCTCTAAGGACTCATCATTTCCCATGGTCATCCGAAAGATTTCTCCCTTGGTTTCCTTGGACCTACAGTAGTCCCGGTATTTAGTGTTGAAAGCTTGCTGCATCTGAGCCCAAGTGGTGATACTGTTCCCAGGTAAGCCCATGAACCAGCGTAATGCTGCATCCTTAAGAGTTGAAGGGAAGAGTTTCAGCTTCTGCTCATCTTCAGTATAGTCATAGGTTCGACAAAGGACAGCAAACTCAAACAGGAAGGTATCAGGATCTTCAGTAGTCAGTCCATGGAAGTGAGGTAAAGCGGAGGGGCTAATGTTCTTCATTTTCATGTCTCCAATGGTCTCTCGGATGGGGAAGGCATCTTCTATTCTCTCATCTTCTCCTCTATTGCCAGCCATAGCTTCAGATGGAATGGTCTCTAGTTCTTCTTCTGCTATAGGATCTTCGTATATCTCAGGAGGTTCACCTATAGGTTCTTCTGGATCACTGTCACCAAAGAAGAGAGAAGGGTGACTCAGTGATGTGGTGGGGGTGTTGGGTAATAATTTGCCTGTTTTATCTCGATTCCTACGAGGCATGAAATGGAAAGACTTTTGATTGCTTTTTTTTTTTCTCTGATACCTGCAAAAACTGAAACAGATTGATCTACAGCTAACTATCTTGCTGAAATGAAAATGCAGAATTGAAATGAAAGCAGGAAAGAACTAATCTACTTTGCTCAAATGAAATTGCAGGAATGGAAATGCTAGTCTACGCTTGCAGAATTGAAATGCTAATCTATGCTTGCAAAAATGAAATTACGGAATTGAAATGTTAATCTATGAAAGCAGGAAATGTCTATTCTATTTTTGCAGAATGGAAATGAAATAAACTACTTGGCAGAAGGCAAGAGTAGGAAAATAGAAGAAAAAGCAACAATTACTAATACTCTGACGCTTCCCCGGCAACGGCGCCAAAAAGATGGTGGGCTCTAGTATTGTAGCAATAATGCTACAACTCCTAGAGCTTCCTTCTCTAATTTTATCAACCCGGTAGTTCGTAACAAACTTGGAAGCAACGGTGCTGTATGCACAAGTACTAGCTCTTGTCGCAGTTGTCACTTGGTCAGCTGGCACAAGTCCGCTAGGGCTCAAGCCAACTTCTATATGTTCTCAGAAGAAGCTTTTTAAGTGATGAACGAAAGCTATCTCAAAGTAAATTAACCTACTTTGCAAGAATGAACTGGAAACCAACAAAACATGGAAACCCTAGTAAACCCTAATTTTACCAGCTTAATCCTTATGATGCAATGGTGGGAATGCAACTTCTAAAAGTGATGCCATTACTTCTATTGGGATGAGACACATGTGTTTAAACTACTTTCATCTGAAGAGAACATGTTTTTGTATTTTTGCTCAAGTTGTTGGAGTTATTATGACTGTGCTTCTTACTGGGTCTTGAATGTGCAGGGGTAGATCAAGGGGAGGAAGGCTTGGAAAAGGTCAGGAGGACTCTGAGAGGGTTTAAGGGATCCCTAACATCATTCCACAGGAGTTCACAAAGTTCAGATGCCTGGCAACCATGTTTGCAAGCTTCTACAGGATGTCTGCAGGGGATTCTACAGGAAGTTCAGGATTTCTATAGGAAGTCTGCTAACTTCTACAGGATGTTCTGCAATCGGATTTTTGGGTGATGGATGAGTGAATGAGCTGGATGGGTGGATAGGGAAGATGAGAGGGGAGCTTGTGATGGCTTATGGACAGAGAGATGAGATGGAGAGGGGGTGTGTAAAGCTGGTTGGTCTATAGGAGGGTAGAGGCAATGGAAGGCCGAAAAGATAAAACAACGTGGATGATAGAAGAGTTGGGAGGCAAGTGATCTAACTGGAAGATAAGTAGATGGCTTAGGTACGGCTCAGAAGGATAAGGAAATGATAGAGTGGTGCTACGCAGTGTAAATGAAACAAATCACCCCTGTCTTGCGTATAACCGAAATGTCATCAACCTACTCTAACTGTTTTATTAGAAGCCAAAGAACAACAATGTAGTTCAAAGGGAAATCATGCATGGTACTGAAACAAAAAGTTATTGCTCAAGATCCAAATGCATGGACACTCCTACAAATGGAAATATTACGTTAAAGCTTGCATGAACATGTAAAACTGTGTTTTTGGTAGTTGGCACGGTCTGCACTCCCAATCTCTAAACAGAGGTGGAAGTGAGTGTGCAATCAACCTTTTTTGGAGCTCTGATGAACTCTAATCCCCTTGCTCTAATTTAAACTACTGAAAGCACTTTATCCACAAAACTAACCTACTTAATCACATCAAGAAATTCAACTCAGCAAATTGTGTTTCCAAATGCATGTAAAGGCAAAGAAATATGATGCTGAAAGAAAAGTAACAATACAAAGAAAGGAGGCCTATTGCTCTCAGGTTGGGCCCAACCCTGAGAGCTATAGCTCCTCTAAGAACTCAGAATTGAACTCAAATCTGCCTGCCTTTTATTAAAAGATCATAGTCATAAGTCTAACAACATGCCAAAAATGGCTTACAAAAAGCAAAACAGAGCTATAGCTCGTAATTCAGAATCTGCAACAAAGGTTCAAAAGTTCCCATCGAAGGCTACAGCCTCAATATTTATACATTATGAGGGCCAAGCTGGCCTCCTAAATTAGGGGGGGCTTGGCTGACCAACTAAAAGTGAACTGCTGTTCCCTTAGAGTCCGTTGGCTGCCTTCTAGCTCGGTGGTGATAGCTGTTGGGGCTCGGAGTTGGGGTGGAGATCACGAGGAAGGCCATTCAAGGCTGTGGACAACCTTCCTACAAAACCGCAATGCCACCTTGGCTGTCTCCTTGCCTTCATCTACATGGTTTTGCTCCATTTAATGCCAAAAAAACCTGAAATAAACATGTATTAACCACCTAGGAATAGTGACTGCCCTCCTTCCTACAAATAACATGAATATACTAAAAAATGATGCATAAGTGATGAAGAATGAAGGGTTGAGCAAGGGTAAGTAGGCCAAATGAGCCCAAAATGTTACCAAATTTGGGGCTCATCAGCAGGTTCTTTGGAAGAAGCTTGATCGCTTGAAGGAGATCCGTAGAAACAATGGATAAGAAGCTAAAGAAGAAAGCACCTTAGAAGAAGAAGACATCTCAAAGGAATAATGACAGCAAGAGAGACAATTGGCTGTTAAGTGGAACCAAATATTTAGATTTAGAATCACCTCAGATTGAAGATGAACAAGCAAAAGAAGTATCATGTACAAATTTTTGTCTTCTGGTGATACTTTTCTCTGTTCATGCAATGTTGAAGATATTGAAAGTGATAGTGAAATAAGTATAGAGGCAGAAGTTAAAAGACTCACAGATAAAATTAGAGATCAACAAGATCTATTTAACAAAAGGGAGTGTGCCTTCAAAGAAGAAGTTACCAGATTAAAAGCTCAATTGGAGGAAGGAAACAAGGTAAGGAAGCAGTACAAGGAAAAGGGAGATCAATGTCAAAAGCTGCAGGATGAAGTAACATCATTAAGAAATGAAGTAAATGAAAAGAGCACAACAATCAAGAGACTTAAAGATAGATCCAGTTACTATGAAATTCTTGAAGCTAAGATCCTCTCTCTAAAAGAAGATCTTGAAAAATCAAATAAGCAGAATGAAGAACTACCTCAAGCAGATGAAGAACAAGAAAATGAGATTCTCAAATTAAGGCAACAAGTGGAAGAAGGAAGAAAGGTTGAAGAAATCATGAAGAAGCAATATCTTGAAAAGGAAGAACAATATCAGGTTGAGGTAAATATCTTAAAAGGTAAATTAGAAGAAAAGGATAAATTGTTATGATTTCAAGATAGTACTAAGATTTTGGATAATATTCTTAGTAGTCAAAGGTCTCCTACCATCAAAACTGGTCTTGGTTTTCATGAATTTGTTGAAGGTGAATCTAGCTCTCAAGATGAGGCAAGGAACTCTAATGCAAAATCTGAAATTCTCAACAAGGAGATGAGAAGTCAACCCCATCAACAACCAAGGAAAGAAAGTCTTCAAAGAAAAACATTTACTCCTAAATATGGAAGTGATAGTTGGTTATTTCCTCTGATGAATAATGTTGAATGTTTTTTATGTCATAATTTTGGACATGTTGCAGCGAGATGCAAAAGTAGAATGGTTCAAGACTGTCACACAGAAAGATCATCAGCTTCTAGGAAATTTGAGGGATATTGTTTTTCTTGCAATATGTTTGGTCACAAAGCCATTGACTGCCACAGAAGGAATATGAAACATGTAAGATGTTATGCATGTAACAATTTTGGACATATAGCAAAGGAATGCAGGAGGGAGAGAACATCATCACACTCGAAGATATGGAAGAAGAAGGAAGTACAATCAGAAAGATGTGGCATAGCACGGTATTAGAATAACAGACTCAAGGGGAGCTGAAAGTGTAAAACTTCAATATTCCAATTCTCATACGCAGTTATTATGAAGAGAAGTCGCATATATACGAGAGTTAGAAGTTGCACAATCACGTAAATGGTGTTTTGAAGAAAAAGAAGTGGGACAAACTCAGGAAAAGGGATCTGATACGGTTCAGTCAATTATCAATTATCTATTATGTTCTAATTGATGATGATTACAGTCTACTGATGATATATGGAAGTTTTTTTTCCCTCATAAGCTTTTAATAAGTTGATGAATAACTAGTTGATGATGATGCCTTAATGATTCTTATTGACATTTGCAATTATCAGATCTGACAGTGATCAATTGGCACATGTTCAGGGGGAGCATATGTTTCTAATAATGTATTGTTGGCATTATATTAGAAGACCTTGGTGCATGATGATACTTATATTGCTTGATCCATATAGTTGTTTGATTCAGGTGACTCTCTTGATGATGGACATATACAGGCTATTGATCTTGATGCTACTGACAGATACTTATGGTGCAGATCATATATGGTGTATGATAGTTACTGATGACTATCATGGTATTGTTTAGATTGTTAATCCTTGTTAAAAATATCATGTATATCATTTGATGTAAAGGTCATGTAAAGACCTATGATGTAACCCCACTATGCATGGGAAGGATGATGTAATAATTCCTATATTTCAATCATGTATAATCTATTGGTATATCCCCACTTGGTTGGGTGGATGAGTTAAAATTGATGTATCCTCACTTGGTTGGGAGATTTATGTATGTATGAGTCATTGGTCATACTCACATAGAGTCATGTTATTCTTTTGGAAAATATTTTTGTAGATTTTGCATGTGCTCAGGGGGAGCATGGACAGTTTAGTGGATCTCAGCATGTACAAAGGGGGAGCTTAATCATAGAATTCATCATGTACTCAGGGGGAGCATGGACAACATAATGTATATCAAAGGGGGAGAATATCTTGGTCCTCCCTTTGCCCTTGCTGTCAAAGGGGGAGAGTGCCTTGGTGTTGTTGTTGCCATCAAGTCCAAAGGGGGATATTGTTCACATTATGATACAAGTGTTGTCCTTGATGGAAACTCACATAGATGACAATTCACAGTGCAACAGGTTAACAGCAAAGGATTATAGATCAGACTCCAGAGATTGAAGAAAGAGAGTGCTTTAAGAAGTATACATTGGTTCACTTTGTCCAAGCAATATATACACGTGGGTTAATAGAACAAAAAGAGCGTATATGTATACATGCACTTTCACAGAAGGAAAAGCGCGTATGGGATGGAAAATCAAGGTTTTGGTCCAAGGTATCGGTCTGAGGTATTGGTCCTAAGTGGTTTTGGTCCGAGGTATTGAGAAAGGCTTAAAACTATATAAGGAGTAGAAGATCATTAGGCCAAGGTGTGAAAGCAATGAATATCTTATGAAGAGTGAGAACAAAAGAAAATATGCATGTTATGGGTTTCTGGTGATTTGCTTGATCTGAACTAAGGATGAACCTTAGTGGTTGATGAGGGATGAGAATTAATGATGGATCAAGATCATAAGACCTAAAATGAATTATCATTATGTGGTTTGATCATGGATAGTCTAGATTTGAAAGTGTTGACATGGTGAATTTTCTCTATGCCAACAAGGGGAACTAACCTGATTGCAGACCCCAATTAGATATACTTTCATTTGGAATGACTAGTTTCAACAGGTTTTAAAGGACCCCGTAAACTGTTATATGTGTTGAAAGATTGCTTCTTGGAGGAACACTTCAATTAAATCAACAAAGAGAAACAGCTAACCTATAATTATCAAATCCTATCTACACTAATTTGAACTACTTATGCTAATCCTAACTATTCTAATCTATCCTGCAAGAGCATAACAAAAGAGATTAAACATCATACATAGATTCCAAGTCCAAATGTACCAATCACTGGTTCATAGATGAACAAGGTTGTATTAAATCTTGATTGCAATCTAATTACTTATACAGGAATGCACATTCCTTTCCTACAAATAACACTTGCAATTGATCTTTAATGGAGTTTTGAATCAACAACCTTTCATGAGTTAAGCATGCTATTGAATTAAATTTCGAATAACCAGGAATAACCATGAACCGTATGTTATCAATATGTACAAAGAAAAAGACATTTATCTTTATGCCAGCAACAACACTCTGATTCTAAACACATAAAAGCAGAGAAAATAAATCTGAAACAAAAGGCTCTTTATCGACCAAAAAGTCTTCTTTATTCACAATAAATCCAAAGTTGTTCTGCCCCAAAAAAAAGTCCTCCTCTCCTATCCGGAGGTAATACTTACGTCACTGGAAATGACTCTCGGTCTTCCCATAACCTTTCGCCTCCCCCCTGTTCTTTTCAATATACAGATCAAAATACACAGACGTAGAACAATCAGTGTCACTACTGACACGTAGAAGGCATATCTGCTGGAGCGCTTCCTTTCCTGGGGAAATGAATAGATGTTGATTAGAAGAGGATGACTATGTGTCATCTCTTCATGATGAAACTTGGGACAATTTTGCTTTCGGAATACACAAGCAATGCGTGGAAACCTGACTGAGAATGCCTAAGGCTGCATCTTTAAACGAAACACATTCACATATATGGACCCTCCAGATCTCCTCATGTGTTTCTTTTACTCCTCGCCTACAGAGATAATAGACATCAGCTATGCCTATGAAAATATGATAGAAATTTTTTGCTGCTCTGCGGGCTTGACCTAGCCGCGCGCCCTCCTCCACGAGCTACCTTCTGCGGCCGTCCCGCCTGGAAGCCTCCAGCTGCTAGGCTCGCTTGCGCCTGCCTCCCCCCTGAGATCCCTCCTCGCATTTCCTCCTTGCTGTGCATTTTTTGCAGCTATGCCTAGCCATGGCTCCCCCTGGGGGCCTGGATCCTTTGGAACCTCCTCTGGCCCCTCCCCGGAAGTATCAGCATTCAAAGCAATGATCGTTTTGGTGGTAAGAGAGCACCCTCTGTCAACCAGCAGAAGTTCGTCAAGAAGTTGGATTCCATCCCCACGGTAGCCCTCCATGAAGAAGAAACCTGCAAAGCAGCCTTGAATCTTGCAGAGAGAGGCCTCATAGGCCAGTTAATGGGCCTCTGGCCTTCGCCCAAGTTGGTGGAGGACTGGACACAAAGGAACTGGAAGCCGTTAATCAAAGAGGGTATTAAAGGCTACTTCGTAGGCAAAGGTTTTTTCATCTTTGTATTTGAAAGTGCAGAGGACAGAAACCTAATCTTCATAAACGGACCTTATTTTATGGGCCCCCAAGGTCTATACTTAAATAAATGGTCACCAGACTTTGATCCAACCCAGGATGTCCCTTCAGCGGTTCCGGTGTGGGTGCGGCTCCCTCATCTTCCCTTACACTGTTGGAACCAAAAGTCACTCCAGATCATTGGCAATGGTTTAGGGAGATACATAGACCAGGCGGTAAGGAAAGACCAATATTCATGTGCACGCATATGTGTCTAAGTCGATCTGGAAGAGGGCTTGCCGGAAGCCATAAAACTCACAGTCGCAGGCTGGACGCATATCCAAGAGCTGGACTATGAACAACTACCATTTAAATGCAGACACTGCCATGAATACGGGCATTTCGCCAAACATTGTAAGAAGAAGTCTGAAGAACAATCAGACAAACAGAATGGCGAGCAATGGATCCAAGTACAAAAATCCACTTACCAGAAGAAAGGCAACGGGAAAGGCACCCAGAAAGAGACTCCAAGCACCTCCAACCCCACTCAAGAAAAGAACCCAAATGACAAAGAAAAGATCCAGAGCAAGACAGTCACAGCAACCCCAGAAAATGTGGATCAGATCGACCCTCCCAGCAACAACACAGAAGATGCAGAAACGGTACACATGGAAGCCCCCCAAAGAAGCCCCTCCAACCCCTCATACGCAGAAGTAGCAAGGAAAAAACCAGCTGAAAGCTCTGACTCCTCGGATGAGGAAACCTTCGAGCAACCTACAAGAAAAGTTGGAAGGAAATCCCGCAGAGAAGCAAGGGAAGAGGAGGTGGAAAGGCTCAAAACTCAAGGGAGCCAGCCTACAATAGAGATGTCAATCGGGAGAAACCCCAGGAATAGGCCCCCAAAGGGGGGATCCCACCCCACCCCTGGTAAATAATGCGCCTCATCTCTTGGAACTGTAGAGGTCTGGGAAACCCCTCGAAAGCAGAAGCGGTCAAGGATCTCCTTAAAATAGAACCCTCAGACATTCTAATGCTCCAAGAGACTAAGATAGAGGGGAAAGCCCTGCTAGACATCAGCAAGAAGAAATGGAAGAAAAGTACAGGAATAGCAGTCAGCGCAAGAGGATCATCTGGAGGGCTGGAAACTCTCTGGACAGAAGATCTCTTCCAGCTGAACAAATACCATGAGACCCAGCACTGGATCTACATGGAACTTACGCACTGCACAAGTAAGTTAACCTTCTCCCTTTTCAACCTTTATGTTCCTGTTCTGTATTCTGAAAAGAGGGATTGTTGGAAATCCCTCACTGAATTCCTTGAGCAGCACTCCCCCAGTAACATCATTCTTGCTGGGGATCTAAATATAGTTTTAACAGCAAAAGAAAAAAAGGGAGGCACTAACAACAGAGACCCCATGCTCCCCATAGTGGAAGACCTCATCCAGCAGTGGGATCTCCTCGATTTCACTCCGGTCAAAGGATCCTTCACTTGGTCCAACAACAGAGTTGGCGAGGATCATATCGCTGCTCGATTGGATCGCTTTCTAGTCCAAGGCACTTTGATGATGCAGGAGGAGATAATCACCACCAAAATATTGCCCAAACTGACTTCAGATCATAAGCCCATCCAGCTAATCCTAGAAGAAGAAGAAAACCTCGGCCCAATCCCCTTTCGATTCAGCTCTCTTTGGATAGAAAGGGAAGGCTTTATAAAAACAGTGAAAACCGCATGGGCAAAACCTGTCACAGGATCCTCCAGTTATGTATGGGAACAAAAGCTTAAAGCCACAAAGCAAGCCTTGAAGGATTGGATTAAAAAACCGGTCCCAAATCCAACCAATGAAAGAAAAGAAAATGTACAGCTCCTTGAGGCCTTGCAAGCAGAAATTGAAAAAGGAGAAATAATCCCAACGCTCCTTGACAAAGAAGTCAAAAATCAATGCTCAACATATCGTTCTTTCCGGAGGGAGGAAGAATACTGGCGAACTAAGTCTCGAAGTTTGTGGCTGAAAGCTGGTGACCGGAACACCACTTTCTTTCACCACCAATATCGAGCAAGACTCTCCAGAAATCATATCTCTGAAATAACAACCATTAAGGGGAAGATCTACAAAGGGTTTAGTCAGATAAAAGAAGCAGCCGTTGACCACTTCAGGCAACTCTACGCTGCAAATAATCATACAAATGAGGAGGAAACAGCCGATCTCCTTTCCAATATCCCCCATCTGGTCAGCCCTGAAGACAATTCCGTTCTCATCAGCCCCATCACTGAAGAAGAAGTCAGCAATGTCATCTGGTCTATGGATCCGGACAAGGCCCCGGGGCCAGACGGATTCACTATCCACTTCTACAAGATTTGCTGGGACATTATTAAAATTGATTTGCTAAAAATGGTGAAAGGCTTCATGGGAAAAGCCAAGGTAGGGGGAGGAACCAACTCCACTTACCTCGCCCTTATCCCTAAAGAAACCAACCCAGAGACTTTCTCCAGATTCAGGCCAATATCGCTTTGTAACGTCTCATACAAAATTCTGGCGAAGCTGCTAGCTAACAGGATCAAGCCACTGCTCAACAAGCTGATATCTAACAATCAAGGTGGCTTTGTAGAAGGCAGGCACATTTTAGACAATGTCATCCAGGTGCAGGAGATTATCCACTCAAGCAACCAGCACAAAGAAAAAGGCATGTTGATAAAACTTGACATGGCTAATGCCTTTGACCATGTCAATCGCTCCTTCCTCTATAAAGTCCTCCTCTCCTTTGGCTTTTCCCCACATTTTTTCAATCTTATCTCTGCCTGCACCCACAACCCCTGGATAGCTCCTCTTGTTAATGGTCGACCCTCCTCCTTTTTTCAAGCCTAGAGAGGCCTCAGGCAAGGATGCCCACTCTCTCCCTTTCTTTACATCCTGCTGGCAGACTCCCTCAGTAGAAAGCTTGCTGCAGAAATGGCCTCTCTCTCCCTCCCTGGCCTCAAACCCTCTCTATCCTCCTGTCGCATGGAATGTGTCGATCTTGTGGACAAGATAGACCTTCCTAGAATCTAAAGGAGACCTAACGACAAGAAAACCAACCAGACACTATCTTTCTCTAAATATGCTTTGATAAACAATAGAAAACAAGTGTTTTTAGGGCCTACCTTTGGTCCAATGCAAGCTTGTGGATGCCCTCACTCCTTTGATCCAAATGAGCTCCTCTTCGCGAATCTGCAAACACAAACAAGGCAAACAAATTAAATAGCACCTGAAAAGCCAATTGCATAAAACATATTTAACATGAAAGTCAAGGAGTCCATGAAACAAATAACATAAGATACTTGTTGAGAAAAATGAGTTTGATTGTATTAATTCAAAAGAAGAAGAACCTTACAACCTTTGCCTTGACGCTGTACAAGCTCCTCCCAGGGTCCAACAAGATGTCTCCTCTACTTTGACAAGTTTCACTCACTCTCTAATGGAACCAAGAGGTATGTGATCTCTCCTCTCAAGCTCAACCAAAGAGTCTCAATTTCACCAGCATTTACCCTCAAAATGTTCAGCTTCTAACCTCTCTAGTCCTCACCCCATGTTACACTAAAAAATGTCACCATGACTACTTACAGTTAGTATGGCTCAAATCAACAGTCATGCTACCCTCTTAGGCAAGTCTTATGCCTCTGCTATCCATCTCAAACTCAAAGAAGAGAGAAAGTCTTGTAAAAAATGTGTTTATCTCTGGGGTCGCAGGTTCTCTCTAGCCTTACCTGCGGGGACGCTCACAATGTTCACAAAAGTTGCGTCCTTGGACGCTCTGTATGTTAAGGGACAGGTGCGTCCTTCTGTAAAAGGCAAAATGCGCGAGTTTCATCTTAAAAAAGTTACTTGTGGTTACTTCTAGAACTTTCTAGAGGTCGGTTTGATGAAATGGATGCGCCTCCAGTTGGTTCATGTATCCCTATTAAGGAGGAACTTATCCCATCAATAAGGGAGCTATCCCACCCAAAGAGGGGGATTATCCCATTGATGGTGGACCTGAATAACCTCTTTACAGCACTATAAATAAAGACATTGAGCCAGAGGGAGGGGAGGTTGGAGCTATACATTTTCTTTGGGTAAATGCTGCAGGAATTAGGACTCCCATTTAGAACCTTGTGAGGAGAGATTGTCTTTGCTTGATTCTACTTGGAAGTGGGTGAGCTTTGTCAAAGTAGAGGAAAACCCTTGATGGACCCTGGGAGGAACTTGCACAACACCAAGGCCAGGTTGTAAGAGTTTCTTTGTTTCGTTATTAATACAAACTGGTTTATTTTTCTCAATAGCTTGTGTTAATGAGTTATTTCATGTGTTCCTTGGTCTGCATGTTGAATATATGTTTTATTATATGAAATGCAAGTGCTTGGTAATTGTTTGATTGTTTGTGGTTGCAGGAATTGACTTGAAGGAGGAGCTCATCCGGATCGGCAAGGACGGACTACAACAACATCGTTTTGGAATAAGGTAAGCCTAAACACTTGTAGTTTTCATGTTTTAAAAGGTATATTTAGAGAAAGATCACTCCATTTTGTCTTGTTTGTCGCTAGAGAGTTTAGACTCCTAGGGAGGTCAGTTGTGTCCGCACAAACGACTTTTTCCGCCACGACAAATTGGCGACTCCGCTGGGGAATCCATTAATGAGAAAGTCTTTTCCTTTGTGTGAACTTTGCTCTGAGAAAATCATTTTTATTTTCTGGTTTTTGACTGTGAGAATTAGTATTTGGGTGGCTTAGCTTTAGATTTAGTTAGATTTGGTTTTTCTTAACTTTTCCAGAAGGACGCACCCTCTGAGTACTGCACAGTGCGTCTTTGGACGCGCTGTTGCCGTTTGCACAGAGCGGGCCCGCACCTGTTATAACGGGTTGACTGCGTCTTCCTGTAAAATTTAGGAAAATTCCATTTTTTGCTTTAATTGCTTTTAGATTTTGATTTTTCTTAGTGTTTTCTGCCCAGATCCTTTAGTACCCTGTCAAAAATTTTCACCTGAACTTGTTTTGTGAGCTTTGAGTGTTTTAGTGGATTTCAACGAAGTTTAGGCCTAGGGTTTGATTTTTGGATAGGTCTTGTAGTGACTTTGACGGTAGAAAGTTGTCCAGCCTTAGATCTCTCTGGTTAGTCAGCCTTCTTAGAAGTCGGGCCTGTCGTAAAGTCTCCTTGTGTGAGCAGCTTGCCATTTAAGTTGTTTTGGGTCAAATTTCGAATTACTTGTTTATAAAGTGTTGATTTCCATTTTACAAAAGAACAAAAAGATTAGAGTTTTGTTTTGACTAGTTTTTGGTTCTGCAATAAGCTAGTCCTTGATTTGATTGTGATCAAGTAAAACACCTTAGAATAATCATTGTTGGTTTTGGCCTCGTTAAGATTGCTTAGAGTAAATTTACCTTTTAGTTTGCTTATGAGTGAATTTTCGTAGATTTTAATAGTTGTTAAGATTGATTTTTGGTTATATTAGATTTATTTGCTTTAATAAAAGAAAAATACAAAAACATCTTCTTTAAAAGTCTTGTTTCAAGTAGCTTTTTGTTTTTTAAAGAGGAAAAGAGTTTTTTCGTGCATGTAAAGAGCGGTCATGTTTTTATGCTTGGAAAAGACAAATGAATTGTTTCTTTGATTGTCTTCAATTAAGAAGTTGCTTTTATAAAGATTGCATTCTCTCAACTTTTTAGTTAAGCAATTCATCGAAAAAGTAAAGTAGTGGGTAAATCATCCTAGGTGCATTTTGTAGTGGTTTCGAGTCGAGTCAACACACCACTGGTTTCACTTCCATCACCTTTTGACTTAAGAAACAACCTTAAAAGTAACGCTTAAATTAAAATCAATCTAGTAATTTTTATTTTTCTAGGGCTCTGAAACACCAACATAGCTTAGGCTAGGGTCTTGGAGTAGGTGAGTACTTAACTCTCCAAGACTACAAAACCAAACAGATAGTTTATCTTGAGTAGATTAAATCCAATTGTTTCAGTTGCACTCTGGGAAAGCTCCTCTTAAAGGAGAAGCACGAGCTCGTGTCCGAACCAGTGAGGGGATCATTCCCCCCTCGTTGGGAACGACGCCAGACAGTACGTATTACAAACGGTAAACCTCGGATTAACCATTGTCGAGGAGCCAGGGGTCACTTATCGGTAAACCTTGGATTATTGTCAAGGAGCCGGTAAGGGGATTGAGCTTGTTACTCTGCCCTTGCGTGCTGTCGGAGTTTAGACTGTTCCCCCAGGTGTAATTGTTGTGATTGGTAACTTTAGTGACCATAATCTTTAGGGTTCTACCGAGGTGACGGTGGAGGGAAGGTCCCACTGTACCTAGAGCAGACGTCGGTTATACTCACTTGGATTTTCCGGGGGGTTCACTTCACTTCGAGACGGTTAAAGTGGAGGAACTTGTGCCGGTCTATTCATTAAGCAGGTTGCCGGGGTAACTGTTCCACCCGCCATTTCTGTACTGAATCCTGCGAGGTTGGGCCTAATCACCAACTAGCGCTTTTGGTCCGGAAGACTACTGTTTGTGTTTGGTTTGACGCTCTAGATTCTTTAGGCGTGTGCTTCAAATTTGTTTGCTTCTTTAGAAGACTTTAGGTGGTTTGATTTGAAATTTTTACTTTGTTTTCGTGTGTTGTAGTTAAAAATCTTTAATTGTGGCGGAATTACCGAGACAGTCCCGTCGACTTCGGGGCAAGTCTCCTGAGATTGTTACCGGAATAGATTTGTTAAGAAAACTCCGTAAATCGCGGGGTGAATCTCCTGAAGACATTCTGGGTCAGTACGAAGGGTTAAAGGTCCTTGTAACTCCTCCTAGTGACAGTAGAGTAGGTTCACCTGAAGAAGGAGAATCTTCCTTGGTAGTCCATCCAGATTACCAAAGTTTAGAAACAGGTTACAATCCCGAAACTGTTACAGTTTCCGAGCTTGCTGGTAGTTTTTCATCTGCCAGTGAAACAGGCGAAGAACCTGAAATTTCCGAACCTGTTACTCCAACTTCTAGTGTCCCTGATTCACCGAGAATAGAAAGAATTATCACCGAAAATCTACCTTCTGGTTTGATTGCTATAGAAGAACTTGCTCCAGAAGAAGATATAGGTGTCTCTCACCTTGAAGGTCAACTTACTATTGATCTAAGGGAGCGTGAATCCATCTTTTACAGTCCTCCTAGAAGTACTTCTTGGTACCTTGCGTTAACCAATTTTTTAGACAACTCAGTCGGTTTTTCTACACCTCGTACTCCTTTTCCACCTGGAGGTATTCATACTCCTGTAAATATGTCTGGTCAGTCGTCCGTGTTTACACAAAGTCCTGAATCTTTTTTACACGGCGGTCCTTCTGTTCCCACTGGGTATCAGTCACTTTCTGGTACCTTTGCGGGGGCATCTCCTCAACCCGTTGATCATGGGTTATTTGCTGGAAACAGTGGTAATATACCATTGGGTGTAGGAGACATTTACATGATGTCAGGTTCAGTTCCCGTTTCCCAACCTCAAGGTGGCCAATTACCGCCTGGGGGGCAACCACAGTTAACGCCTGGGGGGCAACCTCAAGGTACACAAATCGTGTCTGGGGGGCAACCTCAAAGTCAGTATGTACCTATGGTGCAATACTTGCCTCAAGGTCAACCTCAGCCTCAATATGTACCCCAAGGTCAACCTCAGTATCAATATCAACCTCAAGGATGGCAACCCCAAGGATGGCAACCTCAAGGGTATCAACCCCAAGGTTATCAACCTCAAGGGTACCAACCTCAAGGTCAAGGTCAACCCCAGTATCAGTATTTACCTCAAGGTTATCAACCTCAAGGTCAATACTCAAGTCAAGGTTATCAACCGCCTCAAGGTCAGTCATATGTTCCAAGTATGGGAACTGCACCTTACAATTATCAATCCTACCCTCAATCTGGTTATGGATCTCAGTATCCTCAACCTGTTACGGGTCAGTACCCTGGAATGTTAGTGTGGGATCCATCACAGGGTCAACAGGTGTTGCAGCCAAGTGTACAGATGGTTCCTCAAGCTGGACAACCCGTAGTTTCTGGTCCAACCCAGCAACCGCAACCTGTCCAGCCAAATGTTCAAACTTCTGTAGCTTCGGTAGTTACTCAGCCGTCAATTGCACCTAGTACTCCATCTCAAACGGCTGCTGCAACTATCGCTACATCTACCATACTTACTTCTGGAGTATCGACGGCTCCAGTTTCTACTGTCCCTGTTACCACACCTCAGACATCTTTACCGTTGTCTGGATCTACGATTCAAACCACGGTCCAGATGCCTGTAGGTCAGCCTGGTATAAGTACGGTTGTCACTACTCAACCTCAATTTGTTCAACCTCCGTACCAGGGACAGTACCAACCTGGGCAAGCTGTCCAACAACCGGTTTACCAGTATCAACCGTATCCTGGGTACACTTATCAACAACCTCAACAACCCCAGTACGGTCCGGTTAATCCTGGTTTTCCAGGAGGATATAATATCCCAAATGCGACTCCTGTTCCTAGTTATCCTGGATATCCTCCTCCTGGGGCTGGTATTGTGACCCAGAGTTTTAGAGATCCTAACCGGCAGTTACCGTTTATTGCAACTTTGGATTTACCCGACTTGACGCGCCTAACGAACGATCCAATTCAATATCTTCAGTTCTGGCCGCCAATGCCAAATAAGTTGCCCAGCGATATACCCAAGTTCGAAGGTAAGTCTGGAGAGGATCCGTCCAATCATGTGATGACTTACCACCTCTGGTGTGCTTCGAATTCTATCTCAGATGATTCCATCCGCTTACGTCTTTTCCAGCGTACACTCATTGGTCTCGCGGCCAAGTGGTACATTGAGTTACCACGGGCCTCTTTTTACAACTTTAGCCAGTTAGCTACCTCGTTCTTAACTCACTTTCAGTTGCCGGTCAGATACGATAACGGCACGGAGTTATTAACTTCACTAAAACAATCGACGTCCACGTATATTTCTGATCACATTCATGAGTGGAGACGTCGAAGGAGATTAGTGAAAGTTTTTATCCCGGACCAAATCTTAGCTGAATGGTTTGTCAAATCATTATTACCGAAGATTACTGAAGATGTCGCTAAGGCCGGAGTAGTTACTGAGGAGCAAGTCATTGCTCAGGCACAATACCTTGACTTAGTTTACACTCAGTCGGGTACGTTACACGAGAAGATTCCGGATCTTCCAAAGTCGAATCAAATCGCTGCTGCTCCTTCGGGATCTCATGCCGCTGATGGTATGATTGGTATCGTGACTACGAAGAGCAAGAAGAAGTCTTCCAAGGCTTCAACTACTCCAATTATCACTTTGCCTGATTCTCCGACAGGAGAGTCTTCTCCTGAACTCACCGCCGACATTCACGCTGTAGAGTCATCTACGGCCAAACCAAAAAACGGTGGAAAGAAGAAAGGAAAGAAGAAGGCTAAAGCAGACAAGGCTCCAAAGGAGAAAACTGAAAAGTCGGAAACCAATGACGAAAAACGCAAACCTCGATATCCTTGTCTTATTTGTGAAGAGGATCATTTTACGAGAGATTGCCCTCATCGGGCCGAGGTTGTAAAAATAGTCAAAGGTTCTCCCACTCCTGCTGTGTTAAAGAATCCATTTCCAGAGCAGGAGAATAAGATGATAGGTTCTTCTTCGAATGCCAGTGAAGAACCCATTTTGATGATGTCTCATGTGAGGATTGCGACTCGATCGCAAGATTATGGTAGTAAGGCTCCTGTTGATGGCAAGGAAGCAGAATCTTCTCACTCTAACCCATCAACCTCAGCTCCTGGTTCCGATCCACTACAGATCGAAAAACCTAACCCAGACTTAGTGATTAAGCCGCCCGCCAAGGGTGTACTTCGAAGGTCTGCTTTCAATCCACATGCGAGAGCAGCCCAGAATTACAACATTGTTGAGGACTTAGCTGTTTCACCTTCAGCAATGTCGGCACTCGAAGTGCTGCAATCATGCCCAGCACAACGGAAATTGCTTTTGTCGGCTATCGGAGCTGTCGATGTTCAGGACCCGAACCTAATGATCTTTGATCTAGAAAATAGTACGCCACGTCTCCCCCATCAAATGGCTTTCCAATTTCCAGTGATAGTCAAAAACAGGCCTATTCATCGGACTGTGATTGATGAGGGAGCTTCTACGTGTATTATGTCGATTCAATGTTGGAGATCGCTTGGTTCTCCTTCGTTGAACCAATCCCCCACCATCCTTAAGGCCTTTGATGGCCGTGGGTTCCGTCCGTTTGGTATTCTACAAGAATTGCCTATAGGGGTTGAAGGTAAAACCGTTAGTCTGGATGTGGAAGTGGTTGATGCCCCTCTAGACTACAACCTTCTTTTGGGTCGAAGTTGGTCATATGCTATGACAGCGGTCGTTTCATCGGTCTTCAGAGTAATTAAGTTTCCACATAACGGTAAGATCGTGACTATTGATCAGCTGACATACTTTTCATCCGACCCAGCCTCTTCAGAGAGTATCCAGCATGTTGGTAAGACGACAATCCCTTATAGGGACGTTGGTGTAGGTTTAGTTAAGGATTCCGGTTTACTGGGAACTTTTCCTCTCCCTCCACTCAGCGCAGATCCTTCGTTTGCAACCATTCATATGATTACATCAGAAAACATTATTTATGATGATCCTTGGTTCGTCCCATCTGACTCTGAGATAGACTCACTCGGTAATGCTATGCCTTTGAGTCCATATGAAATTGCTTATGAAGCTCTCATGTCTTTTACTGACTTTCATTCAACCGAAGTCGACCAAATGAATGTGGTCAGTGAAGAGTCACTTTTCACCTCACCCTTAGAACGGATAACGTTTCCCGAAGTCGTGTCATCTGACGAACAACTTCGCGAAATCCTAAGTGTAGATGATCTACCATGAGAGGATCTCCATCACAGATCTTCGTTTTTACCTAAGGATGATGCATTTGAAAATGATTTTTCATCTATCTTTACCGCTGAATATGTCAAAGACGCTCAGGATCCAACGAAACATTCTGATTCAGAGTTGAATTTAGGGAATATTTCTCGTACTATTCCCATTGATATTTCAGTGAAGCCCGGAATCGAGGAAAACATTCATATAGGTGCCGCATGTACTGAAGAAGAAATCCAAACTTACAAGGCCCTATTCCAAGAATTCCGCGACGTGTTTGCCTGGTCTTACGAGGAAATGCCGGGAATTGATCCTGCCATTGTTGTTCATGAAATAAAGACCTACCCGGATGCTAAACCCGTCCGGCAACGGTTGCGTCAAATTCACCCTCGAAAAGCGGCTGCGATTAAAGCAGAAGTCGAAAAGCTGTTGAAAGCAGGTTTCATTTATCCGATCCCGTTAACGGATTGGGTATCGAATATTGTTCCGGTCAATAAGAAACAAGGAACAATAAGAATCTGTATCGACTATAGGGATATAAATCGAGCTTGTCCAAAAGACAACTATCCTACGCCTTATATCGATCAAATTATTGATGATTGTGCCGGAAGTGAAATGTTTTCCTTCATGGATGGTTTCTCGGGCTATAATCAAATCAATATTCTACCTGCCGACCAACCAAAAACGGCATTCATTTGTCCATGGGGGACATTTGCTTATTGCAAGTTACCTTTTGGGCTTAAGAATGCCGGGGCCACTTTTCAACGGGCGATGTCTTATGCATTTCATGACATCAAGCACATTGTGCAACCCTATCTCGATGATTTGCCTGCTCATTCTTTACATCGAGCTGATCACCTTGTCCACCTACGAGCAATCTTTATGAGGTGTAGGCATTATCGAATTCGGTTGAATCCCCACAAGTGTGTTTTCTGTATAGAAACAGGTCGATTGCTGGGATTTGTTGTTTCAAAAGCCGGCATTCGCGTCGATCCCTCGAAAGTCGAGGCTATCATCAAATTGCCTCCTCCTTCGAGTTTGCGCCAACTCCAAAGTTTGCAAGGGAAAGCGAACTTTTTACGCCGATTCATCCCAAACTACGCCGAGGTCACTAAAGGTTTTACACGGTTGTTGAAACAGAATGCACAATTCTTTTGGGACGAGATTGCCCAACAATCTTTTGATGCACTTAAACACGCGTTGACCCATGCACCGTTATTGCATCCTCCCAACTACAACCAAGACTACTTCTTATACCTCGCAGCTTCGCATTCCACCATTGGAATGGTGTTAGTTCAAGAAGATGAATTCGGAGCGGAGCATGTGATATATTATCTTAGTAGGACCTTGAATCCCACTGAGCTAAAATATTCGCATGTGGAGAAATTGGCCCTGGCAGCCGTTCAAGCTGTCCAGCGTTTCCGTCACTACATTCTTCTCCGCAAAACTACAGTTATTTCGGATTGCAACCCTATGATTTATATTTTGACAAAACAACTGCTAGGGGGCAAGTACTCTAAATGGATTGTCATCCTGCAAGAGTTCGACTTGGAGTTCGAGAAGTCCAAGTCTAAGAAATCCTTAGTTTTTGCGGAATTGATGTGTGATTTCCCGAGTGCTGACACAGAGACTGTGGCAGAGGAGTCCATTGCGGACGAATCTTTGTTTCTTATCAGTACTGTAGATCCGTGGTACGGGGATATAATCATTTATCTCCAAACCCAAACCTTTCGGCCTGAAGCTTCCAAAGCGGAACGTCGAAAAATTCGGTTTCAATCCCAGCCATACAAAATTATTGGAGATACACTTTATCGCCGGGGGGCAGACTTAGTTTTTCGACGTTGTTTAACTCACGAAGAGGCTGAGAGGGTTTTGAATGATTGTCACTCTGGAGCATGTGGCGGTCATATGTCTGGGTATGCCACAGCTCAGAAGGTGTTGCGCGCTGGCTATTTCTGGCCGTCTATGTTTAAAGATTGTATCATTGCAGTCAGGAAGTGCCACAACTGTCAAGTGTTTGATCGCAAGATGCGCGCTCCACCTGCTCCTCTCCACCCTATAATTGCCGTTGGTCCATTCGCCAAATGGGGTATCGACTTTATTACTTGTAACCCTCACTCGGCCGGGGGGCATGCGTATATCATCCTTGCGGTTGATTATTTTACTAAGTGGGCCGAGGCGATGCCTACATTCGACGCAAGCGGAAAAACAGCTGCAGTTTTCGTATTCAATCATATCATAACTAGGTTTGGTGTCCCACAAGCAATCATTACTGACCATGGGAGCCATTTTCGAAACGTCATGATGACTGAGCTTACAAGCCAGCTTGGTTTGCGCCACGATAGCTCTACTCCTTATTATCCGCAAGCCAACGGTTTGGTTGAGTCTATCAACAAAGTTCTAGTTATCATGATCCGACGAACCATTGGTGTTCATCGGTCGAATTGGCACAACATGTTATTTTCAGCGCTATGGGCATACCGAACCTCAGTGAAAAATTCAACAGGGTTCACTCCTTTCCAGCTAGTTTATGGCTTAGAAGCTGTGTTACCCATTGAATGCGAAATCCCATCACTTCAAATGGCTGTCGAATTACTTCCAGCTACTTCCGAAGAGGAGAAACGTTTATTGTACTTGGCTAAATTAGATGAGACTCGACGTGACGCTACATTGGCAATCGAGACTCACGCGAAACGAATGAAAGCTCAGTATGATAAAAATGTAACCCCTCGAAGTTTTTCGGAAGGAGACCTAGTACTATTATATGATCAAGCTAACGATAAGCTAGGTGCTGGAAAATTCGTTCCCATGTGGCATGGGCCCTACATTGTAAAGCGAAAGCTAGCAAAAGGGGCTTATGAGCTAGTTGACTTTGATGGGGACTCTTTGGGTAAACCCAGAAATGGACTTTACCTAAAGAGGTATTATGCTTAAATGATGGGTATGGAGAAATTTTTAGATAGGTTAGATTTTCTTTCTAGCTAGCAAGTGTGTTAGTTTAGTCAGTGTGCTTAGCTTAGAGAGTGTGGTTTTTCGTCGTTATTCTGGCTTATCTTGGTTTTACTCTTGATATTGCAGATGTCGACGCCTCTCCAAACATACATTGGATTTGCTGATGGTGCTTGTCGTAGTACACGGAACATCTCTTCCGCAGCTTGGGTTATCTATTCGCCCTCTGACGAGTTAGTTTCTATGCATGGGGTAAGCCTCGGTCAAACAACGAACAACATTGCAGAATACAGTGCAGTGATTGAATTATTATCCGAATCTATTTCATTTGGAATTCGACGTTTGATAGTGAGGTTAGATTCTGAACTTGTTGTATTACAGCTTAATAGAGTTTATGCCATTAGGAATCCTGTGTTATTAAGGTTGTTTTTGAGAGTGCGTCTCTTGGAACGTGAATTTGATTACATTGAATATCAACATATTCCAAGGTCTTTGAATACATTAGCAGATGCAATTGCTTCTCGAATGTTGGACAGACATTTACGATAATCATGCAAGTAAATTAAAAAAACATTTCATCACATATGTTAAACAAGATAAGCCGGTAATAGTGATATATATAGATAGAAGTGTGTCAAAAAATATATACATCGTCTTCGATCATAGGTTGAAAACACCTTATGATCGGCAAAATGATAGTACAAAAAGTCAAAATGTCACATGTGACTACAAAAGTGACTAGTCAATCACTGGTGGTGCTCTCTGTATGACACCACTGCGCGGGCTACCTTACGCAAAAATCTCCTAAACGGTCCAGGGACCGCGACTACGAAGCGCTGAAGCCGGGTAGGAATGTCATCCATAGTAGTCTCAGGTATATCTGCCGTGAGACGCTCTAGATCATGCTCCAACTCAGCTAGTACTTCTGCAGCCGCGTCCTGTGGGGCCGGTACCGGTGCAGCTGGATGTAGTCTATCAAAAGGCCGGAGGTTGGCTGGACGCTGTGGACCAACATCTGCATTTTGAAAATTTTACTGTTAGTTTTGAGACGATATATATGAAAAATAAAAAAATACATAATTAGAGAACTTGTGAAAATAAAAGTACCTCTGTCATCCCATTGTTCTCCCGGTGGAAGAACCATGTCCGGATCACCTCTAAAATCCACTCCGGCATACGGAAAGTCCTGTATCGAAAAAACCTGGTCCTCTAACCAGTGAAAGTAACTATCTGAGAATCGAACCACTGTCGCACCCTCGTCAGGATGCCGGGCCATCACCGCAACCCATCGTATCAGCTTTGGCTCCCGAGGACCCAAGATATCAACAGTGAGTTGCTGAGGGATCAGCATTGGAACTCTCTCCAAGGCAAAGCTCACGACTAGAGGCCCATATCCAAAAGTCTTTAGTCGTCCGTTCTTTGCCTTGGTCAGTTGGCTCTTCATATGAGCCGACACAGCTTCACACCAGTTGAAAATGGTGCCTTGGTAACAGTCAATTGCCATCCGCATTTGGGATCCGGAAGCAATGTGTAAAGCGGCCGCGCCGCAAATTCTGGTAACCGTGAACGCTATGACTTTGAGTTCAGGCAGAGTGATGTGTTTTATCTCTATGCCTTTTGAATGGTGAGCCCCAGGTGTGCACCACTCGTCGCGGAGACTATCAAGGGATTGGCCACCCGGCCTAGTCCCCGCAAGACTGAGTTGCTCACCTCTGTTCGGCAAGCCAGTGAGAAAGTATACATCCAAGGGCTCTATCTCGAGCTGGTGCCCTCCTATGTAAAAGCATTGTTCTTGAACGTTCCATCGCTCAACCAGCCATTCCAAGAATCTTACCTGGCCCCTCATGCCCGGTATGGTCCAATATTTGTATAATCCGCATGCTCTTAGGGCATCCAGGGAAGGTTGATGATTTATTGCAGCTTCATCATCCTCTACATGCTCTCTTTCTCTCCAATCTAACATGGTTAATGCCCTGCACATCAGAAATAGCAATTAGAAATTGATTTGGGAATTTTTGGTAGTTTTTTGAGGGAGTTGGGGTTTTGAAATGCGCACTTCTCGGAAGACGCACCCCGGCTTTGTAGCACAGGGCGCCCGGACGCGGCTGGCCTGAAGGCGGGCCACGTCTTCCGACCATTTTCCCGTATGAGAGAAAGTCGGGGGACGCGGGTCACCCGAAGGGCACCCGCGTCCGCCGAGAGGCGCATTCCAAAACCAAAACCCCCCCAAAAAATGAAACTAAGACCTAAAAATTAATTCTAAATGGATAGAAATGCAGAGTAGGATGTGTAAAATACCTGGATAAGACGGCGTTCGATTCCGACGGTCGGATTTTCCGCAGCGACCACGGGAAGTTTCTTGTCAAAAGCTCCTTTTTCAACCTCAACAGTCAAACGGTAAAAATGACATGGTAAAAGGTCTTTTTATAGGTTTTTTGGATGAATTAGTTCATTTTTTACCATGAAAAGATATTTTTCGATGTATTTTTGCCTATTTTAAACAGGTATGAGTAATGTGTTGCTTTTGTGCAGGACAAAGGGATTTCGAGGGAAAATTGTCATTTTTCACAAACAAAAATATCAGAGTCATCTTTTAAGCCCTTTTCTGACTCCTAAAACATGAAAAGATCGCCGAGCGTTTCTTTTACACTCGCTAAAACGGAATTAAAAGACGGTCCCCTTTTAGCTCTTTTCTGACCGCAAAATCAGGAAAAGATTGCCGGGTTTTTGTCGTTTCAAACTCGATAAGGAAATAAAACGACGTGTCCTTGATCGCTTTTTACTTTTCAGGTCAACGACACTATTATGAAAGTACTCCTTGGTCGCAAGATCAAGCGGTTCCCCCAGGTATTATTTTATACTTTTTCGGGCTTGAGGGACACAAATATACGAAAAAGTTCAACGTGGAGTCTCCTTTTGTTTTTTCAGACTCTCTAAAAATGAAAAACGCCGAGTTTCTCCTATACTGGGCTCGTTAAACTTTTACAGTAAAGGACCTGTTCAATTACAAACAGGAACGAACCACTCCTTCCTAGGGTTCGAATTTAAACTAGGTTGGACTCGTCCGAAGGATGAGCTTATAATCAAGCATATGTTATCCTCCTCAAGCTTGTTAAAAATAAAGAGGTACTTGCCAGAAATGGTGGGGGAAAAGAGAGAAGAATGAACCTGTTTGTTACCTTTTGTCTCAAAAGAAACTTTATTACCACTCTTGAACACGACACTTTTCATTCACCTGGGTTGGGAAATCTTTTACCTCACAGTTGACCAAACCACTTTGAAAGTCTTTAACCGGGTTCCGGGGATTAACTTTGAGTTATTCGTCACCAAGCCATCTGTCGTGTCGTTATGTGTTCAAGAGGTCTGCAAGCAAAACTTTCATCGGCAAAATACTTGTCATCCATTTGACCATCCCTGAGTCAGTATTTACAGCAACATTTCTTCAACTTGAACAATGATTTCGTGTTGCGGGCTTGCCTGCAACGGGTCGCTTTCTATCGACATCGACACATTATCTAGAAAGATGACTTAGGAATCGACAGTACCTTGAAGTCTGCATGCATCAATGGCAGGTTTCTCGCCTTTGACGTCAGTTTACATCATTGACTTTCGATCAAAGGATTCCGTGAAGTGTTCGACATCAAAACATCTATTCACATTTCACGGGTTGTGCTTGGTACTTTGAGAACCATTGACATTACTGGTGGTCTCTCTCACGCTTGTTAACAGTTTACATCATCAACTGGTAATCAAGTGGTTTCTAACATGTTCGACATCAAATCATTTAAATCACATGGCTAGAATCGTACCAATTCGGGAAGTAGAAGTGAAGACCCTGGATCTAGTTTCTACCATCCAGGCTGCGAGGAGTTTTGTATTCATTATCTATGTAGACTAATCATAAACAGATGGCTGCGTCCATACTGTGTCTACAAAAGTCTATAAAAAATGATGTACTGCAAGATCATTCCTGTATCAGAATAGTTAGTCCATTAGTTAAAGTTTTGAATCTGAGTATGGGAATGCCTACCTCAGTGATGATATAATCTTATACATGTATTTTGTGTTGAAAATTGCAGGTTCCAACCAGGTCATCCACAAGACAATCCTTGAAATGATAAAGCGCTTCACCCTTCCTAGAATTACAAAACCCTAATCTATTCCAGGCTTCGCACTTTAGGGGGCAATCTGTTACACTAAAAAATGTCACCATGACTACTTACAGTTAGTATGGCTCAAATCAACAGTCATGCTACCCTCTTAGGCAAGTCTTATGCCTCTGCTATCCATCTCAAACTCAAAGAAGAGAGAAAGTCTTGTAAAAAATGTGTTTATCTCTGGGGTCGCAGGTTCTCTCTAGCCTTACCTGCGGGGACGCTCACAATGTTCACAAAAGTTGCGTCCTTGGACGCTCTGTATGTTAAGGGACAGGTGCGTCCTTCTGTAAAAGGCAAAATGCGCGAGTTTCATCTTAAAAAAGTTACTTGTGGTTACTTCTAGAACTTTCTAGAGGTCGGTTTGATGAAATGGATGCGCCTCCAGTTGGTTCATGTATCCCTATTAAGGAGGAACTTATCCCATCAATAAGGGAGCTATCCCACCCAAAGAGGGGGATTATCCCATTGATGGTGGACCTGAATAACCTCTTTACAGCACTATAAATAAAGACATTGAGCCAGAGGGAGGGGAGGTTGGAGCTATACATTTTCTTTGGGTAAATGCTGCAGGAATTAGGACTCCCATTTAGAACCTTGTGAGGAGAGATTGTCTTTGCTTGATTCTACTTGGAAGTGGGTGAGCTTTGTCAAAGTAGAGGAAAACCCTTGATGGACCCTGGGAGGAACTTGCACAACACCAAGGCCAGGTTGTAAGAGTTTCTTTGTTTCGTTATTAATACAAACTGGTTTATTTTTCTCAATAGCTTGTGTTAATGAGTTATTTCATGTGTTCCTTGGTCTGCATGTTGAATATATGTTTTATTATATGAAATGCAAGTGCTTGGTAATTGTTTGATTGTTTGTGGTTGCAGGAATTGACTTGAAGGAGGAGCTCATCCGGATCGGCAAGGACGGACTACAACAACAGCGTTTTGGAATAAGGTAAGCCTAAACACTTGTAGTTTTCATGTTTTAAAAGGTATATTTAGAGAAAGATCACTCCATTTTGTCTTGTTTGTCGCTAGAGAGTTTAGACTCCTAGGGAGGTCAGTTGTGTCCGCACAAACGACTTTTTCCGCCACGACACCCCAATGCCTGTATTTATAGTGCAATGGAGGGAAGTTACTAGGTCCTCCTTCAAAGGGATAAAGCCCTCCTTCAAAGGGATAGCTCCTTTAGTCAAGGGATTAGCTCCTTCTCTTTTGGGATGCATGAACCACCTCAGAGCGAACAATCCACGTCAAAATTCCTTCTAGAAAACTCTAGAATTAACCCAAAGTGAGTTTTTTAAGATAAAACTTGTGCCTTTTGACTTTCACAGGGGTCTGCACCTACACCGTTAGGAACAGAGTGGGTACGTACGCAGCTTTTGTACACAGAAGGTGCAGGACCGCAGGTGACCATGAGAGAAAGTGTGGAACTAGAGTTACATTGATATTTAATGTCTTTCTCCCACTTCTAAAGCTTGATTTGAAGAGCTGAGGTCTTAGACTTGCTTAGGAGAACAGTACAAGTGATGATAGACCCATACTGACTGCAAATAATCATGGTCACGATATTTTTGTGTAACATATTGCCCCCTAAAGTGCGAATTCTGTAGTAGATGAGGATTTCATTTATCATATAGGAAGAGTGAAGTACTTTATCATTTCGAGGATCATCTTGTGGAGAGCCTGGTCGGAACCTGTAAAAACATTCAATGCAAGATATATATATGAGATCATATCATCGCTGAGGTAGGCATTCCCATACTCAGATCAAAACTAACTAGAAAACTATCTACTGCTCTGATATAGGAATGATCTTGTAACATCATAAGTATAGACTCGTGTGAACACAGTATGGACGCAGCCATCTGTTTATGAATAGTCCACAACATAATGAATACAAAATTCCTCGCAGCCTGGATGGTGGAAACTAGATCCAGGGTCTTCATTTCTACTTCCCGAAATAGTACGATTCTATCCATGCGAATAAATGTGTTGATGTCGAACATGGTAGAAACCACTTGATTACCAGTCAATGATGTAAACTGTTAACAAGTGTGAGAGAAACCACCAGTGATGTCAATGGCTCTCAAAGTACCCAGTACAATCCATGATATGTGAATAAATGTGTTGATGTCGAACATATCACGGAATCCTTCGATCGAAAGTCAATGATGTAAACTGTCGTCAAAGGCGAGAAACCTGCCATTGAGGCATGCAGATCTCAAGGTACTGACGATTTCTAGATCATCTTTCTAGATAATGAGCTGATGTCGATAGAAAGCGATCCGTCGTAGGCAAGCCCACAACACGAAATCATAGATCAAGTTGAAGAAATTTAGTTGCAAGGACTGACTCAGGGATGGTCAAGATGGATGACAGATATTTTGCAGATGAATGGCTTATTGGCAGTGACCTCTTGAACACATAACGACACGACAGATGGCTTGGTGACAATTGACCCAAAGTTAATACCCAGAAACTGGCTGAAGACTTTCAATGTGGTTTGATCAACTGTTAGGCAAAGGATTTCCCAACCCAGGTGAATAAAAGTGTCGTGTTCAAGAGTGGTTACAAGGTATGACAAACAGACTCATTTTCCTCTCTTTTCCCCCACCATTTCTGGCAAGTACCTCTTTATTTTTGACAAGCTTGAGGAGGATAACATTTGCTTGATTATAAGCTCATCCTTCAAATGAGTCCAACTTAGTTTAGATTCGAACCCTAAGAAGGAGTGGTTCGTTCCTGTTTGTAATTGAACAAGTCCTTTACTGTGAAATTTTAACGAGTCCAGTATAGGAGAAACTCAGCGTTTTTCAATTTTAGAGAGTCTGAAAAAACTTAAGAAGACTCCAGGGTTGACCTTTTTCGTAAATTTGTGTCTCCCAAGTCTGAAAAAGTATAAAATAATACTTGAGAGAATCGCTTGATCTTTTACGACCAAGGAGTAATTTTCGTTATTAGTGTCGCTGATCCGAAAAAGTAAAAAAGCGATCAACGTCACGTCGTTTTATAACCAATATCGAATTCGAAACGACAAAAATCCGGCAATCTTTTCATGTTTTTACGGTCGGAAAAGAGCTGTAAGTGGACCATCTTTTAATTCCGTTTTAACGAGTGTAAAAGAAACGCTCGGCAATCTTTTCATATTTTAGGAGTCAGAAAAGGGCTTAAAGATGACTCTACTTGTTTTTTCGTTGAAAATGATAGATTTCGCCTGAATAATCCTTTATTCTGCACAGAAACACAAACATTACTCATACCTGTTTGAAATGGATAAAAGCGTTGCAAAATACCTTTTCAAAGTGAAACATAAACAAATTTGTGATTTATTTACTCAAAAAACTTATAAAAAGGGCCTTTGTCAATTCATTTTTACCGTTCGAGTTTGGGTGAGAAAATAGTGTTTTTGCTTAGAAAACTTCCCGTGAAGATTGTGGAAAATCCAATCGTCGGAATCAAGCGCCGTCTTCTCCAGGTAATCCAAATCATCCTACTCTTCATTTTCAACTGTTTAGTTTTTTGATTTAGTCCCTTATTTCATTTTTTGGGAGGGTTTTTAGGCGCAAAACCCGCGCGCGGGGGTCCGCAGGTTTACCATTGCGGACCCGCGGACCCCGACTTTTCCTCCATTGGGAAAAGGCTTGGGGTCCGCACCTTCCATGTAGACAAAATGCGGACCCACGCATTGTGTCTAACGTGGAGGGTGCGTACCCCGCAGCAAGGGTTTTGAACCCAAAATTTCTCAAAAATGGACCAATCAAAATGTTTTCTAGCAATCTAATTAATCTTTATACTTGATGCAGAGAGTATATCATGCTAGATTGGCGTGAACGGGAGCATGAGGACGTGGATACTGCCACATGGAATCATCAGCCTTCACTTGATGCTTTGAGGGCATGCGGACTGTACAAATTCTGGACCATTCCTGGCATGAGGGCTCAGGTGGATTTCTTACAGTGGCTGGTTGATAGATGGAGCATACAGGACCAGTGTTTCTTCATTGGCGGGCACCGGCTCGAAATCGAGCCGGAGGACATTTATTTCTTGACTGGTTTGCCTAAGAGAGGCGAAGACTTGACTCTATTCGGGACTAGGCCAGGTGGCGAGTCTATCGATAGCCTCCGGTTAGAGTACTGCAACAGCCAGGCTAAAGACAAAGGGATAGACATAAAGACCATATCCCATCCTGAGCTCATGGTGATTGCGTTTACCGTCACCAGACTTTGCGGAGCTGCCGCATTACATGTTGCCACCGGATCCCAGATGCGTATGGCAGTTGATTGCTTTCGAGGCACCATCTTCAACTGGTGCAATGTTGTGCTGGCCAATGTGAAAGGCCAACTGACCAAGGCCAAGAGCGGATGACTAAAGACCTTTGGTTATGGGGCTTTGGTCGTGAGTTTTGGCCTGGAGAGGGTTCCTATGCTGATCCCACAGCACCTTACTGTTGGAGCTCGGCTTCCTCGAAAGCCCAAACTGATGCGATGGGTCGCAGTCATGGCCCGTCACCTGGACAAGAGGACAGAAGTTGCTCGGTTCCAACCTGAGTATTTCCAATGGTTGGAAAACCAGGTCTTTTCCATTCAGGATTTCCCTTACGCTGGGATAGATTTCCGTGGTGACCCAGACATGGCTCTTCCACCAGGAGAGCAGTGGGACGAGTCAGGTAAAATCCTTTTCAACTTTTCCTATTTTAAATTTTTTATATTTTTCATCGTCTCAAAATTGATAGTAAAAATTTCAAATGCAGATGTGGATCCACAGCGACCAGCCGCTCTCCAGCCTTTTGAGAGGAGGCAACCAGTTGCACCCGCGCCAGCCCCACAGGACGAATCAACAGAGGTTTTGGCCGAGTTGGAGGGTCATCTTGAGCGCTTGACAGGGGATATTCCTGAGACCACTATAGACGACATTCCTCGTCGACTTCAGCGCTATGTGATTGGAGTCCCGGGACCTTTTAGGAGGTTCCTTTGCAAGGTGGCCCGGGCAGTGGTTTCTTATAGAGATCATCACCAGTGATAGGATGATCGCCTTTTGTGGGCACATGTGACATTTTTGTTTTTTGTACTTATCATTTTTGCCGATCATAAGGTGTTTTTCAACCTATGATCGAAGACGATGTATTTTTTGACACACTCCTATATATATATATATATATATATATATATATATCACTATTACCGGCTTATCTTGTAAATCATATTATGGAATGGTTTTAAATTTACATGTATGATTATTGCAAATATCTATTTAATATTCGAGAAGCAATTGCATCTGCTAATGTATTTAAAGACCTTGGAATATGCTGATATTCAATGTAATCAAACTCACGTTCCAAGAGACGCACTCTCAAAAATAATCTTAATAACACTGGATTTCTAATGGCATACACTCTATTAAGCTGTAATACAACGAGTTTAGAATCCAACCTCACTATCAAACTCCGAATCCCAAATGAAATAGATTCAGATAATAACTCAATCACTACACTGTACTCTGCAATGTTGTTTGTTGTTTGACTGAGGCTTACCCCATGCATAGAAACTAACTCGTCAGAGGGCGAATAGATAACCCAAGCTGTGGAAGAGATGTTCCATGTATTATGACAAGCACCATCAGCAAATCCAATGTATGTTTGGAGAGGCATCGACATCTGCAATATCAAGAGTAAAACCAAGATAAGCAGGAATAATGACGGAAAAACACTCTCTAAACTAAGCACACTTTGTAAACTAAAACACACCAGCTAGAAAGAAAAAACTATCCTAACTAAAAATCTCCATACCCCATTCTTTTAAGCATAATACCTCTTCAAGTAAAGGCCATTTCTGGGTTTACCCAAAGAGTCCCCATCAAAGTCTACCAATTCATAGGCCCCTTTTGCTAGCTTTCGCTTAAAAATATAGGGACCATGCCACATAGGAACGAATTTCCCAGCGCCTAATTTATCATTAGCTTGATCATACAATAACACTAGGTCTCCTTCTAAAAAATTTCGAGGGGTCACATTCCGATCATACTGAGCTTTCATACGTTTTGCGTGAGTCTCGATCGTCAATGCAGCATCACGTCAATTCTCATCTAATTGAGCTAAGTATAACAAACGCTTTTCCTCTTCGGAAGTAGCTGTTTTGTCGCACGGAATGTGTCGATCTTGCGGACAAGATAGACCTTCCTAGAATCTAAAGGAGACCTAACGACAAGCAAACCAACCAGACACTATCTTTCTCTAAATATGCTTTGATAAACAATAGCAAACAAGTGTTTTTAGGGCCTACCTTTGGTCCAACGCAAGCTTGTGGATGCCCT
Source organism: Pinus tabuliformis (assembly GCA_031772625.1). Classification (NCBI taxonomy): domain Eukaryota; kingdom Viridiplantae; phylum Streptophyta; class Pinopsida; order Pinales; family Pinaceae; genus Pinus; species Pinus tabuliformis. The sequence goes on along the minus strand of CM062804.1, from coordinate 66,513,141 downwards.
CACTCCTTTGATCCAAATGAGCTCCTCTTCGCGAATCTGCAAACACAAACAAGGCAAACAAATTAAATAGCACCTGAAAAGCCAATTGCATAAAACATATTTAACATGAAAGTCAAGGAGTCCATGAAACAAATAACATAAGATACTTGTTGAGAAAAATGAGTTTGATTGTATTAATTCAAAAGAAGAAGAACCTTACAACCTTTGCCTTGACGCTGTACAAGCTCCTCCCAGGGTCCAACAAGATGTCTCCTCTACTCTGACAAGTTTCACTCACTCTCTAATGGAACCAAGAGGTATGTGATCTCTCCTCTCAAGCTCAACCAAAGAGTCTCAATTTCACCAGCATTTACCCTCAAAATGTTCAGCTTCTAACCTCTCTAGTCCTCACCCCAATGCCTGTATTTATAGTGCAATGGAGGGAAGTTACTAGGTCCTCCTTCAAAGGGATAAAGCCCTCCTTCAAAGGGATAGCTCCTTTAGTCAAGGGATTAGCTCCTTCTCTTTTGGGATGCATGAACCACCTCAGAGCGAAAAATCCACGTCAAAATTCCTTCTAGAAAACTCTAGAATTAACCCAAAGTGAGTTTTTTAATATAAAACTTGCGCCTTTTGACTTTCACAGGGGTCCGTACCTACACCGTTAGGAACAGAGCGGGTAGGTATGCAGCTTTTGTACACAGAAGGTGCGGGACCACAGGTGACCATGAGAGAAAGTGTGGAACCAGAGTTACATTGATATTTAATGTCTTTCTCCCACTTCTAAAGCTTGATTTGAAGAGCTGAGGTCTTAGACTTGCTTAGGAGGACAGTACAAGTGATGATAGACCCATACTGACTGCAAATAATCATGGTGACGATATTTTTGTGTAACACCTCCCCAACTCTAAACCATGCTCTTTTCGTGGATGACTCCCTCCACCTGGGAGGAGCCACAACCAGAATAGCTAAAGCCTTTGATTCCGTCCTCAATTGCTATTGCAGGGTCTCGAGTACTTCTATCAACAAGAACAAAAGTGAAGTCTACGGATGGAACATTGGGCAGCAGGAACTCTCAAGCATCTCCAACCTGATAGGCTTCAAAGGTCACGCTCAATGGGAAAAGTTCAACTACCTTGGCCTCCCCATCACAAACGGTGTCAACAAGAGGTCGTTGTGGACTAGAATCATCAGCAAAATAAAAACCAAAATTACAGGTTGGGGAGGACACTGGCTCACTAAAGCGGGAAAACTCGTCCTAATTAAGACTGTCCTATTGGCGCTCCCTATCTACCAAGCAGCCTTCCTTCTCGCTCCCAAAAGCGTAACAAATCAAATCTCCAAAATCATTAGGGAATTCCTCTGGAAGGGTGGGAAAGGAAATCAAAACAAGCTTCATTTAGTGAAATGGGACGTGGTCAAGCGGCCATTCTCTGAAGGAGGCCTCCAGATTCGCGACCCAGCATCAGCGAACTTGGCATTGGGAGGCAAGATCATTTGGAAACTCTTCAAAGATCCCAACCATCCTGTTAGCGACATGCTGAAAACAAAATATGCGCACAACACCCATCTCAGGAACATTCAGACAGTGCATCCAAATCAATGCTCCCAGGTATGGAAACTTTGCAGCAAAACAATGACTTTCTTCATGCGCAGCGTGTACAGGATCCCAGGAAGCGGCAAACACACGAATCTGTGGCAAGACAGAATCATGAATCGTGACCCCCTTGGGGAAAATGTCGAAATTACAGAGTTAAAAAGCTGGCTAGAACGCGCAGGTGTAAAAAGCCTCTACGACTTGTCAAATTGGGATTGTCACGATAACTGGAAAAGTTGGGATTTCTTTGGAATTCCAGAACGTTTATATCAGCAGAAAAGTGTCTTAGAAGACCTGTTAGAAGACGCAGCCCCAGTGAACAGAAAGCTAAAGGATAGCTGGGGATGGGGGCGCTCAGGTATTTACACAACAGCCGCAGCCTACAATTCCCTTCAAACCAATAGAAACAGCAGTAAACCGCCAGAGTTTTGGAAGAAAGTATGGGAACCATTAGCGCTCCCCAAAGTAAACTTTTTCTTCTGGACGCTGGTCCACAACAAGTTGCTAACTGGAGACAATTTGATGAAGAAAAGCATAGCAGGGCCGCACAGATGCGAGCTGTGTAGAAGGAGCTCAGAAACAGCCCAACATCTCTTTATGGAATGCCAATTTGCCAAAGAAGTTTGGGGTCTCATTCTTCAAGAGCTACATATCCCAGCCCCCTCTTATAATTCTGTTGTTGATCTTTTCGATTCTTGGAATCAAAGCTATCCCAGCAAAATACCAAGCAAGTCCATCTGGAGAAAAGTCTGGAATGCTATTCCCAAGTTTGTTTGCTGGCAGATTTGGTTGACCCGGAACGACTTAATATTTAATGACAAGCTGCAAACTCCTTTCAAGGCAGCGGCAAAGGCCAAATCCCTTCTACTTGAAGCAGTCCACCAGCAACATTCCCCAGAAGACTCCTTGCTCCTCCCTGAAGAAGAGAGGTGGCTGGGCCCCCTATCCCCTCAACCTTGGAAGCAACTAACAGCTCGACATTCAGTGAACCCGGAATGGCGTAGAAGGGACTCTGAATCCAATTTCCATGAATGGTGGCGGCAACAAAAAATAACCACGATTTTTTTTTACGGAGCCTCCAAAGGCAACCCCGGGACAGCAGGAGCCAGAGGGGTCATCTATGCCCCGGATGGCACTAAAAGGGATAGTTTTTGCTGGGGCATTGGGCAGAAAACCAACAATCAGGCAGAGATCCAAGCCCTCCTTATAGCTTGTCAAATAGCTAGAGACAGAGGGGACAAAGAATTCCAAGCATTTGGAGACTCAGAGATCTTAATAAAGAATTTAAATACGGGCAATCTGTTCAACAATGCAGGCCTCAATAAATCTCTAAACAGACTAAAGAGCATCCTGCTCGACTTTGCCTCCTACAAATTCTTTCACATTCTCAGAAGCCTGAATAGTGAAGCAGACTTGATGGCAAACAAAGGCTGCAAGCTGGGGAAAGGACAACTCCTCATAAATGGCGAAATGCTTAAACAACATAAGCCTTGCCTTCATTAAACGTTTATAGCATCGACAGGAACAAATGTGAAAGAATCGACCCCTGTTTTTTAATTCACGCATTGATTAAGTCCCAAAAGCATAAACTCGATTTACATGGAAAATCATCGCATAACACAGAACTAGATCCGAAATCTAGACTTGAAATATTATAGACAGGAACCCATACCCTATCAGGTCTGCCATATGGGATTTTCCATTAAAAACCGCGACCACAACATTTTATCGAATACACAGGAATACACGGGAAAACCCGCAGCCGGGCCATAAGGCCGGACTTCAAATGATATATACCTGGGCCTATAGTTATCGTCGGGTCTGCCACATCGCATCGCAATGCTCCAATGGCGAGTGAATGGACCTTGGGTTTCATCGAAGCCTGATTGCGATATGTGATGGGGCTCTGGGCCCGAAATATGTATATGTTGTGCTTAATAGCCCCGACGGGTCCGCAATGTAAGACTTCTCTTTGAAAACCTGGGCCTCAATACTTTATTGAATACACAGGAATACACAGAAAACCCATGGTTGGCCATAAGGCTGGACTTGAAATATTATGCAGTCAGGTCTAGAGTTATCGTCGGGTCTGGAAGATAGAGGTGCACCTTATATATAAGCCCCAGACCCTGCCGATTGAGATATGCGACGGGGCTCCAGACCCGATATATATATAATATGGTTAATAATGTTGTCGGCTCCAATGCCTTATGGTATGCATTGTGTTGAGTACGATAGGTGGAAAAAGGGTGATTTATGCATGTTTGTGAAGCATTTCCATTGTAAAGAGTTATAATGGAAATAAAGGTGCAATAGAAGGTTTTTTAGGGTTGAAAAGGCCCCGATGGAGGATATGAATGAAGGGCTGGAAAGGGTTATAGATGAATCATGCGGTAGATATTTATAAAGGGGGCTTAACCATTAAAAATTGGGGATTTGACTCGGCACAGAGTTTAGATCCTTGGGATAAAAACAGATCATTCGGGGAAGTGAAAGATCAAACTTCTAGGGGACCCATTCAAATTTGCTACCAGAGCATGTTTAAATAGGGTGGTGGTTGTGGCCACAACAAATGGCAAACCGCTGGGCGAACCAGTTATCTTTGTTTCCAAATAAACCTTAGATCAATAGAACATCAAGGTGTTAAGATAAACTTGAAATGCAAACTATACAGATGGGAAGGCATGGGTTCCACTTCAACATTAATTGCTTCAGGTGGGTTAAAAACAAATAGCTTCTACTTATTGATAGGGTTTTGGCAAGCATTCTCCAATGGTAGTATTATGGGATTTATTGACCTTCCTTTACCTATTTCCCACTTTCAAAACTCCTTTCGGGGCCATCACTAGTCTGTCAATACCTGTTTAGGTGTGTACCTCAGCTCTTTATTGCTCATCAAACTTGATGTAGATACGTTTATCTGCACTTTATATGAGAATTTTAGTGCTACATTTTCATATGATTGAATGGGGCACAGTCAGGGATCATGCCATATTTTTAAACCGCTTAAGCAAGGTTGGGCTTATTGTGTCAACCGGTACTCTAAGCCCAGCAACAGTCCCTACTCTAACCGGCTTCCTAAACAACCTGTCCTTCCAGATTGGCACAAGGACTTGACACTTCAATTTCTTTTAAATAAGTCCTTCCAGTTTTAGGCACAAGGACTAGAGCACAATTGGATTTGCCACAGGGTATATGACAGTGATCTTAGCTCATGAAAGGAGGTATACTTGTGGATGGCAGGTATTGGAGAATTTAGTGTGGTGGATGGGACCAATGGAGAATAACTACAAACCTTACAGGCAAGTATAGGCTAGGTATGAGTGGGATTTATTTAAAATGCAACATTCCTCCATACCAGTCCAGTTACACATTTTTCGTTTTATAAAGATGCCCCTACATGCTCCAGGTATCCAAGTTATCAAAATATCTTGCCTAGATCCAAACATATGCTAATGAGTGGCTTCAGTTTGAATTCCACCTCTGATTCTCCAGTTCTCATGGGCTCATTGAATTTTTTTTGATTTGCAAGGTAATGATGGATTTAGGATCAGCAGACTCATCAGCAAGTTAATGAAGGAGGAAAAAGTTGAAGGTGGTGAATGGGGGCAATCTGAAAAGGGTAAAAACAATACTGGAGGACCGAAATCAGTTGGATGAAAAGGACTACAATTCAAAACAGAAGGAAAATAAACTTTGCAGAAAAACAAGACAGGAAAAGACGAAAATGTAACTAAACTAACAGCAAAAATAAAATGAATTCTAACCTACTCAGGAGGTAACCAACATGTGGTGGCTACTAGAAGTATCTCTTGAGATGTTGGCCATTAACAGGGAGTTTTTCAGTTTCTCCCTGTAAATTTTTCAATCTGTAAGTTCCCTGACCAATTTTTTCCACAACTTAGAATGGGCCGAGCCATAAGTGTTGGAATTTAATGTGTTTACCTTTTGGCTCATTCAACTTGTCCCATTTCAGGACTAGCTCTCCTACTTGGTAATCTTTATCTCCTGCCAGATGGTGATCAAACCGTCTCTTCACAATCATTTGGTTATTTCTGGCTTTATCTCTCAATTCCTCCAACCTCATGAGTTGGTTGATCCTCTCTTGAAGTAAGGCTAAAGGGGTTCCTCTTGAAGCTTGGGAGAGCTGTAGAGAGGGAAGGGTAACATTGGGTGGCAAGATGGCTTCCTATCCATAGACGAGGAAGTATGGGGAGTTTCCTAAGGCCACTTTTGGGGTGACCCTATCAACCCAAAGGGCGTTTGTTAGAGTGTTGTGCCAATTCCTTTGGTTGTCAACGATAGATTTACAGATTATGCGGATGAGATTTTTATTCGAGGACTCTGTAACTCCATTTCCCTGGGGGTAATAGTTTGATGCATACCTTATGTGAATTTGTTATGAAACCAGCTCAAGAAAAGATAGAAAAGATAGATCAACACCTTAGAATTCAGCCTCTTCGAGGGGGCAACCTCCTTTACATTACATAAATGAACAATTCTTGGATGATACAAATGAAAAGACCTCCTTTCTATATATAGGAGTCTAAGGGGTTATAACATAATCAGAGCCGACATAACAATAATAATGTAAGGGCACAATAATAACCATAGTGGGATTCTATGGGGCACAACAGTAACAATATGGGCACTACATGGGTACATCAATATAATAAGTGGGTTATACTAATAACAATAAGGGGTTACACTAGTAGTATAGGGGCCTAACATGCCCCACTCCTTCAAAAAGCATTGTCCTCAATGCTTGAGTAGTTCTTGATGCTTCTGTATAAAATTCTTGTCCTCCCATGTGGAATATTCAGCGGGTAAGTTCTTCCACTTGATGAGATACTCTGAAATTGATCGATTTCGTAGCTGTCAGGTTCTTCTTTCTGTGACTGCTCCAGGTTCCAATATGATTTTTCCTTCCTCTTCAATTTCTGGCAATATTGCTTGAATTGGGATCTTTTGCAACTTTTGAATAAGTGGCCATATTTCTTCATCCTTCTTCCATTCATCCCTTGCTTCGTTTATCCAATCTGGTTGGATAATATAAATAGCACAAAACAATGCTTTCACATCCTCATCCTTGAAGAGTCTTCCCATTCGGTAAGGTCGCCATTTTTTAAGTGCATGTAGTATTGCCAACATTTCCTTCTCATAAATAGCTTGCTTGAGATGTAGCAGTAAAAATACCCAATCACCTACATCAAAACATTTTTCACTACGATGTTGATCTACCTGTTGTTTCGTTTGATTTTGCACCGAAGTGGCGTTATCCTTTAAAAGTTGGAGAACTTGCTGTTGATGCTCGATGTGATCTTTCTCTGCTTGAACCTTTTTCTTCTTGATATGTCCTTCTATCTTTTGAGGAGTGGTAATTTCTTCCAGTCCTTTACAAGATATGGTCAAATTCATTTCTTGATGCTTGATGTGATCTTTCACTTCTTGGACATTTTTCTTCTTGATGTGTCCTTCTATCTTGATAGTTTGAGGAGTGGTAATTTCGTCCATTGAATTACAAGATATGGTTGGATTCATTTCTTCTTTCTCGATGTGATCTTTCACTTCTTGCACCTTTTTCTTCTTGATATGTCCTTCTATCTTGAGAGTTTGAGGAGTGGTAATTCTTGCCAATGCTTTACAAGATATGGTCTGATTCATTTCTTCTTTCTCTGGGGTGGTGTCCTGGCATATATCCTCTTCTTTTGATATTTCTTGATCCTTTTCTTCCTCCTCTTCATATTCTATGTAAAATAATTTCTTCTCAGCACACCTATGACCTTTAGTGCATTTTCTATCACAATTGTAACAAAGCCCTTTTTCTCTTTTTTCTTCCAATTGTTGTGGTGTAACCTTTGTAGGTTGTGGAAGGCTGGGAGAAACAACACTTCCATCTTTATAGTTGTGAGGGGTATGCTTCCTGGTTTCCATAATTTTGCTTTCCATTATGTCACAAAGCCCTTTTACTCTTTCCAATTGTTGTGGTGTTGCTCTAAAGAAGGTGTTGCTCTTTGTATCCTCATAATGTGCTATCATTTCCTCCGTGAAAATTGACCACGTAACAAGTTTTTTACGAGAACAAAGCCCTTCATACCATAAAAATTGATATGGTTCTAAATATGAAGATGCAATACATACCTTTTGTAATAGTTGTACACCATGTAGATCAAAATATTGCTCCATCTGAAGTATCCAATTTACCAGATCCTTGCCATCAAACTTCCTCATCTTGCTTTTTCTTGATTTTAGGAGCTCGACCTTGAAACAACTGTAACTTTGTACATTTGGATCCTTAAGTTCTGAAATTGTGAGCTACAGTATCCCTCTGTGTCCTCTTTCCAATGCCACTAGTTTGAACCAAATTGGATTCTCCAAGAAAGAGTTATGCACAATCTCCCACAGTGACCTGATTATAGACTAGTTCAGTAGAGTAAACTTGTATGAAGTGCCACGTGTCACTGTTTCAACCTTTGACTCTAAAAAATATATAAAATAAAACTATTGTCCGTCCTCTTTCTGTACCTTCTTACGAAATTTCAATCCGATGCTCAGAAAGAAAGTTATGACGATTTTCCCCAGGTCACCTGTTTTGAGTGTAATTCAGGAGTCTGCAAAAAGGCCAACTTCCCGAGATCATATCTCCGAAAATATCGCGCGAAAAGCTCTGAAATTCGGACCCAAGGTTCATCGCAATTTCTTCTCAAATGGGTTTTTCTTGCAACTTCTGAAACGTCACAGAAAAAATTTATAGCGAAAATGCCACGATGACCTATTTGGAGCAGCGAAACCCTAAAATCCAAAGCTCTGATACCAAATGTTATGAAACCAGCTCAAGAAAAGATAGAAAAGATAGATCAACGCCTTAGAATTCAGCCTCTTCGAGGGGGCAACCTCCTTTACATTACATAAATGAACAATTCTTGGATGATACAAATGAAAAGACCTCCTTTCTATATATAGGAGTCTAAGGGGTTATAACATAATCAGAGCCGACATAACAATAATAATGTAAGGGCACAATAATAACCATAGTGGGCTTCTATGGGGCACAACAGTAACAATATGGGCACTACATGGGTACATCAATATAATAAGTGGGTTATACTAATAACAATAAGGGGTTACACTAGTAGTATAGGGGCCTAACAGAATTGATTTATCAATGGGAAATTCAGTCAATTTCAATGATGAAAAGTAAGAAGCATTATCAAATATGAGAGCGTCAGGGATGCCAAACCTGTTGATAATAAATTTCTCAACAAATGATATTACCTCGTCTTTGTTTACCTTCTGAAGTGGGATGGCTTCGTCCATCTGGTGAAGTAGTTGGTCGCCGTGAGCATATACTTATGCTACTGCGAAGAGTTTGGAGTGATCTCACTTATGACATCTAGGCCCCATTTTTGGAACAGGTGATAAATCATAACGAGCCTGAGGGGAACAACTAGATTTCTTTCTCATCCTATGGTGGTTTGACATACCTTGCATTTATGAGTGTAGGCATGCAAGTCTCTAAACAATGTGGGCCAATAATATCTAGCTCTTAATATTTTGTGAGCAGTGGTCTCTCCGCTGTAGTGACCACCTGCTGGGTCGTCATGCATTTCTTTCAAGACATGATCAGCATCACCTTTTTCCAAACATCTCAACCAGATTCCGTCATAATTCTTTTCTGTATAATGTGTCATTGGCCAAGTGATACTGATTAGATTTCAATCTGAGCGCTCTCCTTTGTGATGCATCCATGTGTTCAAGACATGATCCCCATGTTAGATAAAAACGTATGTCGTGATACCACGACTCAGGATCTAAGAGGGCTTCTGGCGTTTCGCGCTCATACATCAGCGTCTCATTAATCCATAGGGGCTCTTCCCTGAATTCTACTTATGCATTTTTTATGCTCTGCACTTCTAGTTCTTCAGCCACCCCTTCTTTATCCACCAAGGCTTCCATAGCTAGCCTACACAATCCCTGCCCTCGAACTATCTTTGTTGGATTAATCTCGAGGTCGAATTCTTGAAGTGTGTTATCCAATTTCCTCTCTGTTCACCCATTTCTTTCTGCACAAAGAGGGCCCTTACAGCAGGATGGGGAATGATTACTTTAGTCCTGGTCTTTAATAAATAAGGGCGGAAGTGTTTTAGGGATTTAAAAACCGCAAAGCCTTGTTTCTCCACGTCTGGGTAGTTCAGTTTTGCTCCCTGAAGATTAGAGATCATATAAGAAATAGGGACTTCGTTGCCATCATCAATTTTTTGAGTGAGGATCACGGCATATGAAAGATCAGAAGCAAAAGTGTACAAGAAGAATTCCTTGCCGAAATTGGGGTTGACCAATGCAGGAGCTTCTGCGATGGCTTCCTTGATTTGCTGAAATGATTTCTTAGCTTCATCGCTCCACTTATACACAACATCCTTTTTCATCATTAGTTGCATGGGACACACTATTTCTGCAAACCCTGAAACAAATTTCCTAACGAAATTAATCTTCCCAAAGAAAGATTGTATTGCCTTTTTATTTGCAGGGGGTTGTATTCTCATGATGGTCTCTACTCTTTCAGGATCAATAACAATCCCTTCTATCGAGAGGATATGACCCAGTAGTTTCCCTTCTGTGACTGCGAAGATTCTCTTCTTAGGATTCAACAATATTTTGTATCTTCGGCATCTTTCAAAAATTTGTTTTAGGTGATAAATATGATCCCTTTTACAATATGAATACACAGTAATGTCATCCATGTACACTATTATTGTTCTGTTGATCAATCCTCGGAAGGCTATGTCCATGGCTCTCTGGAATGTGGCGCCTGCATCAATAATTCCATAAGGCATTTTCCGATATGCATAAGTGCCCCATTTAGTGTTGAAGGTTGTCTTTAGCTGAACCCCATTAGATACCAACACTTGATTATATCCTGAAAATCCATCTAATAGGGACAACATTTCAGACCCAGAAACGCACTGAAGAATGTGTTCCATAGAAGGGATAGGATAGTTATCCTTTTGTGATGCTTTGTTTAGGTTTTTGAAATAGATACACAGCCTGATTGTCACGCGGAAAGAGTCGTTAGTGCGGACACAACCGACCTTCCTAGAAATCCTAAGACTCTCTAATGACAAACAAGACAAATAAGAGAAATCCTTCTCTAAATATGCTTTTACAATATGAGAAATCAAGTGTTTAGATCCTACCTGTAATCCAACGCTGTTGTAGTAGTCCAGCTTCGTTGATCCGGATGAGCTCCTCCTTCTCTTCGAAACCTGCATTCACCAACAATCAAACGATTAAATAGCACCTGAATATCACATAAAATAAAACATATTTAACATATAGACCAAGGAGTATATGAAACAGCTCATTAATAACAAATTGTTGAGAAGAATGGACTAATTTGTATTAAAAGGTAACAAAAGGAACCATTACAACCTGAGCCTTGGTGTTGTGCAAGCTCCTCCCAGGGTCCACAAGAGTTCTCCCTTACTCTGATCAGCTCACCCACCTCCCAATGGAAACAAGTAAAGATGGTAATCTCTCCTCACAAGCTTCTACAAGGAAGTCCTAATTCCAGCAGCATCTACCCTTAGGAATGTTCAGCTTTCAACCTCTCCTCCCTTTGGCCCAATGCCTGTATTTATAGTGCTCTAGAGGAAGTTATTCAGGTCCACCATCAATGGGATAAGTCCCTCTTTGGATGGGATAGCTCCCCTATTGATGGGATAAGTTCCTCTTTGGTAGGGATACATGAACCATCTGGAGGCGCTTCATACATGTCAAACATGCTTCTAGAAGACTCTAGAAATGACCACAAGTAACTTTTTTGGAGTAAAACTTGTGCCTTTTGACCTTTACAGGAGTACGCACCCATCCCTTTACATACAGAGTGTACAAGTACGCAGGTTTTGTGAACTTGGGTTGCGTACCCGCAGGTAAGGCTAAGAGAAACTGCGTACCAGAGATAATTGACTTTAAATGACTTTTCTCTCTTTCTTGAAGTTTGACATGGAAAGCAGAGGCATGAGACTTGCCAAGGAGGATAGTATGACAGTGGATGGAGCCATACTAACTGCAAATAGTCATGGTGACATTTTTTAGTGTAACAGATTGCCCCCTAAAGTGCGAAACCTGTAGTAGATTAGGGTTTTTATGATCTAGGAAGGGTGAAGTACTTTATCATTTCGAGTATCTTGCGGAGGACCCGGTCAGAACCTGCAAATATTCAACACAAAATACATATATAAGATGATATCATCGCTGAGGTAGGCATTCCCATACTCAGATTGAAAACTTTAACTAACAATCTAACTACTGCTCTGATACAAGAATGATTTTGCAGTACATCACAATCATAGACTTTTGTAGACACAGTATGGACGCAGCCATCTGTTTATGATTAGTCTACTGTATAATGAATACAAAACTCCTCGCAGCCTGGATGGTGGAAACTAGATCCAGGGTCTTCATTTCTACTTCCCTAATTGGTACGATTCTATTCATGCGAATAAATGAATTGATGTCGAGCATGGTAGAAACCACTTGATTACCAGTCAATGATGTAAATTGTTAACAAGCGTGAGAGAGACCACCAGTGATGTCAATGGTTCTCAAAGTACCCAGTACAATCCATGAAATGTGAATGAATAAGTTGATGTCGAACACGTCACGGAATCCTTCGATCGAAAGTCAATGATGTAAATTGTCGTCAAAGGCGAGAAACCTGCCATTGATGCATGCAGACTTCAAGGTACTGACGATTTCTAAGTCATCTTTCTAGATAATGTGCTGATGTCGATAGAAAGCGACTCGTTGCAGGCAAGCCCACAACACGAAATCATTGTTCAAGTTGAAGAAATGTTGCTGTGAGGACTGACTCAGGGATGGTCAAATGGATGACAAGTATTTTGCATACGAATGATTTATTTGCAGAGACCTCTTGAACACATAACGACACGACAGATGGTTTGGTGACGATTGACCCAAAGTTAATACCCGGAAATGGTTGAAAACTTTCAAAGTGGTTTGATCAACTTTTAAGGCAAAGGATTTCCCAACCCAGGTGAACGGAAAGTGTCGTGTTCAAGAGTGGTGATAAGGTTCTTCTGTAACAAAGGATGACAAATCGGTTCATTCTTCTCTCTTTTCCCCCACCATTTCTGGCAAGTACCTCTTTATTTTTAACAAGCTTGAGGAGGATAACATATGCTTGATTATAAGCTCATCCTTCGGATGAGTCCAACTTAGTTTAGATTCGGACCCTAAGAAGGAGTGGTCTGTTCCTGTTTGTAATCGAACAGGTCCTTTACTGTGAAATTTTAACGAGTCCAGTATAGGAGAAACTCGGCGTTTTTCATTTTTAGAGAGTCTGAAAAAACTAAAGAAGACTCCACGGTGAACTTTTTCATAAATTTGTGTCTCCCAAGCCCGAAAAAAGTATAAAATAATACCTGAGAGAACCGCTTGATCTTGCGACCAAGGAGTACTTTCATGATTAGTGTCTCTGACCTGAAAAGTAAAAAGCAATCAAGGACACATCGTTTTATTTCCGTATCGAGTTTGAAACGACAAAAACCCGGCAATCTTTTCCTGGTTTTACGGTCAGAAAAGAGCTATAAGGGGACCGTCGTTTAATTTCGTTTTAACGAGTGTAAAAGAAACGCTCGGCAATCTTTTCATGTTTTAGGAGTCAGAAAAGAGCTTAAAAGATGACTCTGATGTTTTGGTTCGTGAAAAATGATGATTTTACTCTAAAGTCCTTTTGTCCTACACAAAAACGACACATTACTCATACCTGTTTAAGATGGGTAAAAATACATTGAAAAATGTCCTTTCATGGTGAAAAATAAACAAACTTAGCATTCATTCATCCAAAAAACCTATAAAAAGACTTTTTACCATGTCATTTTTACCATTTTACTGTTGAGGTTGAGAAAAGGGCTTTTGACAAGAAAACTTCCCGTGGATTTTGCGGAGAATCCGACCGTCAGAATCGAGTGCCGTCTCTTTCAGGTATTTCACAACATCCTCCTCTTCAATTTCATCCATTTAGAATTTCATTTCAAGTTTTAGTTTGATTTTTTGGGGGGTTTAGGGTTTTAAAATATGTTTCTCGGGGGACGCAAGTGCCCTATGGGCGACCTGCGTACCCCGACTTTTTCGTATATGGCAAAAAGGTCGGGGTACGCAGCCCGCCTTCAGGACAGCTGTGTACCGCCGCTCTGTCTTCTGAATGCAGGGTGCGTACCCCGTGAAACACGGATTTTGAAACCCCAAACTCCAATTTTAACCAACCAAATTTTATTTAATGAATTCTAACTATTGTTTTTTGGTGTGTAGGTCACTCACCATGCTAGATTGGCGTGAAAGAGAACACGAAGACGTTGATTTCGCCGCAATAGGTCATCAACCTTCTATTGATGCGTTAAAGGCATGCGGTCTCTATAAGTACTGGGCCATACCTGGCATGAGGGCCCAGGTGCCATTCTTAGAGTGGCTGGTTGAAAGGTGGAACATTCAGGAACAATGTTTTTACATCGGAGAACATCAGCTCGAGATAGAGTCCTCCGACATATACTTTCTCACTGGTTTGCCTAACAGGGGCGAGCAACTCTCTCTATTCGGGACTAGGCCAGGTGGCCAATCCCTTGCTAGTCTCCGGCTAGAGTGGTGCAACAATCAAAACAAGGAGAAGGGGATAGAAATCAAATATATATCCCGACCTGAACTTATGGTAATTGCCTTTACAGTTACCAGACTTTGCGGCGCTGCCACTTTGCACATGGCCACTGGATCCCAAATGCGGATGGCTATAGATTGCTTCCAAGGCACCATTTTCAACTGGTGCGATGCTGTGTTGGCCAATATGAAGGGCCAACTAACCAAGGAAAAGAGAGGACAACTGAAGACCTTTGGATATGGGCCTTTAGTTGTGAGCTTTGCCCTAGAGAGAGTTCCAATGTTGATCCCCCAGCATCTTACAGTTCCAGTTGGGGCTCCTCGGGAGCCTAAGTTGACGAGATGGGTCGCGGTAATGGCCCGACATCCTGACGAGGGAGCAGCAGTTGTTCGATTTCCTGATGGTTACTTTCACTGGCTGGAGGGCCAGGTCTTTGCGATTCAGGACTTTCCGTATGCCGGAATGGATTTTCGCAATGATCCGGACATGGTTCTTCCACAGGGAGAACAATGGGACGACAGAGGTACTTCATTCTTCACAAGTTTTTAAATTATGTATATTTTTTTTGTTTTTTATATATCGCCTCAAAAACTGACAGCACAAATTTTCAAAATGCAGATGTAGGTCCACGGCGTCCGGCCAACCTCCGGGCTTTTGAGAGGAGAGTACCAGCTGTACCAGCACCAGCCCCACAGGATGCGGCCGCAGAGACCTTAGCCGAGCTGGAACAGGATCTAGAGCGTCTGACGGCGGATATACCAGAGACCACTATAAATGACATTCCTATCCGACTTCAGCGCTACGTGGTCGCAGTCCCAGGACCTTTCAGAAGGTTCCTGTGTAGGGTAGCGCGGGCAGTGGTCTCGTATAGAGAGCACCACCAGTGATTGGATAGTCACTTTTGTAGACACATATGACATTTTTGGTTTTTTGTACTTATCATTTTTGCCGATCATAAGGTGTTTTTCAACCTATGATCGAAGACGATGTATATTTTTGACACACTCCTATCTATATATATCATTATTACCGGCTTATTTTGTTAAACATGTGTGATGAAATGTTTATAAATTTACATTTATGATTGTTACAAATGTCTATTTAACATTCGAGACGCCATTGCATCTGCTAATGTATTTAAAGACCTTGGAATATGCTGATATTCAATGTAATCAAATTCACGTTCCAAGAGACGCACCCTCAAAAACAATCTTAATAACACTGGATTTATAATGGCATAGACTCTATTAAGCTGTAATACAACGAGTTCAGAATCTAACCTCACTATCAAACTCCGAATCCCAAATGAAATAGATTCAGATAATAATTCAATCACTGCACTATATTCTGCAATGTTTTTTGTTGTTTGACCGAGGCTCACCCCATGCATAGAAACTAACTCGTCAGAGGGCGAATAGATAACCCAAGCTGCGGAAGAGATATTCCGTGTACTACGATAAGCACCATCAGCAAATCCAATGTATGTTTGGAGAGGCGTCGACATCTGCAATATCAAGAGTAAAACCAAGATAAGCCAGAATAACGACAAAAGCACACTCTTTAAACTAAGCACACAACCTAAACTAAGCAAACATACCAGCTAAAAAGAAAATTAACCTAACTAGAACTAACTAAATCTCCATACCCACCATTTAAGCATAATACCTCTTTAGGTAAAGTCCATTTCTGGGCTTACCCAAAGAGTCCCCATCAAAATCTACCAGCTCATAGGCCCCTTTTGCCAGCTTTCGCTTGACAATGTAGGGCCCATGCCACATGGGAACGAATTTTCCAGCACCTAATTTATCGTTAGCTTGATCATATAATAGCACTAGGTCTCCTTCCGAAAAATTACGAGGGGTCACGTTACGATCATACTGAGCTTTCATCCTTTTTGCATGAGTCTCGATTGCCAAAGCAGCATCACGTCGAGTCTCATCTAATTTAGCTAAGTATAACAGACGCTTCTCCTCTTCAGAAGTAGCTGGGAGTAATTCGATAGCCATTTGAAGTGATGGGATTTCGCATTCAATGGGCAACACTGCTTCCAAACCATAAACTAGTTGGAAAGGAGTGAACCCTGTTGATGTTTTTACTGAGGTTCGATACGCCCAAAGCGCTGAGAATAACATGTTGTGCCAACTCGACCGATGAATACCAATAATAGTCGGATCATGATAACTAGAACTTTGTTGATAGATTCAACCAAACCGTTTGCTTGGGGATAATAAGGAGTAGAACTATCATGGCGTAAACCAAGCTGGCTTGTAAGTTCTGTCATCATAATGTTTCGAAAATGGCACCCATGGTCAGTGATGATCGCTTGTGGGACACCAAACCTAGCAATAATATGATTGAATACGAAAATCACTGTTGTTTTGCCGCTTGCCTCGAATGTAGGCATCGCGTCAGCCCATTTAGTAAAATAATCAACCGCAAGGATGATATACGCATGCCCCCCGGCCGAGTGAGGGTAACAAGTAATAAAATCGATACCCCATTTAGCAAAAGGACCAACGACAATTATAGGGTGGAGAGGAGCAGGTGGTGCGCGCATCTTGCGATCAAAAACTTGACAGTTGTGGCATTTTCGGACCGCAATGATACAATCTTTAAACATGGACGGCCAGAAATAGCCAGCACGCAACACCTTCTGAGCTGTGGCATACCCAGACATATGACCGCCACATGCTCCAGAATGATAGTCATTCAAAACCCTTTCTGCCTCTTCATGAGTTAAGCAACAACGGAAAACCAAGTCCGCCCCACGACGATAAAGAGTATCTCCGATAATTCTGTATTGTTGGGACTGGAATCGAATTTTCCGGTGTTCCGACTTTGAAGCTTCGGGCCGAAAGGATTGGGTTTGGAGATAGACGATTATATCCCCATACCACAGATCTAAAGTGCTGATAAGAAATAGAGATTCGTCCGCAATGGGTTCCTCTGCCACAGTCTCCGTGTCAGCACGCGGGAAGTCACACATCAATTCCGCAAAAACTAAGGATTTCTTAGACTTGGACTTCTCAAACTCCAAATCCAACTCCTGCAGGATAACAATCCATTTGGAGTACTTGCCCCCTAGCAATTGTTTTGTCAAAATATAGATCATAGGGTTGCAATCCGAAATCACTGTAGTTTTATGGAGAAGAATGTAATGACGGAAACGCTGGACAGCTTGAACAGCTGCCAGGGCCAGTTTCTCCACATGCGAATATTTTAGCTCAGTGGGATTTAACGTCCTACTAAGATAATATATCACATGTTTCGTTCCGAATTCATCTTCCTGAACTAAGACCATTCCAATGGTGGAGTGGGAGGCGGCGAGATACAAAAAGTAATCCTGGTTGTAGTTGGGAGGATGCAGCAACGGTGCATGGGTCAACGCGTGCTTAAGTGCATCAAAAGATTTATGAGCTATCTCATCCCAAGAAAATTGAGCATTTTGTTTCAACAACCGGGTGAAACCCTTTGTAACCTCGGCGTAGTTAGGAATGAATCGACGTAAAAAGTTTGCTTTCCCTTGCAAACTTTGGAGTTGGCGCAAACTCGAAGGAGGAGGCAATTTGATGATGGCTTCGACCTTCGAGGGATCGACGCAGATACCGGCTTTTGAAACGACAAATCCTAGCAATCGTCCCACTTCTATGCAGAAGACACATTTGTGTGGATTCAACCGAATTCGATAATGCCGACACCTCATAAAAATAGCGCGTAAGTGGACAAGGTGATCAGCTCGACGTAAAGAATGAGCAGGCAAATCATCGAGATACGGTTGCACAATGTGCTTGATGTCGTGAAACGCGTAAGACATTGCCCGTTGGAAAGTGGCTCCGGCATTCTTAAGTCCAAAAGGTAATTTGCAGTAAGAAAATGTCCCCCAAGGACAAATGAAAGCCGTTTTTTGTTGATCGGCAGGTAGAATATTGATTTGGTTGTAACCGGAAAAACCGTCCATAAAGGAAAATATTTCACTGCCGGCACAATCATCAATTATTTGATCGATATAGGGTGTAGGATAGTTGTCTTTTGGACAAGCATGATTTATATCCCTATAGTCGATACATATTCTTATTGTTCCTTGTTTCTTGTTAACCGAAACAATATTCGATACCCAATCCGTTAACGGGATCGGATAAATGAAACCTGCTTTCAACAGCTTCTCGACTTCTGCTTTAATCGCAGCCGCTTTCCTAGGGTGTATTTGACGCAGACGTTGCCGAACGGGTTTAGCGTCCGGGTAGGTCTTGATTTCATGAAAAACAATGGAGGGATCAATTCCTGGCATTTCCTCATAGGACCAGGCAAACACGTCGCGGAATTCTTGAAATAGGACCTTGTATGTTTGAATTTCGTTATCTGTACACGAGGCACCTATATGAATGTTTTCAATAACTCCGGTTTTGACTGAAATGTCGATGGCAATAGTTTAGGAAATGTTTCCCAAATTCAACTCTGAATCAGGATGTTTCATGGGATTCTGAGCGTCCTTGACATATTCAGCTGTAAAAATTGATGAAAAATCATTTCCAAAGTCATCACCCTCAGGTAAAAACGAAGATCTATGATGAAGATCTTCCCATGGTAGATCGTCTACACTTAGGATTTCGCGAAGTTGTTCGTCAAATGACACAACTTCGGGAAACGTTATCCGTTCCGAGGTTGACGTGAAAAATGATTCCTCACTGACCACATTCATTGGGTCGAATTGGGTTGAACTAGAGTCAGAAAAAGACTGCACGGCCTCATAAGCAATTTCATATGGACTCAAAGGCATTGCATTACCGAAGGAGTCTATTTCAGATTCAGATGGGACAATCCAAGGATCATCGTAAATAATAGTGTCTGAAGTAATCATATGAATGGATGCGAATGAAGGGTCTGCATTGATTGAAGGAAAGGGAAAAGTTCCCAGTAGGCCGGAATCTTTAACCAATCCTACACCAACATCCTTGTAAGGGATAGTCGTTTTACCGACATGCTGGATACTCTCTGAAGAGGCTGGGTCGGATGAAAAGTAAGCCAGCTGGTCTATCGTCACGATCTTACCATTATGTGGAAACTTTATAACTCTGAAGACCGATGACACGACTGCTGTCATAGCGTAAGACCAACTGCGCCCCAAAAGAAGGTTGTAGTCTAGAGGGGCATCAACCACTTCCACATCTAGACTAACGGTTTTTCCTTCAACCCCTATAGGCAAATCCTGTAGAATGCCAAACGGATGGAACCCACGGCCATCGAAGGCCTTAAGAATTGTCGGGGATTGGTTCAGTGAAGGAGAACCAAGCGATCTCCAACACTGAATCGACATAATACACGTAGAAGCTCCTTCATCAATTACAGTCCGATGAATAGGCCTGTTTTTTACTATCACTGGAATCTGGAAAGCCATTTGATGAGGGAGACGCGGTGTACTATTTTCTAGATCAAAGATTATTAGGTTCGGGTCCTGAATACCAACAACTCCTATAGCCGACAAGAGTAATTTTCGTTGTGCTGGGCATGATTGCAGCACTTCCAAAGCCGACATTGCTGAGGGTGAAACAGCTAAATCCTCAACAATGTTATAATTCTGAGCTGCTCTCGCATGTGGATTGAAAGCAGACTTTCGAAGTATACCCTTGGCGGGTGGTTTAATTACCAAGTCCGGGTTAGGTTTCTCGATCTGTAGTGGATCGGAACCGGGAGCTGAGGTTGATGGGTTAGAATGAGAAGATTCTGCTTCTTTACCATCAACAGGATTCTTACTACCATAATCTTGCGATCGAGTCGCAATCCGTACATGAGACATCATCAATATGGGCTCTTCACTGGCACTCGAGGAAGAACCTATCATTTTAATCTCCTGCTTTGGAAATGGATCTTTCAAAACAGCAGGAGTTGGGGAACCCTTAACGATTTTCACAACCTCTGCCCGATGAGGGCAATCTCTTGTGAAATGATCTTCTTCACAAATTAAACAAGGATAGCGAGGTTTGCGCTTTTCGTCGTTAGATTCCGACTTCTCTTTTTTCTCCTTTGGAGCCTTGTCTGCTTTATCCTTCTTCTTGCCTTTCTTCTTACCACCGTTTTTTGATTTAGCCGTAGATGAATCTATAGCATGAATATCGGCAGTAATTTCAGGAGAAGATTCTCCTGTCGGGGAGTCCGGTAAGGTTATTATTGGAGAAGAATTCTTTGAGGATTTCTTCTTACTTTTAGTATTCACCGTACCAATCATGCCATCAGCAGCATGAGACCCCGAAGGAGCAGCAGCAATTTGATTCGACTTAGGAAGATCTGGGATCTTCTCGTGCAACGTACCCGACTGAGTGTAAACTAAGTCAAGGTACTGGGCTTGAGCAATGACTTGCTCCTCAGTAACTACTCCGGCCTTAGCTACATCTTCAGTAATCTTCGGTAATAATGATTTTACAAACCATTCAGCTAATATTTGGTCCGGGATAAAAACTTTCACTAAACGTCTTCGACGTCTCCATTCATGAATATGATCGGAAATATAAGTGGAGGTCGACTGTTTTAATGAATTTAATAGCTCCGTGCCGTTATCGTATCTGACCGGCAACTGAAAATGAGTTAGGAACGAGGTAGCTAACTGGCTAAAATTGTAAAAAGAGGCCCGTGGTAACTCAATGTACCACTTGGCCGCGAGACCAATGAGCGTACGCTGGAAAAGACGTAAGCGGATCGAATCATCCGAGATAGAATTGGAAGCACATCGGAGGTGGTAAGTCATTACGTGATTGGACGGATCCTCTCCAGACTTACCTTCAAACTTGGGTATATCACTGGGCAACTTATTTGGCATTGGCGGCCAGAACGGAAGATATTGAATTGGATCGTTCGTTAGGCGCGTCAAGTCTGGTAAATCCAAAGTTGCGATAAACGGTAACTGCCGGTTAGGATCTCTAAAACTCTGGGTCACAAGACCAGTTCCAGGAGGAGGATACCCAGGATAACTAGGAACAGGAATCGCATTAGGGATATTATATCCTCTTGGAAAACCAGGATTAACTGGACCGTACTGGGGTTGGGGAGGTTGTTGATAAGTGTACCCAGGATACGGTTGATACTGGTAAACTGGTTGTTGGACAGCAGGACCGAATTGGTACTATCCCTGGTACTGTTGGTGAGTAAATTGAGGTTGAGTTGTTACAACAGTACTTAAACCAGACTGCCCTACAAGCATCTGGACCGTGGTTTGAATCGTAGATCCGGACAACGGTAAAGATGTCTGAGGAGTGGTTGCAGAGACAGTAGAAACCGGAGCTGTCGATACTCCAGAAGTAAGTGCGGTAGATGTTGCGGTAGTTGCAGCAGTCGTTTGAGATGGAGTACTAGGTGCAATTGGCGGCTGAGTAACTATCCAAGTGACAGAAGTTTGAACATTTGACTGGACAGGTTGCGGTTGCTGGGGTGGACCAGAAACTACGGGTTGTCCAGTTTGAGGTACCAACTGTATACTTGGCTGCAACACCTGTTGACCCTGCGATGGATCCCACACTATCATTCCGGGGTATTGACCTGTAACAGGTTGAGGATACTGAGATTCATAACCGGATTGAGGATAGGATTGATAACTGAAAGGCATAGTTCCCATACCTTGAACATATGACTGACCTTGAGGTGGTTGATAACTTTGACTCAAGTATTGACCTTGAGGTTGATAACCTTGGGGTAAATACTGATAATGGGGTTGACCTTGACCTTGAGGTTGATACCCTTGAGGTTGATACCCTTCGGGTTGATACCCTTGAGGTAAATATTGATACTGAGATTGACCCTAGGGTACATATTGAGGCTGGGGTTGACCTTGAGGCATGTATTGTACCATGGGTACATACTGACCTTGAAGCTGCCCCCCAGACACAATTTGTGTACCTTGAGGTTGCCCCCCATGCGTTAATTGAGGCTGCCCCCCAGGCGGTAATTGACCACCTTGAGGTTGAGAAACGGGAACTGAACCTGACATCATGTAAATGTCCCCTACACCCAACGGTTTATTACCATTGTTTCTAGCTAATAACCCATGATCAACGGGTTGAGGAGATGCCCCCGCAAAGGTACCAGAAAGTGATTGATACCCGGTGGGAACAGAAGGACCGTCGTGTAAGAAAGATTCAGGAGATTGAGTAAACACGGACGACTAACCAGACATATTTACCGGAGTATAAATACCTCCAGGTGGAAAAGGAGTACGAGGTGGAGAAAAACCTACCCTTGAGTTGTCTAAATAATTGGTTAACGAAAGGTACCAAGTAGTACTTCTAGGAGGACTGTAAAAGATAGATTCACGCTCCCTGAGATCAATAGTAGGTTGATCTTCAAGGCTAGATACGCCTAATTCTTCCTCTGAAGCAAGTTCTTCAATAGCTATCAAACCAGTAGGAAGATTTTCGGTGATGACTCTTTCTACCCTAGGTGAATCTAGTACACTAGAAGTTGGAGTAACAGGTTCAGATATTTCAGGTTCTTCGCCTATATCACTAGTAGATGAAAAACTACCAGCAAGCTCAGAAACTTCAACTGCTTCAGGATTATAACCTGTCTCTAGACTTTGGTAATCTTGATGGACTACCAACGAAGACTCTCCTTCTTTTGGTGAACCTACTCTACTGCCGCTAGGAGGAGTTACAAGGACCTTTAAACCTTCGTAATGACTTGGGACATCTTGAGGAGATTCACCCCGAAGTCTACGGGATCTTCTCAACAATTCGGCCACAGAAACAACCTCAGGAGACTTGCCCCGAAGTCTACGTGACTGTCTCGGTAATTCCGCCACAGTTAAAAACTTTTAACTACTGCACACGCAAACAAAGTAAAATCTCAAAACAAACCACCTAAAATCTCTAAAGAACCAAACAAATTTGAATCATACGCCTAAAGAATCTAGGGCGTCAAACCAAGCACAAACAGTAGCCTTCCAGACCGAAAACGCTAGTTGGAGATGAAACCCAACATCGCTGGATTCAGTACAGAAGTGGCGGGTGGAACAGTTACCCCGGCAACCTGCTTAATGAATAGACCGGCACAAGTTCCTCCACTTTAACCGTCTCGAGTGAAGTGAACCCCCCGGAAAATCCAAGTGAGTCTAGCCGACGTCTGCTCCAAGTACAGTGGGATCTTCCCTCCACCGTCACCTCGGTAGAATCCTAAAGATAATGGTCACTAAGGTTACCAACCGCAACAAATGCACCTGGGGGAACAGTATACACTCCGACAGCATGCAAGGGTAGAGTATCAAGCTCAATCCCCTTGCCGGTTCCTTGACAATAATCCAAGGTTTACCGACAAGTGACCCCTGGCTCCTCGACAATGGTTAATCCGAGGTTTACCGTTTGTAATACGTGCATGTCTGGCGTCGTTCCCAACGAGGGAGGATTGATCCCCTCACTGGTTCGGACACGAGCTCGTGCTTCTCCTTTAAGAGGAGCTTTCCCAGAGTACAAATGAGACAATTGGATTTATTCTATCACAAGATAAGCTACTTGTTTGGTTTTGTTGTCTTGGAGAGTTAATTACTCTCCTACTCCAAGACACTAGCCTGATCTAAATTGGTGTTTCAGAGCCCTAGTAAATAAAAGTTACTACGTTGATTTTACTTTAAGCGTTAATTTTATGGTTTTTCTTAAAGAAAAAAAGGTGATGGAGATGAAACTGGTGGTGTGTAGACTCGACTCGCAACCACTATAAAGATGCACCTAAGATGATTTACACTACTTTTCCTTTTCAATGAATCTCCTAACTAAGAGAGTTGGAAAATGCAAATTTTATAGAAAACAACTTTCTTAGTAAAGACAATCAAAGAAACAATTCTCTTTATCTTTCCAAAACACACTACTCATGACCACTAATTACTCTACGAAATTTCCTTTTTCTCCCAAAAGTCTACAAATACTACCAAAACAAACTTTTTCCAAAAGAATTTTTGTGTTTTTTCTATGTTAATAAAGCATGTAAAACTATTTTATCAAATCGAATTTAACAAATCTAAGACAATCAAATCAAATTCATTCAAAAGCAAATCAAAAGCAAATTTACCTAAAAGTAAAAATAATGAGGACAAAAGCCTACAAGGATGATTCCCGGATGTTTTACTTAGTCGAAATGCAACTAAGGATCAGTTCATGCAGAATCATAAACTAACCAAAAAACAAAATCGAAATCTTTTTGTTCTTTTTTCTCAAGAATGGAATTCAAGGCTTTAACAAACAAACTTTTCGAGATTCGCAAAGAGAAGACACAAAGGTAGGTCTCTCACTAGGGTGACTTCTATGACAGGCCCGACTCCTAAGAGGACTGATCAAAACCAGGGAGATCCAAAGTTTGACAACCCCTAACGCCAAAGTCACTACAGGACCAGTTAAAAATCAAACCCTAAGGCAAAATCCCTATGAATTCCACCAAAACCCTCGACACTAACGGGACAAGTTCAGGTGAAGATCTTTGACAGTAAACTGATGGATCTGGGCAGTAAAAACAAAGTGAAAGCAAAATCAAAAAGAGCAAAAAGCAAAAATTGAAATTTTCTCAAAATTGACAGGGGTACGCAGGTCATCTGTTCACACAGGCGCGGGTACGCACTGTGCACAAAGACGTAGTGCGTACAAGTACGCACTGTGTTAAACCCAGAGACTGCGTACTGCTGGCAAAGCTAAGAAAAATAAAAAACTAAATTGACTCTAAGCTAACCCACCCAAATACACAGCTAGACAACCAAAAATCAGAAAACAAGCAATTTTTCTCAGATCAAAATATCAAATCAAAAAGAACTCAAACACATTAATGGAGTCCCCAGTATGGTCTCCATTTTGTCACGCAGAAAGAGTCGTTAGTGCGGACATAACCGACCTTCCTAGAAAGCCTAAGACTCTCTAATGACAAACAAGACAAATAAGAGCAATCCTTCTCTAAATATGCTTTTACAATATGAGAAATCAAGTGTTTAGATCCTACCTGTAATCCAACGCTGTTGTAGTAGTCCAGCTTCGTTGATCCGGATGAGCTCCTCCTTCTCTTCGAAACCTGCATTCACTAACAATCAAACGATTAAATAGCACCTGAATATCACATAAAATAAAACATATTTAACATATAGACCAAGGAGTATATGAAACAACTCATTAATAACAAATTGTTGAGAAGAATGGACTAATTTGTATTAAAAGGTAACAAAAGGAACCATTACAACCTGAGCCTTGGTGTTGTGCAAGCTCCTCCCAGGGTCCACAAGAGTTCTCCCTTACTCTGATCAGCTCACCCACCTCCCAATGGAAACAAGTAAAGATGGTAATCTCTCCTCACAAGCTTCTACAAGGAAGTCCTAATTCCAGCAGCATCTACCCTTAGGAATGTTCAGCTTTCAACCTCTCCTCCCTTTGGCCCAATGCCTGTATTTATAGTGCTCTAGAGGAAGTTATTCAGGTCCACCATCAATGGGATAAGTCCCTCTTTGGATGGGATAGCTCCCCTATTGATGGGATAAGTTCCTCTTTGGTAGGGATACATGAACCATCTGGAGGCGCTTCATACACGTCAAACATGCTTCTAGAAGACTCTAGAAATGACCACAAGTAACTTTTTTGGAGTAAAACTTGCGCCTTTTGACCTTTACAGGAGTACGCACCCATCCCTTTACATACAGAGCGTACAAGTACGCAGGTTTTGTGAACTTGGGTTGCGTACCCGCAGGTAAGGCTAAGAGAAACTGCGTACCAGAGATAATTGACTTTAAATGACTTTTCTCTCTTTCTTGAAGTTTGACATGGAAAGCAGAGGCATGAGACTTGCCAAGGAGGATAGTATAACAGTGGATGGAGCCATACTAACTGCAAATAGTCATGGTGACATTTTTTAGTGTAACAGATTGCCCCCTAAAGTGCGAAACCTGTAGTAGATTAGGGTTTTTATGATCTAGGAAGGGTGAAGTACTTTATCATTTCAAGGAGTATCTTGCAGAGGACCCGGTCAGAACCTGCAAATATTCAACACAAAATACATATATAAGATGATATCATCGCTGAGGTAGGCATTCCCATACTCAGATTGAAAACTTTAACTAACAATCTAACTACTACTCTGATACAAGAATGATTTTGCAGTACATCACAATCATAGACTTTTGTAGACACAGTATGGACGCAGCCATCTGTTTATGATTAGTCTACTGTATAATGAATACAAAACTCCTCGCAGCCTGGATGGTGGAAACTAGATCCAGGGTCTTCATTTCTACTTCCCGAATTGGTACGATTCTATTCATGCGAATAAATGAATTGATGTCGAGCATGGTAGAAACCACTTGATTACCAGTCAATGATGTAAATTGTTAACAAGCGTGAGAGAGACCACCAGTGATGTCAATGGTTCTCAAAGTACCCAGTACAATCCATGAAATGTGAATGAATAAGTTGATGTCGAACACGTCACGGAATCCTTCGATCGAAAGTCAATGATGTAAATTGTCGTCAAAGGCGAGAAACCTGCCATTGATGCATGCAGACTTCAAGGTACTGACGATTTCTAAGTCATCTTTCTAGATAATGTGCTGATGTCGATAGAAAGCGACTCGTTGCAGGCAAGCCCACAACACGAAATCATTGTTCAAGTTGAAGAAATGTTGCTGTGAGGACTGACTCAGGGATGGTCAAATGGATGACAAGTATTTTGCATACGAATGGTTTATTTGCAGAGACCTCTTGAACACATAACGACACGACAGATGGTTTGGTGACGATTGACCCAAAGTTAATACCCGGAAATGGTTGAAGACTTTCAAAGTGGTTTGATCAACTTTTAAGGCAAAGGATTTCCCAACCCAGGTGAACGGAAAGTGTCGTGTTCAAGAGTGGTGATAAGGTTCTTCTGTAACAAAGGATGACAAATCGGTTCATTCTTCTCTCTTTTCCCCCACCATTTCTGGCAAGTACCTCTTTATTTTTAACAAGCTTGAGGAGGATAACATATGCTTGATTATAAGCTCATCCTTCGGATGAGTCCAACTTAGTTTAGATTCGGACCCTAAGAAGGAGTGGTCTGTTCCTGTTTGTAATCGAACAGGTCCTTTACTGTGAAATTTTAACGAGTCCAGTATAGGAGAAACTCGGCGTTTTTCATTTTTAGAGAGTCTGAAAAAACTAAAGAAGACTCCACGGTGAACTTTTTCGTAAATTTGTGTCTCCCAAGCCCGAAAAAAGTATAAAATAATACCTGAGAGAACCGCTTGATCTTGCGACCAAGGAGTACTTTCATGATTAGTGTCTCTGACCTGAAAAGTAAAAAGCGATCAAGGACACATCGTTTTATTTCCGTATCGAGTTTGAAACGACAAAAACCCGGCAATATTTTCATGTTTTTACGGTCAGAAAAGAGCTATAAGGGGACCGTCGTTTAATTCCATTTTAACGAGTGTAAAAGAAACGCTCGGCAATCTTTTCATGTTTTAGGAGTCAGAAAAGAGCTTAAAAGATGACTCTGATGTTTTGGTTCGTGAAAAATGATGATTTTACTCTAAAGTCCTTTTGTCCTGCACAAAAACGACACATTACTCATACCTGTTTAAGATGGGTAAAAATACATTGAAAAATGTCCTTTCATGGTGAAAAATAAACAAACTTAGCATTCATTCATCCAAAAAACCTATAAAAAGACTTTTTACCATGTCATTTTTACCATTTTACTGTTGAGGTTGAGAAAAGGGCTTTTGACAAGAAAACTTCCTGTGGATTTTGCGGAGAATCCGACCGTCAGAATCGAGTGCCGTCTCTTTCAGGTATTTCACAACATCCTCCTCTTCAATTTCATCCGTTTAGAATTTCATTTCAAGTTTTAGTTTGATTTTTTGGGGGGTTTAGGGTTTTAAAATATGTTTCTCGGGGGACGCAGGTGCCCTATGGGCGACCTGCGTACCCCGACTTTTTCGTATATGGGAAAAAGGTCGGGGTACGCAGCCCGCCTTCAGGACAGCTGCGTACCGCCGCTCTGTCTTCTGAACGCGGGGTGCGTACCCCATGAAACACGGATTTTGAAACCCCAAACTCCAATTTTAACCAACCAAATTTTATTTAATGAATTCTAACTATTGTTTTTTGGTGTGTAGGTCACTCACCATGCTAGATTGGCGTGAAAGAGAGCACGAAGACGTTGATTTGGCCGCAATAGGTCATCAACCTTCTATTGATGCGTTAAAGGCATGCGGTCTCTATAAGTACTGGGCCATACCTGGCATGAGGGCCCAGGTGCCATTCTTAGAGTGGCTGGTTGAAAGGTGGAACATTCAGGAACAATGTTTTTACATCGGAGAACACCAGCTCGAGATAGAGTCCTCCGACATATACTTTCTCACTGGTTTGCCTAACAGGGGCGAGCAATTCTCTCTATTCGGGACTAGGCCAGGTGGCCAATCCCTTGCTAGTCTCCGGCTAGAGTGGTGCAACAATCAAAACCAGGAGAAGGGGATAGAAATCAAATATATATCCCGACCTGAACTTATGGTAATTGCCTTTACAGTTACCAGACTTTGCGGCGCTGCCACTTTGCACATGGCCACTGGATCCCAAATGCGGATGGCTATAGATTGCTTCCAAGGCACCATTTTCAACTGGTGCGATGCTGTGTTGGCCAATATGAAGGGCCAACTAACCAAGGCAAAGAGAGGACAACTGAAGACCTTTGGATTTGGGCCTTTAGTTGTGAGCTTTGCCCTAGAGAGAGTTCCAATGCTGATCCCCCAGCATCTTACAGTTCCAGTTGGGGCTCCTCGGGAGCCTAAGTTGACGAGATGGGTCACGGTAATGGCCCGACATCCTGACGAGGGAGCAGCAGTTGTTCGATTTCCTGATGGTTACTTTCACTGGCTGGAGGGCCAGGTCTTTGCGATTCAGGACTTTCCGTATGCCGGAATGGATTTTCGCAATGATCTGGACATGGTTCTTCCACAGAGAGAACAATGGGACGACAGAGGTACTTCATTCTTCACAAGTTTTTAAATTATGTATATTTTTTTTGTTTTTTATATATCGCCTCAAAAACTGACAGCACAAATTTTCAAAATGCAGATGTAGGTCCACGGCGTCCGGCCAACCTCCGGGCTTTTGAGAGGAGAGTACCAGCTGTACCAGCACCAGCCCCACAGGATGCGGCCGCAGAGACCTTAGCCGAGCTGGAACGGGATCTAGAGCGTCTGACGGCGGATATACCAGAGACCACTATAAATGACATTCCTATCCGACTTCAGCGCTACGTGGTCGCAGTCCCAGGACCTTTCAGAAGGTTCCTGTGTAGGGTAGCGCGGGCAGTGGTCTCGTATAGAGAGCACCACCAGTGATTGGATAGTCACTTTTGTAGACACATATGACATTTTTGGTTTTTTGTACTTATCATTTTTGCCGATCATAAGGTGTTTTTCAACCTATGATCAAAGACGATGTATATTTTTGACACACTCCTATCTATATATATCATTATTACCGGCTTATTTTGTTAAACATGTGTGATGAAATGTTTATAAATTTACATTTATGATTGTTACAAATGTCTATTTAACATTCGAGACGCCATTGCATCTGCTAATGTATTTAAAGACCTTGGAATATGCTGATATTCAATGTAATCAAATTCACGTTCCAAGAGACGCACCCTCAAAAACAATCTTAATAACACTGGATTTCTAATGGCATAGACTCTATTAAGCTGTAATATAACGAGTTCAGAATCTAACCTCACTATCAAACTCCGAATCCCAAATGAAATAGATTCAGATAATAATTCAATCACTGCACTATATTCTGCAATGTTGTTTGTTGTTTGACCGAAGCTCACCCCATGCATAGAAACTAACTCGTCAGAGGGCGAATAGATAACCCAAGCTGCAGAAGAGATATTCCGTGTACTACGATAAGCACCATCAGCAAATCCAATGTATGTTTGGAGAGGCATCGACATCTGAAAT
The DNA here is from genome assembly GCA_031772625.1 of Pinus tabuliformis. Taxonomy (NCBI): domain Eukaryota; kingdom Viridiplantae; phylum Streptophyta; class Pinopsida; order Pinales; family Pinaceae; genus Pinus; species Pinus tabuliformis. The sequence continues at coordinate 66,482,940 of CM062804.1, read as the reverse complement.
ATCAAGAGTAAAACCAAGATAAGCCAGAATAACGACAAAAGCACACTCTTTAAACTAAGCACACAACCTAAACTAAGCAAACATACCAGCTAAAAAGAAAATTAACCTAACTAGAACTAACTAAATCTCCATACCCACCATTTAAGCATAATACCTCTTTAGGTAAAGTCCATTTCTGGGCTTACCCAAAGAGTCCCCATCAAAATCTACCAGCTCATAGGCCCCTTTTTCCAGCTTTCGCTTGACAATGTAGGGCCCATGCCACATGGGAACGAATTTTCCAGCACCTAATTTATCGTTAGCTTGATCATATAATAGCACTAGGTCTCCTTCCGAAAAATTACGAGGGGTCACGTTACGATCATACTGAGCTTTCATCCTTTTTGCATGAGTCTTGATTGCCAAAGCAGCATCACGTCGAGTCTCATCTAATTTAGCTAAGTATAACAGACGCTTCTCCTCTTCAGAAGTAGCTGGGAGTAATTCGATAGCCATTTGAAGTGATGGGATTTCGCATTCAATGGGCAACACTGCTTCCAAACCATAAACTAGTTGGAAAGGAGTGAACCCTGTTGATGTTTTTACTGAGGTTCGATACGCCCAAAGCGCTGAGAATAACATGTTGTGCCAACTCGACTGATGAATACCAATGATTCGTCGGATCATGGTAACTAGAACTTTGTTGATAGATTCAACCAAACCGTTTGCTTGGGGATAATAAGGAGTAGAACTATCATGGCGTAAACCAAGCTAGCTTGTAAGTTCTGTCATCATAATGTTTCGAAAATGGTGCCCATGGTCAGTGATGATCGCTTGTGGGACACCAAACCTAGCAATAATATGATTGAATACGAAAATCACTGTTGTTTTGCCGCTTGCCTCGAATGTAGGCATCGCCTCGGCCCATTTAGTAAAATAATCAACCGCAAGGATGATATACGCATGCCCCCTGGCCGAGTGAGGGTTACAAGTAATAAAATCGATACCCCATTTAGCAAAAGGACCAACGGCAATTATAGGGTGGAGAGGAGCAGGTGGTGCGCGCATCTTGCGATCAAAAACTTGACAGTTGTGGCATTTTCGGACCGCAATGATACAATCTTTAAACATGGACGGCCAGAAATAGCCAGCACGCAACACCTTCTGAGCTGTGGCATACCCAGACATATGACCGCCACATGCTCCAGAATGACAGTCATTCAAAACCCTTTCTGCCTCTTCATGAGTTAAGCAACAACGAAAAACCAAGTCCGCCCCACGACGATAAAGAGTATCTCCGATAATTCTGTATTGTTGGGACTGGAATCGAATTTTTCGGCGTTCCGACTTTGAAGCTTCGGGCCGAAAGGATTGGGTTTGGAGATAGACGATTATATCCCCATACCATGGATCTAAAGTGCTGATAAGAAACAGAGATTCGTCCGCAATGGGTTCCTCTGCCACAGTCTCCGTGTCAGCACGCGGGAAGTCACACATCAATTCCGCAAAAACTAAGGATTTCTTAGACTTGGACTTCTCAAACTCCAAATCGAACTCCTGCAGGATAACAATCCATTTGGAGTACTTGCCCCCTAGCAATTGTTTTGTCAAAATATAGATCATAGGGTTGCAATCTGAAATCACTGTAGTTTTACGGAGAAGAATGTAATGACGGAAACGCTGGACAGCTTGAACAGCTGCCAGGGCCAATTTCTCCACATGCGAATATTTTAGCTCAGTGGGATTTAACGTCCTACTAAGATAATATATCACATGTTCCGTTCAAGACCATTCCAATGGTGGAGTGGGAGGCGGCGAGATACAAAAAGTAATCCTGGTTGTAGTTGGGAGGATGCAGCAACAGTGCATGGGTCAACGCGTGCTTAAGTGCATCAAAAGATTTCTGAGCTATCTCATCCCAAGAAAATTGAGCATTTTGTTTCAACAACCGAGTGAAACCCTTTGTAACCTCGGCGTAGTTAGTAATGAATCGACGTAAAAAGTTTGCTTTCCCTTGCAAACTTTGGAGTTGGCGCAAACTCGAAGGAGGAGGCAATTTGATGATGGCTTCGACCTTCGAGGGATCGACGCGGATACCGGCTTTTGAAACGACAAATCCTAGCAATCGTCCCACTTCTATGCAGAAGACACATTTGTGTGGATTCAACCGAATTCGATAATGCCGACACCTCATAAAAATAGCGCGTAAGTGGACAAGGTGATCAGCTCGACGTAAAGAATGAGCAGGCAAATCATCGAGATACGGTTGCACAATGTGCTTGATGTCGTGAAACGCGTAAGACATTGCCCGTTGGAAAGTGGCTCCGGCATTCTTAAGTCCAAAAGGTAATTTGCAGTAAGCAAATGTCCCCCAAGGACAAATGAAAGCCGTTTTTGGTTGATCGGCAGGTAGAATATTGATTTGGTTGTAACCGGAAAAACCGTCCATAAAGGAAAATATTTCACTGCCGGCACAATCATCAATTATTTGATCGATATAGGGTGTAGGATAGTTGTCTTTTGGATAAGCGCGATTTATATCCCTATAGTCGATACATATTCTTATTGTTCCTTGTTTCTTGTTAACCGAAACAATATTCGATACCCAATCCGTTAACGGGATCGGATAAATGAAACCTGCTTTCAACAGCTTCTCGACTTCTGCTTTAATCGCAGCCGCTTTCCTAGGGTGTATTTGACGCAGACGTTTCCGAACGGGTTTAGCGTCCGGGTAGGTCTTGATTTCATGAAAAACAATGGAGGGATCAATTCCTGGCATTTCCTCATAGGACCAGGCAAACACGTCGCGGAATTCTTGAAATAGGACCTTGTATGTTTGAATTTCGTTATCTGTACACGAGGCACCTATATGAATGTTTTCAATAACTCCGGTTTTGACTGAAATGTCGATGGCAATAGTTTGGGAAATGTTTCCCAAATTCAACTCTGAATCAGGATGTTTCATGGGATTCTGAGCGTCCTTGACATATTCAGCTGTAAAAATTGATGAAAAATCATTTCCAAAGTCATCACCCTCAGGTAAAAACGAAGATCTATGATGAAGATCTTCCCATGGTAGATCGTCTACACTTAGGATTTCGCGAAGCTGTTCGTCAGATGACACAACTTCGGGAAACGTTATCCGTTCCGAGGTTGACGTGAAAAATGATTCCTCACTGACCACATTCATTGGGTCGAATTGGGTTGAACTAGAGTCAGAAAAAGACTGCACGGCCTCATAAGCAATTTCATATGGACTCAAAGGCATTGCATTACCGAAGGAGTCTATTTCAGATTCAGATGGGACAATCCAAGGATCATCGTAAATAATAGTGTCTGAAGTAATCATATGAATGGATGCGAATGAAGGGTCTGCATTGATTGAAGGAAAGGGAAAAGTTCCCAGTAGGCCGGAATCTTTAACCAATCCTACACCAACATCCCTGTAAGGGATAGTCGTTTTACCGACATGCTGGATACTCTCTGAAGAGGCTGGGTCGGATGAAAAGTAAGCCAGCTGGTCTATCGTCACGATCTTACCATTATGTGGAAACTTTATAACTCTGAAGACCGATGACACGACTGCTGTCATAGCGTAAGACCAACTGCGCCCCAAAAGAAGGTTGTAGTCTAGAGGGGCATCAACCACTTCCACATCTAGACTAACGGTTTTTCCTTCAACCCCTATAGGCAAATCCTGTAGAATGCCAAACGGATGGAACCCACGGCCATCGAAGGCCTTAAGAATTGTCGGGGATTGGTTCAGTGAAGGAGAACCAAGCGATCTCCAACACTGAATCGACATAATACACGTAGAAGCTCCTTCATCAATTACAGTCCGATGAATAGGCCTGTTTTTTACTATCACTGGAATCTGGAAAGCCATTTGATGAGGGAGACGCGGTGTACTATTTTCTAGATCAAAGATTATTAGGTTCGGGTCCTGAATATCAACAGCTCCTATAGCCGACAAGAGTAATTTTCGTTGTGCTGGGCATGATTGCAGCACTTCCAAAGCCGACATTGCTGAGGGTGAAACAGCTAAATCCTCAACAATGTTATAATTCTAAGCTGCTCTCGCATGTGGATTGAAAGCAGACTTTCGAAGTATACCCTTGGCGGGTGGTTTAATTACCAAGTCCGGGTTAGGTTTCTCGATCTGTAGTGGATCGGAACCGGGAGCTGAGGTTGATGGGTTAGAATGAGAAGATTCTGTTTCTTTACCATCAACAGGATTCTTACTACCATAATCTTGCGATCGAGTCGCAATCCGTACATGAGACATCATCAATATGGGCTCTTCACTGGCACTCGAGGAAGAACCTATCATTTTACTCTCCTGCTTTGGAAATGGATCTTTCAAAACAGCAGGAGTTGGGGAATCCTTAACGGTTTTCACAACCTCTGCCCGATGAGGGCAATCTCTTGTGAAATGATCTTCTTCACAAATTAAACAAGGATAGCGAGGTTTGCGCTTTTCGTCGTTAGATTCTGACTTCTCTTTTTTCTCCTTTGGAGCCTTGTCTGCTTTATCCTTCTTCTTGCCTTTCTTCTTACCACCGTTTTTTGATTTAGCCGTAGATGACTCTATAGCATGAATATCGGCAGTAATTTCAGGAGAAGATTCTCCTGTCGGGGAGTCCGGTAAGGTTATTATTGGAGAAGAATTCTTTGAGGATTTCTTCTTACTTTTAGTATTCACCGTACCAATCATGCCATCAGCAGCATGAGACCCCGAAGGAGCAGCAGCAATTTGATTCGACTTAGGAAGATCTGGGATCTTCTCGTGCAACATACCCGACTGAGTGTAAACTAAGTCAAGGTACTGGGCTTGAGCAATGACTTGCTCCTCAGTAACTACTCCGGCCTTAGCTACATCTTCAGTAATCTTCGGTAATAATGATTTTACAAACCATTCAGCTAAGATTTGGTCCGAGATAAAAACTTTCACTAAACGTCTTCGACGTCTCCATTCATGAATATGATCGGAAATATAAGTGGAGGTCGACTGTTTTAATGAATTTAATAGCTCCGTGCCGTTATCGTATCTGACCGGCAACTGAAAATGAGTTAGGAACGAGGTAGCTAACTGGCTAAAATTGTAAAAAGAGGCCCGTGGTAACTCAATGTACCACTTGGCCGCGAGACCAATGAGCGTACGCTGGAAAAGACGTAAGCGGATCGAATCATCCGAGATAGAATTGGAAGCACACGGGAGGTGGTAAGTCATTACGTGATTGGACGGATCCTCTCCAGACTTACCTTCAAACTTGGGTATATCACTGGGCAACTTATTTGGCATTGGCGGCCAGAACGGAAGATATTGAATTGGATCGTTCGTTAGGCGCGTCAAGTCTGGTAAATCCAAAGTTGCGATAAACGGTAACTGCCGGTTAGGATCTCTAAAACTCTGGGTCACAAGACCAGTTCCAGGAGGAGGATACCCAGGATAACTAGGAACAGGAATCGCATTAGGGATATTATATCCTCTTGGAAAACCAGGATTAACCCGACCGTACTGGGGTTGGGGAGGTTGTTGATAAGTGTACCCAGGATACGGTTGATACTGGTAAACTGGTTGTTGGACAGTAGGACCAAATTGGTACTATCCTTGGTACTGTTGGTGAGTAAATTGAGGTTGATTTGTTACAACAGTACTTAAACCAGGCTGCCCTACAAGCATCTGGACCGTGGTTTGAATCGTAGATCCGGACAACGGTAAAGATGTCTGAGGAGTGGTTGCAGAGACAGTAGAAACCGGAGCTGTCGATACTCCAGAAGTAAGTGCGGTAGATGTTGCGGTAGTTGCAGCAGCCGTTTGAGATGGAGTACTAGGTGCAATTGGCGGCTGAGTAACTACCGAAGTGACAAAAGTTTGAACATTTGACTGGACAGGTTGCGGTTGCTGGGGTGGACCAGAAACTACGGGTTGTCCAGTTTGAGGTACCAACTGTATACTTGGCTGCAACACCTGTTGACCCTGCGATGGATCCCACACTATCATTTCGGGGTATTGACCTGTAACAGGTTGAGGATACTGAGATTCATAACCGGATTGAGGATAGGATTGATAACTGAAAGGCATAGTTCCCATACCTTGAACATATGACTGACCTTGAGGTGGTTGATAACTTTGACTCGAGTATTGACCTTGAGGTTGATAACCTTGGGGTAAATACTGATAATGGGGTTGACCTTGACCTTGAGGTTGATACCCTTGAGGTTGATACCCTTCGGGTTGATACCCTTGAGGTAAATATTGATACTGAGGTTGACCCTAGGGTACATATTGAGGCTGGGGTTGACCTTGAGGCATGTATTGTACCATGGGTACATACTGACCTTGAAGCTGCCCCCCAGACACAATTTGTGTACCTTGAGGTTGCCCCCCATGCGTTAATTGAGGCTGCCCCCCAGGCGGTAATTGACCACCTTGAGGTTGAGAAACGGGAACTGAACCTGACATCATGTAAATGTCCCCTACACCCAACGGTTTATTACCATTGTTTCCAGCTAATAACCCATGATCAACGGGTTGAGGAGATGCCCCCGCAAAGGTACCAGAAAGTGATTGATACCCGGTGGGAACAGAAGGACCGTCGTGTAAGAAAGATTCAGGAGATTGAGTAAACACGGACGACTGACCAGACATATTTACTGGAGTATAAATACCTCCAGGTGGAAAAGGAGTACGAGGTGGAGAAAAACCTACCCTTGAGTTGTCTAAATAATTGGTTAACGAAAGGTACCAAGTAGTACTTCTAGGAGGACTGTAAAAGATAGATTCACGCTCCCTGAGATCAATAGTAGGTTGATCTTCAAGGGTAGATATGCCTAATTCTTCCTCTGAAGCAAGTTCTTCAATAGCTATCAAACAAGTAGGAAGATTTTCGGTGATGACTCTTTCTACCCTAGGTGAATCTGGTACACTAGAAGTTGGAGTAACAGGTTCAGATATTTCAGGTTCTTCGCCTATATCACTAGTAGATGAAAAACTACCAGCAAGCTCAGAAACTTTAACTGCTTCAGGATTATAACCTGTCTCTAGACTTTGGTAATCTTGATGGACTACCAACGAAGACTCTCCTTCTTTTGGTGAACCTACTCTACTGCCGCTAGGAGGAGTTACAAGGACCTTTAAACCTTCGTAATGACTTGGGACATCTTGAGGAGATTCACCCTGAAGTCTACGGGATCTTCTCAACAATTCGGCCACAGAAACAACCTCAGGAGACTTGCCCCGAAGTCTACGGGACTGTCTCGGTAATTCCGCCACAGTTAAAAACTTTTAACTACTGCACACGCAAACAAAGTAAAATCTCAAAACAAACCACCTAAAATCTCTAAAGAACCAAACAAATTTGAATCATACACCTAAAGAATCTAGGGCGTCAAACCAAGCACAAACAGTAGCCTTCCAGACCGAAAACGCTAGTTGGAGATGAAACCCAACATCGCTGGATTCAGTACAGAAGTGGCGGGTGGAACAGTTACCCCGGCAACCTGCTTAATGAATAGACCGGCACAAGTTCCTCCACTTTAACCGTCTCGAGTGAAGTGAACCCCCCGGAAAATCCAAGTGAGTCTAGCCGACGTCTGCTCCAAGTACAGTGGGATCTTCCCTCCACCGTCACCTCGGTAGAATCCTAAAGATAATGGTCACTAAGGTTACCAACCACAACAAATGCACCTGGGGGAACAGTCTACACTCTGACAGCATGCAAGGGCAGAGTATCAAGCTCAATCCCCTTGCCGGTTCCTTGACAATAATCCAAGGTTTACCGACAAGTGACCCCTGGCTCCTCGACAATGGTTAATCCGAGGTTTACCGTTTGTAATATGTGCGTGTCTGGCGTTGTTCCCAACGAGGGAGGATTGATCCTCTCACTGGTTCGGACACGAGCTCATGCTTCTCCTTTAAGAGGAGCTTTCCCAGAGTACAAATGAGACAATTGGATTTATTCTATCACAAGATAAGCTACTTGTTTGGTTTTGTTGTCTTGGAGAGTTAATTACTCTCCTACTCCAAGACACTAGCCTGATCTAAATTGGTGTTTCAGAGCCCTAGTAAATAAAAGTTACTACGTTGATTTTACTTTAAGCGTTAATTTTATGGTTTTTCTTAAAGAAAAAAAGGTGATGTAGATGAAACTGGTGGTGTGTAGACTCGACTCGCAACCACTATAAAGATGCACCTAAGATGATTTACACTACTTTTCCTTTTCAATGAATCTCCTAACTAAGAGAGTTGGAAAATGCAAATTTTATAGAAAACAACTTTCTTAGTAAAGACAATCAAAGAAACAATTCTCTTTATCTTTCCAAAACACACTACTCATGACCACTAATTACTCTACGAAATTTCCTTTTTCTCCCAAAAGTCTACAAATACTACCAAAGCAAACTTTTTCCAAAAGAATTTTTGTGTTTTTTCTATGTTAATAAAGCATGTAAAACTATTTTATCAATTCGAATTTAACAAATCTAAGACAATCAAATCAAATTCATTCAAAAGCAAATCAAAAGCAAATTTACCTAAAAGTAAAAATAATGAGGACAAAAGCCTACAAAGATGATTCCCGGATGTTTTACTTAGTCGAAATGCAACTAAGGATCAGTTCATGCAGAATCATAAACTAACCAAAAAACAAAATCGAAATCTTTTTGTTCTTTTTTCTCAAGAATGGAATTCAAGGCTTTAACAAACAAACTGTTGGAGAGGTAAATCCCCTCTACGGATAGAGGCGATCCCTACTAGCCCAACAAGGGTCTAGCAACAATCAAACAATGCTGCTATGCATGTTCCTAATTACAATTAAACAAGAGGTAGAGAGCACCTACTTGGATTCCAGCGCTGTCGTTTGACGAAGGGATGCTGCCTTCGCTCCTTCGCTTCAACTGGTCACGATCCCTCGCGATCTCCGCGAATAGATACCTGCACACACGAAGAGGAAACAAACACAAGCGTGAAATCTAGTAAAAGCAACCATACATCGGTCAAAAAAGATGTAATTCACATTTAACCATTGCAGGTACAAATGAGAATGGAACAATAATAGCAGTCATCTATTATTAATCAGAATAGAGAAGAGTACAACCAAATGTTCTGACGTCGGTAACCTTCTCAGGAGGGGCCAGTCAGCATGTATCTCAAGCATTCACCTTTGAGGATGATTCTCCCAAGACAAGCAACTCTCTCTCACACACAAGTAAAACAAAACAACCTTCCCTAAGCAATCAATCACTTCCACACCTAGCACACCAAATACCTATAGTAGCAGCAATCTGAGCACTATAAGCTCTATACAATTCAAGCTATGTCTAACTAGCTGCTCATGGTAATGGTGGAAGTATATATAGGAGAAGGAGCCTCCTAAAAGGGTGGAAGGATAAGCTTATCTTCAAGGGAAGTGGTTGCAAAGGGTCGAACAGACATGCCATAGAAGGGAGTCGACATTCACAAAGCTAACAACCAAGCCTGGAGTTATCTGGAAGGTTGGTTGTTTGAACAAATTCGCCCAAACTGGATTAGCGCGGATTATGAGGCAACTGACGCGATGTCGCCGCGTCTACACAACTGGGACAGTCATGTCAGCGCGGAAGAACACTGGAAAGGCGCGCTGGCGACCAGCGCGGAAAAGTGATGTCCTTCCGAGCTGGCAGCGCACGGAATACACTATAGAGCGCCAGTCATCGCGGGTATTAGACAAACAGACGCGCTGATGAATAAAACTTTAGAAAAATGGGTTTTTGGGCCAGTTCAGAAGGCATGAACTTAGTGATTAGCACAGCAGGGTGACTGACAGGAAGGCAGTGACAAATTACTGTGTAACAGATGCCCCCTAAAGCATGAAGACCGAGAGAGTGGGAGGGGTGAAATGCTTTACAACACACGCCGAACTGGAACACCACCAGGAAGGACCGAAAATCTCTGACAATCAAGTACATGCAGTCTAGGCATGGGCGCAGCCATCCAAAAAGACATGCGAAAAGATCTGTGGAATGGACGCAGCCACCCAGCTGAAAAGACCATAATAATGACAAGGTATGGTCGCAGCCATCCATGAAGACTCAGGTATGGGCGCAGCCATCCATCAATGAGTCATGTAATGATTATCCACAAATCGCAACCTGGACCATAACAGACAGGGATCCAGGGTCTTGCGCTCCGTCCCGATCCGAACAAAGTACAAGTTCAAGCATGTGAATATATGAGTTGAAGTCGAACACGCATGAACATCGTCTGATTACCAGTCAATGATGAAAATTGTTAACAGACGCGAGAGGTACCACCAATAATGACAATGGCCCTCAAGGTACTATAGGTACAATCTGCGGCATGTGAATCAATGAGCTGGCATCGAACACCCGCAGAATCATTCGATCGGAGGCCAATGATGAAAACCTCTCGTCGAACACGAAGAACCTGCCATTGAGGCATGCAGGCTCTAAGGCACCTGAAGGGAGTCTCTAAGTCACCTTCCCGGATAATGAGCTGAAGTCGACAGGAAGTGACCTTGATCGAAGGTGGGCCATAATGTTTCCCACATCATCGACGCGAGACAGAGGAAAGATGGTTTGTGTGAGATAGCAGATGAGGTTGCATTATTGCAGAGGTCAACTTCTCTTGAATTTGGCAGTAGCGGCACTGTAGCGGGTTTGGCAGTATTTGACATCAAATGAGAAGAGGGTATAGTAATGATGGCAATGAGCAGATGAGAGGTCGAATAGGATAACCCAAACCCACGGAGGCCAGTGAAAAACAAGATGAGATGGTCCCACCCAGACACGAAGCAGAAGAGTGCCATGTTCAAGAGCGACATACTGCCGACACGACTATGATTACAGTTCCATTTTCCCCACCATTTCTGGCAGGTACCCCAGTTATTTTTGGATGACAAGCTTGATGGGGATAACATATGCTTGAAGAATGTCATTTCGACAATATCCGATGTCATCAAGTGTTTAACGAGCCTGACAAAGGAAAAACTCAACGTCTTTTCTTGTTTAGAGAGTCTGAAAAGACAGCAGAAAAGGAGACTCCAGGGGGGTCCTTTTTCGTACAGTTGTGTCTCTCGAGCCCGAAAAAGTATAAAACAATGCTCGAAAGAACCGCCCGACCATTACGATCGAGGAGGACTTTTCGTAAATAGTGTTTTTGACCCGAAAAAAGTGAAAAAGCGGTCGAAAACACGTCGTTTTAGAGCCGATAACGAGTGCGAAACGACAAACACCCGGCAATATTTTTAAGTTATACGGTCAGAAAAAGAGCTTAAAATGACCGCCTCTCATTCCCTTTAACGAGCTGAAAGGAGGCTCGGCCATCTTTTCTTGTTTTATGTCGGAAAAGAGCTCAAAGACGACATTGTTGGGACCAAGTGATTTCAGGACCATGATGATTTTCACCGTCTATTCGAACCTGCACAAGAACACTACCCGCATAAATCCATTCGATATGTGTAAAAAAAAACATATTAAACATGCATTCAATAAGGCTAGGGCTAAATCCATGGCAAAAAGATGGTAGAAACCCAAAAATATGGCCATTTATGAGTTTTTACTATAAATAGGGGGGGATGAAAAATCATTTTTACCATTTTACCATTTTGGGATGTGAAGGACGTGGAGAAGCCAGAAAGTTGACGGAGTGATTTCCAGCTCGTACGAACACCATTCTTCAAACCGTTTCTTCCAGGTAGGTTCTCCTCTCCTTGCCCTGCATTTTGATTATGTTTAGCAAGTTTTTAACGGTGGAATACGCCCAATTGGGTGAATTCCATGAGCATGGATGCGCTCTCGGTCAGCGCGGATTTCCCGCGCGGGTCCGCGCTGGCCGAATTAGGACAAAACGCGCCCAACTTCGGGTTAGCGCGGAAAACCCGTGTTCTTCCGCGCTGACCTTGAAAAATAACAAAGGGTTGCCACGGCCAGCGCGGCTGTTTTTAAAACAGTCGCGCTGGCGCCGAAAGATTTGTTTTTTCAATTTCTGAACGTAAAAATTCCAATGCCAGCACTTCTAATTTTTTGCATTGCTTATGCAGGGCGCAATGGCTTTCCAGTGGCAGGAAAGGGTTCACGAAGTTGAGGATATAGCCGCTTTTGCAAGTGTGGATTGCTGCAATGCCATGCGGGCATGCGGGTTCATGAAGTTCTTCCTCACACCGCGCCTAAGGGCCCAACATGATCTCCTCGAGCTACTGATCAGGGCATGGAACCCGGTGGATGGGAAATTCACCATCTGGGGCCAAGACATTGAATTCGATCATATGGACATTTTCTTTCTGACTGGGTTGTCACGCCGGGGTGCAAGGCCCATCATAGAGGGACAACGACCTGGCGGCGGGCCTCTAGACGATCTCATGGCTCGAGTATGTCCAGAAGCCGAGAAGACGCGGAGTGGGAAAGTGGCAATCCCGACGGTGAGAAACATAGTCCTTCGCACCATCCTGTTTATGGTGACCCAGGCAGCGGGAAGCATGGCCAACCACGAGGCCTCGAAGACTCACCTTATGCTAGCTCTTGATTGCCTTGAGCCTACTGTGTTCGATTGGGCCACAGCGGTGACCAACAACATGAAGAGGCAGCTCAGCAACTGTCGTCGCGGAGAGACGAAGTAGTTCGGCTACGGGTCTATCTTAGTCCCGTTTATCCTAGAGCGAGTGCCAGCCATGCGGCTGCAGACGATGGCCGTGGATGCTCCTAGGGATCCTCGGGAGACGAGGGCCACACGATGGGCTCGCATCATGCCACGCGGAGGCGGTGGCCGGCCGCACTCCTGGGGAGCATTCTTCCGGGACTGGCTGGATCAGCAGGTTATCTTCGTGGAGGACTGGCCATACGCGGGTATGGATTTCCGCAATGACCCTGATATGGTGTTACCCCCAGGGGAACAGTGGGATGATGCAGGTATAACCCTTGACTTTTTGAGTTTCGTAATGTTTTTGAATTTTTCATGTACATGTCCTAATAAATGTCATGGTGTGCAGATGTGGGGCCCACTAGACCGATTGGCCTGGCTGCCGAGGCACGGAGAGAGGGACAGGGAGCTGGAGCCCTGGCCTTAGTCCCTCCAAGGGTTGACACGTCAGAGACTGTAGCTCGCAACCTTGAGGGGTTGCTGGAGGGAGTGCCTGACTACCAGGGGGTCGAGGAGGTCCCTTTAGGGCACCAGATCCATACAGTGGGGGTGGAACCCAGGGTGCACCGCCTTCTGAGGCGGGTAGCACGAGCGGCTGTGTACTACAGAGAGAACCACCCAGATCAATAGTCACCTAGGCTTTATTTCCACTGTTATTTTGAGACACATGACTCAGATGCACTGATTTTGGACATATACACTTATTTTTGAGCGCCTTAGTGCGCCACACAATATATATATATATACATACCGGCTTTTGGATGGATCATGGTTACATGTGATGATGTTTTGTTTATGTTATGCAATTGTTCAGTACAACTGTGATCTTATGTATGAATTTGCACGACACATGACCCATATATTTTAATGTTTTTAATGCACGCTTAAAAGCACACACAGCACGCATGTAAACTATGCTTGAGAAACTTAACGTATGCTTATTCTTAGATGGATCTTTTACATATGATAATGTGTTTTATATGCCATGTGACTGTTCGACACACATGTGATCTGATGTATCTACTTGCATGACAAGCGACCCATCGTGAAATATGCACATATTTTATTTTTATGAAAGCTTGAAAACACACATGATAATCACGTATGCAAACTATGCTTTGAACAATGGATTTTATTTTTGATGCAAGCTTAAAGGCACGTATATACATGCAAACTATGCTTGATGGGAAAGGAACGGGCATGCCCCCCAGCATCGTGTCTCAATTCGAGGTACATGCCCCCCAAGCTTCAAGCCATTGAAAATGGGTTGAAGGTTGACAAAATGGTTACTGTGCTCGAATTGCACGAGCTCATGTTGCATTGTTTTAACGAGGTTGACACATTAGCAGAACTATCCTCGGGGTGTCGTGTTTCATTTTTTAACGAGCTTGGCACAAGACAAGGAACTATGCTCCATGCAGACTTCATCATAATGAACGGGAAGTGGAGACCTCCAAGAAAGTGGCTCCGGAAGGAAGGCCAACATCTCGGAAATCAGGACCTAATGCCCCCAAGACACTATGGACGATGGTGTCATCACTGGGTACGGGCACGGGGTGAGCGGCCATGTAGTTGATTTGCGGTGAGGCAGATGCAACTTGTGGATGAAAGCCAGGAGGGAAGGACGAGTGCGCCGGAGGGGCTTGTGGACGAACGAATGATAATTGATCGAACGTCGCGATTCTTCCGTCGTGTGGGAAGCAGACCACACGGAAAAGTGAAGAAACAAGGGCTCCCAGGGCATACACATAATCACGACCAAGGAGAATACTGAAGTCTAGAGAACCTCGGGTAACTGAGATGTCTATGTAGACAGTCTTGCCCCCCAAAGTAATAGGAAACTTTGGAAGGATCCCTAATGGCTGACTCGTTCCTCCGTCAAATGCGGTGAGATGCGGTGCGACAGGTACAAGCGATGGGGAACCCAAAGCTTGCCAAGTAGTAACGGGCATAAGACTAACCGATGCTCCTTCGTCTAACACAGTGCCAGGCAGCGCCTTATTGCAAGCATAGGCGGTGACCCAGAAAGGCACATGGGACGGAAGGGGAGGGGCAGTCAAACGACTCCAATCAAAGGAGATGACCGAACTACTTGGTGGGGGAACCATATGGTTGCCCCCCTGCTCGGAAAGAACCGAATCTAAATTCTCCGGAGAGGTTTCAGGAGAACCTTTATCAAGCTCGGGAGTATCCGAGGAGACGAGAAGAACATGAGAATTTTGCTCTTCCGAAACAGAGTGGTTGAGAGGAGGTGAACTCGAATCAACACCCTTTCCGACCAACGGCGGGTCTGGAACAGGCTAGGAACAGCCAGGTTCGGGAAGAGAGGCCTGGAAAAAAGGGGAATCTGAAGCGATTTCTTTGTGAACAGGGGCGCGATCTGTAGGAAGACGTTGATAACCAACGGGAAAAGGATTCGGAGGAGCAGCAAGACTTTCCAACACAGCAGAGGCTTTATCCATGAGTGGACAAAGGTGAAGGGGATGTTTGCCTTCACAAAGTCAACAGGGGATTCGAAGCTTCCCTTTCTCCTTACCATTCCCAATTGATGAGGTAGCATCGCCATGATCATCAGTGGACGATGGAGGGCGGGTCGGATCGTGAGACCAAACTTCTAATACCCTGGGGATGCCAGGACAATCACGAAGCAGATGGTCCTCCCTGCATAATCGACAAGGAAACTTAACCTTCCGCGGAGGAGCAGAAGGTGACCCGACTTCAGGTGTACCGGATGGGATAGCTGGACTTGAGGGGGGGACTGTGTGTGTAGGCTCTCCCTTAGGGGACTTCTTCTTCTTGGTCTTCTTCTTCTTTTTCTTAGCCGCCTGGTTATGTGAATCGAGACTTTCACCAGGCGAAGTACAAGAGGACGATGTAGAAGTAGGCATCGAAGGGGAGAGATCCACCTTAGGATCAACATGATGTTGTTCAGGTGGAGGGACTGATGGACTAACAGCCGATACGGTAGGGACCAAAGAGGTTGGAAACAACCACACATGCAACCCGACAGTTAACCCTGGGAGGGACAACGTCGCCATATACGGAGCACCAACATTCCCAAGAGGAGGGAATTGTCCTGGATTCCCACCAGAGGGGGAACCTGGGTTAGTGAATCCCGGAAAAGTTGCCATAGCAAACGAACACGAAACCTACTCAAGCTAGCGCACACAAGACCTAACAGGAAATGTTATCGTGGCCGAATAAATTTTTTAAGACATTGGAATTAGATTTGACCTTTTCATGTTTCAAGAGTCGAGAAAAGGACGAAAAGATGACTCCAGTCTCCTTCGAATGTTTAATGAGCACGAAGTGACAAGACGCTCACTTACACCTTTTCATTTAGGGAGTCCGAAAAGGATCAAAAGTGACTGCTCTGGAGATTCTAGGTAAAAAGGTATGCCAGACTTTTCGCAAAACCACAGAATGCTTTTTAGGGTACGGGTGGTCAATATTCGTGAATGTTGTGTTCACTGCATTGCGAATCGTAAGGCGGCAGACTCGGCTTCCTATGGATCAAGGATAAAAGCCTAGTGGGGTCTCCCTATATACGCGACGGTACGTGGGAGCACAGTCTGTGTTAGACCACTATCGAGTCACAGAAGGAGGAATCACCCAACCGTAATGTGAAACAACAGTGACTATGTTTAAAGACGCCAGAACACGTCTCTAACCTAGACCTCTAGATGTTTGCGTTTAGTTCCAATGCGTTTTTAGATTCATTCGGTTCATTTTATAGTTGATCTTGAGTTTAAGTTTCGATTTCAGGTCCTATCGTATGTTCTCTCACAATTACCTAGATGCAAACTACATGCCAAAGAGAATCATTTTGTTCGATGAATTCTAGCTATGGAAGAGTAAAGAGATTTCAATCAAACAAAACGAACACAATCAATCAAGCAACCTAATGCAACTAAAAGCGAGGAAAGGAAACTTTTTCTTTTGAAAATGCAAATCAATGAAACATTCTTTTCCTTTTCAATTTTTAAAAGTGAAGCCACTAGTTTGATTTTCTTTCAGTGACACAAAGCATCTAAAATAATTTGGAGGAACTAGAACACCAAGCAAAATGCAATTGCCTAATGAAAGCACACAAAGTTCCCAAAACACTTCAACAAAGATTTCCAAATCAAAAGGAAAACTAAGTTCTGCACGAGCTATGTGATCTAAGCTCGACAAGTCAAGCAAGGAGAAAGAGAAAAACACTCGGAAACACAACCAAAAGCACTTCAACAATCACTGAACAAGTGCATAAACAAATCTGAAGTTGGCTGGTCAAACAAGCAAACAAGGTCCCTACGGAAGGCTTGACACACACACGACCACTAGATACCCTAGGGCTAGAGTGCAAAATCAACAGAAAAGGGCAAACACCCAAGGGATGAGAGTTACAACCAGTCAATTAGAGACTCAAAACCATTCAGCAATCGAAAAAGTGACGGCGTAAACACAAACCAAGCAGCGAAAGCAAAAGGGAAGGTATTCGCAGAACCAAAAACTAAGCGAAAATGGAACCCTATGGATCCAGACTCCGCAATCAAGCAGTTCAGGGTTCAGAGAGTGAAAAGCAAGTCACAAAACAGGTGGAGAGAAGAAGGGATAGTCAAAGCAAGAGGTTCAGGAGGCTAATTTGGTCAAAAATGAACTTTACAGGACCAGCGCGGGTAGCCTTCAGCAACTCGGCGCTGACAGGAGGAGGCCTGTAGCAACTTTGCGACGTCAGCGCGGAAGGACAAGGATAAAGCGCGCTGTCTCAGAAAAACGAGGTCAGCGCGGAAAGAAACCACACAGACGCGATGACACAGATCACAAAGAAGCAGGGTCGCGATGCCAGCGCGGAAGGACACGAATAAAGCGCGCTGTCTCTAAAAACGAGGTCAGCGCGACTGTTAGACGTAAAGGGGCAATGAAAAGGATACCAAAGGAACAGGGGCACGATGTCAGCGCGACTGTTCTGAATTAAAATGCGCTGAGGATGAAAAACAAGCAAAGCCAAAGTAAAAACTTCCCAAACCAAAGGCAAGACCCTTCTAACAATCAAGACACTTCCCAGATGTACCCAGAAAGTTTATAAGCAGAGAGACAATCCCAGAATCTCGGAAAGAGAGACCAATCAAAGTCAAACACAAAAGTGGACTCAAAAGACAAAAAAGGTTGCCGTCCCCAGCGGAGTCGCCAAATTGTTGGAGAGGTAAATCCCCTCTACGGATAGAGGCGATCCCTACTAGCCCAGCAAGGGTCTAGCAACAATCAAACAATGCTGCTATGCATGTTCCTAATTACAATTAAACAAGAGGTAGAGAGCACCTACTTGGATTCTAGCACTGTCGTTTGACGAAGGGATGCTGCCTTCGCTCCTTCGCTTCAGCTAGTCACGATCCCTCGCGATCTCCGCGAATAGATACCTGCACACACGAAGAGAAAACAAACGCAAGCGTGAAATCTAGTAAAAGCAACCATACATCGGTCAGAAAAGATGTAATTCACATTTAACCATTGCAAGTACAAATGAGAATGGAACAATAATAGCAGTCATCTATTATTAATCAGAATAGAGAAGAGTACAACCAAATGTTCTGACGTCGGTAACTTTCTCAGGAGGGGCCGGTCAGCATGTATCTCAAGCATTCACCTTTGAGGATGATTCTCCCAAGACAAGCAACTCTCTCTCACACACAAGCAAAACAAAACAACTTTCCCTAAGCAATCAATCACTTCCACACCTAGCACACCAAATACCTATAGTAGCAGCAATCTGAGCACTATAAGCTCTATACAATCCAAGCTATGTCTAACTAGCTGCTCATGGTAATGGTGGAAGTATATATAGGAGAAGGAGCCTCCTAAAAGGGTGGAAGGATGAGCTTATCTTCAAGGGAAGTGGTTGTAAAGGGTCGAACAGACATGCCATAGAAGGGAGTCGACATTCACAAAGCTAACAACCAAGCCTGGAGTTATCTGGAAGGTTGGTTGTTTGAACAAATTCGCCCAAACTGGATCAGCGCGGATTATGAGGCAACTGACGCGATGTCGCCGCGTCTACATAACTGGGACAGTCATGTCAGCGCGAAAGAACACTGGAAAGGCGCGCTGGCGACCAGCGCGGAAAAGTGATGTCCTTCCGAGCTGGCAGCGCACAGAATACACTATAGAGCGCCAGTCATCGCGGGTATTAGACAAACAGACGCGCTGATGAATAAAACTTTAGAAAAATGGGTTTTTGGGCCAGTTCAGAAGGCATGAACTTAGTGATTGGCACAGCAGGGTGACTGACAGGAAGGCAGTGACAAATTACTGTGTAACACAAACTTTTCGAGATTCGCAAAGAGAAGACACAAAGGTAGGTCTCTCACTAGGGTGACTTCTATGACAGGCCCGACTCCTAAGATGACTGATCAAAACCAGGGAGATCCAAAGTTTGACAACCCCTAACGCCAAAGTCACTACAGGACCAGTTAAAAATCAAACCCTAAGGCAAAATCCCTATGAATTCCACCAAAACCCTCGACACTAACGGGACAAGTTCAGGTGAAGATCTTTGACAGTAAACTAATGGATCTGGGCAGTAAAAACAAAATGAAAGCAAAATCAAAAAGAGCAAAAAGCAAAAATTGAAATTTTCTCAAAATTGACAGGGGTACGCAGGTCATCTGTTCACACAGGCGCGGGTACGCACTGTGCACAAAGACGTAGTGCGTACAAGTACGCACTGTGTTAAACCCAGAGACTGCGTACTGCTGGTAAAGCTAAGAAAAATAAAAAACTAAATTGACTCTAAGCTAACCCACCCAAATACACAGCTAGACAACCAAAAATCAAAAAACAAGCAATTTTTCTCAGATCAAAATATCAAATCAAAAAGAACTCAAACACATTAATGGAGTCCCCAGTATGGTCTCCATTTTGTCACGCGGAAAGAGTCGTTAGTGTGGACCCAACCGACCTTCCTAGAAAGCCTAAGACTCTCTAATGACAAACAAGACAAATAAGAGCAATCCTTCTCTAAATATGCTTTTACAATATGAGAAATCAAGTGTTTAGATCCTACCTGTAATCCAACGTTGTTGTAGTAGTCCAGCTTCGTTGATCCGGATGAGCTCCTCCTTCTCTTCGAAACCTGCATTCACCAACAATCAAACGATTAAATAGCACCTGAATATCACATAAAATAAAACATATTTAACATATAGACCAAGGAGTATATGAAACAACTCATTAATAACAAATTGTTGAGAAGAATGGACTAATTTGTATTAAAAGGTAACAAAAGGAACCATTACAACCTGAGCCTTGGTGTTGTGCAAGCTCCTCCCAGGGTCCACAAGAGTTCTCCCTTACTCTGATCAGCTCACCCACCTCCCAATGGAAACAAGTAAAGATGGTAATCTCTCCTCACAAGCTTCTACAAGGAAGTCCTAATTCCAGCAGCATCTACCCTTAGGAATGTTCAGCTTTCAACCTCTCCTCCCTTTGGCCCAATGCCTGTATTTATAGTGCTCTAGAGGAAGTTATTCAGGTCCACCATCAATGGGATAAGTCCCTCTTTGGATGGGATAGCTCCCCTATTGATGGGATAAGTTCCTCTTTGGTAGGGATACATGAACCATCTGGAGGCGCTTCATACACGTCAAACATGATTCTAGAAGACTCTAGAAATGACCACAAGTAACTTTTTTGGAGTAAAACTTGTGCCTTTTGACCTTTACAGGAGTACGCACCCATCCCTTTACATACAGAGCGTACAAGTACGCAGGTTTTGTGAACTTGGGTTGCGTACCCGCAGGTAAGGCTAAGAGAAACTGCGTACCAGAGATAATTGACTTTAAATGACTTTTCTCTCTTTCTTGAAGTTTGACATGGAAAGCAGAGGCATGAGACTTACCAAGGAGGATAGTATGACAGTGGATGGAGCCATACTAACTGCAAATAGTCATGGTGACATTTTTTAGTGTAACACTAATGTCTCCATTTTTCTTTCTTACTGGCATAAGATTGGCTACCCAGTGGGTGTGTCTGACAAGAAATATGATTTTAGCATCCATCATTTTGTTTAATTCTTTCTTCACCAGTGGTTCTAGGCTTGGATGCATCTTGCGAAGCTTTTTTTGGTAAAGCTTAGCCTCCTTTTCGAAAGGAAATACATGGTGCATAATGCTGGTATCAAAGGTTTTTAAGTCGCCATATTTCCATGCAAAGATGTCCTTGTATTCTTTAAATAGCTTGACAAATGCAGCCTTCTCTTGAGGAGAGCACCCTAAGCCCAAATTGACATTTTTTGGGTCTTCTTTGGTTCCAAGGTTGACCAATTCATACTTCATGGATGAGCTATGCGTTTTGCAATTAGTCGAGTTCTTGAATTTACCATGCAGGTCCTACAAGTGCTCCATCTTGACAACTGACTTTGGAATCATATTGGACTAATCCTTTTCTTCACCTTCCCTCTCATTCATAAGCCTGTCATACTCCTTTTCATTAATGATTGCATTCTTGAATGTCTTCTCGCAGTGCAAGAACTCAAGGATTTTCTTGTCATCTTCGAACACCTTCCAATTTGAGATGTTACCAGTGTAGAAATTTTGAATAATATGACACTTATTCACAGAGATTATCCCGATTATACACTATTGTGGAATACATGCATAATACATAACCTCCTCTACATTGATCATCAATTTAGTAGCATCAAAAAAAATAATGAAACATCAATCGCATGCACACATTAACACAGTATGTAACCCAGGGAAAGCTTACAGCTGAAAACCCCACACTATTTGTATATTAATGATTGAGAACATGTAAGATTACATAGTACAATACTCCTCACAAGTATCCAGCACTATCTCCACCTGTTACACACAAAACTAGCTTAGATCCAAAAATTCCCAAGTTCAAATCTCCTCCGCTGCTTTGCCTGCCTCCACTGCACAATGCTTGAGAATCACTCACTCTGGAAATCACGTGAGCATAGGCTATAATACTTGGTATTGGCCACATTGCGTAGTATTCATTGGCATAACTCAATCCCACTAATTGTGCAAGATCTCATGCACAACTATAGTCACAACTAATAGCAATCTCAACCTCTAACACTTGTCTCCACTGAACTGTACATGCACTGACATGCAACTGAGTTAACTGATGTATTATTTAGTTGCTTTATGAGTTAATAATTAGTTCACAACTCATCACTAGTCTATTTTCAATTAGACTAATTACAACTAGTTTAACAAAGTCAAACTGAACACAACCCCATCAACTCCACATCCAACTCCACCAAACTCAACTGCTTGAGTTCTAACTGAAGTCCTACATGCAATAGCTCAACTGACCCACAAAGAAAGTGTATTTCCTTCTGACAGCTGCATGTGCCACATCTGTATCTCAAACTAAAGTGCTCCAAGAGGATAAGATAATGTTTATAGTCTAAATATTATTATGAGACAATAATATTTGACTTTTCTATTTTTATCTTGGCAGTCTAAAAATAGACTTTGACCACACCGTTGTGAACCAGAAATAGAAGTCCATCTATTTTTCCCAACATGACCAATCATCCATAAACAACATACTGCAACTCATAGACCATGATCCATACGTCTAAAAATAGACTTTGTGCCATAATTTGCCTGCGGGCCCACTTAGTGAAGGCGACTCCTTTCCACTAAGCTCCATCATCTTGTTGCATTCTCAACAATGAGGCACGGATGGTCTGAAATCAATTCAACATAACATTTATTCTTCTTTAATCTAAAATCAAGAAAAAAATTTGCAACCATACCAGCCATCAGATCAGCATCTTGGTTTTGTCCTCGAGGTATGTATGTGATATTAAAAGAATCAAAACTGTCAATTAAGTTCCATACCTCATGTTGGTATCTTACCAGGTGTGGCGAATTGCAGTGTATCCTCTTCCTTACCTGGTCCACAATTATCTGCGAGTCACCAAAAACTTTAATATTTTTTACCTTCATATCAATGGCCTTTTTTAGGCCCTGCAGCAAGCCTTCGTATTCTACCATGTTGTTGGTGCACGTGAACTCCAACCGGCTGGCCATTAGATGTTGGTTCCCTTGTGGATCAATGAGAACGCTCCCAGCACCTGCACCTTCAAGGCAGTTAGAGCCATCAAAATAGAGTGTCCAAAATATAGAGTCTAGTGTTACATCAATTGAATTGCTTCCTATGAAACTAGTTCTATCATCTACTATATTACAAGGTGGTTCATCAGTTGGACTACAGGGGAGAGTTTCCAACTACATGTTTATTGGAGTTTCTTCAATTGTTTCTACATGGAATTCTCCAAAATAGGTTTCCATGGCACAAACTTTGAAACTATAATTCCCAAGGATAGAGTTGGTAAACATTACAGGTTCATTGGGGTTGTTTAATTCCGTCACCACATACTTCATGTATCTTTCACGATCAACTCTCAGCATATCACCCTTCCCCTTCTGAGGCAGCAAGAGATGGGACCAATCAGTTGAGAAATATCCATTCAGTTTTGCTGACGAGTCCCTACTAAGTAGCATTATGTATGCCTCGGGTATGTTGGCTACCACTATATCAATGACTTGTGTGTATTGTGGTTTAGCAGCCATCCGAATCAACACATCTTTCAATTCCCCAATTACTTTCACATTTGTCCTGTCAAATTGCATAATCTGAGTCCCAGTTTTCTCGGGTATCACATGCAGTCTTTTAGCAACAGCGTAAGGCATCATAGTGGATGATGCACCGGAATCTACCAAGCAATTGTGTATGTTCATGTTGAGGATTTCAAATGTAATAAGGAAAGGTGGAGTCATGGACTTTGATTTCCTCCCTATCATGGCTGCACTGACATCTTGGGAGTTTCGATTAATTTTAGATAAAGTGGCTTCCATAGCTGATGGTATTTGGGCTGTAATGGAGGTGTTAGCAGGTCTGGAGATCGACTTCTTAGTTTGGCTGCTTGGGACAGTAGGAGTCTTGTAATTCCGCTCATTCATAGTTTTCAAGAGCAGATCTCTTTGTTGAGTTAATTTTAGCAAATCGATGTTATATTAACCCTAGATTTCTTAAGATCATCCACAATATTGTAATCAATGTTATAAATAGGATAGGGTAGAGTCAACATATCGGTTTTGTCGTTCTTAGGTGGGAGTTTACCATTTTGAGTCACCTTCGTTGCAGTGGGAGGTGTGTTATCTTTCTCTTGATGGTTTGCAACTGGGGTATTCTTGGACTAACAACTAGGTCTACCCTTCTCAATAGGAACTTTGGGAGTGGATGGCTTCAAAGGGCGAACATATTTCTTTGTCTGGTCTACAGGCTTCATCACGCCCGCAAGTGGCCCCTTACTTTGTGTGTGGATTTCATTAGTGTGGATTTCTGCCGTACCATCTCCTTCATCGTCATCATTCTCATTTTTATAGAAATCCCACAGTACATTGATTTGAGATTCTTCGTCCAATGGCTCTTCTACTTGGTATTCTTCCTCATTTTCTTGTTTTGGCTCTAGCTCCACTATAGGTTCTTCGTTGTTAAGGAACAATCCAATAAGAGCCAGCTCTTCCATATTTAAATTCCCTTCATTAGGTGGAGCAGGTAGTGCAAGTGGACCATGACCACCTTCTGTCTTCTTACAATAGAAAGGTTTAAAAGGTTTTCTATTGTTATAATCTCCTCCATTCCCGCCTGTACTCTCTCCAGAATTCCTTTTCATATTGATGGCTGTGTTTGTCAACTTCTTAATGATCCGATGCAAACCTTCCACATCTGTGGTATCCTTTTCTTTGATTTCAACCCCTTTGTTATCAATCCCATTATTCTTCTTGGATGCTTGAGAGGATTTCTTTTCTCCGATTGTATGATGGAATGCTACGAGACTGATCATTTCATTCTTGAGTTTTACTGATTCATAAATAGCACCCTGTAAGGTTTGTGCATTACTCCTTTTGACCCACATCGCAGTAGGGACAGGGAGAGCAGTGATGCAGAATTCCATGAACACCTCCTCAATAGGTCTAGCGTTAGCCGGGATTCTGTTGAACAAAGTGTTGAACCAGATGTTAAAATCCTTGACCTTTTCTTTGGTTTCCATTTTCAAATTGGATAGTTCTAAAACTAATGCCTCGGGTGTTTTTTCATCACCATACTTGTCTAAAAAGGCATGTTGAAAGCAACCCACGAGGTGATCGATCCTGTTCTCAAGCTAAAATACCATGTGGAAGCCGCACCAATCAGGGTAAAAGGGAATAGGTGACATACTATATCTTCATCGGCTACCCACAACATGCGCACGGCTAGGGAGAAAGAGTGAATATGGTTATCAGTGGTGTCTCCCTTCTCAGGGTCGAACTTAGGCAGTACTCTTTCTACATTCTTGGGTAAGGGATGTTGCTACCTAGGTACTGTTATGGCATCCTGAGCAAGCCAGGGAGGGAGTGCTCCCAGAGGAGGTGGGAGTTGGTTCCCACCCGGTTGAAGCTGATTCCCACCTGGAAGAGGAACGTTAGCCATACTATGGATAAGGAGGCCCTGGTTGAAGGCTTCTTCAATGTGTTCTTTATTAGGATTTCCCAAATCAGGCCAAGGATTACTTTCAGAGAGTGGAATAACCATGCCATTGAATTATATTCGAATAACTAGGAATAACCATGAACTATATGTTATCAATATGCACAAAGCAAAACACATTTATCTTTATGTCAGCAACAACACTCTGATTCTAAACACATGAAAGCAAAGAAAATAAATCTGAAACAAAAGGCTCTTTCTCGACCAAATAGTCTTCTTTATTCACAATAAATCCAAAGTTGTTCTGCCCCAAAAAAAGTCCTCCTCTCCTAGCCGGAGTTAATACTTATGCCGATGGAAATGACTCTCAGTCTTCCCATAACCTTTCGCCTCCCCCCTATTCTTTTCAATATACAGATCAGAATACATAGACGTAGAACAATCGGTGTCATTGCTAACATGTAGAAGGCATATCTGTTGGAGCGCTTCCTTTCCTGGGGAGTTGAATAGATGTTGATTAGAAGAGGATGACTATGTGTCATCTCGTTATGATGAAACTTGGGACAATTTCACTTTTGGAATACACAGGCAACGCATGGAAACCTGACCGAGAACGCCTAAGGCTGCATCTTTAAATGGAACACAATCGCATATATGGATCCTCGGATCTGCTCATGTGTTTATTTTACTCCTCACCTGTAGAGATAATAGACATCAGCTATGCCTATGAAAATATGATAGAAATGCTTAAAAAACATAAGCCTTGCCTTCATTAAACATTTATAACATCAACAGGAACAAATGTGAAAGAATTGACCCCTGTTTTTTAATTCATTTATTGATTAAGTCTCGAAAGCGTAAACTCGATTTACATGGAAAATCATCTCATAACATAGAACTAGATCCGAAATCCGGACTTGAAATATTATAGACAAGAACCCATACCCTATCGGGTCCGCCATATGGGATTTTCTATTAAAAACCACGGCCACAGCATTTTATCGAATACACAAGAATACACAAGAAAACCCGCGGCCGGGCCATAAGGCCGGACTTCAAATGATATATACCCGGGCCTATAGTTATCATCGGGTCTACCACATCGCATCGCAATGCTCCAATGGCGAGTGAATGGACCTTGGGTTTCATCGAAGCCTGATTGTGATATGCGATGGGGCTCTGGACCCGAAATATGTATATGTTGTGCTTAATATCCTCGGCGGGTCCGCAATGTAAGACTTCTCTTTGAAATCCCCGAGCCTCAATAGTTTATCAAATACATAAGAATACATGGAAAACCTGTGGCCAACCATAAGGTCGGACTTGAAATATTATGCAGCCGGGTCTAGAGTTATCATCGGGTCTGAAAGACAAAGGTGCACCTTATATATAAGCCCCAGACCCTGCCGATTGCGATATGTGATGGGGCTCCAGACTCGATATATATAATATGGTTAATAATTCCATCGAGTCCAAAGTATAGTGGTGCGTGTTATATACAAGCCCTAGGACTCGGCCGATTTCAATATGCGATGGGGCTCTGGACCTGAAATATATATGATGTGATTAATAATGCCATTAGCTCTGGAAGACAGGTGCACCTTATATATATATATATATATATATATATATATATATATATATATATATATATATATATATATATATATATATATATATATATATATATATATATATATATATATATATATATATAGATATATCTATATATATATTTATAGATATATATATATATATATATATATATATATATATATATATATATATATATATATATATATATATATATATATATATATATATATATATATATATATATATATATATATATATATATATATATATATATATATATATATATATATATATATATAATATGGTTAATAATGCCATCGGGTCCGATGCCTTGTGGTATGTGTTGTGTTGACTGCGATAGGCGTAAAAAGGGTGATTTATGCATGTTTATGAATCATTTCCATTATAAAGAGTTATAATGGAAATAAAGATGCGATAGAATGTTTTTGAGGGTTGAAAAGGTCCCGATGGAGGATATGAATGAAGGGCTGGAAAGGGCTATAGATGAATCATGTGGCAGATATTTATAAAGGGGGCTCAACCATTAAAAATTGGGGATTTGACTCAGCACAGAGTTTAGATCCTTGGGATAAAAACAAATCATTTGGAGAAGTGAAAGATCAAACTTCTAGGGGACCCATTCAAATTTGCTACCAGAGTATGTTTAAATAGGGTGGTGGTTGTGGCCACAACAAAATGCTAACCAGGGAAAATTTTAAGAACCCCCCCTAAATTTATATGTATAATAAATGGGCGAGTCTCCATGGTATATAGGAAAAATGGAAGGCGATTTTATCAATAATATAATATGTATATATAATTTTTTGGCGAATCTGTCACCAGGCATGGCAAATATTTTACTCAATTATAAAGTCTTGTAAGATCTTGGTGAGTCTTTCACTAAATAATAAAAATGTGTAAGGTCCTAGTGAATCTTAGCATTGTGAACTCTTAGAGAATTTTTTGAAAAAGTATTAAACCATATATGACAAGAGCCACATGGTGGCAATATCACTGTTTTTTTCACATTTCCACGAAATGGAACTTGTTTATAAAATTATAAAAAAGCCAACCAAGTCCCTTATAATATGCAGGTAAGCTTATAACAGAGTCTGATACATCTACTATGCTTGTCTTCATTCAAGTGTCATAGCTGCTATACTTAACACTGTGAATCACAACTCTCTCAGAACTCAACTCTATAGTGTAATTAAAAACTTTGGAAATTGAATCTGACAACTCTATAAAAAGGATTAGTGAAATAGAAGCTTTTGTGAATGAGCCCACTAATTATCACTGTTAAACAATCAATCTAGACTATGAAGTCTTCCATATTGATCACAATCGTGCTCACGATCAAGGGAGTGCAACCACCTAGCCTGACATAATGGCCATCATAGCTTCCAATAATCAACAACCACCTTGCAAGTACATCCTAGCTCATGTCTCATGAATTTTATTCATCAATATTAACTAATATAAATCTTATAAAAATAATACTAGAATCCTCTCCAGATTCACTGTTAATACAAGGGTAAAGGAAATTTTCTAGCTCAAGGCACTAGCCAATACCAACTTTGGTATTTGTGACCCCTTTGTGGGGATGCACCTACCCTGCCCCGTTGGGTTTCTGCCTTGTAACATAGTTCAAGGATCACAAGACTTTCCAATCTTCCTACTCCATTAGAAACACTTTATATGCTATACATAGTGAATGGAAAAGAAGCATTATAGAATACACAATTTCACAGAGGGGAGAAAAATCTTAGCAAGTTCAATATCAAAACTTTAACCACTGATTAATAAAGAATAACAAGTAGTGTAATGAATTGTTCCGAGTTATTTATTTACAAGCTATAAAGAATGTAGTGGAATGGAAAATATTACTTAGACAACCCTTCAATATTTTCTACTAATATGTATGTCCATGTACACATGAAATTAAGAGCATTGTTGAATACAAAGTTTCCTTTTAACTTGCCTCCATTTTGACAAATCAGTGTGAAATCAATGTCACTTTGAATCTCCTTTCCTGTGTGGATGTTTTGACAAATCAATGTGAAATCAAAGTCACTTTGAATTTCCTTTCTTGCAACGGATCACATCCACAGTTGATTAGTAAAGTATAATCTACTATATATTATGTTCAAGAAACTGACTGCAATCTACAATGGAAACGAGACCTTAATTCTTATTCTGAATTTGAATATCTTAGGACAACATAAGAGATAAAAATGCATATGGCCTTAGTAGCTAGAAAATAGTCACTCCATCATTACAAGACCACCTAGATTTCGGCACTTAATCTAAATAATGGCACTAGTTGTAGTGCTTATTTGCATTAACACCATGGAAAAGCAACAACAATGTTTCAAAGTACACTTACTAGAAAAGTTGTAACGTTCTGAGAATATTTAATGATAGCATCTGAACCTCATAGCTATGGTGGGGAAACTAGGGAACCCAAATATTGGAAGATATCTCATACCAAATCTGAGAAAAAAATAAAAAATGGAAAAAATCAAAATCTATCAATCAAGCAATGAATTGTTTACAAATCAAATACAATTTCGTTAACTAATAGTTAAATTGTGGTGATATATTTAAATATTTAGTAAGAGGGTAACTTCAAACCATGGAATATTACCTTTGTCATTACTGTCATCCCTCAGTGACTGAGATTACAAATCAATACTTATGGAAAGATTGTAAGAAATTATGTGAAATAGTAAAGCGTAACCTCTATTTTCAAGCAACAAAATCAAGACATTGTTACATCAAGAGCCATAATTGATACATAATCAATGAATCAAGTCCTTGTATGGCACAAGCTTGTTTCACAACCTCTATTTTCTCAATAACAAAATCAAGACATTGTATGTGGTTATTGCCAAAAGGAAACTGCGTTCTAATTTGGAAGAGGATCTTATCAAAAGACATGGATTTATTCAAAGCTACAAATCCTAATGGGTCACTGAAAAATAAGTTGGAATATGGGATCATGATACTTAAATTGAAAAAATATGCTTTCCTTTTAGAAACATTACAGTTACACAATGTTTTTTGAAAGCATTAGAATTTGAAATTGGGCCTTTCTATCAAGACAAATTTTCATTAACAGAATGTACTTTCCTACCTGAAACATTGTAGATATCCAAGAAAAACTTGAAAATCATAAGAGAACTTAGCATAATGTGCTTTCTTTCCTTCCTTAACATTCTTAAAGAGTTGAGGTTCCCCAAGTCATTAGGTAACTTTCGAAGGAAATGACAGTTAGTAATATTCCAATTCACAACTGAAGATGTGTCACAAATACGAGGGGACATGTCCTCCAAATCACAAAAGTGCTCCAGGTTAAAATCTAGCATTATTGGAAGCTTAATGCTCGACTAGTTGTTATTGAACCCAGACATTTTTCCATTCCTCACTAAAAGCTTAAAGATAGCTTCTCTAAGTTCTACATGACTTTACTATGCTCTTGAAGTGGGGGCACGTGCAGGCTCTCCAAGTGAATAGTCTTAAACTAAGTGAAGATAAGGCGGATAGATCATTCAGTGTGGATCTCTTTAACCCATAATTGAATACTATGTCTCTCTTGAACCCATAATTGAATACTATTGGGACTTTCAAATTTTTCATCGAACTCAAAAATGTTGGAAGAATGTATTTGCTTCCAAAAAGAGTAAAACTAAAGACTCTGCTTGAGGACAATTGATGTCACACCACTAACACTTCTCCATGGAATCTATATAGGTAAACCACAAATGCATAATTCCATTAGAATATTTTGTTTATTGAATACATAAATGAAATCATTGCATTTCTTTAAAATAACTTTTGAAATCAAAATTACTGAAATTACATATCGATAACCTAGTGCGTGTAGGATAAAAGTCACCCACGTCATTCATAGAAAGCATGAGAAAAAACCTAATACTATATATAAAACCAAGAAAAATTCAAATTCATCACTTCTAGGGACCTCGTAACCACCCTGCCAATACACAAGTATGTTCCTGTTTGCAGTTAGAAAAATTACCCAAATTACAATCTGTTTACTCCAGCATATGTTGGAAAGTTATAGAAGGATGACTAGTGCAATCAATCCATTCCTTTTAGCCCTGGATTTGTTTCAGTTTAAAACAGAAGTATACAAATATACTTGTCCAATGTCTATGCTTTAACCATTCACCTTTAAGATGTTTTTACAATATAATTTCCTAAGTCTATTTAATATCTTCATTATCATAAAAACCAACCTATATCCATCTTAACTCCACATCTACCACTCTTAGGGGGATGAAATCTATTTATCCCTCTGAGCACTTGGTAGACCCAGAATTAAGATGGATCTAAGATGATATAATTTCCCCTTTAAATAGTCTATTCTCACATGAATACCATGGTATTACCATGGGTCAATACCATGGGTTATCATAAACTTGGAGCTTAAAAATTACTATTAGTAATTTATAAAAATTAATAAAATTAATAGTTGAATTTTATTTTATTTTTTTTATTTTAACCAAGCTAAAATGTTTAACATTAAATTACAACATCCATTTTTACTTTTGATCCACCAAGCCCCGAGAGGGATCAAATATTTTTTCACTCTATGCTAGTTTTCATATCATGATATTTGATACCTCTCGGAGGTTAGTAGATCCAGAGTAAAGATGGATCTATGCTCGTTTAATTTCCCCATTTAAATAGGCTACATTCCTGGTGAATACCATGGGTCAATACCATGTGCCATTTTTATTTTTATTAATACTAATATTAGGGTTAATAATGTTTTTTTGCATGGTATTAATAACAATCTAGTCCATGGTATTTGTCCCATAGTATTTTGCCCATAGGTTTCACCTAGATATAACGCATTTTTTGAGTGTTCGTAAATATAAGGTGACTTATGGAGTAAATATAAAAAAAATGTTTTATTTGTTTACCATACCTCTCGTTTATTTATATTTTTATTAATTTACCATACCTCTTTTACAAATATGGTATCTGGCCCATAGGATTCACTTAAATAAAACATCTTTCTTGAGCCTTCATAAATAGAACGAGGGTTATGGACTAAATATAAAAAGAGGTTTTATTTATTTACCATACGTCTAGTTTATTTATATTTTTATTTATTTACCATACCTTTTGAGTAAGCATAAAAAGACGTTTTATTTATTTACCATACCTCCACTTTACTTAAATTTTTATTTGTTTACACCCTTGCATGTATATAAGGTGACTTATGGAGTAAATATAAAAAATGTTTTATTTATTTACCATACCTCTCATTTATTTATATTTTTATTAATTTACCATACCTCTTTTATAAATATGGTATTTGGCCCATAGGATTCACTTAAATAAAACCTATTCTTGAAAATGGGCTAATGGATTCACTTAAATAAAACCTATTCTTGAAAATGGGCTAATGGATTCACTTAAATAAAACCTATTCTTGAAAATGGGCGAAGGGAAGGTTGTAACTCCTAGTTTCAAGGGCTAAATTTACCTTTTTTACCCTCTCCCTTAAAATAAGGTGGGCTATTTAAGGTGATTTGTAAAAATGTGCTATGATACAAAATATTCGCCCACTAAAAATTTAAAACCCCTTAATTTGGCCAAAGGGCGAACATTCGCCCCTAAAATTTTCTATGATGCTAACGCATGATTTACACTGTAAATTTTCTGATCTGGAAATGACTAAAGTCTGGAATAGTTGTGATGTTTTAAAGTGAGTATTTGCGTATTTGTATGTTGGTTCACTTTGGTAAAAGCGCATAAATATGTTGGTTTGGCACATCTAAGTAGCATATACATTATGAAATATGATGTTTGAAGTTGCAATTGGTTCTGGTTGTTGATTCAAAGTTTTGGGTTCTGCTCTATGTTCTGGTGACTGTGTTCTGGTTACAGTTCCATTTGATTGGTTGAATTTGATTAAGTTTGATTGAATGGTTGATTTAGTTATGTCAAAGGTTCAGTGATTGTTTGATTCAGTATGTCAGAGATTTCATTGATTATGATTTGCTTCAGTGATGGTGGGTTTTTAGTGATTGGTTGTATTGCAACAATGATTATTTAGAGCTTCAATGTCGCTGATGGGTCCAATATGAAAATTTGATGAAATGAGGCCTTCAGATTGTGATGTTGTGTTCCAAGAGTATCCAGTCTGAAAATTTATGAAATGTGGTCCCTGGAGGAAGAGAGAAGGTCATACCAATACGTAGGCTGGCGCCTACGTACTGGTAAACATATCGACTAGTACAAGAGCCAGGGGGTTGGAGCTCCCTTCTAGTACCAACTGGAAAACGAGTGAAGGTTGGAGCATTTTGTAGGTCGGTGCCTACGTACTAGTAAATGGATCGGCTAGTACAAGATCCAGGGGGTTGGAGCTCCCTTCAGTAGCAGCTGGAAAGCGAGTGAAGGTTGGAGCCTTCTATAGGCCAGCGCCTACGTACTAGTAAACAATTCGGCTAGTACAAGAGCTAGGGGGTTGTAGCTTCCTTCCAGTAGAAGCTAGAGAACAAGAGAAGGTTGTAGCTTTCTGTAGGTGGGTGCCTGCATACTGGTATGAGTCTGCACCAGTACAAGATTGTAAACAGGTTTTTCTTATGTTAAAAGAAGATAATCGCAGGTGGTTTTTGTCCTGCATTAGGTTTCCACCTTAAATCTTGGTGTTCATGTGTGTTTCTTATGTGTGATGGTTTATTCTATTACTACTGCACATGGTTACTGTTTATATGGTTAATGAAGTATTGATACACTGATTAAATATCAACATATGATGAATTAACTGAATCATAAGTTTGTTTGATATACATTGGTTGCTTTAAAGATAGTTTCATGTACACACGAGTTACCTTCATTGAAGTAGCGTATATAAATTTGAGTATGAAAAGAAAATGTTATTGATTTGATAATATTGATTCACCCCCCCTCTTAGTATTATATCCAACACTGTCAATTATTGCAACTCTACCGAAATGACCCTTGGACCTTCGCGAAGGTATTTACTTGTACTTAACAGGCATAAAAGGGACAGATTTACTACTTTCACGCAATAAACTATATATTCTGCAGCCCTTAGGGTCTATATCTATCGTTGCACAAATCTACCCTTTTTGAACAATTAAGTACAACAGATCTATCTTACGTCTTCCCTATCTTGGCGAAGAGGGTTAATTATACTTATTATGCATAAACATTACAGATCTATCTGTTCTGCGTAGAATTTAAGCATTAATTCACATAAACATATCACAAAGCGAAGATTCATAAACTTAAACAGAAGTAATTAAACAAGGCACATATGCACAGAATTGCTCAAAACCATTATTTATTAAGATATAACGTTCAGATACAAACTTCTTATCCCTGCGCACTCAACTGCAAGGGCCCGCGAACTCAGTTGCAGACTTGCCAAGGTCTCTGCGCACTCAGCTGCATGAGCCTTCCCCTTTCGCCTAAGTATAGGAAACAGACCTTTCCTGCCTTAGCACCTTGCCCTTACAATGATTCTCTATCAAAATTTATCCTCTAAGACTCGCTAAGACTCAACTATATATAGCCTTTTCATTACAATACCATGGCCCACGGACCATGGGTGAGTCTCAAAACTGATTTATCACCTACCCATACAAGGGACTAATACCCCTTTGACTCTTACATAGCTTCACACTCCACTTCCTCATTTCATGAATACTTTACATTATTTCACAAAAACTATTACAAAACTTGAATTTACTAACAAAATTTGACCCTAGGGATCCCATCCCAATAGGCCCCCAACACAAATATGGTGACTCGCCCTTGAGCCACTCAGCTGGATTCTCCACTTTGTGGCGGAGTTCGTTGAACTCCATATTCAAGACTTCAAGGTCTGTTATGCTCTGTACGGCAACCTACTGCACTTATTCGACCAGCTTCTCTATAGTTGGCCCCTCCATCGCAAGGCGCATGGTCCTTTGTGTCAGCTGGAAAGTCTTCAACTTCTCTTTGATAGCCAAAGTAACCTGGCTCACTTCCTTTTTCCATGGTTGAATCTAAGCCTTCAAAAGTTTTCCTTTGCGCTGCAACTCCTCAACTTGTGCCTACAGCATCTTCATTTCTTGTAAGCGCACAAAGAGTTGGAATGGCGCCAAAGTGCACACACTCCCCCGGATCTCATTGACTTTCTATTGTGCCTCTCTAATCTATTTACCCAATATCTACAGGTTTGATTCCTCCTGCGAAGTGGTCAATAGCTCCATTT
This sequence comes from Pinus tabuliformis, assembly GCA_031772625.1. Lineage (NCBI taxonomy): Eukaryota > Viridiplantae > Streptophyta > Pinopsida > Pinales > Pinaceae > Pinus > Pinus tabuliformis. Next base: position 66,447,973 of record CM062804.1, on the reverse strand, counting down.
CATGTTCAAAGAGACAATTGCATCCTGTTACTACACTATCCAAGGTAGTCGTGTGTTCCCTGATGGCTGCGTTGCACTACTCCCAGACCTCTTGCAAAGTAGTCGGCTACAGTTTCAATTGTAGTTCTAAGATATCCATCTGAAAATCAAAAATAAATCGACCTATATCTTCCTTAAACTGTCGCATTGTAGTAGCCAATTTCTGAACCTTTGTTGAAGTGGTCGCATCCTCTGGAATGTGTAGCTCCGGTACTGAATTAAATGCTTGTGTGATTGTTGCTTCTAGGCTCTAGCTTCACGTGGCTAGCTCTTCTTTTTCCATTAGAGCCTGAACCTTTTCGGTGAATATCTACTCATTGTTAATTTTAACTTCACTAATCACCGATATCGCATGTTGTTCCCTAATCTAAAGCTCATCCAAGACCCCTTCATGAAGTTCATGGAGGGTCTGAAGTGGCAGCACGGATAAATTCATACCCACGTCTTTGATCTTTCTAAGCTAGTTGTTATCCTCCTCTGACTCTACGCACAATGTTCCTTTTGGCAAGGAAATGACTCTAAGTTCTAGAGTTCGTTCTAGTTCTATTACACTCACGCTCGCTTGAACCCCGCTCGCTTGTCCCACACTCGCCTGAATTCTGCTTGTTTGAATCTGCAACTCATGCAGATCCTTCTAGACACTTCCCAGCGTCTGCATGTACTGATGCTCAAACTGTTGTCACAGTTTCATTGTTTTATCTTGGACCTTGTCCCCGATATCATCCAAGTCCCCTTCAATGAGGGTCATTGGATCTGTGTGTGCCTGTTTATCTAATTTTTCCTTTTTCCTTGGTTCGATAGTTGTCTACTTTTGTCTCTTTGACAACCTGAAGGGAGTTCTTTTCTTGTCACCCCCGATTCCTTCTGACTCAGACTATTCCTTCTCTTTAGTATGTTGGGAAGTCGATGCTTTGACGTCTATTATGGCCTCTTTTGAAATAAGCTCTTTATCAATAGCTGCCTTAGCAGTAGCTTCTTTCTTCTTTTGCTTGGCCAATTCTCACGTCGCTACCTATGCTGTTTCTTTCCATTTATGCGTAACTATCACCTATGTAGAAGAGCTTTCTCCACTTCTGCTAGTACCTACGCCAAGTTTTGTGGGTTGTTTCTACTCTGTTGGCCAGGTCCCCACAATCTCTTGTACATTTGTCTCTGAAACTAGGTATGAAAACTTGTGCCAGATTTTCTTAGGGTCTTGCATTACACAGATGGATACATTATGAAAGTCGACCTTAAATTCCACGAAGGCCCGCAACTTCTCAAACAAGGTTGGAGACAACCTTGGCCTCTAACTTATCACTGTGTGGAGGTCCATCTTGACCAATATCCAGAAAAATTTTGACTCCATGATCCTCTCTGGATCCTTCATTGCCCACAACGAAGTGAACTTCGCTGCCTCTAGTAAATCCTCTTCCTACGAAGGTAATTGCCTATCCTTTGGTAGTCGCCATGCAACTGGTACAATCAGTAGTAGGAGCCAAGCATAGTGAAATGCCTTGATTTCCTCCTACGCTTCGGGGTAGTTTGCTAAGAATTCCTTACAAAGGTATTGTAGCCAGTTGTACTGCACCCCCTTTGCGCACATACAGCCAATGAAATTACTAGTGTCGGAACCTCATCCACACATTTTCTCATGACCTTCCCGACCAAAATCTAAGCGGCAAACTGCACTGCCGACTCTGCAATAGAGCAGATAGAGTATCTATGCGATTTCTTGAACAATCCATATTTCATTTTATCTGCAAGTTCCTTCTCCTTGCTTTTGCCTCCAAATTCCTTAGCTGGATGCACCCCTTTATAAGGCAACTTCGTAATTCTGTGAATCAACATGTCTTTTATGGGGATGGGTTCACCTAACCACAAACACCCATCGTGCACCAGTGCGAACAATTGGTGCACATAGATAATATTGATAATTGACCTATGAAAGTGTGGCACACACAGCATATGTAGCAATCTATCCTGCTCGACGCCTTTTACCCATTTCATTAGTTCCAGCCTTGTGACCCTAGTCTCTTCATAGTAAATCTTGGTCATGTATTTATTAGTGGCCAAATGAGGAAATTATCATGGTCAGCGAGATCCCAATCCTCCAATTTCAACATCGGGATATGTGCTAAGAGCGTGCCTTCAAATACCACTTCTTTTCATAGTAGCGGTGTAGAGAGAATGAATTTTCCCGAATCTGGGTCCTTGGTTACCTTCGCTTTCCCTTTCTATGGAGGGATATACGTCATGAGCCTAGTGATAGGCTCACCCTCATCAGCATCCAATTCCTCAACTCCATCATAGAGTTCTTCTGCATCCAAATCCATGGGTTCCTTCGGCTGCTTTTCCTTATCCTTCCTCTCTTTCTGTTGACCCTCTATGGGGTTCTTCCTCAGTGATTACCTCACCGGTACAGGTTGTCGTTTCTTTTGCTTCTCCTTAGTAGTCGATTTATTTTACCTAGGTGACCTCTGCGTCGTAAGCATATATGGTGTAGCTTCCATTGACACAACTTTAGTGGCCTTTGCTTGAGAGACAACTTCTTCGAAACTTACTGGCTCGATCATTTGTTCCAGGATAATATTTTAGCTATACTTAGGCAGTTTCGCAAATACTGGGCTTCCAACCAATTCCTCTCAAGTCTGTCAATTCATAAAGAGAAAAAAAGAGGCATTATACCAATCATTTAGAAATAAAAGTGTTCTTCGATAGACCAACATTCCAGATTTATAGGCGATTTCGAATTCAAATCTGATTGTTCCTTCCATTTTCTGATCATAATTGCATCTTTGGCAACAGATCTCCAAATATTTTTGCCATAAGTATTGCCTACCCGCTCCTCCTAATGGTATTTTTGCTATCTAATCATGAACATTGACTTCAATGGCTACTTTTGGACCCAGCTGCATGGCACCAACCCCCATGTTGCAGCTCGTCCATCGCAGCTTCGTCTGACGCAACTTCTTCTATCATAGCTTCTTCTGTCATACCTTTTGCTTCCATCACACAGCCTCCATACTATGGTTTCCTCTTCTTCAAGCATTGTAGTTTATAGTCTTGCTCTCCCTTGCAGCTATCTGGAGTGCAAAGACTGTCCTTCTATCATATAGTTATTGAGCAAGGGTAGGATCCCCTATATACAACTTCAGTCGACTTCCATTCACCCTTACAGGGAACAATTCATCATTCAGCTTCGTGAGCTGAACTGTGCCACCATCCATGATTTCCTTGACTACATAGGGTCCCAACCAGTGCATTTGAAATTTACCTAGAAACTTTGTGAACTTACTATCATAGAGAAAAACCAAATCATTCACCTTAAATGGGCGCGGCTTAATATTCCTATCATGTCAAGCCTTCTCACATTCCTTTTGCACTTGCTAGTGAAATCCTGTAAGGAACCAATCTTCTTTCAACTCCAGTAACTGCGTGAAGCACTCCTCCAAGGTCTCAGGATCTGTCATCTCTATCAAAGCCTCAATATGCAAGCTTAACACAATATACTCAATGGTAATCACTGCCTCGATCCCATAGACCAGTCTGAACAGGGTTTGTCCTGTCAGCTTCTTACATGTCATCCTATATACCCATAGGACTTTCGAGATGCGTACATCCCAATTGTCTCTCTTTGCATTACAAACCTTCATCAATGCATTCTCTAGAATCTTATTAAATGCCTCTACTATACCATTAGATTGGGGATGATAGGGCATACTCTTTTGATGGTATACATGGAATTATTCGAGCATCCCGCTGATTGTTTCATTTAGGAAATGCATACCCCTATCATTCATCAATATCTTAGGGCACCCAAACCACGTTAAGACATATTCAAATAGGAACTCCATAGTGGTAGCAGCAGTACAATCTTTCCACGGATGCACTTCTCCCCATCTGGTTAAGTAATCCATCACAGTAATAATGTACCGTGCACCTATCTTCCTTCCTGGTGGTTGTATCGAACCAACAAAGTCAATTGCCCATTTTTCAAATTCTTGTAATGAAACCTGAGGGTTTAAGGGCTATTCATCTCTTTGCAAAGGTTTTCCCATCCTTTGATAAGCATCATGTTAGGGTCCTATAAATTTTATAGGATTGCTTGATTATAGCTAATCATTATTATGTTTGAGATGTTGTAAATGATATTCCATCCTGCAAATTATTTCCAAAGTGACACCAAGTATCAAGATTTAAGGAGATTTTTGCATAAAAAAGTTTAGATCAGATTAAAATGAAACTATTTTCATTATAAAGTGCTCAGAAGAAACTTTCCAATGATATGTCCTATGCTCAAATTTGATTCCTGGATTAAAAGATAGGCCAGAATGAAATCTTGACTTCAAAAGGAGATAAAGGTCCGGGAACTATTTTCGCTACAGTTTAAATTATTTTTACATTTATCCCTTCTGAAAAATATTTTCCGCCATTATGAATATGCAATCTGATTTTAACTCTAGCCAGGACCCACATAACCATCGCCCCATTTCTAGATTTCTATTAACCCACATGGCCATTTTACATCTTTTTCCATAAACTCTAGCCTTAATCCATTTTCCCTTTGTTAATAATAAATTCCAAAACTCTAGCCACATATCCATTTTGTATTATACATTACAACTATAGCCACATATCCATTTTTATCTATACATTCTAACTATATATGTTTCCCATATCATTAAACATGCCCGCAAAACATCAATTAGCCCCGCCCACCAATAAGTCTTGTAGCTTAAAGTCCCAGCCCAACGATATTATCGCATATCATAGCAAATTCCGTAGTTAGCCCCCCATCCCACAATCACTCCCCTGATGATAAGTCTCAGCCCCCAACGATAAGTCTCGACCTCGTCGATATTATCACATATCACACCAAATCCCGCTGTCGATTGCGATTAACATCCCGCTGTCGACTGCGATTAACATCCCGCATCCCACAATCAGTCCGCTTGCCAAGTAGTCCTGTTGTTGATTGTGATTAAGTCTTGTTCTACCACTGTGATTGTGAAATGACTCCCGATATTGCAAAGTCCCAACCCCAACTATGAGTCCCAGCCCTAGCAATAAGTCTCGTCCCCTGGCTATGAGTCCCGAACTCGGTGATAAGTCTCATCGATCGGGATAAGCCAGATCCCTTCGGACGCAATGTTCTATAAGTCGCAATTGATTATAGTTTTCAGGTCCAGGTCTATGGTCCCACTCCTGTGTACTCCCTTCCTGGTTGTGATTGCAATGTCAAAAGCCCCAGCCATATTATGAATGTGATAAGAAAAAGGATCGTGTGTTAAAAAATCCTTATCTCTTAATGGCCCAAATCAAACCTCTCCAAATCAATGGCAGAGGAAAAATTTAGACCCCCCTGAGCTCCATTTCAAATTATTCAAGGTCTGAACTCAAAGCCACGTGTCATCCACCCCATATTTCGGACCCGCCCCCTTCTCATACATCATTGTAGTACCCCCCCTCTAAAAAGTAGTTTCCTTTAACTTTCAAACCCGACTCCACCTCCACTTCATCTCCCGATCCCACCAGTCCTCCGCTGCCACGTGGCGCCTCCCGGAATCTGTTCATAGTCTGAAATAATTGGTCCCCCTACCTTGCTTTTAACAAAAAAAATCAACAAAGGAAAAGAAGACAATGAGGACACATTCAACGTATTTTAATCATCAAGTAGAAAATGGATAGAGGACATCAAGATAAATACCATTTCCCATTCAACAGTTACAGTCATCAAACAGAACACACTGTAATAGTGGGACAATGAGACACACATTCCAGCAACTCAAACAACATTGCTTGATTAAAGGCCTAGTCACTACCAGAATGCCCAGAAACAGCACTGGTACACATTTGACTGATATTTTTTAGAATAGTTTAATCTATTTTTATACCTTTTTGTAATAAAATATTGAATTATGTTTCAAGATATATGAATAGATATTTCTAATAAATCTTGATATTTTTTCAATATATTTTATTTTAGAATTTGTATAAATACTTCATTTTTTGAGGTAATAGAGGTTGGTTTTTTATACAAAAGAACACTATTGTACATTGCTGAAGCATCAGCGGATTTACTAGTAATACATAAAGATCTTTCACAAAATTCTTGTGTCCATTTGTTGGTGAAGTGTCTCTATCATTCTATGTGCTTATATTTCTTTGTTTATCACACATATTTGTTTCTAAATCTGAATTATTCAATAGACAATTAAAGGAAGGAATTTGTTTAAGTCTACACTATGTTCTGAGCTTTGAATAATTTCCATGTTTTCTACTGATATTTAAATATAGTATCTAGGTAACAATGCTCTATATCTAAAGTGAATCTTAATTTTTTCTTCCTTCCCCATCTCATAAATTAAAATAATCCAATCAATTTGCCTACCCTACCCTGTGATATCTATCTGTAAACACTGAAATCGATCTGCACTTTATGAAAAAAACTCCATAGACCAATGGTAATCTAGTTATCAACCAACCATCCAAATAAAAATCAAACCTTAAACTTCATAACTAGCCTAATATTCAATACAAAAAAGTTAAATCTTACAGAGAGAGCCCTCTCTAAAGCTGGCAAGGCTAGATCCCAGCTTCCAAAGTAGGTTTGGGGTTACCTTTGCGATTTTCTTCTACAACCTGAGAAAATTACAGAGTGCTCACATTCTGGCGACCATACTAAGGAAGAGCCTAGAAAAGTGTGTCAAGTTCCAGATCTGATTACTGATGGTGGAAAGTGATCAGACACAAGAAGGTTGTATCATTCACCTGGTGACTCCAAGTTCAAAGTATCTAGAGCTTCAAAGTTTTTAGTGTGACTCCACTATCAAAGAATCTAGATTTTAAAGCATTCATGGTGACTCCACTACGAATTGATCAGATTTCTTGCTAAACAAGATGACAGGTTATGTGGAAAATCCTCTATCTTGTGAAGTCTTAAAAGAAATCAGGGATAAATTAGTCAATTTTCAAATTGATGAAGATTTTTTAAGGGTCGTGTTTCGTTGTTTGAACTTAAGCAAAATTATCCTGAAAGTAAAGTTTGTTTTCTTGAGTTAGTTGCTAAAATATTCGAGAAGGATATTGAAATTTTGGATTATCAGATTCAATCCTATAATTTCCGAGATCCTAAACAATTCTTGGAAAATATTCCTTCTCCAAAACAAGAGGAGATTGTATTTCCTTTTGATTTGCAGATTGTTGAGGAGTATGTTTTCTAGTACAAGAATAAAACTGAACAGTGGAAATTAGGGTTTAACCTTGAGAATACAACTGATGAAATCTTCCATGCCCAATTGGTCAATGAAGGCATTCAAGGTGCCTTTACTGATCCTATAGCAAACTATATGGAGGATATTTTCAGATGAAGTGTTCAATCATGTTTTCATGACCAGATCCAACAGAAGTTGCCATTGCACTATACAGCTTCGATTTTAGGGGAAAAAAGTCATGTTGTCCTTTTGATTTTACTAACAGACAGTCAAGAAGTCCACTTATTTCAGCAACTACTTGACTGGCTTCATTGGCATTTTTGTATTATTTTATTCAGCATAATTTTCAACAGCATAGGGTAGGTAGTAGTGTTAAAATAATCTCAGCATTCTGAGCATATTTTTCAAGCATTATTGTAAATTTAGTTTTAGATTGTAGTACAGTTTTCAGTTCAGTGTATATTTCAGATTCCAGTGTGCATAATGGTTTTGGTTTCAGTTTGAGAGTTTTTCAGTCGTAGAGATTTTATGGCAGAACAAGTTGCAGATTTAGGATCAGCCCAAGGGATCAAGATACTAGTCTACAATGTTCTTGACACCTCACAAGGAGAGTGCCATCCCTAGCTGGAGCCTCTATTAGGGTCCTATAATTTTTATAGGATTTCTTGATTATAGCTGATCATTATTATGTTTGAGATGTTGTAAATAATATTTCATCCTACAAATTATTTCCAAAGCGACACCAAGTATCAAGATTTAAGGATATTTTTGCATAAAAATGTTTGGATTAGATCAAAATGCAGGTGTTTTCATCTCAGAAGCAACTTTCCAACGGTATGTCCTGCGCTCAAATCTTATTCTTGGATTAAAATATAGGTCAGAATGAAGTTTTGACTTCAAAAGGAGATAAATGCCCGGGAACTATTTTCGCTACAGTTTAAATTATGTTTGCATTTATCCCTTGTGAAAAATATTTTTTCCCATTATTAATATGCAATATGATTTTAACTCTAGCAAGGACCCACATCACCATCGCCCCATTTCCAGATTTCCATTAACCCATCATGCCCATTTTACATCTTTTTCCATAAACTCTAGCCTTAATCCATTTTCCCTTTGTTAATAATAAATTCCAAAACTCTAGCTGCATATCCATTTTTTATTATACATTACAATTCTAGCCGCATATCTATTTTTATCTATACATTCTAACTCTAGTCATTTCCCATATCATTAAACATACCCGCAAAACATCAATTGGCCCCACCCTCCAATAAGTCCCGTAACTTAAAGTCATGGTCCTAGCGATATTATCGCATATCACACCAAATCACGCAGTCATCCCCCATCTCACAATTGCTCCCCTAACGATAAGTCCCAACCCCCGATAATAAGTCCCAGCCCCGGCGACATTATCGCATATCACACCAAATCCCACTACCGATTGCGATTAATTCTCGGCCCCCCACTGTGATTGTGATATGACTCCCGATATCACAAAGTCCTAACCCCCGGCTATGAGTCCTAGCCCCGGCGATAAGTCTCGGTCCCCAGCTATGAGTCCCAACCTCGACAATAAGTCTCGCTGATTGCAATATGCCAGATCCCTCCGGATGAGATGTTTTATAAGTTGCAATTGATTACAGTTTTCGATTCTGGTTCTATGGTCCCACTCCCATGTACTCCCTTCCCAGTTGCAATTGCAATGTGGAAAACCCTGGCCCTATTGCAACCTTAGAAAATTACAGAGTGCTAACACATTGCATGCTTTACAAAATGCCTTAGAGTCTCTATGCAATGTCCGCCACTATAACCCTACACGTAGAATCTTCTGCATTGTTGCTCTACCTGCATAGTGGCCTCCCGCCATGCCTCCATGTGCCTTGACGAGGATACTAACCAGCTCAAACTCCAGAACATATCGATGCAACATTTCATCAGTTCCCATCTTATACAAATGTCACACTATAACAGGAAAATCAGCAGCGCGAACCACCAATTCCTTCTTTTGTTGAGTAGAATATCCTTCTAGAGCTATTCTAGTAGTCAGAAACTGAATTATATCTGTAAAATGATCATCCACAACAAGCATAACAAAGATCCATGCATCTAGCAATCCTTCTTCGAAATTGGTTGGTTCTTCACCTATATTGATCCGGCTCAGGTGATCTGGTCCCACATTCAACCATCTGGGCTTCACAATCACTTCAAAATCATATTCTGAAACAACAACAACCACCTACAAATTACCCCCCCCCCCCACACAACACAGCCTTGTTGACCAAGTACATGAGAGTGGAGTGATATGTGTACATTTTGAAGTGTGCACCTAACAAATAATGTCAAAACCTCTACAACACGTAGACCATAACCATCCCTTCATGCTCTTTAGTGGAATAGTTCTTTTCATCTTTTGACAATTTCCTACTTGCAAAGGCTATTGGATGATCAATATCACCCTCGCCCAGCTAGGTCAATACTGCACCCAGCGAAATACATGAGGCCTCTACATGCACATGTAACTGTTTCTTCAAATTCAGAAACACTAAGATGGGTGCAGTCACCATATTTTCTTTTAACACATCAAGACTCTATTGACATTGTTCATCCCAACAAAAAGTCACATCCTTATTTAATAGTTTCTCCATCAGCGTAGTTATCTGGGCATAAGACTTGATAAACTTCCTATAGTAGCCTATATGGCCCAGCGTTGCGCACAACTTCTTAACATTCTTGGGAGCTTCTAAATTCATAATTATTGTTATCTTCGCAGGGTCCACCACTAATCCCTACTTGCATACTACATGGCCTAGAAATTTCCAAAAGGCACACAAAATATACATTTCTTCAAGCTCAACATGATCTAGTATCTATGACATGTATCCAGCATGAGGCACAAACTTGCAACATGGTACTTTACCAATCTAAACACAATCCAGCCATCAAAATATATCTGCAATAATTTATGAATAAAATCCTTGAACGTTGCGATTACTACCCTGGAGAATATTGTGGGTGCATTCTTCATCCTGAATGGCATTACTATATATTGAAAGGAACCCCACTCTGTCATGAAGGTTGTCTTTCTGCAATCCTCCGACGCTATCTTAATCTGATGGTATCCTGAGAACCCATCAATGAACAAATAAACCTCTTGTCTCCCAACATTCTCTAACACTTCCTCTATAAATGGTGTTGGAAATGGATCATGCACGCATGCATAATTCAGCTTTCTAAGATCTACACATATCCTAATTTCACCTTGTTGTTCCTTTTCCTGGACAACCATCGGGCTTACCAAATTAGATTCTTCTACTAGTTCAATAGTTCGAGCCTCCAACACCTTATCAAGCTCTTTGCACATTTTATTTATACTTTGGATTGAGCCGATAAGGTCTCTACTTAACAAACTTCGTGTCAGGTTTCAAAGTAATTTTCATTACACCCAAATATCCTACAATGCCCTTCAGATCTGAGAACTTTATTGGGAATAGACCTTGGTATTCGTGTAGCAGTTCAACCACCTTATCGACTGTATCTTCGTCCCAATAGTCTCCTATATTCATGAACTTAGGCTCTACATCAGATCCAATATTTACTTGTCGGGTTTTCAGTGGCTTTGTTATATCAGGGTTCTCTGTCTTAGGTCCTTCAACCTTGCGTTGTCCCTCAATTTCTGGAATGTTTATTTTCTTGGATCATCTTCTTCTTCAATAGTCACATTGTAGCATTCTAGGACATGGTGAAACTATGTACTCCAGTCCGGTTAAACCCATTCTTCCGGTTCGTTAGGCGTTCTAAAGATAATGGCCTTAATATCTTGTAGTGCTTCATCAATGCATTCAACTCTGTCCTCAAAATTGAAGGTTAGTAAGAAACTCTCCCACACAATATCCCATTCAGTTGTTCCATGGTGCAGCTCTATCTCTAGGTACCAATTCATAGGGATAGTGTCTAAGGTATGGCAGAAAACATGTACCCACTCTTGTTGAGGTTCTTCACCCCAAGCTTTAGTCCACCGTGCCAGATGTTCGCACGGATCATCCTTCCTACTATACTTTTCAGTCATCTTAGTATTAGCATACCCAAATAGAAGCTTCATCATCCACTTATATTCCTTCCAATCACTGAATCTTTCCTTATGCATAACCCACCATCTAGAAGGCGTAGTGTGCAGTGCCAATTCAAGTGCCTGGATTCGATGTTCCTCAGGCACCTCCCTTTCAAATTCATCCAAAAAGAGATTAATATCATTTAAGCCATCATAATGTGGAATCTTTCTTACCTCAATAGATATGCATCGTAGTGATTTGATCATCATATTTCAACGCAACATAGATACTTCATGCAACTGATTCTACCAGTGCTCAAGTTCTTCATCTGAGTATGAGGTACAAGAATTATCCCTATCCCACGTAATTCGTCCATCGGTCGTCAAGTTGATCCAATCTTCGTCTTGTGTCATGATCTTCTATATCTGGTCTAGACCATCATCATCCTCCACAAATTTATGAATAGGTTTGGTATAGCACACTCCTTCAGCAGGGTCTAGTGGCACAATAACCCTGAGCGCCTTCCTCTCAAATGTCATCTTCCATTGTTTTAGATTAAACATCACATCCATGTCAAAGTCCCAATAAATTCCTAGTAGCATAGGATACATATTACTGTCATCTACTATTTCTATTACTTCAAAATTAGCCAGCGCGCTCGTGCCCTGAATATCTACTGTCACACCATATAAGCACCCCATCAGAATAATATTCTACTGATTAGCCATGCACAGTTATATAGGAGACCATTACAGCACAGGTCTCCCCATCCATTCCCATGTCTTCTTAGGTAGTATGTTTTCATCAAAACCCAAATCTAGGATGACTTGGTCCATTTCATATTCGCCTATCTGCGTGGTCAGCTTCATCTCACACCCTGTCCTCTTCTTATGCTTTCCTAGTTTCCTCATAGCATGATGTTCTGAAGGAACCTTAAGCTTTCCAGCACAATTGTCTATTAATTCTTGGAGCCCTTCTACTGCCTTCTTATCACGCAACAACTTCATACAGGTCTTCAAGAAAGTGGATAACAATGACGAATCCACATCTTGTACTTCATTGTTCCCAGTTAATTTCTCTTGACTCTCGAATGTAGAAGCTTCAGCGAAATTATTTTTAGCCTCCATAAAATTTTCTTTAGCCCAGTTGAGGTCAAATCCAACTTCCTTTTCAGCGGTCTTGTGCACCCATCCCTAGTTGCTTTCCCTTATCTTCACCTATTTCCATACCACTGTGTGTTACGATATTGATGTTATGATCTTCTTCGCAAGGCTCTTCCCTCATCATCTAGATATTCTGCGTAGGCTGTTGGGTCGACGTCTTCTTCTCTTGCATCTTTCCTATAAGGATCGGGCAAGCTTCTATCACATGGTCAAACTATCTGCAATATTGATAATACGGATTTGTTGGGTTCTAGCAATCACGTGGAAAATGTCTAGCTTCGCCACAATTATAACATATCACTTTTCCACGACCTCTGTTAGCCCCTCCTCATCGTCCTCTTCCATGACCTTGGAATCCTCCTTGCGGTGAACCCACGCCCTGATCTTGAGGCCAAGTTTCTTCCTGCATTCGGTAGGCAAGGGTCCTATCCATCATTAGTTCATAACTTCGACAATGGTGCTCATCATGACCTACTAACTTGCAGAAATTGCAAAAAAACTATTGATGGGTCTGTACAAACGTCTGTAGCAGATGACAATTGTATGTTGCATGTTGTCATGTAACCTGACAGATAGTGCACCATGGCATTGCTCCTGTGCTCGGCCGAGCAGTATTTTTCGGATTCAGGTGACAGGCCCCCCCAATAAGATAGTTCTAATAAATTAAGCAGTGGTCCTTATCATGCCCATAGCCCTTGCATTTCAAGCACCAAAGTTTAGTGCGCACCTCAAGTCGAGCTTCCTTTCCCTTCTTCAAGCTCTGCAACTCCATGTGCAGACTCACCAACTGCGAGTGAATATGTTGTACTCCAATGTTTGTATCTTGTATTGGTGAGGCTTCCAACCTCATCGCGATCTCCACAACATATGCTTGTGTTGCTATCTTCTATTGTGGCAATGGTAACCTTAAGTCAGGCAACAATGAAGCAATGTACCAATGTTTATGTTGTTCATCTATGATATTCATATTACCCTACTGGATCGGGCATTTTAGCCTTTGATCGAAATCCCACGAGGATTCATTCTGTTATCACAAAAAATTGATCATCTAGCCCTAATTTACTAGATGGATCGAAGTACACCATGTAAGGCCAATTTTACCATAGTAAAATGGCTTTCACTGTGAGAAATTACTTAATAAACCACATTTGTTAAATCATTTATAATTAAACCCATGAAATAAATCACTATTTATTTAATTATCTTCTAGGAATAATTAATTAAGCCATTGTTTAATTAATATTCCTTGTCACATTTGACCCAATTTTGAGAAATAAATAGATAAATCATTAATTATCTTATTTTTCTCTAGGAATGATTAATTAATCACTAATTAGTTATTATTCCTTATCAAGTTTGGCCAAATCCCTTAGGAATAATTAAATAAATCATTATTTGTTTATTATTCCTTAACCATATTTCTTGAGATGATAAATAAATCATTTATTTATTTATTATTTATAAATAAAAGTTTAAATACTTTTTTCCCTCTAACCAAATATAATAAAATATTCCAAATGGTTAATTCTAGAATGGGGTTAATAATATTTTACTATTTCTCATTATTCGAGGATAACCTAATATTTTGTTATAAATAGAAGGGTTTTCTATTCATTATTCACTTTCAATTATTTTCATTGTTGCACTCACTGTTGTAACTCTGATTATTATCATTATCACGCACCATTTTTCTTTTCCATTTGAGTTCTCATTGAGCTCAAACTTTTTATTTGCTAGGTTTTACACATTCTAGAGGAGAGAGACTCTACAAAATCTGACGACATTTGAGGATAGCCAAGAACCCATCCCATAGAGGGGGAATGGTAACATTATTTGTTCCCTTCATAGGTGTTATTTAATAAAATATATTCTTTATATATCTGGTTTCCATTGGATTATTGGAGTTACTTGCGCTTATTTTACTATTCCATTTTGTTGTTTAACTATGATTGTGGCATAGATTAGGGCTTTGGTAGGTTTTGTTTCTATCATTTGTTGTAGATATACAATGTTTAGTAGCCATTTTCATTGTTAGGGTTGTTTGTCATCCATAGCCCAAAGTGCTTTCTTTTCTTACACATTCGAGAAGAAAACATACTAACAATTTGGCGCCTCCACTGTGCTTTTAACTCTGATCTAAAAACCTGGGTGAGATTTAGTTTTCATCTTAGGTTTTTTCTTTTTCAGACTCTTAATGTTGTTTACTAGCTTTCTAACCCTAGATTAGTCAAATTTCTAACTTCTGGAAGTTTTCTAGTCTTTTCCACAGGTCATAGGAACCAACTGTGACAGAGACGACAAATTTTTCTGAGACTTGCCGACCGAGAATCAAGGAGAAGAAATCACACTTTTCTGCCCCAAAAGTGTGATCTAGAGGTCTAGAGCGCACTTTCTGGCCCAAAAATTGTGATATCCTAGGAATCAGGCCAGTACCTACAATTTTAGGTTTTCTTGGATTTTTTCTGATTTGTTTCTGGGTTTTTCTGAGAGTTGTCTATTGGGTCGGTTGACCACTGTCTCACCTCACTTAGCCCTTGATATACTCTATTTTTCTCGTTGAAGTGGAATTTAGCCTCTTTAGGGCTTCTAGTACGCTTCCACCTTTATAGGAGGAGTTTAGCTGAGTAAGAAGTCTGAGTTTTTGCAGAGCTTTCAGCCATATTTTCCAGATTTGTACCTTCTTGTTTCAAATCTTCAAAGATATTTTGTTTCCCTCTAAAGTTTCATCTTAAACCTTGTTTGGTCATTTGCCTTAGGGTCCCATTGGTTGCCCTAGGTTTCAAACCCATCTCCTTATATTTTTGTAGTGATTTTCGCCCTTGGTTTTTTGTTGTTACTGCACCAATTTCCAGTAGCATAGTGTCATTTGATCCCAGCCACACCGACGCTTAGATCTCTTGGCCTTTTTCATGTTCTTTCAAATGATTTCACCCGCAACCAACACAGTGTTTGCAAACTCAATTTGGGTGGGGTTTAGAAAGTTTATTTGTTGTTTATTTTCTGTTTTTAATTTCAATTTATTTCAACAATCTTTTTCTTTTTTCAAACACAATTTGGGCTTAATTAATAAACACACAAGCACACCTTAAGCGAAGGGCACTTGGTTTCCATCACCAATCCAAGACTTAACTTAATTAATTTATCTCCCCACACAGAGACAAAAACATCTTGTTGATCTCCCTTCACCATTTCCATTTCACTTGTGTCTTATAACTACTGTGCCACCAAGGTGTGTGTCGTGGAGACTCTTAGGCCTTCATCCCCGGTTTCCACTTAGGCATATTACTCCTCCCCACAGGGTTCGAGTTCATAGTCCCCCAAGTCCCCATACCAACTCTTCTTCTAGTTCATTGGATTCCTCATCTGATTCTGAGCCTCCTCCACCACATACCATCATCACATTAGGACCCATTGTAGATGAAAGAACCCAACCTGGTGTTGGCTCTGGTTCTACCCCATGATCACATCTAGCGAGCCATCTCAGGAACTGTTCTAATAGCTCCCATGTTACCTTTCATGGCTGGGTTAAGCCTCCCAGATTTAAGCCAGTTGATCAATGACCCTATACACCACAATGCTGGTTGGCTAGCTATGCCAACTAAGCTTCCCTCTAGCATTCCCAAGTTTGAAGGTAATTCTAGAGAGGATCCTACCAATCACGTCCACTGCTTCCATGTGTGGTGTTCATCCAATTCCATCACCGATGATTCCATTCGTCTTCAGTTGTTCCAATGCACGCTCACTAGAGATGGTTCAAAGTGGTATGTAGACTAGCCTGCCGCCTCTCATTCCATTTTCACGACTCTCGCTAAAGGGTTCCTCTCATATTTTTAGGTACCTCTCCAATACAACATTGGTATGGATCTCTTGACCGCATTCCATCATTCTTTCTGATCATGTCTAGGAATGGCATAGAAGGAGGAGCATGTGTCGTGCTCCACCCTTCGAAGACCGTGTCTACCTCTATTGGTTTCTTAGGACTCTTTTACCAGTGTTGTCTTAGGGGGGCCTGACCTAGGTTCAGAGTTAGTTGCGCCGACCAACAAAACCCTACACTACTAGCCTTTTGGCAACAACCCATGTAGCGTAGGCTGCAGTCTCACCCGAAGCATTATTGGGGGTTGCAAGAACCAAGTTTCTACATCGAGAGACTAGTGTCATGTCTTCCAATGCCTTGTATTTGCCTCCATGCAAATCCACAGACCTTTATGGCTCATTACTGTAACTCTATTGAAATGGGCTTCAGACCTTTGCAAAGGTCCACGATCCACCCTTGCAGACCTTTAACGGTCGATTTACCTACTTATGTGCATCAGAAAGCAATCCTAAATCAAATTTTGCACATATCTACTTAATTTGTTAGAAAACATAAGATAAATCACCAGAAACTTTGTGGAATTGTCTAAACATTCATTGCATACATTATTAAGATATATTCAAGATAGTCGCGTAGCATTCAATTAGTATTTCATAAAACATGTCATTCATCAGCAACATATAACATTAACATATATAAATAGAAATACTCAATAATTCCTTAGAAACTATCTTTATTGATCTTCAATTCACTGATTACATACTCAAACTACCCTGCGCACACAGTTGCAGGGGTCCATGCACTCAAATGCAGACTCTACCTAGGCCTCCACACACTCAGTTGCGGAGCCTTCCTTCCTCTACCTAAGCACAGGAAGCAGAACCTTCCTACCTTAGCTCCTACCCAAGACTCTCTATTGAACTCTTGATTCTCTATCCAAGTTAAGTTACTTCTTCCTTTCGCTAAGACTCAACTATTTATAGACAAAACCATACGATTCCATGGTCTGCAGACCATGGGTGAATCTTAAAAACTAACTCAAAACTTTACTTAAAACAAGGGGCTAAGCCCCTTTGACTCTTATTCATCTACGCGCTTTGCAACCACAAAACGTGGAGACTTTACATATTTTTACAAAATTTGCTACAAAAAATGACTAATTAATTCCCTTCTTCCCCTGGAGACCCCATCCCAACAGGCCCCCAACACAAAGATCGTGACTTGCCCTCGAGTCACTCAACTGGTTGTTCAACTTTCTAGTGGAGTTCATTGAATACCTTTGCCAATGCTTGTAGCTCTACGGTACTCTATTCGACTGCTTGTTGCACCTTCTGGACCAGTTTCTCTGTGGTTGACCCCTCTATTGTTAGTTGCATGGTCCGCTGTGTCTACTACATAGCCTTTAGCTTCTCAAGAATGGTCTGTGAGAACTGGTTAGCCTCCTCTATCCAAGGTTCAAGTCATGCGCTAAGCACAAACTTCTTCTTCTGCAATTTCTGTATCTACAGTAGTTTTGATTTACCTTCCTGTAGGTGTGCTAAACACTGGACAGGTGCCAACGTCTGCACTATCGTGATAAGCTCATCATACTGTTGTTGCGCTTTCCTAAGTTCTGTGCTCAACTGTTGTAGCATAGGATCCTCCCGCTAAGTATCATAGAGGCCCAGTGCCTAAGTGAAGAACTTGTCGCACCCTTGCACAACAACATCTAGCTGAGCCATGGATTCTTTAATCGTCACGTTCCTTTGTTCCCGTACCTCTGGTGGTGTGGTTGGCTGCAATTTCAACCGCAGCTCAGTTATCTGCATTCTGAGGTCGAAAGTCACCTTGTCGACCTTCTCCTTCAAAGCACGCACTAAAACATCCAGTGTCTTTACCTTAGTTGAGTCCTCTGCATCATCAGGTATACCCAACTCAGGTACAGATTTGCAGGCCTGCTCGATTTCTGTGACTAGGTTCTGACGTTGTGTGTGCAACTCCTCCTACTCCTTCAGGGCCTAAGTCTTTTCTACGAATAGTCATTGATATTTGACTTTGAACTCACTGATGGCAATGATTGCATGTTGCTCTCTAATTTGTAGCTCATTAGCGACCCTGTGATGTAGTGCATGAAGGGAGTCAAGCGATAGCACGGCAAGGTTCAGTCCCATGTCTTTCACTGTGTTAACGCATGATGCTCATCCAACTCCACACGGACTGACCCTTCAGGTAAAGGAAAGAATCTGATGTCCTAAGGCTAGTCAATCTCTAATACTACACTCCTTCCCTGTGTTAGGTTAGCTTGCGTGCCACTCGCCTTCCCAACATCCGCATGAATTCGGTTTGCCTGGATCCTTCTGGATGCCCCCAAGCATCTGCATGTATTACTTCTCAAATTCTTGCAGCACCTCTATCCTGGTGTCTCGGATTTTTTCATCGATCTCATTGAGATTGCCCTCTATCAGCACCACGGGATTCGCCTGCATCTTCTTATCAGACTTCTACTTCTTTCCTTGCCCACCTTGTTGCTCCTACGTGCTCTTCTTCAAGATGAAGGGAGTGGTTTGCTCTTCACTGCCACCACCTCCTTGCTCTGATAGCTCTTGTTCATCAGTATGGTGGGAAGTAGACTTCTCGATGTCCTATGCATCCTTTTGTTCACACTCTTCATTTTCTTTAGCAGCTCTCTCCTTCTCCATACGGGCCTTCTCTACAGCTGTTGTAGCAGTCTCCTTCTTCTTTTGTGTAGCCAAGGTGCGTGGAGCCTACTGAGCGACGTCCTTTGGCTTCTGCGTAGCCGATCTCTCTGCGCCTGTGCTTTTTTCTACATCTAACTCCGTAGGTATGCACCATTCCCCTAGCCAGAACCCCACGACTTCCTCGATATATGTATTTTTCACCATATAAGCCAACGCATACCATTTTTTCTCAGGGTCTTTGTGCACTTTGATCAAGACCCTCTGAAAATCAGCTTTGAATTCTACATAAGCCAATAGCTGCGCGTACAAGGTGGGAGACAACCTTGGCCATTGGTTGACCACCATATGCATTTCCATCTCCATCGGAAACAAAAAGATATTTGTCTCCTTAACACGCTCTAGATCTTTTGAGGCCATAACGAGGCAAATTGCACTGCCTCGGGCAATTCTTCTTTATGTGAAGGAAATTGTCTATCCCCTAGTAACCTCCAAGCAACCAAAACAATCGACAACAACAGCTAGGTGTAATGAAATGGCCTTCTCTCATCCTAGGCCTCACAATAGTTTGTGAGGAACTCCTAACATAGATACTTGGCCCAGTTATACTAAACCCCCTTCGCGCACTGAGACATGAGCGATATGACCGGCACCGGAACTTCATCTGCACGGCATTTTCTCATTACTTTACCTATAAGAATCTGGGCAACCAATTGCACTATCAGGTCTGATATGGACGTGATAGAGTACCCTCGTGACTTTTTAATCAGACCAAACTCCTTCATTTTATCTGTCAACTCTTTCTCTCTAGTTTTTCCTCCAAATTCTTTGGTAAAGTTCTCTCCTTTATAAGGTAACTTAGTGATCATGTGGATCAACATGTTGGTGATAGGGATAGGCTCTCCTAGTCACAATCACCCATCATGCACCAGCACGAGGAGTTGGTGCACGCAGACCATATTAATGGGGGTGCTATGATAATGTGGCACCAACAGCAGATTGAGCAACCCTGACTGCTCAACACCGTGCACCCACTTTGTGGGTTCCAAAATTGTAACCCCCATGTAGGTTTTTTGCTTGTATTTGTAAGTCCCCAAGTGCAGAAACTTTGTGTGGTCCACGAGGTCCCAATCTTCCATTTTAAGTAATGGAATGCGTGCCAGCCTAGGACCCTCGAACACCACTTTCTCAGGCAGCAAAGGTGTTGACACTGTAAATTTCCCCATATCAGGGTCCTTCGTGACCTTAGCTTTTCCCTTCCACAGAGGGATATACTCAGGAAGTCTCGTCATAGGCTCCACTCTTCGGCATCAATATCCTTAATTCCCTAGAATTATTCCTCCTCTAGATTCACTACCTTCTTTGACTGCTTATCCTTTTTCTGCTTCGCCTATGTCTTGGTATGCTTTCTCGATGATACGCGCATGGGAACTAGCTTCTTCAGCTTTTCGTTCATGGCTAGTTTCTTTTCTTTCATTTCAGGTTGTTTTTCTTTTGCCACAATCTGTTTCGGCCTAGGAAACCTAGGCGTGGTGGACACAGTAGGGGTAGCCTCTACACTAGACACTTCTGGTCCTGGCACATCGGACACAGCTGCTCCCAAACTCAGGGCTTTAGTGGGGTTAGTGGTAGTCATTCTCTCCATAAATAAATATCGGGCTATGAGAGAACAGTTTGTTAGTGATAGAAATTCTTCCCAGAAAGCTCAGCTCATATGCAACAGATAGCAAAATTCACCAACAAGTCTTAAAACACAAAGTGTTCTCTTCTGGACCAGCACGTGTAATTTATAGGGGGTTTTGAATTCAAATCCGACTGTTCCCCCTAATTTCTGATAATAAATGTTGTTTTGGTGGTATATCTTCAAATTTTTTCACCTTAATTTCTACCATCCCGCTCCTCCTAACCACTCTCTAGCCTGTAGGAATTTACAGGGTAAGTTCCTCAGACAGAACACCAAAGGACACCACTCACAAACAGATCACAGATCAATACACTAGTATTGTTGATGTGATTAAAACCCTCAAAGAGGGAAACAGTCCACAGCCTGAGCCAACACGGCCACTTCAGGCAGTTTATTAATAAAAGAATGAAAATTTACATAAGCTTATCTCATGAACGGTTACCCTACAAATGACCCTCCATGCTCTTTAAATATAGATCATGGACTAATCGGGTGTTAAGCCACGAATCAAGTGTCGGTAATACCGATGAGAGAATGAACCGTCAAATCACTACATATCGTGACCGTCGGATTGTAAGTTACAAAAAGTACATAGTAAAGAAACACACTTTACCTAACTCTATACTAGACCAAGTTATACTTAACTACTTCCTATGTGTCGGAATATCCTAACATAGTCGTCCCATCGTGAATAGTAATTCTAATGGTCATTATCCTACTGGGTTGCGTGGCACCTTCCCCCATGGCACAGCTTCCTGAGTGCAGCTTCATTTGTTGCATCTTCGTCACTCTCCACGCAGCCTTCTCGCTACCTTGTCCTTCAAGCCGGGTAGTGTAGTTTATAGTCCCGTGCTCCCTTGCAATTGCCTGGAGCACTAAGACTATCCTATTGTCATGTAGTCATTGCGAAGGATCCCCTGTATACAAATTCAACCTGCTGCCATTCACTTTCCCTAGGAAGGGTTCTCCATTCGGCTTCGCAAGATGAACTACGTTGCCATCTGTAATTTCTTTAACAATATATGGCCCTAACTAATGCATCTAGAGTTTACTCGGAAATTTACTGAACTTACTATCATATAATAGGACAATAGAGTTTACCTTGAATCTATGAAGCTTGATATGGAGATCATTCCACGCTTTTTCATGTTCCTTCTATATTTGTTGATGGAATCATGCCAAAAATATGTCTTCTTTGAGCTCCATGAGTTGTGTGAGTTGTTCTTCCAAGGCCTCATGATCCGCCATATTTGTCAAAGTTGCTATGTGCAAACTAGGCACAATGTATTCCATCGGCATTATGGCTTCAACCCCATAGACCAATCTAAATGGTGTTTGTCCTATCAGCTTCTTACAAGTATTCTTATAAGCCCATAGCGCTATAGGTACGCATACATCCCAGTCATTCTGTTGTGTGTTGCAGATCTTCGTTAGCGTGTTCTCCAAAATCTTGTTAGAGGCTTCAACAGTTTCGTTTTCTTGTGGGTGATAGGGTGTACTCTTTTGATGGTAGACCTGGAATTCCTTAGTCAACATGTTGATCGTCTCATTCAGAAAGTGCATACCCCTGTCACTCATCAACACTTTCGGGCATCCAAATCTTGTTAAGACATACTCAAACAAGAATTTTGTTTTCGTAGCCCTTGTATAATCCTTTACAGAATGTGCTTCTGCCCATCTGGTTATATATTCCATCGTAGGGATAATATAACGTAAGCATTTTCTTCTTTCCATGGGGGTGAATTGGCCTAATAAATTCAATCGCCCACTTCTCAAATGCCTGCAAAGATACCTGAGGATGTAGTGGTAGCTCATCCCTTTGTGATGGTTTTCCAGTTCTTTGACATGCATCGCACGCCTTACAGTATGCCTTGGAATCCTTGTGCAATGTTGGCCACCATAGACCTACGCACAAAATCTTCTACACAGTTGCCTTACCTGTAGAATGACCTCCCACAAGTCCCCCATGAGCTTCGGTGAGAATGTTGTCACACTCAAAGTTCGGCACATATCGTCTTAATATTTCATTTGCACCCATTTTATACAAATGTCCCACAATGACTGAAAAGTTGGTCGCACGCACTACTAATTCCTTCCTTTGTTGACTTGTGTATCCCTCCGGCACCATCCCTGTAGTTAAGAAGTGAATAATTTCTACAAAATGGTCATCCGCCACACGCATCGCAAAGAACTATGCATCTGGCAACCCTTCCTCCACATTAATAGGTTCTTCACCTGTTCCTATTCGCGACTGATGGTCATGTCCTACATTTAACCTCCCCAACTTCACAATGACTTCAAAGTCATACTCCTAAAATAATAGCAACCATCTACAGATTGTTGAAAAGTGTGCAAGAAGAAATGTTTGTTGAGAATGAAACAAGATGATGGAGCTTAGTGGAAAGGAGTCACCTTCACTAAGTGGTCCCGTAGGCAAGTTTTGGTACAAAGTCTATTCTTAGACTATGTCTATTTTTAGACATATGGATCATGGTCTATGAGTTGCAGTTGTTGTTTATGGATGATTGGTCATGTTGGGAAAAATAGATGGACTTCTATTTTTGGATCATAGCAAGAGTGATCAGAGTCTATTTTTTGACTGCTAGTCAAAAATAGAAAAGTCAAATATTATTGTCTCATAATAATATTTGCACTATAAGCTTTATCTTATCCTCTTGGAGCACTTTAGTTTGAGCTACAGATGTGGCACACGCAACTGTCAGAAGGAAATACGCTTTCTTTGTGGGTCAGTTGAGCTATTGCATGCAGGACATCAGTTAGAACTCATGTGGTTGAGTTCTGTGGAGTTGGATGAGCAGTTAATGGAGTTGTGTTCAGTTTGACTTAGTTGAACTAGTTGTATTTAGTCTAATTGGCCAATAGACTAAGTGATGAGTTGTGTGAATTAGTTATTAATTAATTAACTAATTATTAACTCATAATGCAACTAAATAATACATCAGTTAACTCAGTGCATGTACAGTTCAGTGGAGACAGGTGTTAGAGGTTGAGATTGCTATCAGTTGTGACTATAGTTGTGCATGAGATCTTGCACAATCAAAGGATTGAGTATGCCCATGAGAATTGCATATGCCCAGTAAAATAGCCTGTGCTCATGTGATTTCCAGTGTGAGTGATTTTCACAAGGTAAATAGGAGTTTGGATCAGCCATTCATCATTCATTCTCTTGCAGGATTGTGCAGTGGAGGCACGCAAGCAGCGAAGGAGATTTGGAGATCAGATCTGAGCTGTATTGTGTGTAACAGGTGGAGATAGTGCTGGATACTTATGATGAGTATTGTACTATGTAATGTTACATGTTCTCAATCATTAATATATAGATAGTGTGGGGTTTTCAGCTATAAGCTTTCCCCGGGATACACACTGTGTTAATGTATGTGTGCGATTGATGTTTCATTGTTTTTGATGCTGCTAAATTGATGATCAATGTAGAGGAGCTTATGTATTGTGCATGTATTCCACAATAGTGCATAATCAGGATAATCTCTATTGAATATGTGTTTATTATTCAAAATTTCTACATGGTATCAGAGCGAGTTGATTTGTAGAAGAAGTTCTACATGATATCAGTGTTGTATTGATCATCAGATATATTATTCAGAAAGTGTTTACATTTTATTTCTTCAGGTAGAGTCTGTGATCGGGCCAGGTAGCCTCTGGATTCATCCTTCTTTTGGAAGGTGAGATATTCGGTGAATGCCCATACAGTCGATCTCTGTACGAGAAATACTTTGTTCTCACGAATTTTAGATCAGAAGCGGTTGAGTTTTTTTGAGCTGGTGGAATTCGAATTTGCAGCAGTGTTTTCTTGGTGTCAAAGTTGAAATGTCTTTCAACGGATTGTGATTAGAGTATGCCCTTGAGGGCAGCTCGACTATATTGCATGGAAGGACAGGATGGAGGCAGTGTTAGATGATAATGGGTTGAAGGAGTTCATAGATGCGGATGTCCCAAAACCTACTGATGCTGCTCAAGTTGGGGATTGGAAAAAGAAGATAGCAAAGTGTCGAAGGATTTTGTTGGAGGGCATGAGGGATCACATTGTGTCCAGCCTTCATGGAAAGGATTCTCCATATTTGATGTGGAAAACATTAACAGAATTATTCCAAAGCAAGAGCGACCAGAGGAAGTTGGCGCTTAAGGATAAACTCAGAAACATTAGGTGTGAGAACGGAGACAGTATGCCCTAGTATCTCACGAAGTTCACCCAATGCCGGGATGAGCTGCGAAGTGTGGGGGTAATTGTTGAGGATGAGGATATGGTGAGTCTAGCACTCCTTTTCCTTCCTAAGAGTTGGCATAGCTACCAGGACTTGGTGAATGGAAGGGAGAAATTTCTAGGATGGGAGAGACTTTGGTCTGATCTTGTGCAAGAGGAGATCAGACGGTGCACCAGAGACAGTTCTTCATCTATGCATAATGAGGAGAACTATGCCTTAGCAAGTAAGGTGAAGAAGGGGAAGGGGAAGGTTTCTCTTTCCGAATCCAGTTCTTCCAATGATGGGAAGAAGGTTGACAAGTCGAAGGTGAGATGCTTTCGTTGTCATGAGTTGGGCCATTATGCTACTAATTGCCCAAAGAAGAAATCCAAGAAGGGATCCGAGGAAGCATCTGAAGGTGAGGCACTTGCTTCACAGTTTGAGTTGGATTTCACACTCTTCGCATGCATGGTTTCATCCATGGTGGGAAGTGGTTGGTTTCTTGACAGTGGAGCTTATTTCCACATGACCGGTGACAAGAGTGTGTTCAATACTTTGGAGGAGAAAGATCTCCAGATACTCATAGCGATGGGTAATGATGAGAAGTATAGTGTCTCAAGTGTAGGCACGGTTATTTTTCAGAGGGAGCATGGAGCTCACCTTACCTTGACCGATGTCAAGTATGTACCAGGACTGAAGAGAAACTTGGTTTCAATCACGATGCTGGAAGACAGAGGCTACGATGTAGTCTTCAGTAAGGGAAAGGTTTTCCTTAGACACATCATCACTAGACAGGTGAAGCAGATTGGTTCACGGGTCAAGAACCTGTATGCCCTTGAGGTTCAAGATGCATGCAAAGCCTTGAGCAGCAAGGCAACTGATGGAGACTTTGTGGTTGAGAGGGAGTGTATATTACCTCTCAACATGCAGTGCCAGAAGAAGTCTCAGACAAATGTGGAGGAGCCACGATTGGTGCAGTAGCTTTAGGAGGTTGTGGAGCAGCCACAATAAGGGAAGCTGAGAGAAGATCGAGTAGAGACATCTACTGATGCAGAGACCTCCAGTAGGGGGAAACTTCGAGCCAGGTGGGCTGAGGGATCACATGCAGCCATACCTCCAGGTAGGAGGTGGGGTGATGTGGATTGATTGTCCCAAGGAGGAGGGGCAGGATCCTTGAGGTACCCAACCTCTTAGATGAGACCTTACTACGGGAGCCCCGATGTGGAGTAGCAGGAACTGATTGATTGGGTAGAGATAGATGCAGATGGAGCGGCAGAGAGAGCAACAGTGCAGGGAATCCCGGGACAGCGCATAGCATGCAGGCTACAGCAATGCGAGAGGCACAAGTGTTTTGCACAGTGTTAGGTGGCACAGAGAGGTGTGCAATAGTGCAAGATGCATGGAGATGTTGCAATAGCATAGATGTCAGAGAGGGAGCAATTGTCAGCAGCAGGTAGAGCTTCAACATCAGAGTATGTTCCTAGCCCAAAAGAGTGGTCAGTTGGGAGTGTTTTTTTTCCAAGTGTTGTTGGAGCAAAGTGGACTAGGCAGATGTGTTGCATGCAGAACATTCCAGAGTTACAGGATCGGGTTTGAGAGGAAGCCTTTCTTGTTGAGAGGGAGTGTTGAAAAGTGTGAAACAAGAAATGCTTGTTGAGAATGCAACAAGATGATGGAGCTTAGTGGAAAGGAGTCGCCTTCACTAAGTGGTCCCGCAGGCAAGTTTTGGTGCAAAGTCTATTTTTAGACTATGTTGGTTTTAGACTATGTCTATTTTTAGACATATGGATCATGGTCTATGAGTTGCAGTGTGTTGTTTATGGATGATTGGTCATGTTGGGAAAAATAGATGGACTTCTATTTTTGGATCACAGCAGGAGTGATCAGAGTCTATTTTTAGACTGCTAGTCAAAAATGGAAAAGTCAAATATTATTGTCTCATAATAATATTTAGACTATAAACTTTATCTTATCCTCTTGGAGCACTTCAGTTTGAGCTACAGATGTGGCACATGCAACTGTCAGAAGGAAATACGCTTTCTTTATGGGTCAGTTGAGCTATTTCATGCAGGACATTAGTTAGAACTCATGTGGTTGAGTTCTGTGGAGTTGGATGAGCAGTTAATGGAGTTGTGTTCAGTTTGACTTAGTTGAACTAGTTGTATTTAGTCTAACTGGCCAATAGACTAAGTGATGAGTTGTGTGAATTAGTTATTAATTAATTCACTAATTATTAACTCATAATGCAACTGAAGAATACATCAGTTAACTCATTGCATGTACAGTTCAGTGGAGACAGGTGTTAGAGGTTGAGATTGCTATCAGTTGTGACTATAGTTGTGCATGAGATCTTGCACAATCAAAGGATTGAGTATGCCCATGAGAATTGCATATGCCCATTAGAATAGCCTGTGCTCACGTGATTTCTAGTGTGAGTGATTTTCACAAGGTAAATAGGATTTTGGATCAGCCATTCATCATTCATTTCTTGCAGGATTGTGCAGTGGAGGCAGGCAAGCAACGGAGGAGATTTGGAGATCAGATTTGAGTTGTATTGTGTGTAACAGGTGGAGATAGTGCTGGATACTTGTGAGGAGTATTGTACTATGTAATGTTACATGTTCTCAATCATTAATATACAGATAATGTGGGGTTTTCAGCTGTAAGCTTTCCCCGGGATACATACTGTGTTAATGTGTGCATGCGATTGATGTTTCATTGTTTTTTATGCTGCTAAATTGATAATCAACATAGAGGAGCTTATGTATTGTGCATGTATTCTGTAATAGTGCATAATCAGGATAATCTCTGTTGAATATGTGTTTATTATTCAAAATTTCTACACAAATCCCCCCCCCAACATAGGCTCGTTGACCAGGTAATTTAAGGTAGAATGATTTGTATACATCTTGAAATGCCCTACTAACAGATAATGCTTGAATTTTTACAGCACATAGACCATAGCCAACCCTTCGCGCTCAGTCATTGAATAATTTTTCTCAGCCTTCGATAACTTCCTACTTTCGAAGGCAATAGGATGGTCCATTTCTCCTTCACTAGCCTATGGTAGCACTGCACCCAACACAATGCAAGAAGCATCCACATGTACATGAAACTCCTTTTTCCAATCGGGAAATACCAAGATTGGTGCAGTTACCATCTTCTCTTTCAACACATCCAAGTTGCGTTGACATTCTTTGTCCCAACATAATTTCGCATCCTTCTTTAGCAATTTCTCCATGGGAGCGGTAATTTAAGCATAAGCTTTGATAAATTTTCTATAGTATCCCATATGTCCCAGCATCACGTGGAGCTGCTTGACATTCCTAGGGGCCTCCAAATTCACAATTACCGAAATCTTTGTAGGGTCCACCATCAATCCTTGCTTGCACACAACATGACCCAGAAAGATCCCGAAAGGGACAAAGAATATACATTTTTTAAAATTCAGCACTATCTGGTATCTGTGACATGTATCTAGCATCAGGCGCAGACTCGCTACATGGCACTTCACTAACCCAAACACCATCCAGTTGTGAAAGTATACTTATAGAAACTTATGAATGAACTCCTTGAATGTTTTTATGACTACACAGGAAAATATTGTAGGTGTGTTCTTTAATCCAAATGGCATAACAGTGTACTGAAAACAACCCCACTCCATTGTGAAGGTCATTTTTCTCCTATCCTTTGGTGTGATCTTGATTTGATGATACCCTAAAAACCTATCAGTAAAGGAGTAGGCCTCTTTCCCTCCAACATTGTCTAACACTTCGTCCGTAAATGACGTTGGAAATGGATTGTGAACACATGCATCGTTAAGCTTCCATAGATCTACGTAGATCCTTATTTCACCTTTTTGTTTCTTCTATTAGACCACCATCAGGGTCACCCCATCGGATTCTTTAATAGGTTCTATGATGCCCACTTCCATCATCTTATCCAACTCTTGGTAAACCTTTTCCTTATACTTAGGATTAAGGCGATAAGGCCTTTGTTTAACAGGCTTCATGTCCGGCTTCAATGTGATCTTCATAATGCCCAAATTTTCGATTATGCCCTTTAAATCCGAAAACTTAGTGGGGAAGAGATCATGGTATTCGCGAAGTAATTCAGAAACTTTATCTACTATAGCATTGTCCCAATAATCTCCAATTTTCATGAACTTTGGTTCTTCTTTAGTGCTAATGTTTACTTGCTTTGTTTTCAAAGGTGCGAAGATGTCTGGATTTTCTATTTGTGGGCCTTCGACTTCACGATGCCCTTCTACCTCTAGAATATTAATGTTCCTTGGGTATTCTTCTTCCTCTTTAGTGGTCACATTATAGTATTCCAATGTGTGGCGCAACTGGGTGCTCCAATCTGGTTGGGTCCATTCCATATGTTCCTTTGGTGTTCTGAAGATAATCGCCTTAATTTCTTGCAGCACTTCATCGATACTTGAAAATTCGTCTTCAAAGCTGAAATTCAATAAGAAACCTTCCTTCAATACATCCCACTCCGTAGTGCCATGGCAGAGCTTTGTTTCTAGATACCAATTCATGGGGATTGTATCCAAGGTATGATAAATATGTGTACCCATTCTGGTTGCGGTTTTGTCCCCCATGCCTTAGTCCACTTCGTCAGGTGATAGTGTGGATCATCCTTTCCATTATACTTCTCAGTCATTCTAATATTAGCGCATCCAAACCGTAGCTTCATCATTCTTCTGTAATCTTGCCATCCACCAAAATTATCCTTATGCGTACCCCACCATCATGCGGGCGTAGTGTGCAACGCCAACTCTAACGCTTGAAAGTGGTGGTCCTTAGGGACTTCACGCTCAAATTAATCCAAAAAAAGATCTACATCAGTTAAACCATCATAATAAGGTAATTTTCTTACCTCCGATAAAACACAGTGCAGCGACTTCGTCATCATATTGCATCACAATACAAAAACTTCAAGTAAGTGATTTTGCCAATGCTCTAATTCCTCGTCTAAATCATAGGTGCGGGAACTCTCCCAGTCCCATGCAACCTATCCATCTGTCATTGGATTGATCCAGTCTTGATCTCGCGTTGTTATCTTGTAAATTTGATCTAGCTCGTTGTCACTTTCATCATAATCGCAGACTGGTTCAGTATAGCGTGCCCCTTTTGCAGGGTCTAGCGACATTATAACTTGAAATGACTTTCTTTCAAACGACATTTTCCTCTTTTTCAAATTGATGACCCCATTCATATCAATAGCCCATTCAATTCCCAGGAGCATGGGGTAAGGATTAATATCATTGACAAATTTTATAACTTCAAAGTCTGCCACTACACTCGCCCCCTCAATATCCACCGTTACGCCATATAATTGTCCCATGGGGATGATTTTCTGCTGGTTCGCCATCCTAAGTTGAATCGGAGACCACTGCAGCATAGGTCTCCCCATCGTTTCCCATGTCTGTTTCGGTAAAACATTCTCATGGGACCCCAGATCCAAGATGACCTGGTCCATCTCATAATCACCTACGTGTGCTATTAGCCTCATCTCTCGCCCTGTTTGTGCCTTCTGCTTGTCAATCTTTCTGACAGTGCGATGTCCATCAGGGACCTTTTATTTACTGACGCATTTATTTATTCATTCCTGCAGTCCTTCCATAGCATTTCTATCGCACAGCAACTTCATGCAAGTCTACAAAAACGTAGTGAGTACAAAAGGATCAACCTATGCTAGTGCGTTGATTTCTTGCATCTTGTCCTAGCTTCCTGAGGTGGTGGCCTCAGTGGATCTCTTCTTGGATTCCATAAATGTTTCCTCAGCACAATTTAGATCAAATCCAACCTATTTCTCCGGAGCTTTGCAGACCCATCCCTCTTCTTCAGGTTGTTTACCTTTATGAGCATTAGTCATCATTCCACTTCTCAGCACAATATTAACACTTTGATCTTCTTCATGGGGCTCAACCCTCATCATTTGTAAATTTTGTGTAAGCTTTTAAGGTTTCATTTTCTTCTCTTTCATTTTAGCTATTAACACCATGCTTTATGCTATAGTATGATTGAACTGTCTGCAGTATTGACATGACGAGTGTGTAGGATTTTGGCACTCTCGCG
Organism: Pinus tabuliformis; assembly: GCA_031772625.1. Classification (NCBI taxonomy): domain Eukaryota; kingdom Viridiplantae; phylum Streptophyta; class Pinopsida; order Pinales; family Pinaceae; genus Pinus; species Pinus tabuliformis. Next base: position 66,417,041 of record CM062804.1, on the reverse strand, counting down.
CATAGTGCCCTGACTGTCCACAGTTGTAGCAGATAATATGACCGCGACCTCTACCAGGTCCTCCTCCTTGGCCCCATCCTCGGCCTTGAAAGCCTCTACTCGCTCCTCTGATGCCTTGATCTGAAGGCCAAGTTTTTGCTTGCATATGGTACATAGGGGTTCTTTCCATCATCATCTCATAGCTTCAACAGTGACGCTCATCGTGGCCCATAGATTTACAAAAATTACAGAACAATTTTTGGGGTGTCTGAATGAACTCCTGAAGTAAATGGCAATTATCCGTTGCATGTGGCCCAGTAACTTGACAAATGGCACACCATAGAGCAACCCCCATGCTCAACCCTGCTAGGGCTTCTAGATTTAGGGGAATTGGCCCCCCTCTTGTAATATAATTCACGTACACGGGACAATGATCTTTATCGTGCCCATGGCCTTTACACTTCAAACACCACACTTTTGCACGCATGTTAGGATTAGTCTCCTTGTCTTTCTTTAAACTCTATAATTCTAGGTGTAGGCTTGCTAATTGTGAGTGGACCTGTTGCACCCCCAAGTTCATATCCTGAATAGGTGATGCATGCAACCTCATCGTAATATCCAAGGATTGTGCCTATGTATCTATCTTCTATTGTGATAGAGCAATTCTCAAATGGGGTAGAAGCGACTCTATAAACCAATCGTGATGTTGTCGATCTGTGATCTGCCTGTTACCCTGTTTGATCTGGAACTTCAACCTCTGATCAAAGTCTCGAGATGTCTCTTCAACCTTCATCATGAGCTCTTTAAATTCAATCACTGACTGTGAGTCAGATTTAGGCTTACTAAACTCTTTTTTCAAAGTCATCTTAGTCTCTGCTAGAGTTGCAAGAGGATTATCAGCACAATACTTAATCTATCAAGTTAGTGCGTGATCCTACAAAGCGGTAACCAATTGTTACTTCTTTATGTTATCATCGGTGATCTTTTGCACTGTCCATATAGCATTTGCAACAAACCAGAAATGTTATGGATCTTCACTTCCTATGCCCTTGAAGATCGGCATCTTCATTGCATTCGCCATGTTGAAAGGTGGAGATGTGGGAAAATGTGTATGTGGTGGACATGGAGGTGGAGATGGAGTGGATGAGTGATTTGTTCTAGGAATCCCCTAATTTATCAACTAAACAGTGATTCGTGATGTTGTCTCACCCACCCCTTCATTGTCACTTGATGAAGATCCAACCAGTGGACTATACTCTGGTCCTGATCCTTCTCGATTTCTAAAGAATCTTCCACTTCGCGTAGCTCCAAACATCAAGGTAATAGCATCACTCGTTTTTCACATAATAACATTTTAATCCAAGTATTTAATGATCTTAAATACTTACCTTGTGGTCCCTTTAAGAAACTTGGCTATAGCTGACTGAGGTATTAACTACAAATTCTGTAACAAATCCTCCTAGAATTTGATCGAGCCAATGATCGACAACTTGCGCGATCTTGTTTTCGGAAGCTTCTAGTCGTCAAACTAATTTTGGAGTCCACACTATAGGACTATCAAGCTTCCACCTTCCTTGACTGTCTATCAATTTAGCTAACCACTCATATAGTTCAATGAGGAAGGTGCAGAAGAAGATCTCGTGTATCTCTATATACAAATATCTATTCAACCACTCTTCCTTTGATAGGCGCGGATTCCTGTTTTCTTGTGCCGCGAACTCATGAATCTTTTGATCTAGCCACTTTTCAATTTATTTCTTGGTCAAGTTCCAATGATGCAACATCACACATCTCTTTCAAGCAAATCCCAATCCCGGCAACGGAACCATTTGTTGTCTTAGGGGGTCCTGACCCAAGTTCAGAGTTAGTTGCACCAACCATAAAAACCTTGCACTATTTCCCTTTTGGCAACAACCTGTGTAGCACAGGTTGCAGTCTCACCCGAAGCAGTATGGGGGGTGTAAGAACCAAGTTTCTGCATCCAAAGACAAGTGTTATGTCTTCCAGTGTCTTAGATCTACCTTCGTGTAGATCGAAAGACCTATAGGGCTCGTTACTTTAACTCTATTGAAATGGCCTTCAGAGCTTCGTGAAGGTCCACAATCATCCCTTGTGGACCTTTAACAATCTATTTACCTACTTAACATGCATCAAAAAGAAATCCTAAATTGGAGTTCACGTATCTCTACTTAATTTGTTGGAAAACATAAGAGAAATCACCATAAACTTCACAGAATTATCTAAACATTCATTGCGTACATTATTAAGATAGATTCAAGATAGTCACTTAGCATTCAATTAGTATTTCATAAAACATGTCATTCATCAGCAACATATAACATTAACAAATATAAACATAAATACTCATTAATTCTTCAGAAATTGTCTTTATTGATCTTCAATTCACTGATTACAAACACAAACTACCTTGCGAATACAGCTATAGGGGTCTGTGCACTCAGCTGTGGACTCTACCTAGGCCTCTGCGCACTCAATTGTGGAGCCTTCCTTCCTCTACCTAAGTGCAGGAAGCAGAGCCTTCCTGCCTTAGCTCCTGCCCAAGACTCTCTAATGAAATCTCAATTCTCTATCCAAGTTAAGTTACTTCTTCCTTTCACTAAGACTCAACTATTTATAGACTTTTCCATACAATGCCATGGTCTGCGGACCATGGGTGAATCTTCAAAACTGACTCAAAACTTTACTTAAAACAAGGGGCTAAGCCCCTTTGACTCTTATTCATCTATGCGCTTTGCAACCACAAATCGCAGAGACTTTACATCTTTTTACAAAATTTTCTACAAAATATGAATAATTAATTCCCTTCTACCCCTAGGGACCCCATCCCAATAGGCCCCCAACACAAATATCATGACTCGCCCTCGAGTCACTCAGTTGGTTGTTTGACATTCTGGTGGAGTTCATTGAATGCCTTTGCCAATGCTTGTAGCTCTGCGGTACTTTGTACGGATGCTTGTTGCACCTCCTACTACCAGCTGCATGGTCCACTATGTCTACTACATAGCCTTCATCTTCTCACAAATGGTTTGTGAGAAATGGTTGGCTTCCTTTGTCCAAGGCTCAAGTCATGCACTGAGCACAAACTTCTTCTTTTGCAATTCCTGTATCTGCAGTAGTTTTGCTTTACCTTCCTGTAGGTGCATGAAACACTGGACAGGTGCCAACTTCCATGGTATCATGCTGAGATCATCATACTATTGTTGCACTTTCCTAAGTTCCATGCTCAATTGTTGCAGCATAGGATCCTCCTGCAAAGTATCCCAGAGGCCTAGTGCCTGAGTGAAGAGCTTGTCGCAACCTTAAACAGCGACATCTATTTGAGCCATGGATTCTTTAATCATCATGTTCCTTTGTTCATGTACCTCTGACTAATTAATTCCCTTCTACCCCTAGGGACCCCATCCCAACAAGCACCTATTTCCAAATATGCCGTGTCTCATTTTCCTCTAACAGAGGAAGAGACTCTCAAGATTGATCTGAGATGTGACTTGATTTATGGTCAATCCAGTTATGTTTATACCATTATAACAGACCTCCCCCATCCTGGTGGTGCCAATGCATTAGGGGCATCTCATGCTACCGATGGTATCATTAGATCTATTTCACATCCTTCACCATATACTCAACAGAGTTATAGCTATCCGCATGGGGGCACTAGTTCCTCTAAAACTTATGTCGTGTTTGGTGTGGAGCCTGATTATCTTCTTTATTCAGAGGTATCACCGCATTGGAACCTAGTTTGTAATGTGGTGGCAACACAACCTGTAATATTTGTGCTACAAGAGGAGGCCAGGGGAGGGTGGCAACGATCTTTAGGACCCCCCCGGCAGGGGATCGAGGGAAGCACCCCCGAAGCTAAAAACAGATGTAAATTTTCCTTGTAAAATGTTGTAATTTCATAGTCAATCTGGGTCATTCATTAGGCATAGATCTGATGGTAGAATTTATGTTTAATTTAGGGTTTTTTTCCCTAGAAGGAAACCCCTCACTATACATGAGGAATTGTATTGCATTTATGTAGATCTATGTTCAGAGTGAGAAAGAGAGAGGAGATTGTGTAAGAGAGAAGAGGGTATTACAGAGGATCTGATGTAGGTTGTATCTCTTCAATTTGTTGGATAATTTAAAAGGAAGGACTGGATGTTTCTCTGTAGACGTAGCCCAAATTGGGTGAACCACGTATATATGTGTCTCTCTTGTTTTATGCATTTTTTTTGTTTATATTTCTACAATGTTGTGTGTGTCCCATTGTTCTATAATATATAATTTTCTAACATGCCACTCTTGCCAGCAACGTGTATTCAAGACAAAGCACATCTTGTGCATTTACGCAACCACATCAGTAGATGTTAGGGCCAGCTAGTGCTCAACCTGTCTACCACATTGTTTCCCCTTCACCATCTTATACCTATGCACCTTCGAGCTCCCCATACCCTCAGGCATTAGGGTCACAGCCTCCCATGCATCCTCAGCCCCAGTAGCCACTATCCCCTTAAGGTCAAGTGCTTGCACAGCAGAGTACGACCAATCCCCAAAATTCGAAGAAAAATAATAAGGGGAAAGGGAACAAGGGCAATGTAATCAACCTAATGAACCCCAGGGGAACCAACCTAACACCAACAACCAGCAACAGGTTACCAGCCCAAGAATAATAAGGCTATTCGTACGAACAAGCCTTGTTCATGTTCTAGTGTACATGGCCATTATACTCATGAGTGTCCCCTCTAACCCTAGATGTGCCAAATGTGGGAAGCCCAAGCAGCTTCTAGAGGTCAACCGCCCATACAAAAACCGCCTCAGAATCTTGTGCCATCTCAACGGTTGTGCTCACAAATCCTTTCCCTCAACAAGGAATTTTTGTTGCTCAAGCTCAGCAAGGTCAAGCAGCCCATCTTCCCCAACCTTCTGGTCCTGGTGACTACCAGATCCTCATGATTAATTCTGACGAGGTCAATACCTCTGATTTCAACTTGCAAACTTGGTCGCATCAATATGACAAGCCATCGGCTTCGACTTCCTTTGAGTCCAAAACCAAAGCATCTACTAAGCCTATTAAGATGCCAAATGGTCTACTACAGATCCCTCAACTTAAAGTTTAGTCAACTTCTAAGATGCCCAAGAGACCATTACATTGTAATGCACTTCTAACTGAGTTGCCCATACATACAGTATAGTAGACGACTTGGCACAATCACCTGTTGTGATGTCGACGCTAGAAGTCCTCCAATCATGCCCATCTCAAAAGAAAACTCTACTAACTAATTTGGGTGTAGTAGATTCTTCAGAAGATTGTTTGATTGTCTTCCCTGTTGATATGTCAGAACATCCTTCATTACGTCCATTCGTTTCTTTCTAGATACAAGTTTGAGTTCGTAATGCCATCATCTCCTGATGCATTATTGATGAAGGTGCATCCACCTGTGTTATGTCCACTATTGTTTGGAAGCAACTCAAGTCACGTGAGTTGTCTCCATCCACCATCACTTTGTGTGCTCGGGACGGTCACTCCTCCCAGCATCTTGGCATGTATCGCAATTGTCTAGTAACTCTTGCGGGCAAGATTGTTCATGTTGACATTGAGGTAATTGATGCCCCTCTAGATTACAACATTCTCTTTGGTCATAGTTACACTTATGCCATGTCAAGCATCGCATCTGTGGTTTTCCACAAGATGTGCTTCCCCCATGAAGGGAAGATCGTCATCATCGATAAGTTGAAATACTACGAGCCAACATCCTTGACCTCCCCTAAGTCCATTATCTCATTGATGTCCAACAAACAGTCCCCTAACCCTCTCATCGGTGTTTCACCTGGAGTGTACAAATATTCCTCATTATTAGGTGCTTTCCCCCGTCCTCCCCCTCCTATCACTGAGCCTAACTCTTTGAGTGTTTGCATGTTATGAGTGTCACAGGCTACTCAAAAGTAGTCTGGTACATCTGATCCACAACCAACTCCTCAGCACCCCGCAGTTACCATCTCAATCAAGCCATCTGGTTCCACCCCCCTAAGACCTCCTCCTTTTGTGGTTTCCTCCCCTTTGTTCCCACCAAGAACTATTCCTCCAGGTCTCAACCATCCAGGAGATGTTGTGTTGGGATATTACCCTGCAAGACAAATACCTTTCTTGTTTCCTCCTCCTGGAATCTTTTTTGTCCTTGTTATGGCTTCGTTGGTCCTCCCTAACAAGAATTTGGGGATCCTAGTGTGGTACATTGATCCCCCCCACGAACACTCCACCTGGTCAACTAAGACCATATCACACTTTGATGTCAGTTCAACTGGTCCCCATGACCCCTGTCACTGCTCCAATTCCACCACCACCTCAATAGGAACCCACTCCTGTTTTGAAAGCATCTGGATAGAGGAGAAAAGCTAAAAAAAAGGAACCTAAGGACAAGGCTCCCCAAGCACCTCCAACTCCCAAAGATCAAAAGCCACCCCCTCCATGCACTATGTGTGAGGTTGTTGGGCGTGCCACCAATAATTTTCCTGAGATTTCTCGTCTCAAACCTTTAGTTCATGAAACATTCCCTGTGTTAGCACCTAAATTTGCCTTAGGCTGAAGGAAGGCAAAAATTGGGGTAACCACAAACCACGCTCAGTCTCGTAGCTAGCCCTACGAGAGCAAGAGAGGACTCTCTCCGAGTCACACTCAACAAATGGATAAGAAAAATGGTCTGAGATGACTTGCAATGCGATATTTTCCTTAGGCTAGTAAGCGAAAAGGGATTTTGGAAAATATTTTCGAAGTGACTGAACTTCTGAGATGTATATGGGACTGGCGCTTAGCAAAGAACAGAGAATTGAGAATGAAGGCACAGATTATTCCGTGAGGCAAGGTAGGCGAGAAGCGCAGCAATTTCAACTTAAGGTGACGCGGAATGGAAATATTGTTGAAGATGGTGAAAATGGCATGGTCACATGAATCCTTTTCAACAGAAGAATAACACTGCATATGAAATTTTCCCACAGGCAGAGCAATATAAATTGAATTCTACCTAATCTCACTTAGAAAATTTCACTGAAATGAAACATGAAATAAATTATGAAACATAACAAGATAAATATGGAACATAAGAACACATTTTCTACACTCACAACCACAAGAATCTCATGAAACAGAGCCGCTGCCTTTCATTATACTCTCTGTCAAAAATACACAGTGCAGAAACAAAGTTTCTTTCCCACAGTCTCTCAGAAGTTACAAGCCATCCAACCCTTTGCAAATAAAATGTATACAATATATAGAATATGTTGAGAAGAGATGGAACACCCAGGGGTTGGGAAGTTACTCAAATCATTTCAAAATGGAGATGGAGAGCCAACCATCAGCTACAGGTGCAGCGCTCTCAAGCGTGACATTTGGCTGTGGTCACCCTTTGCATTCTTTGCCACTTGGATAGATGCCCACCTGGAGAGAAAACTCTTTAAAAGCTACATTTGGTTCCAAAAAACTGAAGAGTGGATGACCGGGCCCACTTGGAGAAGTCGTGACCCGAAATTTCATGAAACGGGAGCAAACTGGGCAAAATTTCCTCTGTGCGTCGCGCGCTTTTCTCTGTGCATCGTGCCTATTTTGGGGCACTTGCAGGTGTCCAAAACGTGCCCAAGTGGGCTTTTTGGAAAGCTTGGCCTATCTACTTTCTAACCCCACTAGAATTTCTCAATTTGGTGTTCATTTACCCCTTCAAATATTCATTCTCCCAAGACTGCTTTCTGTGTGTCCAAAAAGTGGCAGAGAGGCCATTTTTGGGTGTTTTTTGATCTTTAGGAGACCCAAAACTTATCAAAATTTCTTTCCAAGACACCAGTAGACGTATTTTTCGATACTGAATCCAAATATGCAAACATTTTCTAGATTGGAGTGTTATAATTTTAGCGCCACACGGGATGCGCAAAGCACAGGGAGAAAAACCCTGTTTTTTGACCAAAAAATTTCCAAAAACATAAAATTGCCCCAAATTTTTTGAAATTTGGGCTGGGGGCTCTCTATGGAGTGCCATGCTAAGCCAAGGAAGCCTCAGCCAAGATTCTAAGCCTATCTTGCTCTTTTGCCCGTTTTTCCCTTCTTGTGGCTTTCCTCAATTTTGCTTTCAAACTCCTTATTCGGGCTCTCAAACTCAAGTTTCGTGCCCTGTAATGACGAGCCATGTGTCGCAGCAGTGTGTTGTCTTCGTCAGCCTTGTTCAACATGTTGTCCAAGTGCATGTTAACTCTCTCGAGAACAAACTCACGATCATCAATAACTTGTTGCTCCAATGAAGTGAATTCAATCCTCCTCTGCTGGGCAGTTAGGCGATCCTCACGGATGTTCTACAGCTCCATGATCACATGCTGGTCTTCTAGCTATTTGTTCCTCTGCTCCAAATACCTAATGTTCCATTTGGCCATCTCCAACTTGAGTGTCAAGGATTGAATCTCTGTCTCTTGCTCCTGGAAGATCTCTTTCAGCTGTGCATTTTGTGGACGTGTATTTGCATCATCATCATCATGAAGGAGAATGAATCTGGTCTCTCGTTTACCTGGTGGCACACCTGAAGGCCCCTCCTCATGCTTGGGCTTCTTGCCCTTGTCCTGTACCTGTATTGCCGATGTAGGAAGCGAGGCCCCTTCCACCCCGGGTGGAGATAACACTCGCTTTGCTGTTGCAAACAAAGGCCTGGTGCCTTTTGGATAGCCTCTCTGATATGTGATGGAAAATGGCACCACCGTGGTCTCATGGCGCTCATGCTAATGAGAAGGACCACCTATCTCATGCTTTGCCTCTGCTACTACCTGTGGAGCACTGAAGAAGTCACAGGAGATGAAGTCCTCCCAAGCAATGCCCTGCAATCCCAACTGATGGTCCACCAAAATCTGGATAAGAGCAAAGTGATAAACATTGTTGAGCTGCTGCCGAGGGGTCTTGTGCTGCATGAACTTTCTCATCCTCTCTATGTTCCCGCAAATGAAAAATGGGAGGTTCATCATACGCACCCTGGTAAAGTGCATGAGCAACCTGATGTGATAGGCATAAAGGCGAGAAAACCTCCCCTCACAACTGAAGTATTTCATGATCAATCTCATGAGCGGAGCATAATCATCTCTCAGAAATCTGAATGGGAAAACTCTCGTGAGCTGACTCAAACAACTGGCCTTTATGTAAGGCTCATAAAGTTCCCTCTCCACCTTCATCTTCTTGTGCCACTGTTCTCCAACATTTGGTATGCCTGTTGCCACTGATATGGTTTCGGGTGTTAATGTGAAAGTGACCCCAGCCAAGATAGACTGTCCTCCATGCAGGTGAAGTGCAAAAAGACGGGCCAACTCATGATGAATTCTGACATTTTCCACCCTCTGAAAAAATTCGAAACATGCTAAGTGCTGGAAACAAGACATAGCGAGAGGGCATGCCTGCAACTCAGTGAGGGTGTTTGGTTCATCCCTAACATGTATGCCACTCCTAGGTCTCCAGGGAGCCTGTTCTCCTGAAGCTGTGTCACTGTGGGTCTCCCCCTCATATTCTGATGAATTTTCTGATGCCATTTCTGCTGCTTGTACCCTGAATTTCTTTGCTACCCTCTGAACCCACTGAACTGGTAGATGCTCTGCAAATCTGTCACCACGGGGACAATAAAATAGGGAGTATTAGGAGGGGAATGATGAAATAGGGATAGGGGTTTAAGAGGAGAAAGTTATCAGGGATTTAGGAGTATTTTGGGTATAGGTTTGATGGGGTAGGGTTTGAATTTTGAGCCATAGGAATAAAGGGGGAAAAAGGAATAGGATTACAGGGGTGTTAGGGTGATGACATAGGGAGAATGATGCAGGGAAAATGGTGATAGGGGTAGGGTAGGGGAACACTTTGACAACCTTGTTACTGTAGCAAAACCCTAGGAGTTTGAGTTCTTTGTGTCTCCTTTTGTTGGCTTTATCAAAACTTTTGCATTTGATTCATATTCATCAAAATCCTAGTATTCTTTTCAAGTTTAATGCCAAGAGTGAAGGTAGTTGGTCTACCTTTCAAATTTGATAGGTATTCACAAAATTTTGGGCGATTTAATGCATTGTTGGGCTTTTAAGTCTGTGCGCCACGCGCATTGCCCAGTGCGCCGCGCGCCGGGTATGCACCGTGCCAGTGGCAAATTTGCACTATGGCCGGGCTCCCAGCACGTCGCGTGCCCCGAGTGTGCCGCGCCACCATGTGTGTGCGCTGCACACTGTTAAAGTCGGCCAAATTTGCTTAAAAAACAAGGGGTGAGGGTTTTAGGGCATTTTCCTTAGGAATCATGATGGGAATGGAGGCGGGAACAATGAGAAGTGAGGAGACAAGGGGAGGGGAGCAGACCTTGGTGACATCATTGCAAATTTGTAATCTTGTTTATCAGTTTTTCTTTGATGAATTATTTTCATGGATGGCCAATATGCTTTGGATATCATTCAACATCTTACAAACCCCAAAGCATAGACAAAATTGATGAAGAAGAAGTTTCAACTGAGCCTACCTCTTGTTTGCCCGCCTCCACCGAGATTTTGAAGTAGTTTGCAAGGTTTTTTATCCTCCTGGCTCTGTGCGTCGCGCGCCAAATCCAGTGTGTCGTGCGCCTTATATGCGCTGTGCCTGTGGTGATTTTACACTGCGGGTTAGCTACCAGTGCGTCACGCCCTCTGTGTGTGCCGCGCGACCTGGTGTATGCGCCGCGCTCTCTGTAATCGCCTCCCAACTCACTCAACCGTTCACAATATCACTCTTTTACCTTAGCACTGTCTCTCCCAGGCTTGCAACAGCATAATGCTTTTGATTTTGGGGCCAAACATGTATTTATAGGCTTGGGAGAGATGGGTTTGATTTTTTCCTCTTTAAAACCCACTTTCTAATGTTGAGTTTTGCACCTTTTCATTGGCCTTTAAGAACACACTACTTTTCATTATTTCTTCGAAATTTTGGCTCTCTTGATGAAATTTTCGGCATTTGTTTGCAGGGACTGTATGACAGGGCACCTGGCTTTGAAATCCATGACTGCATCTGAAAATGTCAACTGGCGATTTTTGGAAAATTTTGTCATAGTTGACCTTGCTTGACTTTTCTTCAAAACTGAGTTTTGAAGAAGAGTCGATGTCTCTTCAGGTGATGATGAAGTTTTCTGAACCGTAGCTGTATAAGGTCTCCCTCTGGCCTGCATGGCTTGTTTCTGGACATGTTTTTCAGAGACCAAACTGATGAATTTCTAGACTCAAACCATAAAAATTGACTCTGTCCTGAAATAGGACCAGACCTTGACTATCATGAATTTCATTGATTTTGGACCAAGACCTGAACCAGCAGAGGCCAGACATGAGGGGAAATGAGTAGCATGACCTTCTCCATCAGATCATGGCATGCCCCTAGTGGAATGCAGCTGAATGAATGGAGCAGGACACCTAAAAATTGAAATGCACAAAGAGCTTTAATCTCTGACGGAGGGTTGACCAGACCGACTCTAACACCCTGCGTCAAAAATTCCTGAGGTCTAAATTACCTTACTGGGGCCAGCCAAGAAACTAAAAATGTTGCGCACAAATCACTCTTGTTCCTTACGCGATCATTATGGTCACTATTCCTATTATTTCCCTCATCTTGACGAATTTCGTGATTGCCTTCAAGCACTTTGTGAATACGAGGCCACTTGTAGTCGATTGTCTATTCCTCTACCTGTGGATTCTGGTACCCCTAGTGTACCAAAACAGGGGGACTCTAATCCCACCATCGTGATCCCTCCCCCCAATGTTGAGATGACGGACTCCACAATCCATATCCTTTACCTGTTGTTATCCTTGAGTTCCTCATAGGAAAACCTTTCTGAGGTTTCTGCGTGCACTTTTGTCGAACCTCCCTCCAGAAACCCGAGTCTCAACATTGGTAGATATTTCATCTACTAGCTTGTCGTCTACCATTTCAGATGATGCGTATGTGAACTTTCTTTCTCAAGATGATGCACCAGGTCCTATCGCCACATCATGTAGTCAATCTTCCTCCAATCCTCCCATCTTCCATTCCAATGAGGACATCATGGAAGCCATGACTACCCCTGATTACCCTCAGGATGATATGCACCATCATGTGCACTTCTTGCCATATTTGCGAACCCAAAAGTTTGCTCCCCACTCCAAATACATCTGGTACGCCCATAGCATACTGGGGAGAACATAGGCCCCTACATATCCTTATCATCGTTTGGAGGATCTCTTGCTAAGTTGGGCTGAGATGTTTGAATCCCTTTTTTCGAGCACTCAGAACCCAATGGTGCTCCATAAACACCTCCTGCTAGGGGGCATCATTCCCACCCTTGCATACTAGATCAGTCCCCTCCATCACATATGCTTGTGGGTAGTATACCATGCTTGGGGGCATGATTGTTTTTCCCTAGCCATCTTATCAATTGATTAACATAAGTCTCGGCTTAGATCCCACCGAATCTAGGTATGGTCGATTATCATCCCATTCCTTAAATAGTTTTTCCTACCGGCCTCTCTAGTGAGACATATTCACATCACATATCATAGACGTTTTATACCATATCTTCAAATATTCTACTCTATGTCATACCAACTTTACCACCTAGTCCCCATGTTTGACTTAGTGGGTGAGGATGATTCTAGACCTCCTCTAGTAGTTCATTCTCATTTTCCCCTTTCCTTAATCCTTCACCAAGAACCATCGTTCCAAGAAGCATTAAGGCCATCTTTAGACAAGTAAGGCCACTTGCTTGAAAGTCCTAGATCCTGATTCTAATGGTCGTTTTTTCCGCTACGATCTCCACAAGATTTAGGGCCTTCTCCTCCTCTCAAATTGGAAGGAAAATGCCCTTTTATAGGAAAAACCCACATTTCTTTTCTGTCGCACATTGGAACCAAATCGTAGTTCAATTTGATGAACCATCAGCACCATTGGAAAGATCTCCTCAAGTACTATAATGGGTGTTTCTCCATTTTTAATGATTCGACACTTCACTCGGAAGCCATTTTTCCAAGAAGTGTCACTTCATCGCCTCTCGAAAATCGAATTTCTTCATATGTGACACTTTTTCTTTAGGGAACACCTTCCCTTGGCACTTGTCATCTCACGTGTCGATTTTTTTCATGACAAACCATCATTTTATCATGTTTTCATGGTCCCCACCAAGCCTATTTTGTGTGGCAGCGTCATCAAGTCACCCTCGTGCAAAGCATTCGCGATTAGTCACCCTTGCATCCATGGAGTCTATTTCATATCCCATTGTATCATGTCATAGTATTCCATCCATATTTGCATACTATTCATCCTATGTTTCTCATTTTTTCCTTCAGTCATACTATTCACCATCCCCTCCGGAGTCGAGTTAATCGCTAGCAGGTCAGCCATGGATTTTATGCTCTGACAAGGGAAGTTGTATATTTGTCCCTTAGTCCAATTTTTCCCATTGACCTTGGTGTTAGTCCATTAGTCACATTCCTATTTTCCCTGTTAGGATATTCCGACACATAGGAAATAGTTAAGTTCAACTTGGTCTAGTATAGAGTTAGGTATAGAGTTAGGTAAAGTGTGTTTCTTTACCGTTGTACATTTTGTAACTTACAATCCGACGGTCACGATATGTAGTGATCCGACGGTTCACTCTCTCCTCGGTATTACCGACACTTGATCCGTGGCTTGACACCCGATTGGTCCATGAGTTCTATTTAAAGCGCATGGAGGGTCATTGTTCGGGTAATCCGTGCATGAGAGAAGCTTATGTAAATTTTCATTCTTTGATTAATAAATTGCCTGTAGTAGCCACGTTGGCGTAGGCCGTGGACTGTTTCCCTCTTTGAGGGTTTTAACCACGTCAAAAATACTGGTGTATTGATCTGTGATCTGGTTGTGAGCGGTGTCCTTTTGGTGTTCTTTCTGAGGAACTTACCCTGTAAATTCCTACATGGTATCAGAGCTTGGACCTAGGTTCGATTCCCCCAAGTTGCGTTTGAGGGGGGGCGTTGGAAGAATCATTACACCTCTATAGAATCCGTAATTTCCACCCTGGGGATCCTAGTTACTGGTTTATAATGTTTACCAACACCTGCGGGTTTTGGTGTAACGGCAAACCTCCACATGGTATCAGAGCTATTTGAGGGTCGCGTCCGTTGGTGATCCAAATCTGAAGCCGGTAGAACTGCATCCAACTGCTGTTTCCTAGATCTGCTATTTCTGACTGCTTTCGGGCCGAGAGGACTGCTCTGTTGTGTTCGGAGCATCTATTCTAGTGAGGAACCCCTTTCGTTTCACGCGAAAAGGTTTCCGGTAGCCCTAGCTGCATCATTTTTAAGATCTGGAGGTATACAGTCTTTATTTGCAGTTTACTGTTATTTTCTCTCTGCTTATTTCGGTTTCGGTTTATTTAGCTTTTTTTAACCGGATCTATACCTTTCATTTCTGCATATGCTCTTTGCCCTGCGACTCTGTGTGATCTGGGCAAATCAGAAACAGAAAGGAAGGATTTTTCTCATGCGTATGCTCTTTTCCCTGCACCTTAGTGTGATCTCGGAAAATCAGAAACATTGAGAAAAATATTTAGTTTTTCGGCTAAAGCTAACTTTGAGCCGCAAGGTTCATTTTTGAAAATATCTATTTTTTTGGCTAAAGCTAACTTCGAGCCATAAGGTTCGTTTTCTTTGCATGTCCGTGTTGGGTTTTGTGTTTTGTGTTTTGTAGGGAAAAAGAGCTTTCTCAAGGCAAGCACGCAAACTAAGCCCCCCCCCCTCTCTCCCTCTCCCTCTCCCTCTCCCTCTCCCTCTCTCTCTATCTCTCTCTCAAATTTTTTGTATAGATCAATTGGTTAAAAGCTATTTTAAGAGAGTAGAGGTCTTGGGTTCAAGTCTCCATTTTGTGGGGGCGGATTATTTCATTCCCGCACATTCGTGCACTTTGCCGGCAACTTCAACAATTTTTTTTCAAAAAGCCATAACTTCTTCATCCGGAAGCCTTTTTCAGAGCCGTTTTTTTTAAAACAGCCTAATTTTTCAAGATCTATCCATTGGAACACTTACTTTCAGCATCTTCAGCTTCAGTTTTTTTTTTTTAAATGGAAAGTCCATGCCAAGTCATTCTTGACAGCACTAACTACTTCCAATGGATATCCTACATGGAAGATTTACTTAGAAGTAAAGGTATCTACAGAATAGCCACAGGCCAAGAGAAGAAACCAAAAGATGAAGACAAGGCTGCAAAATGGGAAAATAGACAAGATCAAGCACGTGGTTTGATAGGGATGTCTATTTCTCCTGATCTTAGATTCCATATTGCAAAACTTGAAACTCCTCATGAAGCATTGGAACAAATCACTAAAGTTTTTGGGATTAAAAATGAAATTAGAGCCCATCAACTTGAAAATGAGTTGCTTACATTGGATCCTAATAATTTTTCTTGCATTGAAGATTTCTTGTCCAAATTCAAGACCCTTAGATATCTCTTGGAAGGTGTTAAGGTTAAGAAAGAAGATAGTAACCTTATTTATTCCATCCTTACTAAGTTGGGACCAGCCTACTCTGTATTTGTTTCCACCTTCCATTCTACAAGGGAAGCTTTCATTTGTCAAGGAAAAGACTACAAGGCCCCTTCCTTTGACTCTTTTTGTGATTCTTTAATAAGAGAACAAGAAAAACTCTTACACCTTGGTCTTCTTAATCTTGGAAACTCTTCCAAGAAAGCGTTAGCCGCCCAGCAGCAACCAAATTCAAAGAATCCTAAGAAGTCATATCCTAAAAAGAATGGTCCTAAACCAAACAAGGGTCCTAAGCAAACTCAGCCTCAAAATGAAAGATCATTTCAGCAAAATGATAAGACCAATAAAAACAAATGGAAGAAGACTGATAGACATTGTAACTTTTGTAATTGAGATGGCCACTTAGAATCTAAATGCTTTAAGAAGATGGAAGCCTTGGAAGCCGCAATGAAGAAACATAACATCCATGTGGAGCATTCTTCAACTTCATCTTCAGGAATGGCACTTTCTGCATGTCGCTGTCAATCATCTCAGTCTGGTTATGCATTAAATGTATCTTCTTCTTCTCATTCTCATGAGTGGCTCATTGATTCTGGAGCCTTTTATCACATGGCCAAAAACCAAGCCATGTTTTCTTCTTTAAATGATTGTAACACCAAAAATATATATGTTGGTGATGATAGATCTCTTAATGTTGTAGGGACTGGAACTGTTCATCTAGACAATGGTCAGTTTAATGATGTATTATTTGTTCCAACCTTATCCTGCAACCTTCTATCTGTATATCAGATAACTCATTTAGGTGAAGGTAAAATTGTTGAATTTTCATCTCATGATGTTGTAATCAAGGATCTGAGAGATCCTAAACAAATTCTAGCTACTGGTATGGCTGATGATTCCACAAGGTTGTATAAGTTTCACAACTTTGGGTCATCAAATCTTCCCTCAGTATTTGTTGCTCATAATGATGAAGTGAGCAAACTTTGGCATGAGCGATTTGGTCACTTAAACTATCGCTCCCTTCAGCATCTATGTAAAGAAAATATGGTGACAGGTCTTCCTATGGTATCAGAGCTTGGACCCAGGTTCGATTCCCCCAAGCAGCTATGAATGAAGAATATCATTCATTGTTGGCAAATGATACATGGGATCTTGTTCCTCTACCAAAGGGACGCAAACTTGTTAGATGTAAATGGGTTTACAGAACCAAGTATGGACCAGATGGGAAAGTTGATAAACATAAAGCTCGTCTTGTTGCTAAGGGCTTTTCACAGGTTGAAGGCATTGACTACATTGAAACCTTCTCCCCTGTTGCCAAAATGAACTCTATCCACCTTGTTCTTTCCTTTGCTGCCTCTTTAAAATGGGAAGTCCATCAGATGGATGTTAAATCTGCCTTCTTGCATGGGGACTTGCATGAAGAAATCTATATGGAACAACCCATTGGTTTCATCCAAACAGACTCCAGCCTTGTCTGTCGACTTAAGAAATCTCTTTATGGTCTCAAGCAAGCTCCTCGGGCTTGGTATGCCAAAATGGATAGCTTTCTTTTAGAATCTGGCTTTTCTAGGTGTTATTCTGACAATACTGTCTACACCAAGAAAGTGGGCAACTCTCTTATCATCCTTGTTCTTTATGTTGATGATCTTATTCTTACTGGTAGTGATCCCAACCTTATAAACCATGTGAAGTCCAGCCTTAAAAAGAAATTTGAAATGACAGACTTAGGACACTTACACTATTTTCTCGGTCTTCAAGTCTTGCAATCCAAGGAGGGTATTTCCCTTTCCCAGTCCAAGTATGCTTGTGATATTCTTTGTCATTTTCACATGGAAGACTGTAAGCCAGCCCCTTCTCCCTTTCAGTCTGGAGTCAAACTTTCAGTCTCTTGTACTTCTCCTGAAGTTGATGCTACCTTATACCGTCAACTTGTAGGAAAACTCTTGTATTTAACCCATACTCGTCCTGACCTTTCCTTTGCTGTTGGCCTTGTTGCTCGTTTTATGCAAAACCCCCGTGAAAGTCATTGGAAAGCAGCCAAAAGAATACTTCGTTATGTTCGAGGTACAGTACAGTTTGGGATTCATTACAGTGCCAAAGCAGCTCCTCTATTAGTTGGTTTCACTGATTCTGATTGGGCTGGTGACCCTGATGATCGGAAGTCTACTGCCGGTTATGTCTTCACTCTTGGTTCAGGACCTATTACATGGGCTTGTAAGAAACAGGCTGCCATTTCTCTTTCGTCAGCAGAAGCAGAGTATCGTGGTGCCGTGGAAGCTAGTAAGGAAGCCTTGTGGCTTCGTCAGATCCTATCAGAGTTTGGCTTTGAGCAGCAGCATCCAACCACACTTTGGTGTGATAATCAAAGTGCCATTCAGCTATGCAAAGATCCAGTCCAGCATCAGCGCAGCAAACACATTGAACTACACATGCACTTCATCAGAAAGCTCATTCATGACCATGTTCTTGAAGTGCAATATTGTTCAACAGATGATCAGGTTGCAGACATCTTCACAAAGGCTCTCACAGAGGCGAAGTTCACTAAACTTCGATATATGCTTGGAGTTCAGGAAGTTGTCACTAAGGGGGGATAGGCTCTAGTGCCTCCTTCCTTCTCCTATTGTGTCATATTTGTAAATCCTTCAATCCTATCCCAAGTTTTTCTTAAGGGGGGATGTTAGGATATTCCGACACATAGGAAATAGTTAAGTTCAACTTGGTCTAGTATAGAGTTAGGTATAGAGTTAGGTAAAGTGTGTTTCTTTACTGTTGTACATTTTGTAACTTACAATCCGATGGTCACGATATGTAGTGATCCGATGGTTCACTCTCTCCTCGGTATTACCGACACTTGATCCGTGGCTTGACACCCGATTGGTCCATGAGTTCTATTTAAAGCGCATGGAGGGTCATTGTTCGGGTAATCCGTGCATGAGAGAAGCTTATGTAAATTTTCATTCTTTGATTAATAAATTGCCTGTAGTAGCCACGTTGGCGCAGGCTGTGAACTGTTTCCCTCTTTGAGGGTTTTAACCACGTCAAAAATACTGGTGTATTGATCTGTGATATGGTTGTGAGCGGTGTCCTTTTGGTGTTCTTTCTGAGGAACTTACCCTGTAAATTCCTACAGTCCCCATGTTTGACTTAGTGGGTGAGGATGATTCTAGACCTCCTCTAGTAGTTCATTCTCATTTTCCTCTTTCCTTAATCCTTCACCAAGAACCATCGTTCCAAGAAGCATTAAGGCCATCTTTAGACAAGTAAGGCCACTTGCTTGAAAGTCCTAGATCCTGATTCTAATGGTCGTTTTTTCCGCTACGATCTCCACAAGATTTAGGGCCTTCTCCTCCTCTCAAATTGGAAGGAAAATGCCCTTTTATAGGAAAAACCCACATTTCTTTTCTGTCGCACATTGGAACCAAATCGTAGTTCAATTTGATGAACCATCAGCACCATTGGAAAGATCTCCTCAAGTACTATAATGGGTGTTTCTCCATTTTTAATGATTCGACACTTCACTCGGAAGCCATTTTTCCAAGAAGTGTCACTTCATCGCCTCTCGAAAATCAAATTTCTTCATATGTGACACTTTTTCTTTAGGGAACACCTTCCCTTGGCACTTGTCATCTCACGTGTCGATTTTTTTCATGACAAACCATCATTTTATCATGTTTTCACGGTCCCCACCAGGCCTATTTTGTGTGGCAGCGTCATCAAGTCACCCTCGTGCAAAGCATTCGCGATTAGTCACCCTTGCATCCATGGAGTCTATTTCATATCCCATTGTATCATGTCATAGTATTCCATCCATATTTGCATACTATTCATCCTATGTTTCTCATTTTTTCCTTCAGTCATACTATTCACCATCCCCTCCGGAGTCGAGTTAATCGCTAGCAGGTCAGCCATGGATTTTATGCTCTGACAAGGGAAGTTGTATATTTGTCCCTTAGTCCAATTTTTCCCATTGACCTTGGTGTTAGTCCATTAGTCACATTCCTATTTTCCCTCGTGCCTTAGTTGAGCATCCTCATTGCCTCACCTATGGCGAGCCCTATTCTGTCGACATCAGCACATATGTTCCAGAAGAACAGCCTAGAGGGCAGTGTATCTTGGTTCCAGCTTCCACTCTTATTTGGTGCCTCGGATCAAGCAAATGGAATCATCATTTCCCTTTGACTTGATTGCTTCATGTTCATAATTCATACATTTGATTGTCCGATGATGCAGTAGATTGTACCAGTGATTCCCGGGTGTATGTGAGATGTTTCAGACCTCATGAGGGGGTGGCTCTTTATGTAGACCCCTACATGCCCAGATGCCTTCCTATTATACTACAACCTTAGATGTAGTTCTGCAAATTTGATGGGTTCAATTCTTGTCACTTATAACATCCATAGCATGCATGTCTCCTTCAGATGATCCATTCAGTTTTGCAGAGACCTTTTCTGTTCAGCAGGGTTTCTTTGGTTGTTCTACCCTCCCTCCCACCCACTTTTTTAGGGAAGGGCCATTATATCTCATGTACTCAGATGTTATTGTATTCAATCCTGGCTCATGTTTTTCCAGGCATATTATGTATATGGGACACATTGTATTATTTTCTGGTTCATTTATGTCAGCATGTCATGTACCATTTAGCATGTATTTTATTGCTCAATTTCATGTTTCTGGGTGCATCATTATTTTTGTACTAAGTTATCTCAGCGAGTATAGGTATGCCTCCCCCACGTCACTGAGATCTTATACCATAACAGAAAAGGAGACTTACATTGTTCTCGCCCCCTCTGTCCCTATCCTTTTTTGCTTCAACTCGATTGGTCTCTCTCTCTCTCTCTTTGACTCCACTTCGTTGTCTAGTGATTGTGCCTTTACAACGTACTTCAATCATAAGTTTTTCTCCTAACACTCATACATTGGGGGGAAATCTATTATCACAAAAAATTGATCATCTAGCCATAATTTACTAGATGGATCAAATTACACCCTGTAAGGCCAATTTTACCATAATAAAATTGCTTTCACTGTGAGAAATTACTTAATAAACCACATTTGTTAAGTCATTTATAATTAAACCCATGACGAATAATTAAATAAATCATTATTTATTTAATTATCTTCTAGGAATAATTAATTAAACCATTATTTAATTAATATTGTTTGTCACATTTGACCCAATTATGAGAAATAAATAGATAAACCATTAATTATCTTACTTTTCTCTAGGAATAATTAATTAATCGCTAATTAGTTATTATTCCTTGTCAAGTATGACCAAATCCCTTATTAATAATTAAATAAATCATTATTGTTTATTATTCCTTAACCATATTTCTTGAGATGATAAATAAATCATTTATTTATTTATTATTTCTAAATAAAAGTTTAAATATTTTTTCCCTCTAACCAAATATAATAAAATATTCCAAATAGTTAATTCTAGAATGGGGTTAATAATATTTTATTATTTCTCATTATTTGAGGATAACCTAATATTTTGTTATAAATAAAAAGGTTTTCCATTCATTCTTCACTTTCGATTATTTTCATTGTTCCACTCAGTGTTGTAAATCTAATTATTATTAGTTTCGCACACCATTTTTCTTTTCCATTTGAGTTCTCATTGAGCTCAAACATTTTATGGGTTTTACACATTATAGAGGACAGAGACCCTACAAAAGCTAAAGATTTGAGGATAGCAAAGAACCCATCCCACAGAGGGGGACTGGTAACATTATTTGTTCCCTTCACAGGTGTTGTTTAATAAAAATATTACTTATATATCTGGTTTTCATTGGATTATTGGAGTTACTTGCGCTTATTTTACTATTCCATTTTTTTGTTTAACTATTATTGTGACATAGATTAGGCCTTTGGCAGGTTTTGTTTCTATCATTTGTTGCAGATCTATAATTTATTTAGCATCCATTTTCATTGTTTGGGTTGTTTGTCATCCACAGCCTAAAGTGCTTTCTTTTCGTACACATTCGAGAAGAAAACATATTAACAAATTCACCACTTTCTTTATCTCCTTAAAATTTGTAACAGACTGTGTCTGAGATTTAAACTTCTTAAACTCGTGGTTCAATGCTTGCTAAGTATCTGCCCACATCACGACATGGTGATCTTGAGAGTACTTGATATACTAGGCCAGCGCTGTATCCTGTCGCATTGTGACCAATTGTGCATTCTTTAAATTATCATCAGTGGTCTATTGTGTGGTCCACACAACATCTGCAATGAACCAGAACTGTTTGAGGTCTTCACTTCCTACCCCTTTGAAGATCGGCATCTTCATTGCATTCACCATGTTGAATGGTGGAGGTGGAGGTGGAGGTGGATGTGAATGTGTTAGTGTATGCGATGGACATGGAGGTGGAGGCAGAGGTGGAAGTGAAGGTGTAGGTGTATGCGATGGACATGGAGGTGGAGGTGGAGTGGATGGATGAGGTATTTGCAAGATACCTTAACATACCAATGGTAGCACACTTCGCGGTGTATTCAGGATCATTCCTTTGTCATCTTTTGAAGAGGATCCCAATAGCAAACTGTATTCAAAGCTCGATTCTATGTTCCTTCTTAAGGTTTTTCCACTTCGTGTAGTCCCAAACATCAAGTTAATGGCATAACCCATTTTTCACACATCAGCATCTTAATCCAAGTTTTTAGAGATCGTAAGTACTTACCTAGCGGTCCCTTGAAGAGCCTATGCTCTGCTTCACTGTAACTGACAGCTGTATCAATCGCGTACTCAGTCACAAATGCTCCGAGTGTTCGATCAATCCAATGATCAACAGCCCGTGCGATGTTTTTCTCTGAAGCTTCCAAGCACCTCACCAGCTCTGGAGTCCACACTATAGGGCCGTCAAGTCTCCACGTAACCTAACTGTCTACCAATATAGACAGCCACTCGTGAAATTTGCAAGGGAAGAAATAGAAAAAATTATTGGTTTCGTTTAAGTATAGGTATCTACTCAACCACTGCTCTTTGGATAACCACAGATTTCTATTTTCCTGAGCCGTAAACGTGTGTTCCTTTTGATCGAGCCACTTTTCAATTTATTTCTTGGTAGGGAACCACTTATTCGACATCACACATTCCTCGGATTTATCTCGATCCTGACAACGGAACCATTTGTTGGCTTAAGGGGGCTTGACCCAAGTTCAGAGTTATTCGCACCAACCAACAAAACCTTAATTGTTGTCCCTTTTGGAAACAGCCTATGTAGAGAAGACTTCACTCTCACCTGAAGCAGTATTGGGGGATGCTAGAACCATGTTTCTGCATCCATATGCTAGTGTGATGGTCTTCCTAAATTTCTTATAGCCTAAATATACCTTCACGCAGACCTATTCCTTCTGACTGTCAGTTACTGAAACTCTACCGAAATGACCCTTGGACCTTCGTGAAGGTATTTACTTGTACTTAACGGGCATAAAAGGGACAGATTTACTACTTTCATGCAATAAACTATATATTTTGCATCGCTTAGGGTATAGATCTGTCATTGCACAGATCTACCCATTCCGAACAGTTAACTATAGCATATCTATATTACGTCTTCCCTATCTCTATGAAGGGGGTTAATTATACTTATTATGCATAAACATTACATATATATCTGTCCTGTGTAGAATTTAAGCATTAATTCACATAAACATATCACAGAGCAAAGATTCATAAACTTAAACCAAAGTAATTAAACAAGGCATAGATGCACAGAATTTCTCAAAACCTATCTTTATTAAGATATAACGTTCAGATACAGACTTCTTATCCCTGCGCACTCAGTTGCAGGGGGCACACACTTAGCTCTGGACTTGTCAAGGTCTCCATGCACTCAGCTACAAGAGCCTTCCCCTTTCACCTTAGTATAGGAAACATACCTTTCCTGCCTTAGCACCTTTCCCTTACAATGATTCTCTTTCAAAATTTATCCTCTAAGACTCTCTAAGACTCAACTATATATAGCCTTTTCATTACAATGACATGGCCTGCGGACCATGGGCAAGTCTCAAAACTGACCTATCACCTACCCATACAAGGGACTAATGCCCCTTTGACTCTTAGCTTCGTGCTTCGCTTCCTCATTTCACGGAGACTTTACATTCTTTCACAAAAACTATTACAAAACTTGACTTTACTAAAAAAAATTGACCCTAGGGATCCCATCCCAGCAACTTAATATAATTGTAAGGAATATGTCATAAAATTAAATAAATTAAGAAATCTATAGGTAAATTTAATGATTATACATTGTTGGCCAAAAGACCACGTATGTATAGAACAAAACAACACAAAATAGTTAATAATTAAGTAACATGTGCCAAAAAATCAGTTCATTATATTTAGAAAATCAAGCATTAGAATATAAGAGATGTATACAAGAAATGAGAGAGTCAAAATGATGATTTTTTATTAAAAATAAATGAGTATAGCCAATTGTTTTTGCAAATTTCTATGATAATCTGGACCATAAACAACTTTAGAAATCTAATATGTTACAAATTCATATAGAGGAAACTGAGTGCCATAGAAAAAGTAAGATAAATTGTTGCCTACAGTTTGAACCTCTCTGATAATATTGTTACAATAATGATATTCTACAAAAGATGCACCAATTAGCATGGAAAAAATTATATCAAACCTTCTAATAGTACAAAAATTACAAGGAAATAAGAACAACTTGAAAATGTCATACCAAAGATGATGTATCCAATTTCTCCTTGTCACTCCTCAAGAGATTTATGTTGTCAACAAAGTAATTAAGCTATTTGAACTCAAGAGAATGAATATATCAAGTAAATGACAGCTTTATAAGTTCAACATACCTCTCCTCACTCTTTTTCCATTCTTTCCTTGAGAACCCTCTTTCTATATTTGTAGCTTTCTTCAAGTAGTTACAAAGTAACTACTTAAATTTCTATTAATTAATTTAACTATATTTTTCTTTTTAGTTTCAAGAGAATAGGGTCACTTGAAGAAAATATAATTTGTTTCAATTTATTAATGAGTAGTTGGGGTCCCACTAAGGCTCATATCCATAACATATTATTGAACAACACCTTGTGGCTCCATATGTAATTCATATAAAGACCAACTATCATCGGTGAGTCTAGGAGTGTTGGTGTGGAAGTGAGTTGAGGTGGCTTGAGTGGAAGAGAAAATTGGCATGAGGATCATTCATTATTTTCCTTTGTATGTCTACATAGGGGAGACCTTACGTTCGTGCATGGGAATATTCTCAACATTAGAGATGGTAGATGGAATCTGAGCAGGCGCATGTGGGGAAATGTCAGGACGAGAAGCAAAGGGCCGCTTAGAAATCCCACAAGTTATTCTGGTGGGGATGGGCTCCTACCCATCATGATATTATGGTTGTGGTAGCTAAGGAAGGTGAGGCTCTAGTATCTCCATGATATTGGTATGTGGTTGTGGAGAATTATGGGATATAAGAGGAGGAGGGGATCCTTCTAGGTATAAATGAATGGTTTGGGTGAGTTGGTTAAAATCCTCTGAATCTACATCAAAATGAATAGAGAACCCAATTCTCTTATTTCTATTCTAATTCCAAGTTACAATGTCTCTCCTTCCTCGCCCGCTATAATTCCCACA
This sequence comes from Pinus tabuliformis, assembly GCA_031772625.1. Classification (NCBI taxonomy): domain Eukaryota; kingdom Viridiplantae; phylum Streptophyta; class Pinopsida; order Pinales; family Pinaceae; genus Pinus; species Pinus tabuliformis. The sequence continues at coordinate 66,391,946 of CM062804.1, read as the reverse complement.
TGAAACTCTACTTAAAAAAAAAATCATCTATGCAAAATTAACAATTTAGCCATGGTAATGTCTACATGATAACTAAACTAATTATACAATCATATAAATAGATTTTTCCCGAGGCAACAATTTAGGTACTTGGAACACCATATGTGAAATGAAAATATGGAACAAGCAAAATTTTGAAGGGAATACTTTTATCCATGCTTATACATCAATGTAGGCTAACTCATCAACAACCATTCATACACAATAGAGTTATGTAGTGTATCAGAATAATAGAAATTTTCAATAAATTCATTGTAACTTTTGCATCCAATAAACCTTGTAGAGAAGAAAAAGCATTTATATGCCATTCTTAGAAAATAGTAAGAAAATAGATGCACCAAAGATAACAACTTAGATTAATTACTCTAACAATGTATGTATGGAGATTGATGAAAAGTAATAAAAATGTATGGGAGAGTATATTTTAACTAAGGGAAGGGTTGAAACTTGTTATCTTTCTTAAAAAATAAAGTGCTCTTTTTTATTTGTGAATTTTATGTACAAAAATGGAAAGGTGGTGACATATCTTATGATCTTCTTAAGCTTACTGAAGTATGGGGAATCGTTGCTCTATTTATGTAGGCCTGGTTCCAATTTTGGAAACTAGGTGAGGCGTTTAATTATTTACATGACATGCGACATGTGTTATAAATAGGGATGGGTTCCAAAAGTGAACTGTATATGTATTTTCAAACCCATTTAATGCATAATAAATCAGTAGCATACCTAGGTAAAAATAGAGAAAAGGGGTAAATTTAGCAGCAACCGTAGTCTGTGATTACGAACGAAGGATATGATTGGACACAAGAAATGACCCACCCATTTTTTAAAAGGAACTTCATGAGATTGTATATTGGATGAAGCATGGAAACATAGTAGGCATGAAACTTCCCATAACATGGTTATAATTTTAAATAAGAAATCTCCATACCTAGGGGGCACCACATTTTTGAGTAGTGAAAATAAACAATTGAATTCATAACACATGACCATAAGATTTCAAAATTCTTCATGCTTGTTTCAGACTCAAAATGACTACAATGGCCAAGAATACATGAGATGGAGGCCCTCTTTTAATGATAAAAAGCTCTTAAGATTTGATGAGTTGAGCATAAGATGGTCGAAAGGGAAAAGAGTACATGTGTGGCCATAGAAATAGCATGGAAATTTCATGCTGAGAGAAAGGCTCTGTGAAAATATAATAACAAGCCAAAAATTTACCCTTGGCATTTGAATTAGTGAGTGTGAACCAATATTTTGCATAGGTCATCAAAAGACAGGCTAGGTGAGTCTTTTTTGAAGCAATAACAATTATACACAATGGAGGGGATTGGTTATGGATGTTGGAATTAAGGCCACAAACCGAGTCTTTTCTTGTAGCTTGTATAGAATAGAAATGGTTGAGAGAAGAGAATGAGGAAACATTGAACTTTGCATGCAAATATTAACACTTTAAAGAGAATTTTGGGTGCCAAAAATAGGTTATCTTTGAGAGGATAGAGAAAATATTGTATGCAGAAATGAGTATGAAATGAAATAATAAATAAGAATGGGGAAGGAGAACAAAAAAAATAGTATGTAGGATGAGGGGATTAACCCTCAGCAGTTACACAAAAAATTCCATAGAGATAATTATCTAACAAGCTAGTACATTAGTAAGTCTCATGCTTGAACATACCTTGGTTGATATGGTTTCACACTGCTAGCTAGAAGACCCAAATCATTTCCAATAATGAAACTTCCAACTTATAACAAATGACCAGCTTCTCTGTAATCTTAGGGTTTGAATCGAGTTGTAATTTAGCTCAAAGAGTAGAGTAATGTGGTAGAATGAATGCTTGATGAAGGTGGTGGCAAGCCTTTATAGCCATATAAGTTGTGGGGCATTAACTATGCCACTCCCAAATTTTGAATGCATGACATACAAAGCTTTCACGTACAACTCTTTATTACACACCACCAAAGGTTCCATGTGTATAATGCTTCAATTGAATGCCACCAAAGGCTCCATCTATATAATGATTCCATCGCATGCCACCAAAGTTAAGTTGATATGATATTCCATTACATGTTTCAAAATAAAATATCGACCCTTGTTACATACTATTGTAACCAACATTTGCAATGCTAGTTTCACCTAGCACAATAAACTATTTTTACGTTCATACCAACGAAGCTTTATAAATACATTTATTATGGCACATAGCAGTGGCAAGGCATATACTTGGCCTTGCATCAACAATTTCATATTTAAATGAGCCAATCATTGTTATATGTAACCAAGATATATCAACACATAATATTTTAACTTCAATGCCTATGTGCACTAATGATACTAACATGTATAGTATGTGTGTGATAACAATCAAACCATAGGGTGTTGCTAACAATTCTCTATATGCATGAGAGCCATATCTGAATACAATATTAAACATACAGCCAAAAAAAATGTCTAGACTGAGCTTATTTTTGCAATCCTTTCCATCAATATGTGTAAAGCATGCATACAGTATTGTCAATAATAATCAAATATCAATAGAGTATGAATTAGAATCTAAAAGTCAGTCAAACCCTTATTGCTCTAGGGAACCCCACCTACTAAGTTATTTTATTTTTAAATATTGTATCTTTATCACCTTCTAAGGAGAGAAATGGAGCACAATGGTTTGTGCACTTTGTATAGGGGTGGCTCATGAATCAAACATGAGTCAACAATACCAACAAAGGTTACAAAGGTTTCCAATAGTGTGATTCCACTTGTATTTCTTGTGTTTATTCTTCCCAAATTGTAGTTTTACCCACTTAAAAAAACATCACTATGTTATTTAAATATGTTGAAACATGTATATAGCATTAAAGAATTATACTAAAATATGGAGGTATGCTAGATTCTAGGAAAGAGCTCTAATACCACTTATCATATTCCTTAATCCTTGGAAATTGGAACACAAGTGAGTATACAAAGAATAAAACTATATGTTAACTAAAAATAAATAGGAAATAATATAAAAGCTATAGAAATACCCTTGCATATTGATAATGGAGGAAGAATATAATGTTTATTTGCCTCTTAAGGTGGGGATTTAATATATTTTAATGTTGACCATAGTAAAATATTTCAATATCTGGATGATTTTGAAGTAACTAAGAGAAGGGTTGGAGGTTTTTGAAGGAGGGTTTTGGGTTTCCAATGTTCTGAGCATAGACTAGACTAGGATGTAGGGTCGAAGGGCCCCACCCCACTACCCCTCTTTCACCCATGACTCCTTCCCTAGAACTATTCCCCCCATTGATGTAATAAATGTATGAAGACAAGCTTGATTATATGGATCATCCCATCAAGGTATTTACTATCTAGAGATCTCGTCCTCCATCCTCATTGTAGAGTATGGCTCTTATCTTGGTTTTATTCCCTAGCTTGTCAAATCAACTCCAACAATCAGTTTTAGCATGGATTGATTAGGGAGTGAGGTAGGATATATAGTCCTCATCTAGCAAACCACCCCCTACAATCATTTCAGGCCCTCATCAAAATTCCCTCACTCTAGTTTACGAAACTACCGACTCACTCCTGCTCCCTAGCTATGATTGTTTACATCCAAAGCCCTCCTCTCCCTACTCTCCATTAGATGCCTCCATCAATTCTCATAGGTGTTAACTTTACAACCCTTTCTCATTAAATTTGATTTTTGTTGATAGTCGTCCAACTCATCTCCTGATTTCCCTTTCCATTTATAACTGTAGATATGCTTAGCAGAGGCAGTCAAAACCCTAGGCCCCCATTTCTCTCACTTCCACTTGTTAATGACCAGCTGATGTAGAATATACATGCATAAAATGAAAGGATAAGGAACCCTCCGTGGTATTAGGAAATGACATTCAACTAAACGAGATCCTTAGCATGGAGAAAGAAGCAGTCATTGGGTGGTTTTCTAGTAAAAGAATGTACATGGAATTCCTACAACAATAGATGGAACAAAATTTTCATTCGCTACTCAGATGTCCTCCAAAATGTTTAGTTTCAGCTAAAAGCTAGATGGGGTGTCTAACAAAGGAAGCAAAGTATGCCCTGAAGATCCTGGATGGAAAGTGATCTTGGAGTTATCAGACACTTTACCTGAAACCTTGGATAGTTGATTTTGATGCTAAATCTAAGAAGAGGATTTTAATTCCCATATAGGTCTAGTTCCTTGGCCTCCCTCTCATATTCTAGTTGAAAAATGTCTTCAAAGAAATTGGTAATACTTTTTGTTTTTTCTATGAAGTGGATTACTCTTTTCAGAACAGTAGTTATATGGGCATGGCAAGATACTAGTGGGTTTGAATCTCTCCAAAGGGTTCCCTACTTCTAATTCTATCAGCTCTAAAACCCTAAAGAATCAACAAATCCTAGACTATCAAGGGGTTCCATATAAATGCACTCTTTATCATGCCCATGGACATCTCAGTAAAAAATGCACTATTGGAAAATCCTCAATGAGATGGATAAGGAAGGTTGCTTTATGTGTGGTCTCCCTCCTCCACCATTAAATAAATAAGGTTTTATTTCCCCTTATCCTAAAAGGTGACCTCCTTCAAATATGGTTGGAAAGGATTCACCCCAACTAGAGTCCTCCATTGATCCAACCGCCCCTCCTTTATCTATTAGCATAGAAGCTAGAATTCAAGGATCCACTCCTATGGAGGACCAACCCTCTAAAGGTATGGTTTTGGTCTCAATGGTTCCTCCATCTGATTTTGATATTTCATCAAAGCCTTCATGTTCTAAGGTTTCCTCTCCCTCTCCCTATAGGACTATTTCATTGATGAATCTCTAAAACTTGTTGTTCCCATTCCCTCCCCTATTCTCCTCTCCTCAAACCCTATTACCTTTGTCACTCTCCTTTCCCCCTTTATCACCCCCTCCCACTTCCTCTACTCACTCCCTCGGTTATAATTTAATTCCTTTGGCTCATCCCCCCTCTTCTCCATCCTCAAAATCCTTAGATTATTTTCTTCTCAAACCAGGTGGAGGTTTGGGTTCCTCACCAAGGGTCCATCATAAATCCTTTGGTAGAGGTAAAAAAATCCTCTCTCAATTTCTCAAAATTTATCACATTCTAAAGTTAAATTAGGGAAATGGAAGTATATCATATAGGCTCTTAGAGAATCTAGCCCTACCCAGATTCCCAAATGAATTTTATCTCTTTAAACTGTATGGGTCTAGCCAACCCTTCAAAAAAATTGGCTATCCAATTCCTCATGAACCTTCATTCCCATCAAAATATTTCCATGTAAGAGACTATGGTGGATGGACAAAAACAAATTATGGCTCTTAAATCAATTCTCACCTCCTAGGATTTTCTTGCATTAGATGCGTATGGGAGGGCAAGGGGTATTGTTTCTGGTTGGTACACTAGATGTATATGTCTTTCCTCAACCTATTCCATCAAATATGGGTTGGAAATTGACATTTTTTCCAGATAATTGGAAAAATACCTCCTTTTCATTAATTTAAATGGATTTTTGTTGACTAGAAAAAATATTGGTCAACCTTGCAAGACTCCCCTTAATCGATTATAGAAGGTTGTATTGGGTGAGGATCTAAATTTTTCTCTACAAGTAGCCAAAATCTAGGACCTTCTACTAGAACCAATCCCCTTACAAATTTCTTCTCTGATTTGATTGAGGACTTGGGGTTCTGCAATATATTACTTGCAAATATTTTTCCCAGGTGGACAAATAATAGATCGGGTTCAAAGAACATTGCAAAAATATTGGACCATTTCATTACCTTAGAGGCTCTATTAGACTCTAGCATTTGTTTTGGAAAAAGCTCCATTGTTGGGGGCAATCCTCTGATCCTTAATAATTTTCCATCTAATCCCCCTACACCCTTTTAACTTAAACCTACTTGGTTGGAACCTCCATCTTTGATTGATGCTTTGAAATCTAGTAGGACCACGTTTTCCTCCTCCTCGCCTAAATCCCCCTAGTAAATTTCATTGAAATCTCAAAAAAGAAAAATATCTTATCATTATCTGGGTTAAGAAGAAAAAACATGTGGATAACAAATCCCTCACTGAAATTGATGCCAGAATAAATATGTTTTATGAGTAAAACTCCCTAGATTTTCCCTCGATGGATAAAAAAAACTTAGCTAAAGGAACTAGAGGACAAGAGGAAAAAAATCATTCTCCACAAGGATAAGGAATGGAGAATGAAGAGTAGAGTTTTATAGCTTCAAGAGGGAGATGAAAACAAAAAATATTTTCACAAAATCGCAAATCAACAAAAATCCCACAACAAAATTTGTGAGATAAAGAAATCAAATGGCTCCTTTGCGACCTCTTTCAAAGGTATATTAAAGGAGGGAAGAAGTGTCTAAAGGTAGTCAGTCTTTTCCCCAGTTTCATTAATATAGAAGGGGACTCTTTTCTAATGGTAGAGGTAACAAAATAATAACTCTTCAAAGTCCTTCACAGTTTTCAGAGAGGGAAAATCCCTAGTCTGGATGGCATTCCTATTGAGTTTTATCTTGAATGCTTTGATTTTATTGATGATGATATCCTCTCTATTATCTAATAAGATTGAACTGCAGGTTAAATCCTTGCTCTTTTCAACTCCACTTTCATTTCCCTCATACCCAAATCAAAATCTCATTCTTTCTTTGACCTCTTTCATCCGATCTCCCTTTCTAACCCTATCTACAAGATCATCTCCAAGCTCATTGTCTTTTTTCATAAGCATATCATGTATGATCACATCTCATAAGAACAATTTGGGTTTTTGCAAAATGGATATATCCATGAAGTAACCACTCTTACCTAAGAAGGTCAGAATTTGATCCACACAAAAAAACTAAGAACAATCATTTACAAGGTAGATCTTCTGAAATATTTTTATCGAGTAAATTAGCTCTACCTTAAACTTATCCTTATACATATTGTTTTTTTCCATTACTTTGTAGCCTAGATAACGAATTGCATTAGCACAACTTCCTTTTCCTTGTTTATTAATGGAGCAACCTATCCCTTGTTTCATGTATAAAGATGCCTAGAACATGGATTTCCTTTATCTCCACTCCTTTTTCTTTTAGTAGTATAAGGATTAAGAAAACTAATTATGAACACAAAATCAAGAGGAGGATTCAAAGGGATTAATATCTTGCATGGGTGCACCAGTTGATGATATCTTGATTTTCTTTGAAGGGAAATTATTTCATCTGCATAAGTTAAGATATTTTTTATCCATCTTTACTGAAGCTACAAGAATGAAAATAAATAATGAAAAATCCTCCATCTATGGATGCAGGATCCCAAATAGGGCCACATCCTCTGTGGAGGATATTTTCGCCATTGTACTCTGATCAATTGCATTCTAGATTAAAATACCCATGTTTTATCCTAAAGTTGGTCAAGTGTCTCAAATCAAATTGGTAATGGCTACTTAAAAAAACAAAAAAGAGAATTCAAATTTGGTGTAATAAATGGTTCTCAAGGGCATGACATTTTTTTTATGTAAAGCAGTTATGGAGGCCATTCCTAGTTTTCTAGGCATCTCTTTCCTAGATCCCCTTATGTATTTTACAAAAATTGCAAAAACTTATTAGAAATATCCTTTTGGAAGGGAGGGAAAACAAAAATATATTTTCCTTCATGGCTTGGGAGTCCAATTAAATCCCTAAGGATCACAATGGGTGGGGTTTAAAAAATAATTGATTCTCTAAAACCCTTTCCACCTAAGGGGTGTGGAAGCTCATTTAGGGAGATGGATTATGGACATATATCACACAAAAAAATACATCATACCACTATCTAAACTGGATTGGATCATATCTTCCCACAAAACTAGAAAAAATGGATCAATGACATGGGAGACAGTATAAAAACCTTTCCTATAATTGGTGAATACCTTTGTTGGATGGTTGTAAATGGAACTCAAATCAAAATTGGTAGGGATCCCTAGATTCATAGTCAACATTGTGTTGGAGTGTATTCTTATCGAGAGTGTACGAAAAGAAACCACTTTAGACTATGGGTGACAAACAACCTCAACAGTAAAAATGGTTGTAAAACAGTGTGGATCAGTAGCAAATGATAGAAACAAAACCTGCCAAGGTCCTGATCTATGCAACATAAAAAGTTAAATAGCAAGATGAAATAAGGAATTAAGCACAAATAACTCCAATAACTCAATGGAAACCAGATATAAAGAATAGATTATATTATATGACACCTATGAAGGGAACAAATGATGTTCGTTAGGGGAATTTTGAGGTCTAAAATGGACCTCCTAAGAAAAATGCACAACCAAAATAAAATTTATAAGCACCAATAGGATTCAAGATGATGATGTCAACCATGGGGGATGATTCACCATTTTTGGAGTAAAAAAATAAAAAGATTAAAAAATAATAAAACTACTTTTTCAACTTGTATTTTCAACTTATCTCCCTAAGCATTTACTCAAATTTCGAGCAGGAGTACTCATTCGATGCAAAATTTAATTCCTCATGCAAGGAGTACCCATGTTGAATACTTTCAATGGACCCTATTATACGAAAAATGAGAAATACATGAAAAACTTGATTGCAATCACGTTTTTCATGTATTTCTCATTTTTCGTGTAGTAGGGTCCATCGAAAGTATGCACCATGGGTACTCCTTGGATGAGGAATCAAATTTTTTATCCAACAAGTGTTTCAACTTGAAATTTGAGTAAACCGATAGGGAGATAAGTTGAAAATACGTGTTGAAAAAACAATTTTTTTCTTTTTTCCCTCTAAATTTTGATGATGTAATCTAATATTATTTTATTATTTCCACTATTATTTTACAATGTCCTTAGGAGACCCATTTTAGACCTCAAAAATCCCCTAATGACTAGTCCCCCTCTGTGAGATGGGTTCTTGGCTATCCTTAATGTCTTTAGCTATGTAGAGTCTCTCTTCTCTATAATGTGTAAATCCAACAAAAAATGTTTGAGGTCAATGGGAACTCAAATGGAAAAAGCAAATAGTAAGCGAAAACGATTATAACCAAAGTTACAACAGTGAGTGCAACAATGAAAATGATCCAAATTGAAGAATGGATGTAATACCCTCCAAATTTATAACAAAATATTAGGTTATTCTCGGATAATGGAAAATAATCAAATATTATTAACCAAGTTCTAGAATTAACCATTTGGAATATTTTATTATATTTGGTTGGAGGGAAAAAGTATTTAACTTGGTTAAATTCTTTTATTTAGAAATAATAAATAAATGATTTATTTATCATCTCAAGGAATGTGGTTAAGGAATAATAAACAAATAATGATTTGTTTAAGTATTCCTAGAGGATTTAGTCAAACTTGGCAAGGAATAATAACTAAATAATGATTAATTAATTATTCCTAAAGAAATAATGATGTATCTAATTATTTCTCATGATTAGGTCAAATATGACAAGGAATATTAGTTAAACAATGGTTTAATTAATTATTGCTATAAGATAATTAATTAAATAATGATTTATTTAATTATTCTTCATGGGTTTAACCAGAAATAACTTAACAAATGTGGTTTATTAAGTAATTTCTTATAGTGAAAGAAATTTTACTATGGTAAAATTGGCCCTACATGGTGTACTTTGATCCATCTAGTAGGTTATGGCTAGATGATCAATTTTAGGTGATAATAGATTGCCCCCTGACGTACAAATGTTAGGAGCAAAACATATTACTGAAGTATGTTGTGAGGACACAATCACTAGACATCGAGGGGGAGTCAGAGAGAGAGAGAGATCAATGGAGCTGAATCAAAAGAGGATAGTGATTGAGGGGGTGAGACTAACTAACTGATGTAAGTCTCCTTTTCTGCTATGGTACCTGATATCAAATGAGGCGGGGAGGCATACCCATACCCACCGAGATAACTGAGTACAAAAAATAATGGTTCGCCCAGCAAAATGAGACTAAGTGCTAAAGTACATGTTAAATGGTACATGACATGCTGGCATAAATGAGCCAAAAAATAATACAATGTATCTAATATACATAATGAGCCTGGAAAAACATGAGCTAGCACTGAATACAATAACAGCTGAGTACATGAGACATAATGGCCCTTCCCTCAAAAAATGGATGAGAGGGAGGGTATAACAACCAAAGAAGCCCTGCTGAACAGGAAAGGGCTCTACAAAACTAAATGGATCATCTGAATGAGACATGCATGCTATGAGCGCTGCAAGCGGTAGGAATCAAACCCATCAAATCTGTGGAACTTCATCTAAGGTTGTAGCATAATATGAAGTCATCTAGGCATGTGCGGGGCTACCTGATGGACCACCCCCTCATGAGGTCTGAAACATCTCACACACACCCAGGAATCATTGGCACAATCTATTGTATCATTGGACCATCAAGTGTATGAATCACAAGCATGAAACCATCAAGTCAAAGGGCAATGTTGATTCCCTTTGCTTGATTTGAGGCACCGAACAAGAGTGGAAGCTAGAACCAAGATACACCACCCTCTAAGCCATTATTCTGGAAGAGATGTGCTAATGTCGATAGAATAGGGCCTGCCATAGGTGAGGCAATGAGGATCCTCAGCTAAGACACGAGGGAAAATAGTAATGAGGCTGATGGACTGACACCAGGGAAAATAGGGAAAACGGGACTGAGGGACAAACAGAAGACTTCCCTTATCAGATCATGAAGTGCGTGGTTGACCTGGCAGTAAGTGACTTGACTCTAGAGGGGGTGGTGGATAGTATTACTAAAGGCCAAAATGAGCAACATGGAATGAATGTGTTGGCTGTGGAGCCTGATTATCTTCTTTATTTAGAGGTATCACTGGATTGGACCCCAATTCATAATGTGGTGGCAACACCGCCCATAATATTTGCGCTGCAAGGGGAGTCTAGGGGGGGTGTTTGTGATCTTTGGGAGCGCCCCCTGGCAGGGGATCGAGGACAGCACCCCTGAAGCTAAAAATAGATGTAAATTTCCCTTGTAAAATGTTTTAATTGCATAGTCAATATGAGTTGTTCATTAGGCAGAGATCTGACAGTAGAAGTTATGTTTAATTTAGGGTTTTTTGCCCTAGAAGGAAACCCCTCGCTATATATGAGGGAATTGTATTGCGTCTATGTAGATCTATATTTTGAGTGAGAAAGAGAGAGGAGTTTGTGTGAGAGCGAAGAGGGAATTACAGCGAATCTTCTGTAGGTTGTATCTCTTCAGTTTTTTGGATAATATAAAAGGAAGGACTGGTTGTTTCTCCGTGGACGTAGCCCAAACTGCGTGAACCACGTATATTTGGGTCTCTCTTGTTTTATGTGTTTTTTGTGTTTATATTTCTGCAATATATTTTATGTGTTCCATTCCCCTGTAATATATAATTATCTCATAGAATGGTATGCAAAGATGGATGGAATACTGTAACATGATACAATGGGATGTGAAATCGACTCCATGGATGCAAATGTGACTCATCGATGATGCTCTGAACAAGGGTGACTTGATGATGATGCCACATAGAATAGGCCCAGTGGGGACCATGAAAACATGAGAAAATGATCGTTTCTCATTATGAAAATTGACACGTGAGACAACAATCACCAAGGGAAGATGGTCACCAAAGTACAAGCGTCGCATATGATGAAATTCGATTTTGAGAGGTGACAAAGTGACCCTTCTTGGAAAAATGGCTTCTAGGTGAAGTGTAAAATCATCAAAAATGAAGAGAGAACCATTATAGTTCTCGATGAGAGATTTCTAATGGTGTTGATGGTTCTTCAAACTGAGCTACTGTTTGGTCGCAATGGGTGACAAAAAAACTGTGGGTTTTCCTAGAAAAGGGCTTTTTCCCTCCAATTTAATTCATTTGCACATTGAGCTTTGGTGAATTTTGAGAGGAGGAAAAGGCCCTAAATATCGTGGAGATCGTAGCAGAAAAACCAAACATCATAATCAGGATCTACGACTTTCAGGCAAGTGGCCTTACTTGTCTAAAAATGGCCTTAATGCTTCTTGGAACGATGGTTCCTAGTGAAGAATTAAGGGAAGAGGAAAACGAGAATGAGCTACTAGACAAGGTCTAGAATCATCCTCACCAGCTATGTCAAACATGGGGACTATGTGGTAAAGGTGGTATGACATAGAGTAGAATATTTGAAGATATGGTATCAAATGTCTATGATATGAAATGTGAATATGGCTCGCCGGAGAGGTCAGTAGGAAAAATTATCCAAGGAATGGGAAGATAATCGACCATACCTAGATCCGTTGGGATCTAGGTTGAGACGTATGTTAATCAATTGAGAAGATTGCCAAGGGAAAACCATCATGCCCCCAAGCATGGGAATTTCCCGCAAGCATATGTGATGGAGGGCACTGATCTAGTATGCAAAGGTGGGAATGATGCCCTCTACCAGGAGGAGTTTATGGAGCGCCATTGTGTTCTGAGTGCTTGAAAATGGGATTCAAGCATCTCAGCCCAACTTGGCACGAGATCCTCCAAAGAATGATAAGTAGACGTAGGGGCCTATGTGTCGCCCAGTATGCTATGGGCGTACCACATGTATTTAGAGTGGTATAATCCAAACACATTTATTTTTATATGTCGATACATAATGTGGTTATGCATCTTTTATATGACAATTTTGGTTCACCATTTGTTTTGGTTATGGTTGTCTTTTGTGGTATACATGTGATAAATGCCAATCTAGAATATTGTTTGCAATGGTATCTACATAGTTATTTTGGGCTCTAGGAACACGATTGAAAGTAATGGTTTCAAATTCATGTACCAACTGCTTAACTCATAGATATTTTCTAAATAGGACTTAGTTATGCACATGATACACACCATTCAATTGCATGACAAGCAGCAAGGAATCTAAATGAACATGAAGATGAAGGATGCGATGATCAAGGGCATCGACTAACAAACCTATCATTGCATCATATTTGGCCTAGTTATTGGTGGCATATCCAATGCAGGCACCATTAGAATGGACTAACGTATGCAAGGGGGTGAAAATGGCCCATGCTTTCGAGGCTAGATTCCTAGAGTAGCGACTCACACCGTCGTCCTAACCGATATACAGTGTGGATTATGGATCCATATAAAAGGTAAAAAAGCCAACAAATGAGATGATTCAACCTACCTAATGCATGGTAGAAATAAATACATGCAAATCAATGGGATACGCTATGGGTAAAATTTCTTGAGGTGGAGTGCATTGCGAGGATTAGGAATAAGTTAGCCTTTGAAATCCTCTAAGAGATATGCCCCCTTACCCAAGTCCTTATGAATGATGTAAGGTCCTAGCCATAATGATGAGTGAGACAATGATGAAGGATACAATCAATACTGCGACGATAAAGGTCATCATCGATGAGAAGATAGCGAGGGGCCTGGTATATGATATGTCGTCGATCATCATGAGTAAGATGAGGGGGGAACTTCTGGGTTCACAAATATGTGAAGAAGTACGCACGATGGTGCATATCGTCCCAAGGGTAATCAGGGGTATTCATGGCTTCCATGATGTCCTCATCAAAATGGAAGATGGGTGGATGGCGTTGGCCGTTAATATGTCATTATTATTATCACTTTTGAACACCTATTTCATCCATTTCTACTCTTCTTTATCATGTCATTTATCATGATTTATCATATAATCCCATTTTATAATTATTTATGCTCTTATGGATAAATATTATTTCTTCTCCTTTATTTTTAATAAATTGATTATTATGCATATTTTTACCAATGATGGTTTATTAATAAATTGTTTGTAATATCACTCACCATTTTAGCCTCCAAGATATGTTCCAGATTGAAGATTTGATCTCCAGCTCATCATTAAATGTGTCAACTCAGAAATTCGCTAGAATAAGAAGTGACAATTTTGTATTGAACGGTTTGGGCAAATGGAGAAGAATCTGGAAAATCTTAAACATGGGTTTTGTTCAGAACGGACCAAATTAGTTTTGTAATAAGCAATTTTCCCAAATTCGGTCCATACTAAGAGAAACGGAAGGTTCACTGAAGATGTTTTTCTCAAATCCGCTATTGTGGCCGTTTTCCAAATTATCTCAGCTGCAACACCAAATTCGACCTGTTCTTGTTGAATGTTGATGGGAAGATATTTCAAATATGATCTTGTTTATCAATTTGTTGAGAACAATCCAATTTTGTAATGGGAATCATATTGTAATCATCACGGTTGTAACTTCTCTTTTCTCTTTGTGTATTTAAATCAGAACAGAGATCAGAGGAGGGGAGATTATGGGATAGATTATGAGAGATTAAGATAGGGATTATTAGAGATAGGATAGGAGGAAAGGGGGATTGTTGTATTACCATTGTAATTCTCAATTACAGGCTTTTGTTGTAGAGCACAAATACGTTGTAATGATTTAACAGTTTGATGATTAATAAATAAAAGAGTTGTTGTTCCTCTCCATTCTTTGAAGTAACTAAGCAGTGTACGCTGGTAGCTAAGGCCTGGCTTCTAGTGGAACTCACTGCTTCATCTGTATTATATGATTTCAATTATCGTAAGTGTGTTAGTGTGATCATATTACTGCCTTCTGTTATTTTATCGCTTTTTTGTTCATTGGTTCTTTGTGTGATAGAATAACTATGTTTTATATTTAATTTACAAAATTGTTTCTTGATTAGTTTCCTTTCATTTCAAATTTGACTTTCATTGATACATCTCTTGCTCGGTGTAATCAACTGTAATGAGCTATAACTATTGTTGTTAAGAACTCTCAGATTGATGCCATCATTATTTTACATTCAAATGAACATGATTTAATTTCTATCCGTTTCTAAGGGAAGAGTTATTATTACTGCACTCCTAACTGCAGCGTTGTTATATAGATTGCATTGTTGTTACTTATGTTAGAGTCAGTCTGGTCAATCCTCCGTCAGAGATCAAAACTCTTTATGCATTTCATTTGTAGGTGTCCTGCTCCATTCACTCAACTGCATTCCGCTAGGGGCATGCCATAATCTGACGGAGAAGGTCATGCTAGTCATTTCCCCTCATGTCTGGCTCCTGCTGGCTTATGTCTTTGTGTCAAATAATCAAAAATTCCATAATAGTCAAGGTCTGGTCCTTCAAAGGACAAAGGTCATTTTTGGTCATTAGGTCTAGAGATTGATCAATTTGGTCTTTAATATGTCTAGTAAAGCCATGCAGGCCAGAGGGATGTTCTTGCAAAGTGATGATCCGCAGAGTTTCATCATCATGATGATAGACTTCGACTATTCTTCAAAACTCTGTTTTGAAGAAAAGTCAAATAGTGTCATTTGTGGCAAAATGTTCAAAAAAAGAGTCGAAAATTAATTCCTTTAGGTGCAGTCATGATTCCCGTGACCAGATTCTCTGTCATGCGATCCCTGCAAAAAAGTGTCGAAAATTTCATCGTTTGAGCCAAAATGTCAGAGGAAAAGTGAAAATCAGGGTTATATTAAAATCAGTGAAAAAGTGTTGAACAGGACATTAGAAAAGTGGGTTTTTTGAAAAGTAAATTTAAAACATCACTACCAAGGCTATATATACAAGTGTTCATCAAAATCAAAAGTCATTGTGCTAATCCAAGCCTTGGAGAAACATTGCAAAGGGTGTGAGTGTGCATCGTGAGCATTTGAGTGGTTTGGAGGCAGTTTCACAGTGCGCGGCACACACAGGCAGGAGCGCGGCACACTCACCGGGCGCGATGCACATAGAGCCCGCCCACAATCCAGAATTACCACTGGCGGGGCACACTTGGTTTTGCACGCGGCGCACAGGGAAAAACGCCCAGAACTTTGCCCAATTGCCTCAAATTTTTTGTGGAGCTCTTCTATTTGCAAGGTAGGCCACCTAAATTCAATTGTGCACCAATTTTTATGGGTGATATGATGATTTTATGCCTGTAATAAATTGCAAAAATTTTCATAAAGCAAGCACAAAGAAGACACCAAAGAAAACCATTGTGCTAGGGTTTGTGCTACAGTGATATTGCTGCCAAGGTTATTCTTCCTACCCTACCCCTGTTCCTTATTCCCCTATCCCATTATCCCCATAATCACTACCCTAACCCTACCAAAATCATACTCCCTTTCCCCTCTTCCTATTGCTAAATAAATCCCAAACCCTACCTTACAAACCCTAAAACCTTACCTTGCCCAAAACACAAAACCTACCCTATCAAAATACCCCAAAACCCCTTGTATATTCCTAAACAAAATTCTCCTACAAACCCCTATTTCCATTATATTATCCCCCTCCTAATACTCCCTTTTTAATTATCCCCTTGGTGGCAGATTGTCAAAGCAAACTCCAACTTCTCTATAATCAAAGGGCAGCCTAAATTTAGTTTACAAACAGCAGTCATGGCATCCGAGGTTTCATCAGAATATGAGGAGGAGACCCACAGTGATATAGCTTCAGGAGAACAGGCCCCCAGGAGACATCACCGGAGTGGCAAGCATGTTAGAGATGAGCCAAACACCCTCACCGAGTTGCAGGCATGCCCTCTTGCTATGTCATGTTTCCAGCACTTAGCATGTTTTGAATTTTGTCAGAGGGTGGAAAATGTCAGAGTTCATCATGAGTTTGTTAGAAAATTATATATTACGGAGCAATGGAACACATAAAATATTGCAAAAATATAAACACAGAAAACGCACAAAACAAGAGAGACACAGATATACGTGGTTCACCCAGTTTGGGCTACGTCCACCCCGAACAGCCAGTCCTTCCTTTCTATTATCCAGCAAAATGAAGAGACACAACCTACAGCAAATCCGCTGTAATATCCTCTGTTTTCTCTCACAGTCTCACCTCTCTATTTCTTGCTCACAGAATACACATCTATCTCACAGCCTCAAATACAATACCCTCATACAAAGAGAGGGTTTGCCTTCTAGGGCAAAAAAACCTAAACTAAACATAAGTTCTACCGTCAGATCATCCGCCTAATGAACGGCCCAGATTGACTAGAAATTACTATACTTTTACAAGGCAATTTTACAGTTGTTTTTAGCTTCAGGGGCACTGCCCCCGAAACCCCCTGCCAGGGGGGGGCTCCCAAAGGTCGCAGCCGCCCCTCCTGGACCCCCCTTGCAGCAAATATTTTACGAGCGGCGTTGCCGCCCCCATTTCGAACTGGGGTCCTATGTGGCGATATCTTTGAATATAGAAGATAATCAGGCTCCACACCCAACAATCTCCCACTTGGAGACTGATTGTAGCAACTCCACCGCTGCTCCATTTGTTGGACAATGACTCCTCTTTGGACTTGGCTGTTTCTCATCTTCATCGTCATCCTTGAAGACCAACTGAAACTGAGCATATTCTCAGTTTCTCCCTGGTTACAACTTTTGTTAGCATATCTGCAGGATTCTGGCTAGTGTGTATCTTTTCCAGCTTCAACTCTCCATCTTCCAACACTGATCGTATGAAATGGTACTTGAGCTGTATGTGTTTAGCCCTGGAATGAAATGCTGAGTTCTTTGCAAGATGAATGGCACTTTGGCTATCACTGTATAACGTGCCCATATCATGCTCCTTACCCAATTCACCCATAAACCTTTGTAACCAAATCATTTCTTTACTAGCCTCTATAGCAGCAACATACTCTACTTCTGTTGTTGAAAGTGCAACAACACTTTGGATTTTTGAAACCCAACTGACAGTTGTTCCTCCAACAGTAAATACATATCCTGTAGTGCTCCTCCTGTTATCTCTGTCACCTGCCATATCTGCATCAACATATCCTTGTAGGGAGATGTTTGAACCACCAAAGCATAATGCTTGATTTGTGGTACCTTTCAAATATCTGAGAATCCATTTCACTGCCATCCAATGTTCCTTTCCTGGATTGTTCATGTACCTGCTTACAACTCCCACTGCATGTGCAATATCAGGCCTTGTGCAGACCATTGCATACATTAAGCTTCCAACTATTGATGCATATGGAACTTTAGACATATAATCCATGTCTTCTTGGGTCTTTGGGCACATTTCCTTGCTAAGTTTGAAATGGCTAGCAAAAGGTGTACTAACTGGTTTTGCATTGTGCATGTTAAATCTTTTCAACACCTTTTGTATGTACTCATTCTGAGACAATGTTAATTTACGATTTTTCCTGTCTCTAGTTATTCTCATACCAAGGATTTGTTTTGCAGCTCCCAAATCCTTCATTGCAAATGAATTTTCCAATTTTCTTTTGAGCACGTTTATTTCCTGCATGTTAGATCCTGCAACAAGCATGTCATCTACATACAGTAACAATATAATATAGCTGCCATCATTTTGCTTTTTCAAATAAACACAATGATCAGAGTGACATCTAGTATAACCTTGTTCAGACATAAACTTGTCAAATTTTAGATACCACTACCTTGGAGCCTGTTTTAAGCCATACAAGCTCTTCTTCAACCTGCACACTAGTTTCTCCTTCCCTTTCACCTCATATCCTTGTGGTTGCTGCATATATATCTCTTCCTCCAAATCCCCATGGAGAAAGGTTGTCTTTACATCTAACTGCTCAAGATGCAAATCTTCAGCTGCTACAAGACTTAAAATAGTTTTGATTGAAGTCATTTTAACAACAGGAGAAAATATTTCATCAAAATCAATACCTTTCTTCTGTGCAAACCCCTTCACCACAAGTCTAGCTTTATACCTCTGTTTTCCTCCATCTTCTTCCTTCAACCTGTAAACCCATTTATTCTTCAATGTAGTTTTTCCTACATGCAACCTAACTAAATCCCAAGTCTGGTTATGCATTAAGGAGTCCATCTCTTCTTCCATGGCTACCTCCCACTTCTTCCTGCTTTCAACCTGCATTGCTTCTTCATAACATTCGGGTTCACCGGAATCAGTCAACAATAAATAATATAATGAAGGAGAGTATCGTTCAGGGGTTCTACCTATCCTAGTAGATCTTCTAACACCACTTTCAGGTGTTTGGGGTGCCTGTTGTTGTTGTGGTGGTTGTTGTTGTTGTGGTTGTTGATTATTATTATTTTCAGGCACCTTTACTTTTTCAGTGATTTCATCAAGAACTGCATATTCCTTGTTTTCCTTTTCCTGTTTCTTTTCCTGCAACTGATTCTTATACAAGACCTTTTCATTGAATATTACATCTCTGCTCCTAATGATTTTGTGATTTTCGTAATCATATAAGCGATAACCAAAATCATTAACACCATATCCAATAAAGGTACATTTCTTTGACTTTTCCTCAAGCTTTGTTCTATTTTCTTTATCAATATGGACAAAGGCCTCACAACCAAAAGGCTTTAAAATAGAGTAGTTTACCTTTTTACCTGTCCATGCTTCCTCTGGAACACCACCATCCAAGGAACTTGAAGGCCCTCTGTTTATCAAATAAACAGCAGTATCTACAGCATCTGCCCAAAACTGTAAAGGCAATCCTGCATGCAATCTCATGCACCTTGCACGCTCCATGATTGTTCTATTCATCCTTTCTGACACACCATTTTCTTGTGGTGTTCTTGGAACTGTCTTCTTGCTGTGAATTCCATGCTCTGAACAGTACCTATCAAACTCTTTGCTGCAATATTCACCTCCATTTTCTGATCTAAGACACTTCAATTTCTTTCCTGTCTCAATCTCAACCAAAGCTTTCCATTTCTTGAAAGTATCAAATACATCAGATTTATTCTTAATACAATAAATCCAAGTTTTTCTAGTTGCATCATCAATAAAAGTAACATAATAACGAGAGCCACCAAGAGATGATACCTGAGCAGGTCCCCATACATCTGTATGTACAAGCTCTAATTTTTCATTCTTCTTTTCTTTCCCAACTCTGAGAAATCTGACTCTCTTCTGTTTTCCATAAATGCAATTGTCACAGAAGTCCAAATCAACATTCTTCAAACCTAGCAACAAATTCCTTGAGTGAAGAATCTTCATCCCCTTTTCACTCATGTGTCCGAGCCTATGATGCCATAATGTTGCATCTGCTCCTTTGGAAGTTAAAGCATTAACAGAGTTAGAAATACCATTGCATAAATACAATGTACCAGCCTTTTCACCTTTTGCTATTACCAGGGCTCCTTTGGTGACCTTCCAAGCTTTATCTGTGAAAGTTGTCACACAACCTTCACCGCCTAACTGCCCTGTTGAAATCAGATTTTTCTTTAGATCTGGAACATGCCTTACCTCCTTTAATATCCATTGGTTTCCATTCTGCTGTTTTACAATAACCTTACCCATTCCAACGATTTTACAGGGTTCATCATCACCCAGACGAACTTGTCCAAAATCTCCCTCAACATAGTCATGAAAGTATTTCTTATCAGGTGTGGCATGGAATGAAGCCCCTGAATCTACCACCCAGGAATCAGTAATATTTTCGAAAGAAAGAATCAGAGCATCTTGTAACACCTCACCTGTCACATTTGCTTCATGATTGTTTTATTGCTCTGCATCTCCTTCTTTTCCCTTCCGAGATCTACAGTCTTTCTCTAGATGTCCTTCCTTTCCACATTTCCAGCACACTATCCCTGATCTGGACTTGGATCTGCCTTTCCTTGATTTACTGCGATATCCTGAGCTCTTTCCTCTTTCCATTTTTCTTCCTCTAGACTCTGCACTCAAAGCATTTCCCGATGTCTCACTGGAGCTTTTCCATTGCATTTCCTCGCTAAGGATAGCACTGACAACATCATCAAACTTTAAAGTACTAGATCCAGAAACGGAGTTACTAATGGCCATTACCAAACCATTCCAACTTTCTGGTAATGAGCACAAGAATAACAGAGCTCTAACTTCATCATCAAAGTTTACCCCTACAGAACTTAACTGACTTGTAACTGTATTAAAGTCATTTAAATGGTTTGCAATAGATCCACCTTCCGACATATTCATATTAAATAACTGTTTCATAAGAAATACCTTGTTTGAGGCCGAGGGTTTTTCATATAGTTTCGACAACGTCTGCATCAAACCCTCTGTCGTGGTTTCCTTTGAAATGTTGAAGGCGACTGATGCAGCAAGGAACAACCGTATTGTTCCGAGTGCCTTTCTATCGAGAAGGTTCCATTCTTCGTCTTTCATACCCGTCGGCATCTTTGTTTTTCCGCCCAATGGTAGGTATAGATCTTTCTGATACAGATAATCTTCCATCTGCATCTTTGTTGGGTCCCTATAATACTAGTGATTACCCCATTACTATTGTAGTTATACCCCTTATTTATATTGTTGTGCCCCTATTACCCCCATATTGTTATTTCTGTACCCCATAGAATCCCTCTATTGTTATTTTTGTGGCTTTATATTATTATTGTTAGGTCGGCTGGATTATATTGTGACTCCCTAGACTCCTATATATAGAAAGGAGGTTTTGTCATTTGTATCATCCAAGAATTGTTCATTTATGTAATGTAAAGGAGGTTGCCCCCTTGAAGAGGCTGAATTCTAAGGTGTTGATCTATCTTTTCTATCTTTTCTTGAGCTGGTTTCATAACATTTGGTATCAGAGCTTTGGATTCTAGGGTTTCGCTGCTCCAAACAGGTCATCGTGGCATTTTCGCTATAACTTTTTTTCTGTGACGTTTCAGAAGTCGCAAAAAAAAACCCATTTGAGAAGAAATCGCGTTGAACCTTGGGTCCAAATTTCAGAGCTTTTCGCGTGATATTTGCAGAGATATGATCTGAGGAATTTGGTCTTTTTGCAGACTCCTGAATTACATTCAAAACAGGTGACCTGGGGAAAATCATCATAACTTTCTCTCTGGGGATTGGATTGAAATTTCGTAAGAAGGAACAGAAAGAGGACGTACTGTAGTTTCTTGTGTGTGTGTTTCAGATTCAAAGGTTGAAACAGTGACTCGTGGCACGTCGTACAAGTTTTCTCTACTGAACTAGTCTAAAAACATGTCACTGTGGGAGATTTCACATAACTCTTCCTTGGAGAATCTAATTTGGCTCAGACTTGTGGCATTGGAAAGAGGACACAGAAGGCTACTACAGGTAGAAATTTTAGAATTGGATGATCTGAAATTACAGAGATACATCAGATTCAATATCAGGCTTCTATAAAGTGAAAAAAGGTGTGTAGTTTTTTTTTTTAATTTTTGTGTAAGCTTGGTTTAACGGAATTCAAAGGGCATAGTAAATCATTATTATCGGTAACTGATGCCCCGAGGAAAGAAAATGCAAACACCTAGTAAGGAACCTGAAAGCTCTAGCATGACCCATGAAGAAGAGGAAGAAATGCTACATGATATATCAAAATTACAAGAACAAGTGCAACAAATGTCACGCTCACAAAAGCTAACAGAAGCTAAGATAAGTGGCGTGGAATCTAATATAAATGGCATGGAATCTAAGATAAATGGCATGGAATCTAAGATAAAGGGCATGGAAGCTAAGATGGATGATTCGAAGAGAGATTTGAAGAGAGACATGGCAGATTTGAAGATAGATATGAAGACAGACATGGAAGAATTGAAGAAGTTGCTACAAGAAAGGGTCACTAATGGTGAAAAGGTAGTAAAGGAAACTCATGATGAGAACAAAAGAAATGTTAATCATGATTCCATAGACGCTAATGTTGGATCGAAGAATCACCATATTCCAAAAATCGATATGAGGAAGTTTGATGGCAAGGATCCCGCCACATGGATATTACAGATGGAGCAATTCTTCGATCTCAATAATGTGCAAAATGCACAAAAGGTACGTATGGCAACTGTATATTTGGAACCAAATCAGTTTGTATGGTATCAATGGCTTTTCTCTCGTAAACAATTTATCACTTGGGCAATTTTTACGGAAGAATTGATAGCACATTATGAAGATACAAAAAGCAACACTTTTTTTAGCCAATTGATAAGTCTCAAACAAAAGGGTTCAGTAATGGAGCACATTGAGGAGTTCCAAAAATTGAACATAAGGGTAAAAGATATTCCAGAGGAGCATAGGATTGATGTGTTCATAGGGTCTTTAAAGGATAATATCCAACATGATGTTCGCCTTTGGGAACCTGATTCATTAGAGAAGGCATTCAGGTTAGCAAGAAAAATGGAAAGCAAAATTATGGCAACCAGGAAGCATACCACTCACAACTATAAAGACGGAAGTGTTTTTGCCCCTAGTCTTCCACAACCTATAAGGTTGACACCACAAAAATTGGAAGAAAAAAGAGCAAAAGGGCTTTGTTACAGTTGTGATAGCAAATACACTAAAGGTCATAAGTGTGCTGAGAAGAAATTATTCTACATAGATTGTGAAGAGGAAGAAGAAAAGGAGCAAGAAAGGTCAAAAGAAGAAGATATACTTCAGGAACAAAGCCTAGATGAAGAACAAATAAATCTGACCATATCTTGTAATGCATTGGCGGGAATTACCACTCCTCAAACCATCAAGATAGAAGGACAAATCAAGAAGAAAAAGGTAATAGTGTTGATTGATTCAGGAAGCACCCACAATTTTATTCATTGTAGGGTAGCAAAAGAATTGAATTGCTTCCTATATCCAGCACCAGAGTGTCAAGTGATGATTGCAAATGGAGGAACAATAAATTGCTCTGGAAAGTGCCATAATATCAAGCTATCCATGGGAGAATATGTATTGACTAGCCCAATGCTTTCCATTCCAATGGGAGGTGCGGATGTTGTACTAGGAGTCCAATGGCTACAATCCTTGGGTACAATAGCTTTTAATTTTCAAGAACTTTTCATCAAATTTTCTACAGAAGGAAAGGAAGTTGAATTAAGGGGTATTGCAGGGAAACCAGGAAAGATAATCAGCTCTCATGGTATGACAAAGCTTCTAAAAAAGGAGCAAAGAGGTGTAATTGCACAATTATGCTCGCTAGATGTTTCCACATTGGAATCATCTATTTCTCCAGATCTCCAAAAAGTCTTGGACAATCATTCCAAGGTATTTGAGACTCCCAAGGGTCTCCCACCTATGCGTGATCATGATCATGCTATTCATCTGATTCCAGGAAGTGTTCCTCCAAACATCAGGCCGTACAGATATCCCTATGTCCAAAAAAGTGAAATTGAACGTATGGTTGCAGAAATGCTAGAGGCTGGTATAATTCAACCGAGTCAAAGTTCTTTCTCAGCTCCAGTAGTATTGGTGCACAAGAAGGATGGATCATGGCGCATGTGTCCAGATTATAGGGAGCTCAACAAGCTCACTATTAAAGATAAGTTCCCCATTCCTGTTATTGATGAATTACTGGATGAATTGCATGGATCAATTTACTTCACCAAGTTGGATCTTCGTTCGGGATATCATCAAATCAGAATGAAGATTGAAGACATTCCGAAAATGGCATTTAGAACTCATGAGGGTCATTATGAATTTTTGGTCATGCCTTTTGGCCTTACCAATGCACCTTCAACATTTCAAGGTTTGATGAATTCAATTTTCAAACCATTCCTTAGAAAATTTGTGTTAGTATTTTTTGATGATATACTAATCTACAGCAAGTCTTGGAAGGATCATGTTGAACATGTTGACAGGGTGCTACAACTATTGGAGGAGAAACAATTATATGCAAAAAGATCCAAATGTTTCTTTGGAGTCCAGGAGGTGGAATATTTGGGTCATATTGTATCTCATGAAGGAGTTAAGGTAGACCCTAGCAAAATTAAAGCCATTAAGGAATGGAAAATCCCCACATCCATAAAGCATCTGCGAGGATTTCTTGGGTTGACAGGGTATTATCGCAAGTTTGTTAAGAATTATGGGAGAATAGCAGCACCTCTAACAACATTATTGAAGAAAGATTCATTTTCATGGACTCCAGAAGCAACAAGGCCTTTGAACATCTTAAAGAGGCAATGTGCCAAGCACCGGTCTTAGCTACACCGGACTTCACAAAAACCTTTATTGTGGAATGTGATGCTTCAGGAAATGGAATTGGTGCTGTTCTAATGCAAGATGAAAGACCCATTGCTTTTGAAAGTCGTCCAATCAAGGGAAAGTTTTTAAGCAAAGCTATTTATGAGAAGGAAATGTTGGCAATACTCCATGCACTTAAGAAATGGCGACCCTACCTAATGGGAAGACACTTCAAGGTAAAAACAGATCATGATAGCCTTAAATACTTTTTAGAACAAAGATTATCCTCTGAAGAGCAACAAAAGTGGGTCACAAAGATGTTGGGTTATGACTTTGAAATCATCTACAAAAAAGGGAAGCAAAATGTGGTGGCAGATGCACTCTCAAGAAAGGATGAGGATGTGGAAGCATTGTTGTGTGCCATTTCTATTATCCAACCAGATTGGATAAACAAAGCAAGGGAGGAATGGAAGAATGACGAAGAAGTGTGGGCACTTATTCGAAAGCTACAACAAGATTCCAGTACTTCTGATACATTTAGCTGACAAAATGATTCGTTATGGTACAAAGATCGCTTATACCTCTGTAAGAATTCCCAGCTAAAACAAAATATTCTTATGGAATTGCACACTTCTCCCTTAGGAGGGCACTCAGGATTTTTAAAAACTTACCACAGGGTTAAGAAGGAATTTTTTTGGGATGGCCTTAAATCAGATATTCAAAAGTTTGTGGCGGAATGTTTGGTTTGCCAGCAAAATAAAGTTGAAACAATTAAGACACCGGGTCTATTACAACCTTTATCCATTCCAAGCCAACGTTGGGAGGAGGTTTCAATGGATTTTATCACAGGTTTACCCAAGTCTGAGGGAAAGAGTGTCATCATGGTGGTAGTTGACAGACTTACCAAGTATGCACACTTTTGTGCATTATCACATCCATTTAAAGCCAGTACAGTTTCTACTGCATTTATGGAAACAGTTCAAAAGCTACATGGAAACCCAAAGATTATTGTAAGTGACAGAGATCCCATTTTCACTGGAAATTTTTGGACAAAATTATTTTCTTGTCTTGGTACTCAGTTAGCTCATAGCTCATCTTATCATCCTCAATCTGATGGGCAAACTGAGATAGTAAAAAAATGTTTGGAAGGATATCTTCGTTGCTTTGTATCTGATAAACAGACACAATGGGTCAAATGGTTGCCTCTGGCTGAATGGTGGTATAACACTTCCTTCCATACAGCAACAAAAATGACCCCATTTATGGCACTTTATGGGTATCAACCACCATCCATCACATCATATTTAAGAGAAAATTCTAAGGTTCAGGCAGTGGAACATCACATCGAACATCAACAACAAGTCCTCCAACTCTTAAAGGATAACCTCGTGTTGGCACAAAATAGAATGAAACAACAGGCAGATCAACATCGCAGTGAAAGAAGTTTTGATGTAGGTGATTGGGTATTCCTACGGCTACAACCATATAAGCAAATGTCCCTAAAGCAAGCTAAGAAGGATAATAAATTATCACCAAAGTATTATGGTCCGTACAAGGTGTTGCAAAATATTGGTACTATGGCATACAAATTGGAGCTTCCTGCAGCTTCTCGATTGCACCCAGTTTTCCATGTTTCATGTTTAAAGAAGGTTATAGGTGACAAGCTCCCAATTCAAACAATATTGCCAGAACTTGACGAGGAAGGAAAAATTATATTGGAACCGGAAGCAGTCACAGAAACAAGAACTCGACAGCTACGAAATCGATCAATTTCAGAGTATCTTATCAAGTGGAAGAACTTATCTTCTGAAGATTCCACATGGGAGGATGAGAATTTTATGCAGAAGTATCCAGAACTACTCAAGCGTTGAGGACAACACTTTTTTTGAAGGAGAGGGGCATGTTGGGTCCCTATAATACTAGTGATTACCCCATTACTATTGTAGTTGTTGGATAGGTAAATCCCCTCTGCGGACAGAGGTGATCCCACTAGCCTAAAACAGAACTAGCCACAATCAAACCATGCTGCTACGCAAGTTCCTAGTTATGCATCAAAGATGAATTAAGAAGACCAACCTGGAGTCCAACACTATGATTGAAGCAGAGTTGATATCCCCGCTCCCTCGCTCCAGCAGATCATAAATGAACACCTGCACATGCAAAGGAAGAGACAGATACCAACATAACATCTACCAAGGCACAACTATATTTCAGTCAGAAAGGAAATAAATCAACACATCACCATAATAGACAATGAGATTGGAACTATAATAGCAGTCGCTCATCAATTAATAATAAACAGGAAAAGTTACAACCATTGTTCTGATGTTGACCCTTCTCCTGGCTGGGCGAGTAACTATATGTGTCTTGCAATGCATCTCTTCTCCGGCAGCATAACCTCTCTAGCACTCACTAGCATTCCTCCAAGAACTCAAGAACTCAACATCTATCACTCCATGACTAACGATTATCACTCCTATCACTAGCTTGTCCAATGCATAATGACAAGCTTATATAGATGAAGAAGGGAGGAGGATACGATGAACCGGGACACCTTTTGTGGATTAACATTATCCCCAAAAGCCATTAAAGATGGAGATAGGATAGAGCTCGACATAAAGCTGATTTTTTATCCTCAGAAAAGCTCCATGTAATGAAGGAAACAACAGTCGGACGTGTGTTAAGGCAAAAAGCATGACCAAACTTGGTTGGCGCGACTGCTGCTCTAAGACAGAGTGCCAATGGTTGCGCCCTCTTTTGAGGATCTCCATGATTGGCGCGAGTAAGATACTGTGGACTTGCGCTAATGGAAAAAGAGCACTTTTCAGGGATATTCTGTAGGAGGTGTCTTCAGGGAACATGAAGTACATACTCAGGGGAACATAATGCAAGTGTTTTTAGACTTTGTCACTTCTTATAACTCCCGGGATGAGTCCTCCAAGGTACGACAAGAGGAGTAACAGGGATGGTGACAAATTACTATGTAACAGATGCCCCCTAAAGCATGAAGTCCGAGAGGTGGAGAGGGGTGAAATGCTTTACAAGAACACACAAGAACACATAAGAGCACATATAGTTACTGCCGCCGAGGATCTGTATTAAGAGACATGACTGATAGTTCAATTACATGATGTACGTGGTATGGTCGCAGCCATCCATAAGAGAGTACATAAATAATCTGGATCCATAGTATGGATGCAGCCATCTGGTTAGGATCAATGAATTGACTCAGGTATGGTCGCAGCCATCCAGTGAATGAGTCAAGTATCAAGAATCACGCCTGGATTACAACAGACACAATCCAGGGTCTTGCGCTCCATCTCGACCCGAACAAGAGTACAAGTTCAAGCATGTGAATATATTAGCTGAAGTCGAACATGCATGAACATCGTCTGATTACTAGTCAATAGTGGAAACTGTTAACAGACGCGAGAGGTACCACCAATAATGACAATGGTCCTCAAGGTACTATAGGTACAATCTACGGCGCGTGAATTAATGATCTGAAGTCGAACACCCGCAGAATCATTCGATCGGAGGCCAATGATGAAAACCTCACGTCGAACACGAAGAACCTGCCATTGAGGCATGCAGGTTCCAAGGCACCGGAAGGGAGTCTCTAGATCAACTTCCTGGATAATGAGTTGAAGTCGACAGGGAGTGACCTTGATCGAAGGTGGGCCATAATGTTTCCCACATCATCGACACGAGACAGAGAGATAATGTTGTGAATCAAGATTGTGCGAACTATCAGAGGGAGGTTGTTTCTTTGCAGAGGTCAACTTCTCTTGAACATATCGGCGGCACATTAACGGAATTGGCAGTATTTGACATCAATGTATCAAAGGTCATGACGACGAGGCAATGAGCGGATGAGAGGTCAAATAAGGTACCCAAGTCCATGGAAGCAAGTGAAATATATGAGATGAGATATCCCCACCCGGACACGAAAAGCAAAAAGTGCCATGTTCAAGAGCGACATACTGCCGTTACAATAATAATTATGGTTCAAAAATTTTCTTTTCCCCCCGCCATTTATGGCGAGTACCCCAGTTATTTTTAACAAGCTTGATGGGGATAGCATATGCTTGTATTGTGACAAAATCCGATGTCATTAAGTTTTAACGAGTCTGACAAAGGAATAACTCAGCGTCTTTTCATGTTTAGAGAGTTTGAAAAGACAGCAGAAAAGGAAACTCCAGGGATGTCCTTTTTCGTAAAGTTGTGTCTCTCGGGCCCAAAAAAGTATAAAATAATACCCGAAAGAACCGCCCGATCATTACGATCGAGGAGTACTTTTCATAATTAGTGATTTTGACCTGAAAAAGTAAAAAAGCGGTCAAAACCACGTCGTTTCATAACCATTAACGAGTTTGGAACGACAAAAACCCGGTAATCTTTTTATGTTTTAACGGTCGACAAAAAGAACTTAAAACGACCGCCCCTTATTACCATTTAACGAGTCAAGAGGAGCGACTCGGCAATCTTTTCCTCTTTAAATGGTCAGAAAAGAGCTGAAAGCGGACCTCCATTTTTATTTTCTTTAACGAGTCAAAAAGGAAAAATACTCGGCAATCTTTTCATATTTTACGAGTCAGAAAAGAGCGTAAAGGCGACTCGTCCTGAAGGAATGAGTGGTATAAAGGATAGCAACTGGTTCCGGTAATGGTGGAACTTACTCGAAACATGTAAAGGTTAAGAGGCTGGCTAATAAAACCACTCATCACTGTGGTTCCTCAGGAAAGGAGAAACAACCAAGTGAAAGCATATGATCGGCCAAAAAGATGGTGGCGATGGAATGAAACAACCAAGGCTCATCTAGCAAAATTTAGCGGATAAAAGGCAATCACGGGATGTAAATGGGTTCATTTTTACACAAGCTTGAACCATGGAGAACTTTGCTTGTTAAAAAAATTTTGTTGCATGCCCCCAGCATGATCATACAAATCGAGGTACATGCCCCCCAAGCTTCATGGCATTCACAGAGTGGATGGAATGAAGGTTTACTTGGAAAGACTCGATTTTGAAGGAGGATGCATGCCCCCCCCGGGCCAGCTGCCGTCATTAGAATGACGGAGTGGATGCTGGGGCATTTCCTGTGGAAATAAGACCATTTAGGAATGGTAGATGACTATATGTGAAGTGTGAACCGGGGAATGAAAGTTGGTCTACGACTTTAATCGTCCTTCCTTCATGCGGAAAACACATCACTCTGAAGATTGAGGACACAATAGCACGTATGCGATAAATATAGTCTCGTCCAAGGAGTAAGTTGTAATCTAACGGACCTTGGACTACCATGACACCCATTTGAATAGTCTTCCCTTCTAACGTAATAGGTACAGTGGGAAGAATTCCTAAAGGTCGAGTGGTTTCTCGATGGAAACCTGTAAGGTTTCTCATCTCAGGCAGAAGCAGTGGGGAACCAAGTGCTTCCCAAGCTGTTGAAGAAAGGATACTCACAGGAGATCCCTCATCAATAATTGTATCGGCCATAACCATGCGGTAGACTTGAACTATAATTCGAAATGGTATGGAGGCTGGTAACCGAGGATTGACTAGTTGATCCCAATTGAAGGAAACAACTAGGTTGCTTGGAGGTGGGACTGGATAGACAGCCGGATATGACTCTGATGGACTTTCTTCCTGGTGCGAAGGAATGAGAGGGATGCTCACTTGATCATTAGAGTCTATGTTGATGAATAGAATTTGGACGGTGGGATCTTCATTCTTTGCAGTGATAACATCATCTGAGGAGGTAACTTCTGAAGGCAAAACCGGGTCACTTGTAATCTGGACCGTTTGACTTTTGTCTGGTTTGGATTCAGGTGTAAGATCATCTAAGGCTGGAATTTCTGAAAGCAAAACCGGGTCACTTGTAATCTGGACCTTTTGACTTTTGTCTGGTTTAGATTCAGGTGTAAGATCATCTAAAGATGGAACCTCTGTAGGCCAAACCGGGTCACTTGTAATCTGGACCTTTTGAAAGACCGGGTCAACTGTAATCTGGAACTGTGGACTTTCGTTTGGTTTGGACTCAGACGGTTCATCTTTGATGATAGAGTGGTGTGTAGATGATGAATGTAAATTAACACTCGTTCCAACCAGGGACTGGTCTGGAGCTGGCGGAGCACAGGTAGGTTCAGGAAGAGAGGTCTGGACCAAAGAGGAATCATGTTTGATCACTTGGTTAGTGGAGAGATGATCTGCAGTCACAAAAAGACGCTGATATGCAGCGGGTAGTTGGGGTAAGGGAGCCGACAGACTTGCCAAAAGACGGGAGGCTTCATCCATAAGTGGACAAAGGCGAAGGAGATGATTACCTTCACAAAGTCGACAAGGGAAACGAACCTTCCCTTTTCTCTTACCAACTAACAAGGTATCGTCGATTGGCGACGACAAGGAGTGAGTCGGGTCACGGGACCATATATCGAGGATCCTGGGAATACCAGGGCAATCAGAAAGAAAGTGGTCCTCCTTGCATAATTGACAAGGAGACTTAGCCTTCCGCGGAGGAGCAGAAGGTGGTTCCACTTCAGATATTTTCATGGTAGATGCGACCTTTCCCTTAGGAGACTTCTTCTTGTTGGTCTTCTTCTTCTTTTTCTTAGCCACCTGGTTAGTGAAATCCACGGTTTCACCAGGCGAAATAGAAGATGAGGACGCAGCAATGGGCGAAGAAGGGAAGGGGTCCACCTTAGAATCAACATGGTGTTGTTCGGGTGGAGGAGGTGGTGGCGGAACAGGAGTCATCACACTTGAGACCATCGAGTTTGAAAACAACCATACGGGTAAACCAATGGTCAACCCAGGCAAAGACAATGTTGCGATATACTGAACACCGACATTTCCAACAGAAGGAAATGGACGAGGGTTCCCATCAGGAGGAACACCTTGGCCGGTGGGCGCCGGGAAGGCTGCCATTGAACGAGAAATAATCCTACTCAAGCTAACGCAAACAAAATCTAATTGGGTAGATGTTATCGTGGCCAATAAATTTTAAGACACTGAACTTAACCTTTTCATTTTTTAAGAGTCGAGAAAAGGATAAAAGATGACTCTAGTCTCCTTCGAATATTTAATGAGCACGAAGTGACAAGATGCTCACAGGCACCTTTTCGTTTAGGGAGTCTGAAAAGGATCAAAAGTGACTGCTCTGGAATTCTAGGTAGAGGGTGTGCCAAACTTTTCGCAAAACCACAGAATACTTTTTTAGGGTACGGGTGGTCGATCTTCGTGAATGCTGTGTTCACTACATTGTGAATCGTAGGGCGGCTGACACGGCTTCCTATGGATAAAGGCTTTATTCCTATAGGGGTCTCCCAATATATACGCGACGGTACGTGGGAGCACAGTCCGTATTGGCACCTATCATTTCACCGTGGAGGAATCACCCAACCACTCGACGATAAACTACCAGGTTTAAAGACGCCGGAACACGTCTCTAACCTAGACCTCTAGAGCATTTGCGTTATGTTCCAATGCGTTGTTATGTTCATTGAGTTCATTTTAAAGTTTATCTTCGATTATGTTTCAGTTTTTGGTCCTATCGTATGTGATATCTCAAAAACTTCTTAAATGCAAACTATATGCCAAAATTATATCATTCGATTCGATGAATTCTATCTACAGGAGGGTTGAGATCTTTTCACAAATGAAATGATCACGCAACAAACAACAAAGATCCTAATGCAGCTAATAACAAGAAACGAAATTTTTTCTTTTTCTTTTTAATAGCAACAAATAACAATAAATGCTAACTACTATGATGCAAAAGATTTTTTGTTTTTCTCTCCTTTAAGATGGCATGATGCATTTAAACAAATTTTAAGAGATATGCACAATCCAAGTTCAGTCTATGAAATAGAACCAATTCTAAAACACCAAAATGAACCATGCAAGCAAGGAAAAACACAAAGACTTTCACTGAACCATGTAATCTAAGTTCGAATGAAGTTAAGTGAAATCCAAAGAGGCTAGAAGCGAAGCACTCAGAGTATAGAAGATCAAGCTTTAACAAATCACTGGATAGGTGCAGAACACAACCAACAAGCTGACTGGATAATCAAGAGACCGAAACTTCCCATAGAAGGCTAGACATGCAAAGTCACTAGATGTCCTAGGGCTAAGTCGAAAATCAATATAAATAAGCAAACAGCTGAAGGATAAAGGCTAAGACCAGTCAAGCAGAGGTTCGACACACTTCCAGAGGCTGTAAGAGATATAAAAAGAGACTGAAAGAGCTTTCCACCCACACATAGACAAAATTTACAGGGCTGGCGCGACTGTCAGCCTGTAACTTGCGCTACCACAGGATTGGCGCGAGTTGCTTTAGAGCAACATGCACCAACTGGCGCGACTGTCAGAGTAATAACCGCGCCAATGAAGCTTGCTGGCTAGAAAAATAAATAATACGACCTCAGGTCGGGTTGACAGTGCTCAGATGGGTCAAACAGTAAAGAATAAACTCAAAACTGACTCAGGAAGCTCATTCACTCAAGCAAGCAGAAGAAAATTAACATGCAAGACAAAAATCAAATAGCTCCTCCCCAGCGGAGTCGCCAAATTGTTGGATAGGTAAATCCCCTCTGCGGACAGAGGCGATCCCACTAGCCTAAAACAGAACTAGCCACAATCAAACCACGCTGCTACGCAAGTTCCTAGTTATGCATCAAAGATGAATTAAGAAGACCAACCTGGAGTCCAACGCTATGATTGAAGCAGAGTTGATATCCCCGCTCCCTCGCTCCAGCAGATCATAAATGAACACCTGCACATGCAAAGGAAGAGACAGATACCAACATAACATCTACCAAGGCACAACTATATTTCAGTCAGAAAGGAAATAAATCAACACATCACCATAATAGACAATGAGATTGGAACTATAATAGCAGTCGCTCATCAATTAATAATAAACAGGAAAAGTTACAACCATTGTTCTGACGTTGACCCTTCTCCTGGCTGGGCGAGTAACTATATGTGTCTTGCAATGCATTTCTTCTCCGGCAGCATAACCTCTCTAGCACTCACTAGCATTCCTCCAAGAACTCAAGAACTCAACATCTATCACTCCATGACTAACGATTATCACTCCTATCACTAGCTTGTCCAATGCATAATGACAAGCTTATATAGATGAAGAAGGGAGGAGGATACGATGAACCGGGACACCTTTTGTGGATTAACATTATCCCCAAAAGCCATTAAAGATGGAGATAGGATAGAGCTCGACATAAAGCTGATTTTTTATCCTCAGAAAAGCTCCATGTAATGAAGGAAACAACAGTCGGACGTGCGTTAAGGCAAAAAGCATGACCAAACTTGGTTGGCGCGACTGCTGCTCTAAGACAGAGCGCCAATGGTCACGCCCTCTTTTGAGGATCTCCATGATTGGCGCGAGTAAGATACTGTGGACTTGTGCTAATGGAAAAAGAGCACTTTTCATGGATATTCTGTAGGAGGTGTCTTCAGGGAACATGAAGTACATACTCAGGGGAACATAATGCAAGTGTTTTTAGACTTTGTCACTTCTTATAACTCCCGGGATGAGTCCTCCAAGGTACAACAAGAGGAGTAACAGGGATGGTGACAAATTACTGTGTAACAGTAGTTATACCCCTTATTTATATTGTTGTGCCCCTATTACCCC
This sequence comes from Pinus tabuliformis, assembly GCA_031772625.1. Lineage (NCBI taxonomy): Eukaryota > Viridiplantae > Streptophyta > Pinopsida > Pinales > Pinaceae > Pinus > Pinus tabuliformis. The sequence goes on along the minus strand of CM062804.1, from coordinate 66,357,443 downwards.
CATATTGTTATTTATGTGCCCCATAGAATCCCTCTATTGTTATTTTTGTGGCTTTATATTATTATTGTTAGGTCGGCTGGATTATATTGTGACTCCCTAGACTCCTATATATAGAAAGGAGGTTTTTTCATTTGTATCATCCAAGAATTGTTCATTTATGTAATGTAAAGGAGGTTGCCCCCTCGAAGAGGCTGAATTCTAAGGCGTTGATCTATCTTTTCTATCTTTTCTTGAGCTGGTTTCATAACAATCTTCCACAGCGAGAAGTTTTGGCCGTTAAATTTCTCGACCCTAAACTTACCATCTTTCGCCATTGCTCCCACTCGAACCAGGAACCCTTCTTTCCTGCGAGTTTATCAGCCAAATAGACCTTCGGCTCTGATACCAGTTGTTAGAAAATTATATATTACGGAGCAATGGAACACATAAAATATTGCAGAAATATAAACACAGAAAACGCACAAAACAAGAGAGACACAGATATACGTGGTTCACCCAGTTTGGGCTACGTCCACCCCGAACAGCCAGTCCTTCCTTTCTATTATCCAGCAAAATGAAGAGACACAACCTACAGCAAATCCGTTGTAATATCCTCTGTTTTATCTCACATTCTCACCTCTCTATTTCTTGCTCACAGAATACACATCTATCTCACAGCCTCAAATACAATACCCTCATACAAAGAGAGGGGTTGCCTTCTAGGGCAAAAAACCCTAAACTAAACATAAGTTCTACCGTCAGATCATCCACCTAATGAACGGCCCAGATTGACTAGAAATTACTATACTTTTACAAGGCAATTTTACAGCTGTTTTTAGCTTCAGGGGCACTGCCCCCGAAACCCCCTGCCAGGGGGGGCTCCCCAAGGTCGCAGCCACCCCCCCTGGACCCCCCTGCAGCGAATATTTTACGGGCGGCGTTGCCGCCCCCATTTCGAACTGGGGTCCTATGTAGCGATACCTTTGAATATAGAAGATAATCAGGGTCCACACCCAACAGAGTTGGCCCGTTTTTTTGCATTTCACCTATATGGAGGACAGTCTATCTTGGCTGGGGTCACTTTCACATTGACACCCGAAACTATATCAGTGGCAACAGGCATACCAAACATTGGAGAACAGTGGCATAAGAAGAAGAAGGTGGAGAGGCATCATTATGAGCCTTACATTAAGGCCAGTTGTTTGAGTCAGCTCACGAGAGTTTTTCCATTCAGATTTTTGAGAGATGAGTATGCTCCGCTCATGAAATTGATCATGAAATACTTCAGTTGTGAGGGGAGGTTTTCTCACCTTTATGCCTATCACATCAGGTTTCTCATGCACTTTACCAGGGTGCGAATGATGAACCTCCCATTTTTCATTTGCGGGAACATAGAGAGGATGAAAAATTTCATGCAGCACAAGACCCCTCGACAGCAGCTCAACAGTGTTTATCACTTTGCTCTTATCCGGATTTTGGTGGACCATCAGTTGGGATTGCAGGGTATTGCTTGGGAGGACTTCATCTCCCGTGACTTCTTCAGCGCTCCACAGGTAGTATCAGAGGCAGAGCATGAGATAGGTGGCCCATCTCATCAGTATGAGCAACATGAGACTGCTACTATGCCAGTATACATCACCTATCAGAGAGGTAGTAGACCCTTATTTGCAGCGGCAAAGCGAGTGTTATCTCCACCCGGGGTGGAAGGGGCCTCGCTTCCGACATCGGCATCACATGAGCAGGGCAGGGGTAAGGAACCAGTGCAGGAGGAAGGGCCATCAAGTGAATGAGAGACCGAATTCATTCTCCTCCATGATGATGAGACAGATGCAGAACCAACAAATGCAGAGCTTACAGAGATCATCCAGGAGCAGCAATCAGTGATTGAGTCCTTATCCCTTGACTTGGAGAGGGCCAAGTGGAACATGAAGTACCTGGAGCAGAGAAATAAGCAGCTTGAGGGCGATTATGGAGCTGCAAAACATTCGTGAGCATCGCCAAGCTGCTCAAAGGAGAAGAGTTGAGCTTACATCTTTGGAGCAAGAAATCAATGAGGATTGGGAGGCCAACCTTGAGAGGGTCAACATGCATTTGGAGAGGCTGTTGGATAAGGTTGACTAGGACCTTGCTCTACTGAGACACATGGCTTTCCATTATAGGGTGCGAAACATGAGTGCACAGGCCCGAACAAGGAGTTTGAAAGCGAAATTGAGGAAAGCAACAAGAAAGGAAAAAGAGGAAAAAGAGAAAGATCAGCTTTGAATCTTGGCTGAGGCTTCCTTGGCCCATCATAACACCCCATGGGGAACCCCCAGCCCAAATTTCAAGAAATTTGGGGAATTTTTGGTCACTTCACAAATTTTTGGGCAAAAAAAAGGGTTTTTCTCCCTGCTAAAATTCTAGAGCTCCAAATGAGGAATGATTTGCATTTTTGGATTCAGCATGGGAAATCATGACTACTGGTGTCCAGAAAAGAAATTTTGGCAAAGCATGAGTCTCCAAAAGGTCAAAAAACACCCAAAAATGGCCTCTCTGCCACTTTTTTGACACACAAGAAGCAGTCTTGGGAGAATGAATATTTGGAGGGGAAAATGAGCACCAAATTCAAAAATTCTAGTGGGGTTAGAAAGTATACAGGATAGGCTTTCCAACAAGCCCACTTGGGCACATTTTTGACACCTGCAAGTGCCCCAAAACAGGCCCCAAAGTAGCGCGGTGCAGAGAGGAAAAATTGCCCAATTTGCTTCCGTTTCGCAAAATTTCTGTTCGCGACTTCTCCAAGTGGGCCCACTCATCTACACTTCAGTTTTTTGGCACCAAAGGCGGCATTTAAAGTGTTTTTTCTCCAGATTGGCTTCTATCCAAGTGTTGAAGGAAGGCAAACGGTCACCCAAGCCAAATGTCATGTTTGTAGCGTTGCACCTGTAGCTGATGGTTGGCTCTCCATCTCCATTTTGCAATGATTTGAGTAACTCCCCAACCCTTGGGCGTTCTATCTCCTCCTTACACATTCTATATATTGTATGCAAGTTATTTAAAAAGGGTTGGTTGGCTTGTAACTTCTGGGAGACTGTGGGAAAGAAATTCAGTTTCTTCACTATGTAATTTTGACAAAGAATTAATGAAAGGCAGTGGCTCTGTTTCATGAGATTCTTGTGGTTGTGAGTGTAACAAATGTGTCTCTTATGTTTCATATGTATTTCTTTATGTTTCATAATTCAATTCATGTTCATTTCCAATGAAATTTTCTGAGTGAGATTAGGTAGAATTCAATTTTATTGCTCTGCCTATGGTGTAGAGCTATAAAAAGGGTCTCTTTCACCTCTAATTACCTCACATTAATATGTCAATCCAGGAACGTTTGGTTATTTCAAAGAGTGACTCAATCCAAGGCTATTTGTCAGAGTAATGCAAGTAGTACAGCGTCCTACAAAATACAAGAGTAAACTAATGCTTGTCTATAACTAAGTGACTAAAGCACACACTCTCAAAATATCAATCAAGGGTCCAACAGCAGTAGTCCATCCCTTTGGAAACTAATGGAAAGGAAACTAGAGCATGGATCACGGGTCTGGGAGCAAGGCAGTAAATGCAGAGGCTCACTACAGCCATAGATCAGCTTTCACACCAAATGCGAGTAAATGAAACAGTAGATAGAAATGGAACGGTAAATAGGAAATTAAACAGTAATTCTAGAAAGGAACAGCAATGCTTAAAATGGAACAGCAATTCTGAAATGGAACAGCAATCACTATAACTAAACCTCGCGAGTAACAATCAAACTTTATCCTATCAACTCAAAAGCTCTTATCGTAATCAAAACTCCAACCTTTCATTCTCCAAGCAAATCACGCAATCCATAGCAATAACTCTCAATTATGGAACAGCATGTGAAAGTCATACACACACAACACTCTAAGAAAGTAATATGAATTTGATCCCAATCATCAACAAGAATTATAACTGTGTTTCCAAATGGAACAGCATGAATTCCGAATCATAAAGAACACACCTTTCAGATAATTACCTTAACAAACATACTTAGCATAGAAGCTTCATAACACAAGGATAACACTGTTCAGTTGAATCTAATAAGATTTCATCCACTTTGAAAGTATTGATAATATAATGTAGAGTCAATGGAAAGAACATTAATGAACGAATCTTAGCAGAGCATGTGATGTAACGTATAAAGCATATCAGATTACCAACTAGTGACGATAAGCAAACCACGCAGAAATCAAATCGTAGTGATACAGAAGCAAGTGTCCTCCGGGGTTGGGCCCTTAGCCTCAAGGGTACACAGCTTTAAGCTAATCCAGATGCGAAGATGAGATAATCACCAAGTTTATATTAATGCATAAAACAAAAAGTACAATGAGCCAAGTTCAACGAGACTCGATGATCAAAGTTAAGTCTTTAACAAAAGGTTACATAAAAAACCTCTCCTCAGACTAATAGTGCCATCCCTTTATATAAGGGTAACGGCGGAGATGTTTAAGTGATAAGATAAATAAAGCAGCGATCCCTTAGGATCTTCGAGGGATTCGCAAAACTGTTAATCCCTAATCACTTCTTTTTCTTCCGCCGAGCTGGTGCCTTTTCCTTCTTTTCCACACCGGTTTGCTTCAGCTTGCTTTGCCTCGTCTGCACTCGGTCCTTCGTCAAAGGGACAGCAGTTACCCTGTTCTTATCTTCTTCTTTGGAACAGCAGCTCCTCGTTTCTACCCTTTCCTGCATAGGAGAATGACAATTATCAGCGGATAAGTCTTTGCATACTAATTCCATGTATTCTACCACAATTCTCTATTGTTTTCCTTATTCATGATGTAAAAGATTCATAAGTCCTACTGAAAAGCCACTAAAATAATCATTAAAAACATACCTTTTTAGTACTCCACATATGGGAAAATTTCATGTTCAGTGTTTTTCTTCTGTTGAAAAGGATTCATGTCACTATGCCCTTTTCCTTTTCTTCAGCAATCTATTCATGTCACGGTACCTCAAACTAAATTGTTACATTTTCTGCCTACCTTGCCTCACGGAATAATCTGTGCCTTTGTATTAAATTCTCTGTTCTTTGCTGAGCATTGGTCCCATACCATCCCAGAAGCTCAGTCATTCATAAAAAAATTTCCTTGTATCCATATTCACTTACTAGCCTAAGATCAATATTTCATTGTAAGTCATCTCAAACCATTTTTTGCTTACCTATTCATTGAGCGTGACTCATAGAGAGCCCTCTCCTGTTCTGGTAGGGCTAGCTATCAGACTGAGCGTGGTTTGTGGTTACCCTAATTTTTGCCTTCCTTCAGCCTAAGGCAGATTTAGGTGCTAACAACTTAGATTACTACAGGATTTGAGTTCCTTAAAGGACTGGACTTTATTTTAACTGCAATTAGAATTTATTTGTTGCATCCATTTATTCTTGTATTTGAGAGCATTGTACTACGATTTAGAAACATTAGTCTTGAGTAAATAACTGCCACAAACTATGTACACTCTTGAAATATAAAATCTTGCCCGGATTGATAACTAATGTGAAGATAATTAGGAGTTAAAAAGACACCTTTTATCACTCAACAAACAGGAGGAATATTGACTACATGATGCGACGGCAATACCTGGTGCATCATCCTGAGAAAGAAGGTTCACACATGCATCATCTGAAATGGTAGACGACGAGCTATTAGATGGAAGATCTACTAATGTTGAGACCCGGGTTTCTGAAGATATAGGTTCAACAGAAGCACACGCGGGAACCTCAGAGAGGTTTTCCTATGAGGATCTCAAGGATGATGACAGGTAAAGGATATGGACAGTGGAGTCCGTCATCTTGACATCGGGGGGGAAGGATCACGATGGTGGGACCAGAGTCCCCCTGTTCTAGTGTACTAGTGGTACCAGAATCCACAGGTAGAGGAGTGTTGTGGGGAAAAGTATCCAACACGGAATGACCCTATCCCACTCTAAGGGTGATAGTTCCTTAGCAACAGCTGAAGCAAAGCTATCTAAAGTTACTTCTTTATGACATGCAAGAGATGAAAGGAAGAGATCCACTTACCGATGTCTTGTGCAAATGGTCGATCCAATCTCCTCTATTTGCCGCTCGCTCCCAGCTCCAAGTCTTCTCACGGGCCCAGCTATACGAGATCCTGCGAACAAGACAAGAAAAGGAAACTACGAGAAGCATGCATTCATAATTGATTCAAGGATTAGCATAAATCAAATACGCAAGTAAGACAATACACCATTGAAACACATGCGAATAGAAGAACCTCAAATGCTTTATTAATATAAGTAAGGTTCAGGCGGTGATACAACCGTGAGAGGTCCAATCCAGCATCACCTTCCCGACGGAAAGAAATCTCCTCTTCACCTCCCTCAAGAAATCACCCAATACTCTCAACTGTAAACCAACAGCAATTCTTTGCACAAAATTCCGGCCTCCTAATCCCATGGGATGAGATCCTTATATAGAGTTTTGGAGTGAAGATAAGTCAGCTTGATGTGTGACTTGTTGTCCTCTTCAACTCCAGTTGTTCTTCAGTCCTTGAGTCCACTCGGAGTTTCTACCTTCCACTTGGAGTTTTAGAAGCTCTTAACTCATCATTAGGCGAATCTTCTGATCCAAGTGTCATTTTGGAAGCTTCCTGGGCACTGGCACATTGAGAAAAGATTCCTCCACATGTCAAAGTACGCCCAGCGCAGGTAGCCTTTGTTGCACTTGCTATGCAGCGCAGGTACACCATAGAGCTTTTGACATTCAGCGCAGATGCTTAGTGGAGCAGCTGCTTTGATCCAAAATTGACCTGTTTTTGAGTGTTTTTCAGTGGAGAACTGATCTGTAGTGCTGTGGTTTGCTGACCTTGTTCCTCTAGGGGTAGGAACAACATGTTTAGGGACTTAGGATCCCTCAGATTATTGACATTTCATGCTCCATGCTGTAAGGCACAAAAATGTCTATAACAGTTGCCCCCTAAAGTATGAGGTTGCTTATCGGGTGAAATGCTTTATTAGGAGGATCCGAAGTTCATTCAATCGTCGGGAGGTGACCTGTAACAAAATACAATACAATACATTATCTTTTCATACTTTCTTTTCATGATCTAGTTGATGCAGGCATTTCCCATGCTCAGCTTTATAAATACATTTGTTGTACATAAACAGACGATCGTCTGATAATAGACCGATAATTCTCTGCTTTTAATTATCATCCTTTTAGTAGGATGATCATCTGCTGCACATGTCTATGTTTTTATCTCCTGAATATATATCGCAGCCCGGATGGATGAAACTAGATCCGGGGTCTTCAAACTTGTCCGATCTTCACTCTAGTACAAGTCGATCCATGTGAGAATTTCTTGAAGTCGAACATGGAAAGACATCGCTTGATTACCAGTCAATAATGTAAACTGTTAACAAGCGCGAGAGGAATCACCGATAATGATGATGACCCTCAAGGTAATGCAGCACAATTCACGTGGCGTGAATATAGGATCTGACGTCGAACACCACGCAAAGTCTCCTGGTCGAAGGTCATTAATGTATACCTATCGCCGGAAGTGAGAAACTTGCCATTGAGGCATGCAAGCTTCAAAGTACTGAGGGGGTGTTCCTAGATCAACTTCTTGGATAGTGAGCTGATGTCGACAAGAAGCGATCCGTCAAAGGAGGGCCTTAATGAATCCCACATCAGTGACACGGAACGGAGCTAGTGATGATGGTGAAAACGATCCGTGAAATATGATTCAGGGTGGCGGTCATGGAAGGACGAAAGATGATGTATGGTAGTGGATGGGACCCGGTTGACTCTTTCTGAATGACATCTCTTGAACATATAACGACACTGATGTGATGGATCGGTAGCATTACCCCATGTATGGATGGTATGGCGAGACCATGGTGAAGGGACCGGTGAATGATAATAACCCAACCCGATATTTACGGAGGCAAAAGTGTCATGTTCAAGAGCGACTTGCTACCATTAAGCTTTGAGGTTCTCCCAATTTTTCCCCAGTCATTTCTGACCAGTACCTCTTTATTTTTGTCAAGCTTGAGGAGGATAACATATGCTTGTTCTATAACCTGCCCTTCGGGCAAGCCCATCGCTATGTTTTTAACGAGCTTAACGATAGGGAAACTCGTTCTCGTCTAAAGACAAGTTTGTCGCTATCTAATATTTTTAACGAGCCCAGCGACAAAGACAACTCGGTCCTTTTCATTTTTAGAGAGTCTGAAAAGGGTACATAAAGTGGACTCCAGGGGTCCTTTTTCGTCATCTAATCCCTTAAGTCCGAAAAAGTATAAAACGATACAGAAGGGATGAATGTTCGATATCTTTATCGAGCCGAACTAGACAAGCGCTCGATCTTTTTGTGCAATAATCCCTCAGGTCCAAAAAGATTAAAATCTAGAGGAGGGATAGCTCTTCCGGTCCTTTTAACGAGCTGGAAGGCCAAAACTCAGCAAACTTTTCATATTTTACGAGTCAGTGAAAAGAGCTCAAAGAAGACTCGTCTTTTGAGGAACGAGTGATAAACAGGGATAGCAGCAGATTCCAGGTACAGGTTGGAATTTTCCAATCACGGCAGTATTACAAGGATGGCTAAGTGAAATCACTCTTCGCAGTTGTTCCTCAAAAATAGGTAAACAATCAAGTGGATGTGAATGATCGGCCAAATGAAAAGTGGAGGTGACGGTGCACAAACACGACCAAGGCTTTTATGGCTGATGAATTTACGGTCTCAAATGGTTATTTACCGGTTCATTTTTTCTTAATGAGCTTGAACTCTGGGGGGAAGCTTGCTCACATGCTTATGTTTATTTTTTAACGAGCATGAATTTCCGCATTAAAACTGCTCGGTTTTGCGTTTATTTTTTAACGAGCATGAACTTTGCCAAAACTGCTCATGTTTGCGTTTATTTTTTTAACGAGTATGAACTTTGCCAAAACTGCTCGTTTTTACCAGTCATAAAGTAGGAAGGTCTCATGGAAGATCGCTATTTTTTAAAGAGCTTCATCTCCCTACGTATTGCTCCATATCCTCTCTTTGTGCAAGCTGGGTATCGGCCTATCCTACGGGTTAGAGGGGTTAGTCCTATCTAAAACTAAAAAGCCGCCCGTGCTTGCATTCCAAGAGGTTTGCATGCCCCCAGGTGTAAGTCTAATTTCAAGGTCGCCCCTACTTGTCCGTCGAAAACCCTTGTTTTCAATGGGTGAGGCTTACCTCTTTCAGGTTATCCAAAGGTCGTTCTGCTAATCCTTTCAAACAGAAACTATCTTCGGCGATGTCTATCATTAGGTTACACAAAGCTGGTTACAATTTGTTGCAGCAATAGAATCTCTTTCTTTGGAGGCTGCCCCTACTTATCCTTTAAAACATTTGTTTTAATGGGTGAGGCTTGCCTTTTACCCAAAGATGGTTACTACTTGCTGCCGCAAACGGATCCCCTTCTTTGGCAGAGCCTACTTATTTAGACAAAGGTGAATGACGGCGCTTCCGCCACACACTTAACTTTAACAAAAGAATCTTTTTCCAGAACAACCCCATTCCTAACTGCCCCTTCCTCTGCATGAGAGCTCTTGCCGGCTCTTCTGTTTTACGAAGATGAAGGAGGGGACGGGGTACGTACTAGTCATATTCTCCCGCAGAAATTCTACTTTACACCCAAGGTTTTTTCTACCTCCAGAGCAGACCAGGACGCATGCCCCCTGGGTTCTGGCCCTACTTTCCCGAATCACTCGTACTCATCAGGAAGAAGAACCGGAGGTAGAGACCTTTCTTGATCGAATAGACCATTCAGGATAGGCATGTGACTATTTGCGATGCGTGATCCCGGAAGTGAAAGTTGGTCTACGAGCTTGACCATTCTTCCTTCGTATGGAAAACACATTATTCGAAAGAGTGAGGAGACTATTGCTTCCATGCAATATATGTAGTCTCGTCCAAGGAGTAGGTTATAATCCAAGGGTCCTTGGACGACCATCAAATTCATCTTGACAACCTTCCCTTTCAAGGTAATAGGCACATTAGGTAGAATCCCTAATGGTCGACTGGTTCCTTTGTCAAAACCCGAGAGATTCCTTATCTCAGGCAAAAGCGCTGGGCAACCCAGTGCTTTCCAAGCAATAGAGGACAGGATACTCACAGACGCCCCTTCATCAATGATAGTTCCAGCCATCACCATTTTGTATATTTGGACTATAATTCTAAATGGGATACTGGCTGGTAACCGGGGTCTGCCTAGTTGGTTCCAATCAAAGGACACAACCAGGTTGCTTGGTGGTGGGACCGAATATACGGCCGGGTATGATCCTGACGATGCTCCTTCCTGCGATAAAGGAGTGGGCACATTGCCCTGATGTTCATCAGAATCGGTGTTGATGAAAAGAATCTGGATGGTGTCATCCTTACTCTCTTCGGTAGGGGTGTCAGCTGAAGATGAATCCTCAGTGACTGTGGTATTCGAAGATGAAACTTCTGAAGGGAGAACCGGGTCAACTGCCGTTTCGACCTTTGGACTTTCGTCCGGTCTGGATTCAGTAGGTTCATTTTCAGCGACTGACACTTCAGCTGGCCCTATGAGCGGGGCAGCTGTATTTTCGACCAATGAAGGACTTGGCGCGAGTTTTTGATATCCAGGAGGAAGTAGCAACGGCGCAACCGGTTGATCTTCCAAAACTCTCTTGGCTTCGTCTAAAAAGGGACAACGGCAGAGGGTGTGATTGCCCTCACACAGTTCGCAGGGGAATCTCATTCCCCTTCGTCGTCTAGGACCTTCACTTTCGTTGGTCAACGGTAGGCATTCAACCTGGTTGTCAGAGGTTGACGCTTCCGAACTGTGCAAACGAGGGGACCAGTCCCTTAGTATCCGGGGAATACTAGGACAATCGCGGTGGAGGTGGTCCTCTCTACATATGACACATGGCGATTTGGGCCCAGTCCGTGCTGTGTGTGGATTTTTGTTAGATGCCTTTTGCTTGCCCCCAGCCGCCTTTGGCTCCTTCTGCTTCTTTTCTTTCTTCTTCTTTTCCTTCTTCTTTTCTATGGGAGCTCCGCTTTCGGCGGCTTGACCTTTCGAAGAAGAAGGATCGGAGGAAGGCTTATAAGAAGTGGAAGGCTGGAGGGTAGCTCTAGATTGGTCTAACTGTTGACTCGACTGTTCAGGAACCGTGGTGGTCTAAACTACAGTGGTTGAGAATAACCAAACTGGCAGGCCAATTGTCAGTCCTGGAAGCGACAATGTGGCCATGTGGGGCGCACCAACTTCTCCCCAAGAGGAGAAAGGGCTAGGGGTCCCATCATGTGGAATCCCTTGGTTGGTGTGTTCCATGTTCTCAACCTAAAGATCAACGTAGGAATAAGGGGTGATTATGTTCCGTTTAGAATGAATTTTATATGACGACGCTTTAGACACAACTTGCTTTTTCACTTTTTAAGAGTCGAGAAAAAGCTAAAGATGACTCTAGTCTCCTTCGATGTATTAACGAGCCCGAAGTGACAAATGCTCAGATGGACTTTTTCAGTTATAGAGTTTGAAAAAGGCCAAAAGAAACTACTCTGGAGTTCTAGGCAGAGGGTGTGCCAAACCTTTTCACGAAACCACAGAATACGTTTTACGGTACGAGTGGTCGATCTTCGTGAATGTTGTGTTCACTGCATCGCGATCAGTAGGGCGGCCGACACGGCTTCCTATGGATAAAGGCTTTGTTCCTATAGGGGTCCCCCAATATATGCGACGGTACGCGGGGGCACAAGTCCGTATTAGTGCTATCGTCCCTCAGGAGGAATCACCCACCTTCGTAGAGATCGACAGTCACTATGTTTAACGACGACGGTTCACGTCTCTACCTAGACCTCTACTGTGTTTCGTTATGTTTCAAAGCGTTGTTAGGTAAATTCAGTTCGTTTTAGGTTGATCTTGCTTAGCAGTTTGCCTTTATGGATCACCACGTGATGTATGATACAACTCCTAAATGCAGTCTAAGAATGATAAGCAAGCTTTTTCAATTCTTTCGACTTATGAAAATCTTAACTACTGAAGGAAAAGAAAGACATCATCTTTTCAAACATATCATAGAGCACACACTGATGCACTTTCCTAAATCGACATGCAAACTGTCAAAATGCACATGCACAATGCAAGTATTTCTTTTCTTCTTTCTTAATGTTGATGTATTACAAAAAGAAAGCTGTTGTATAATTTTGAATTCAATTTCAAGCGAAAGCAAACAAGTTTTTGTCCAATAATCAAAAGAACACCTTAAGATTCACTCGTTTCGACACAAGAAATACTGAAATCTGAACCATATAACGAAAGCAAATGTTCAAGCAGCTATGAACAGCAATAAACTAGCTCTTAGAATCACAACGACACTTCATCACAGGTCTAGATCCAAGAGGTCACAGCAAGACTAGTTCACTTTCGCTACGGGAAACTGTGAATGAAAGCAAGAAATACAATAAGAACAATCACGGTTTCTTCATACAACTGAGGCGGAATGAAGGCAAAGAAAGGTAGTTTCAGCTGGGTATACAGGTTGACAACAGGCTGCAAAAACAATATTGAAAACTGGGCAACAGACAGTGGGGAACCCCAGTTGCACAAGGCAAAACTGGATCAGCGCAGGTGCTGCACTGTCAATCTGACATGCAGCGCAGGTAGCCCCTTCGGGACCTGCGTTGCAGCGCAGGTAGCCTTTGCTGCAGCTACACTGAAGAGACAACTCTCGTCTCTCTCAGATTCCGGGTCACAGTTTGCTCAAAAATCAACTGTTTTTGGCCAAATCAGAGGCTATCAATCAAGTATACTCTAGAGGATGATTGAGGAAGATGAACACTATCACAAAGAGCTAAAAAGAGTCCTTGTGGATCAGTTCTTCAAATCATAAACATGCCCAGCACTGGGCTAGAGTAGCTACCCTCTACTTTGCATTCGAAGGATTCGAATGCAGTTCGATTCGGTACTCCCTTTGTTTAGGGAATGAATAGCAAGAAACACAAGCTACCAACAAGACACGATCCCCAGCAGAGTCGCCAGCCTGTTGTGGGGAAAAGTATCCAACACGGAATGACCCTATCCCACTCTAAGGGTGATAGTTCCTTAGCAACAGCTGAAGCAAAGCTATCTAAAGTTACTTCTTTATGACATGCAAGAGATGAAAGGAAGAGATCCACTTACCGATGTCTTGCGCAAATGGTCGATCCAATCTCCTCTATTTGCTGCTCGCTCCCAGCTCCAAGTCTTCTCACGGGCCCAGCTACACGAGATCCTACGAACAAGACAAGAAAAGGAAACTACAAGAAGCATGCATTCATAATTGATTCAAGGATTAGCATAAATCAAATACGCAAGTAAGACAATACACCATTGAAACACATGCGAATAGAAGAACCTCAAATGCTTTATTAATATAAGGAAGTAAGGTTCAGGCGGTGATACAACCGTGAGAGGTCCAATCCAGCATCACCTTCCCGACGGAAAGAAATCTCCTCTTCACCTCCCTCAAGCAATCACCCAATACTCTCAACTGTAAACCAACAGCAATTCTTTGCACAAAATTTCGGCCTCCTGATCCCATGGGATGAGATCCTTATATAGAGTTTTGGAGTGAAGATAAG